>JAHRHZ010000042.1:1222732-1249012 GCA_024137785.1 Ginglymostoma cirratum | reverse complement strand
CCATTTCTGAAGAAGGGTCCAGACCCGAAACGTCAGCTTTCCTGCTCCTCTGATGCTGCTTGGCCTGCTGTGTTCATCCAGCTCCACACAGTGTTATCTCATTGATTAATTGCTGTTTTTGTATTTGAAAAATCGAATCTCTCCTAAATGAAAGCAGATCTGGCCCCACTCAGCAACATCTTTCCACCTTCCATCAGTGCTGCTCCTTCATTGACTCGACATGAGATGCCCTTGTAGACGTGGGAAGCTTCTGGGAAAGCCATTTCATTTGAGGCTGGATTATTTTCAGTCTCTTTACTGAGAAAACAAGACTGAGTGGGAGGACACATTACCTGTTGCATGTTTTACCTCCATTTCACTGCTCGTCAGGATGTCTAGACTGGGACTGAGAGTAGCTTCACACTAAAGTTTACCAGGTCCTTCAGGTCATTGACCCACAAGCCTGTGCCCATTATTCTCAGCTCCACATATCAACAACAACATCTATTTATACAGAACCATTAGCACACTAAAATATCCCACAGTGCTTCATGGGAGACTGATCAAACAAAAGTTGACTCTGAACCACGCAAAAGGAGGTTGGGAAATGCGAGCAAAATGTTTGGTTTTAGAAGAGTCTGGTTTTTGGCTTCATTTCAAAGAAGAGTGAGACAGCGAGGAGGCTGGTTTAAGGAGGAAGTTGCAGAACTAGGGGTGCAGGCAGCTGACGGCACAGCTGCTAATGGTGGAAACAGTTAAACTCAGGGATACACAAGTGACCGAATTCAAAGAATCCAAGATTTCAGGTGGTTGTAAGTTTCAAAGTGGTTCGGGATTGGGAGGGTTGAGGCCATTGAGGAATTTGGAAAGAAGAGTGAGCATTTTAAAATCAATGTGTTATCATTGTGGGAGATAGTATAGGTCAGTGTATAATGGGTGAACAATGTGAGTTCGGAGAGGTTTTGATCAGCAATTACCTTTTCAAAGTTACTATTGAACCTGCTTCCAATGTCCTTTCCGGCTTATCACATCATTGTAATTTCAGCAGCGAATTGTGTTGGAACTGCTTCTTCAGTTAATCATCTTCAATTATCCGTTACTTGCCCATGTTTCACTGCTGGACACTTCTTCCACAATTACTCTATTTGGCATTGATGAGGGAATCAAATGTAGAGAGGATAAAACCTTTTCTCTGAATGGTACTCATTTTAACAGAAGCTAAGAAGGAGAAATCCTAATGGACGCTTAGTTGGGGTACACTTTCTACCTCAGGATGAGATTGCTACCCTCTAACACAGTTATTGCAAAGTCTGTACATGCTAGAGCTTTTCCTGTTGGGGAAGTGTTACAATTCACAGCTGAGATGGCCGTTTCAGGAAAGAGGTTACAACTTGCCCAATCATTACCTAACATCAGCTGCTGCCTGCTTTCATCAATTGCTTCTCCCTTGTTGTAACATCCTGTCCCACAGTTATGTTGGGTCAAATACTGAGCATTGAAATAAACTTTTGGAGGGAAGAGGGGGGGAATGGATGGAAGAAAACAGGGAGAAGTGGAGGAATGGGATGGCTGGAAGTTTTTGCAGTGTCAGGTTGTGGGAAGGTTTGGTGGCTCAGCATGTAGAGTAACTAGGTCATGAGCTGAACCTTGTCATCGACCTTCCACAACTCTGGGGCTGATCAATCCAGCCTAGTCCCAGTAGGTACAGCTCCTGGCCTCAGTGGCCGTCAAGCTTTGATAACACATTTAGTTGCTTTCCCAGGGAATGACACTGAGTTACCCATCATAAAGGTCCTCTGGAGCCAGGGAGCTGTATACACGGACATAAATAGAAATAGCATCTGTAGCATCTCTAAAGAGAACTCAGAGTTAATGTTTCGGGTTGATTAACTACTCCTCAGAACTGTTCTGAGAAGGTGTCACCAGGCCCGAAACGTTAACTCTGATTTTTCTTCTTCTTCACAGATGCCGCCAGACCTGCTCAGCTTTTCCGGCAATTTCTGTTTCTGTCCTCTGATTTACAGCATTCACAATCCTTTCAGTTTTTAGCTGTACACACACTTGTCGTCCTGTAAGGGAAAGTCGACATGGAGCTGGTTCCCTGGAAAGTCACACTCCTGAGCTGAAAGTGTTACAGAAACTAACCCAACACCAGCTTCGTACTGAGGCTGCAGGAGAAGGTAAGAGCAAAGGGATAACATCTCGGCAGAGTGTACACAGATAGGAAGATCGCAATACCAGCTGGATAACCCTGCAAGTGATTTTGTCACTGGTTTAAAAACTTTGTCAGTGAATAAGGTTACTGATGAAGGACCTTGTGAAAATGTCAGGGGAGAATAAATGAGAGTAATTAGTGACTGTTCATAGAGTGTCAGATTTTATTTATCAACATGATGATCTATTCTGGCCCTGAGTGTCCCGTCTCACTCTTTCCCTACTGCCCCACAATCTCTTTCTCTTAGAGTCATAGAGCTGTACGACATGGAAACAGACCCTTTGGTTCCACATGTCCATGCAAATCTAAATCCGATATAAATCTAGTCCCATTTGCCAGCATTTGGCTGATAATCCTGTAAACCCTTCCTATTTGTACAGCTGTCCAAATGGCTTTTAAATATTGTAATTGTACCAAACTCCACCACTTCCTCTGGCAACTCATTCCATACACTCGCCATCGACTTTCCCAATACTCTTTCCCCCAAGGACTGATGCAGCGCTGCACTGTCGGAGGGTCAGTGCTGAGGGAGCGCCGCACTGTCGGAGGGTCAGTGCTGAGGGAGTGGTCACTGTCAGAGGGTCAGTGCTGAGGGAGAGCCGCACTGTCGGAGGATCAGCGCTGAGGGAGCGCCGCACTGTCGGAGGGTCGGTGCTAAAGGAGTGGGCATTGTTGGAGCATCAGCGCTGAGGGAGTGCCGCGCTGTCGGAGGGTCAGTGCTGAGGGAGCGCCGCACTGTCGGAGGGTCAGTGCAGAAGGAGTGCCATACTGTCGGAGGGTCAGTGCTGAGGGAGTGCCGCACGGCAGAGGGTCAGTGCTGAGGAAGCACAGCACTGTTGGAGGGTCAGTGCTGAGGAAGTGCCGCACTGTCGGAGGGTCAGTACTGAGGGAGTGCCGCACTGTCGGAGAATCAGCACTGAGGGAGCGCCGCACTGTCGGAGAATCAGCACTGAGGGAGCGCCGCACTGTCGGAGGGTCAGTGCAGAGGGAGCACCGCACTGTCGGAGGGTCAACGCTGAGGGAGCGCCGCACTGTCGGACGGTCAGTGCTACCCTGTTTGAAAGGTGAAAAGAAACAATAAGTCAAAATTAAAGCAGAAAGGATGGAACCTCAGAAGGTTGGACAGCCTCTGAGGGGAAAATCTACACGAACATGTCATGGATTACCATGACAGCAGAAAGTACAGTCATTGGGAGGTACCAAAACTCTCAGTTTTGGAGCTGGTATAGCAGCTGGAGTTGATAAAGTGTCCTGTGAGGCTGCGGCTTTTGATGAGCATGTTGATGGACGTGAAGGACATACAGCCCAGTATTAGATGCATTGAGCATCATATAGTCCAGTAACAACACAGCGTATCGTATAGCCCCATGACACCCACATTGAGCATTCTATAGCCCAGTGACATACTCGCTGAGCATCATATGGAGCAATCTCAATGTGCTATATGGCTGCAATCATTGTGGAGGGAGTGTAACAAAGGTTTCCCAGATTGATGCCTTCATGGCAGGACTGATGTATGAGTAGAGACTGGAACTGTTAGGATTGTATTCACTAGAGTATAAAGAATGAGGAAGGATCTCATAGAACCCTATAAAATTGTAACATGACCAGACAGGGTAAACACAGGAAGGATGTTCCCAATGGTGTGGGAGTCAAGAACCAGGGGCCACAGTTTAAGGACACTGGGTTAAACCATTTAGGATTGAGATGACGACACATTACTGCACCCAGAGAGTCAGGAGCCTGTGGAATTCTCTGCCACAGAAAGTGGTTGAGGCCAAACCATTGAATGTTTTCAAGGAGGAGTTAGAGAGATAATTCTCTGGGCTAAAGGGATCAAAGAACACAGGAGACGGTAGGAACAGGGTGTCGAATACGGCGATCAGCCGCGACCATATTGATTGGCAGAACAGGCTTGAATGGCTGAGTGGCCTGATCCTGCTGCAATGTCTATGTTTCAACGTAACAAGCACCCCTACACACACACACACACACACACACACACAGACACAGAGTGCATCTTAAAGTCTAGAGATACACACCGAGCATTCTATAGGTCTGTAACACACACAAATACACATAAGCACAATGTATCCTATAGCCCAGTAACATATGTCGAGTATCCTATAGACCAGTCACACACACTGAGCATTGTATAGGCCAGTAACAATCATATCCTGCGACATATAGACTGGTAACACTCATGGAGCAGCAAATAGCCTAGTTGTGGTGATTATTACTTGGTCAGCCAAATCAACATCAGAGAATACAACTTCCCTGATTGGAGCTGTTAATCTGGTCCAATCAGGGAGCCTTGGCTGACAGATCGGATCAGGAGTATCAGACACCCTGCTCACTCTGAAAGCTGGCTTGGAGGGATTTGGATCCGTGTCAAGGACTCTCCGGTGTGAATAAAGGGTGACTTGGTGACAGGATACCGGCCTCTAAGCAGTTATTTCACCAATAACACACTATCAGCGAGTATCATATATTCCAGTAACACTCACTGGATCAAACATGGCCCTAACAATGTTGTGCAAGATAGTAATGACACTGTGTTTTGAGCTTTGAGGGTGATCAGTGAGTTTCAGGAAGCCTTAAATGACAAACTTAATAAAGCAACACAAATGATGGTTCAGAGATAAGAGGAACTGCAGATGCTGGAGAATCTGAGATAACAAGGTGTGGAGCTGGATGAACACAGCAGGCCAAGCAGCATCGTAGGAGCAGGAAATCTTGGCGTTTCAGGCCGAGACCCTTCATCAAAATGGGTGAGGGGAAGGAGATTCCGAAATAAATAGGATGAGAGGGGGAGGTGGATAGAGGATGGATAGAGGAGGAGATAGGTGGAGAGGAGACAGACAAGTCAAAGAGGCAGGGATGGAGCCAGTAAAGGTGAGTGTAGGTGGGGAGGTAGGGAGGAGATAGGTCAGTCCAGGGAGGACGGACAGGTCAAGGGGGCAGGATGAGGTTAGTAGGTAGGAAACGGGGGTGCGGCTTGAGGTGAGAGGAGGGGATAGGTGAGTGGAAGAACAGGTTAGGGAGGCGAGGATGAGCTGGGCTGGTTTGGGATGCGGTTGGGGGAGGGGAGATTTTGAAGCTTGTGAAATCCACATTGATACTCCATGACTCCCTTGTCCGCTCCACACTCCCCTCCAGCCCCACCACACCCGGCACTTTTCCCTGTAACCACAGGAAGTGCTACACCTGCCCCCACACCTCCTCCCTCACCCCCATCCCAGGCCCCAAGAAAACTTTCCACATCAAGCAGATGTTCACCTGCACATCTGCCAATGTGGTATACTGCATCCGCTGTTCCCGTTGTGGCCTCCTCTACGTCGGGGAAACCAGGCGGAGGCTTGGGGTCTGCTTTGTAGAACACCTGCGCTCGGTTCGCAATAAACAACTGCACCTCCCAGTCACGAACCATTTCAACTCCCCCTCCCATTCCTCAGACGACATGTCCATCCTGGGCCTCCTGCAGTGCCACAGTGATGCCACCCGAAGGCTGCAGGAACAGCAACTCATATTCAGCCTGGGAACCCTGCAGCCCAATGGTATCAATGTGGATTTCCCAAGCTTCAAAATCTCCCCTCCCCCAACCGCATCCCAAAACCAGCCCAGCGCGTCCCCGCCTCCCTAATCTGTTCTTCCACTCACCTATCCCCTCCTCCCACCTCAAGCTGCGCCCCCATTTCCTACCTACTAACCTCATCCCACCCCCTTGACCTGTCCGTCCTCCCTGGACTGACCTATATCCTCCCTACCCCCCCACCTACACTCACCTTTACTGGCTCCATCCCCACCTCTTTGACTTGTCTGTCTCCTCTCCACCTATCCTCTCCTCTATCCATCTTCTATCTGCCGCCCCCTCTCTCCCTATTTATTTCAGAACCCCCTTCCCCTCCCCCATTTCTGATGAAGGGTCTAGGCCCGAAACGTCAGCCTTCCTGCTCCTCTGATGCTGCTTGGCCTGCTGTCTTCATCCAGCTCTACACAAATGATGGCTCACATTGCATTGCATTTTAAAGCCAATTCATTGTTGCTCTGCGCAATGTTCAGGTGTTTGTAAGGAGCTGATAACATTATCAGATCCATAGCCCAGTTTTTCCAAATCATTACAGCAAAACACACATACGTTTATTCCCAGCCCAAAAAAAATAGGCATTTTAAAACCATTAAATGGATTCAAAAATAAAATTAGCATAATCCAGAAAACATTCCAGATATAAACCTTCCAATGTACTTTTGCAAAACTCTTCCCTCGGATTTCTAACATATATTGCTGATGTTTAAGCTTTTCCCCACAATATTAACACAAATTGTGGATTTAATAATCTGGAGCACTTTCCCACAAAAGACTGTGGATGTTGTGAGTAAGTTGAAGACTTTGAAACCGAGCTTGATGGCCTTGCTTTTGCTGGGTAAGGATATCAGAGAATGTGGAGTTGAGATGCAGACCACCACAATGTAAACAGACAGGACAAAATCTCAGCAAACTGAATGGCCTCCTCTATTTCCCTGCTCCTAAAGAGAGGGAAGGGTGTGTATTGAGAGATGTCACATTTCACATGCAAGAGTCCTCCAACATTCAGGGGGAAACAGGTCTGAATAATTCCTGCTAGAGTTTTGTAGTTATTAAATATTGACAGTAAATATTGTGCAGGTTGGGTTTAGTGTCAGGTAGTTTGTGGACAGATGTTTGGAACAGGCTGTCCTTGTCTTGAAGTAGGAACTGTAAGACAGGCTAACACAAGAAAGACTGTAAGAGATTTGAACCACATTTTCCCAACTCATTGAGCTTTGCTGTTCTGTGTTGATGGCTTACAGTCTTCAATTTCTAATTTCAGAGATGAGTCTGTCTCACTTGCTATTAATGGGTGCATCTCCTGTGCATGCTTTGCATGCTGTAACTGAACCCCTTTCTCCAGCAGGAGGGACAGAGTCTCAGCAGAGAGCAATGAACAATTCATCTCTCCGTTAGAGTTGACAAAGAATTAACTCTACGTTGGATCCTCCTAGTAACCATAAATCTCATTTTCCACCCAGCTGGAATCTCCACTTTTTTTCACTTGATGGCTATAAGGTTCATAAATCACATTGTCACAAAACCCATTTGTGGAACAATTGGTGCCAACGTTATCATATTCTCTGGAAATATTGTCCAGGTCCTGGCTGGGAGCAGAGGTTCGGAAAGAAATGTTCTTTATGTGAGGTCGGGCTCCAGTTAAATCAGCCTCTGACTGCTTCATGATGACATTATAAATCTCCAGTTTTGGAGAGTTGCTTCTGACAGATTCCATCCAGAAATTCTGCTCCTTCACAATTGTCTCACGTCTCTCCTTCCTCCTGAAGACAAAAGAATTTCAGCAATGTCAATTCTGAACAACTGTACAACAGCAGCAGAGGTCCAGGAGCCAGGAGAAGGAGGATGTAACGGGAAAGAGGTGGGGAAAAGAGAGAGCGGGCAGGGAAGGAGGTGAAGAAAGAGAGGGGAGGGGGAAAGAGGTGGGGGAGTGGGGCAAATAGAGAAGAAAGGGCAAAAAGAGGGAGGGGAGGGAGGAAAAGAGGGAGGGTAAGTCAATACCTCGCAAGAAGAAATTATCTGTCGCTGTCACATGATCATGTTCTGTCACTGCGAGGGTGTCAGTGATTGGTCGGGATTGGTTAGTAGTAAGATCAGGATGGGTTGGTGATGGATGAGGATTGGGATTGGCCAGTGCTGGATGGAGATCAGGTTTGGTCAGTAATGGATGGAGATTGGTCAGAGTGGGGTCAGTCAGTTGGTGATTGGTCAGGATTGGGGTGGGTGGGGACAGGGTGCGTGATTCAATGTTTCCAAACTCACCTTCTCACAATGAAGCGGAGACAGAAGATTGCACTGAGTACTATCAGGAGGAGGAGCAGTGGGATTGTCGGAATAATCATGTAGAGGATGTTCAGGGCGTTGTCTGAAAGAAACGAAACTCCAGTTATGAAGAAGAAAACTCCAGTCTGAAACCAATTCAATGGGAAGCTGAGTTTCTGAAAAATATACAAATTAAAACTGAATACTGAGGGAGAAAGGACTATCAACATCGTTTCTCCCCCAGCACTCCAACCCCCACCTCCCACTACAGCATAAGTACTGTACCCCCATCACTTCACTTCAGCTCCGATGAAGAGTCATCTAGATTTGAAGCGTTAGCTTGCTCTCTCTCTTTGGATGCTGCCTGACCTGCTGTGATCTCTAGCACTTTTTGTTGACAGTTCAGATTCCAACACATGGAGTAATTTGCTCCTACCCTGGGTCTTGCTTCTCTACAACACTGCCAAGGCCCTACTTTTAATTGTATAAGTCTTGCCTTTGTTTATTTTCCCCAAATGCAATACTTTGTCTTTATCCAAATTAAACACCATCCGCCACTTCTCAGCCCATTGAAGCAATACTCCTGGATATTCTTCTTCACTCTTCACTATACCATTAATTTTGGCATCGTCCACCAATTAACTAACCATGCCTGCTGTATTTTCATCCTAATCATTTACATAAATGACAAGCAAAAGAGGACTCAACACCGATCCCTGTCGAACACCACTGGTCACAGGCCTCCCGTCCTAAAAACAGAGCTCCACCATCACTCTCTGTCTTTTGCCATTAAACCAGTTCTGTATCCAATTGGCAAGCTCACACTGAATCCCATGTGATCTAACTTTACTAATTAGTCTACCATATAGAACCTTGTCAAAGGCTTTACTAAAGTCCAAGTAAACAATATCCACTACATTGCACCTGTCAAAGCTTCTTTGTTACTTCTTCAAAAAGATCAATCAAGTTTGTGAGACACAACTTCCCTCACCCAAAACCATGTTAACTATCTCTGATCATTCCTTGCCTCTCCAAGTGCATATAAATCCTATCTTTCAGAATCACTTCTAACAACTTACCCACCACTGAAGTCAGGCCAACAGATCTATAGTTCCCAGGCTTCTCTTTATATCCATTTTTAAACAAAGGCACAACGTTAGCTACTCTCCAGGCATTCGGCACTTCATGCGTAGTTATAGATGATACAAATATTTCTGTAAAGGGTCCCTCAATTTCCTCCCTAAAATGCCAGAATGTCCTGGGATTGGGTTCTGGGCATTTATTCACCTTTATATTTTCTAAGACCGCAAACACGTCCTCTTCTGTAATGTGAACTGTTTTCAAAACATCAATAAATGTTTTTAAATGTTGTAATTGTACTTGCCTCCACCACGTCCTTGGCAGCTCATTCCATACACACACCACGTTCTGCGTGAAAACTTATCCCTCAGGTACTTTTAAAATTGTTCCCTCTCATCTTAAACCTATGCCCTTTATTATTGGATGCCCCTACCCTGGTAAAAAGACGTTGACTGTTCACCCTATTCATGCCCTTTTATAAGGTACCCCTCAGCTAGGGAAAATAGCCCCAGCCTATTCAGCCCCTCCCTATAAACTCAAATTAGCCACTGTTTCTGCCATATCCAGCAGGATGCCCCCACCAGACACATATTCCCCTCCCCTCCCTTGTCAGCCTTCCGCAAAGACCGTTCCCTCCGGGACACTCTGGTCCACTCCTCCTTCACCTCCAATACGCCCCACGCCCTCATGGCACCTTTCCCCGCAACCACAGAGGGTGTAACACCTACCTGTTTGCCTCCTCCCCACTATCGAAAGGCCCAAATATACCTTCCAGGTGAAGGAATGCTTTACCTGCATTTCACACAATCTAGTCTACTGCATTCGCTACTCACAATGTGGTCTCCTCTACATTGGGGAAACCAAGCATAGACTGGGTGACCACTTTGCAGGACACCTATATTCTTTCTGCATAAAAGACCATGAGCCTCCTGTTACCACCCTGTTCCCTGGCCAACATCTCTGTGTCAGGTTTGGTGCAGTGTTCCAACGATGCTCAGTGCACTCTGGAAGAACAGCTCCTCATTTTCCGCCTAGGGACCCTACAGCCTCCAACTCAACAATGTAGGACTTGAGGCACCTTCACCCATGTCCTTACCCCTAAACCTACACACTACACCTTATTGTCACCGCAACCACATCACATTGTCAGCTCCTGATAGTCCCCATTAGCAACTATTCATTCTCCAAGGTGGACCTTTACCCATTCCTTTGTCCAACTGTTTTTCTCTTTGGGCTATATCTCCACCTATGGTTTACTCCTCACTCCCTACCCCTAGCTTCTGTATAAAAACTATTCTTTTCCCCCACTACCATCAGTTCTGAGGAAGGGTCACTGAACCCAAAATGTTAACTCTGTTTCTCTCTGCAGATACTGCCAGACCTGCTGAGTTTTTCCAGCAATTTCTGTTTTTGTTTCTGATTTCCAGCATCTGCAGCTCTTTTGGACTTTTTTAACAAAATTGTCATGTTTGTTATAGGATTGTGGTGTCACGGATTGAAGCAGCATTTATTATCCAGCCCTAATGACCTTGGAGAAGGTGGTGATGAGTTACCTTTTTGAATTATGGCAGTCCTTGGGTGGTAATTACACCCACAATGTCCGGGGTGGGGTGGGGGGCAGGAGAATTCCAGGATTTTGACCCAGTGACAGTGAAGGAACAGCGATATATTTCCAAGTCAGGATGGTGAGTGGCTTGGAGGGGAACTTGCAGGGGGTGGTGTTGCATCCATCCAGGCAAATGGGGAGTATTCCATCACAGTCCTGATTTGTGCCTTGATGATTTGGAGTGTTACTTGCTGCAGAATTTCTAACCTCTGACCTGAACTCTTCTAGCCACTGTATTTATATAACCGGTCCAGTTCAGCCTCTGATCAGTGAGAACTCCCAGGATTTCGATTGCAATTGCGCAGCATGAACATTACTTGGCACTTTTCATCTCAAGCCTCGATATTGTCCAGGTCTAACTGCATTTGGACAGGGACTGCTTCAGTAACTGAGGAGTCACAAATGGTGCTGAACGTTGAGCAGTCATGAGCGAACATCCCCACTTCTGACTTATGATGAAGAGATTTAATGCAAGAATAGGAAGGCTATGTCTCAATTACACAGAGCATTGATGAGACCACATCTGGAATACTGTTTACAGCACTGATCACCTGTACTTACAGAAGGTTGTTTACGCATTGGCAGCAGTTCAGTGAGCTTTACTAGACTATTCGCTGGAATGAGAAGATTGCCTAATGAGGAAAGCCTGTATCCTCTGGAGTTTAGAAGCGACTCAGGTGACTTAATTGAAACATATAAGATCATGAGGGGGTTTAACCAGCACAATGTGAAAAAGATGTTTCCTCTTGTTGGGGAATCTAGAACTAGAGGTCACTGTTTAAAAATAAGTGGGTGCCCATTTAAGATAGAGATAAGGAAGTATTTTTTCTCCAGAGGAATATCAGTCTTTGGAATTCCCTTCCTCAAAAGATAGTGGATACAGATTCTTTAGATATTTTTAAGGAAGGTGGAGAATGAATCCTTAGCACAAAGCGGGCGTAAGATTATCAGGAGTTTACACGAATATGGAGCTGTGGTTAAAATCAGATCAGCCATGACCTTATTAAATGGCAGAACAGGCTGGAAGAGCTGAATGGTCTCCTTGGTTGTATGAAGGTGTTGTCTCTTACCTTCTTCCAAGCTATTCCCATCAATGGGAGTTGGTGTTGACCCTGGAGTTAAGGAGTCTTGAACTGTGAGCAAAACAAAGAGACTCGATCAGGGCAGAGGCAAGCAGCTGGCTGAATAACCTGTCATCTTTAGCCCAGCTCCAAGCCCTTCTCCCTTCTTTGCACTCCCCATCCCTAAACATGACCCTTCCACCATCCCTCCAATAAACCTCACCTCTCCCAAACCCATTCCACAGTCTCCAGACACCTCACTTCCAGCCCAAGACACTCCCAATCCCATTCCCAATCCCAATCTCCAACAATAAACCCAACTCAACCTGGCTCTCACCACTCCCCCTCCTCTCATTCCCACTCCCTGTCCCACCCCCACAACCCCCGCTTCTCATTCCCACTCCTCCTGGAGCTATGTTGTGCAATTCCAAGCAACAGTTTTGGAATTTATTTGAGGGTGAGGGATTGGACTGGGGTCAAAGGTCGCTATTCACCTGAACAAATTCATTGGAGATCTTACCTGGAGCATACTTGCAGATGAAGTTGTTCTTCATGTTGCATCGATCATCGTTCCATTGGTAAAGATAGGGGCCTCCCATTCCTGAGGAAGCAGACGGTTGGTGATACATCACCACACACCCCTCACTACCACACGATGGCTCATCCACATACCAGTTGCTGAAAGAGATAACAAACACCACCTCCTATTACCTGGCAACCGAGTAACCCAGCAATCAGACAACCCAGCAACAGGTTACCTGGGAACCCAGCAATTGGTAACTCAGTAACCTAGCAACGGCACAGCCTAACATCCCAACATCACAGTCACATGGAAACCCAGCAGCAACAAGAACCGGGGATGGCCTCTGTTTGTTGATTAACCCCAACTGGGGGCTTCTAAGCCCTCTATTCCCTGGTGCTCATTTCCAGAAGAGGGGAGTTCCAGATTCTCTTGGGCTTTGGCTAACATGGTTTAGTTTTGCTGAGTTGTGCCTGAGTTGGATTCAGTGAACAGAAAAAAACTGGGAAAATAATGGTGAGAGATTCTCACAGTCTGTGAGAACTGGGGTTTTGGGGCAACATCAGCTTTCCAGAACAAACAGGAGTGGGTAACGAATAAGCCTGTCACCCAGGACACTGCCACTGGAGATTACATAATCTCAGCTGGGACCCAGTGGGTCAGTGACTGGGATCAGAAGGAATGGAGAAGAGTGAGCTGCTGCTCCTGATCATCAGGCCAGAGTTACATACCGAAACTCAGCATCACTGCCATCAATCCACTCATAAAGGCCAGGGCAGTCTGTAGCATTCCCATTCTTTTTCTGCCAGAGTCCAATCCAGAAATCACCATCGCCTGCGGACAAGCTTTCGATCAACTTTTCCACAAATTGTTGCTCATTCTCCGTCTCAATGCTCAAGAGGTTCCCCCCATCACGCTGGCACTCGCTCTGTGCCTCTTCAAACCCGAGCCTCAGTGAGGTGTCCTGGAAATAGGCGATTTGATAACAGGGGCGCTCGACTCCCCTGCGGCACACATTCTCACCTGGCATTGGTTGACAGAGGGGATTAAAGCACAACAAAACCGTGGTTAGTAGGTTTGTGGATGACACCAAGTTTGGTGGTAGAATGGGCAGTGAAGATGGTATTCTAAGATTACAAAGAATTCTTGATCAATTGTATCAATAAGCTGAAGAGTGGCAGGTGGAGTTTAATTTGGATAAATGTGAGGTATTGCATTTTGGCCAAATAAACAAAGGCAAGACTTATATATTTAATATAGGGCATATATATATTAAATATATTTAATATATATTTAATTGGGTAGTGTTGTAATCAGAGAGACCTGGGGGTTCAGGTACATAATTCTTTGCATCAGATAGAGACAGGATGGAGAAGAAGGTGATTAGCATGCTTGCCTTCATTGCTCAGGTCTTTGAGTATAGGAGTTGGGATGTTATGTTGAGGTTGTACAAGATGTTGGTGAGGCCTCTTCTGGAGTACTGTGTCCAGTTGTGGTCGCCCTGTTATTGGAAGTATGTTATTAAACTGGAGAGGTTCCTGAAGAGATTTATCAGGATTTTGCCAGGAATGGAGGGTTTGAGTTACAAGGAGGGGCTGGATAGTCTGCGATTTTTTTCACTGGAGCATAGGAGTTGAGGGATGACCTTATAGATGTTTATAAAACCATGAGGGGTATAGATAAGGTGAACAGTAGATGTCTTTTCCCTAGGGTGGGGGATTTTCAGACTAGGGGGAGTATTTTTTAAGGTGAGAGGAGAAAGATTTAAAAAAGACACAAGGGTTAATTTTATTAGACAGAGAGTGGTTTGTGCGTGGGAAGAACTGCCAGAGAAAGTGGTGGATGTGGGTACAGTTACAACATTTGAAGGACATTTTGATAAGTACATGCATAGGAAATGTTTGGAGGGATATGGACCAGGAGCAGGCAGATGGGATTGGTTTAGTTTGGGATTATGTTCAATATGGACTGGTTGGACCAAAGGGTCTGTTTCTATGCTGTGTGACTCTGTGACTCCATGACCCAACGTATAGTAGAGCGATTAATTCAGAGAAGTAAACAAACTAGAATTAGAGGACACAAAGATCTCAAAGGCTTCTGAAGCTAGAGGAAGTCACAGAGATTGAGTGGATGGTGGGAAGGCCATGGGGATGCTGAGATTTGTGAAGTCAAGGCATTGACAGCTCAGAGGCAATGTCAGACAGGTCAAGCAGGTGAAAGTTAGGACAGAAGTGGCAGAGTTTTGGTTGAGTTCCATTTCCAATGAATGTAATATAAGAAGTGTAACTCATGCTTCCAGGACAGGGACAGCACGGGGTTAGATACAGAGTAAAGCTTCCTCTACACTATCCCCATCAAACACTTCCAAGACAGGGACAGCACCATGTTAAATACAGAGTAAAGCTCCCCTACACAGACTCCGTCAAACATTTTGAAAGGGTGTAGAAAAGATTTACAAGTATGTTTCCATGGTTGGAGGGTTTGAACTATAGGAAGAGGCTGAATAGGCTGGGGCCATTTTTCTGGAGCATTAGAGGCTGAGGGGTGACCTTATAAAATCATGAGGGGCATGGATAGGTTGTTTAGCCAAGGTCTTTTTCCCAGGGTCGGGGTGGTCCAAAACTAGATGGCATAGGTTTGAGGTGAGAGGGGAATGATTTAAAAGAAACCTAAGGGGAAGCTTTTTCACACAGAGGGTGATGCATGTATACAATGAGCTGCCAGAGGAAGTGGTGGAGGCTGATACAATTACAGCACTTAAAAGGCATCTGGATGGGTACGTGAATAGAAAGGGTTTGGGGGATAAGGGCCAAATGCTCGCAAAGAGACTAGATTAATTTAGGATATCTGGTCAGCATGGACAAGTTGGACTGAAGAGTCTGTTTCTGTAGTGTACAACTCCATGATTCTATGAATCCCAGGACAGGGACAGAATGGGATTAGGTACAGAGTAATGTTTCCTCTACACTATCCTTATCAAACATTCCCAAGACAAGGACAGCACAGAGCTAGATACGGGGAAAGAGTGTAAGTCTTCATGAATAGGTTTAGTTTTGTAGATTCTTCACTAATCAATCATTTTCCATCAGCGGCATTTGGAATCTTGTTTGGATAGTTTACTTTTAGGGAAATGCTGGTATGTCAATTACTATTTTAATTGTTTTAGAATGTTCAGTTGTGTTTTGAAAGTCTATGAATATTTGCGTAAATGCCTTTATAGCATCTGCCATATAGTCTAGAAATGACCATGATGTAGCAGGACATCCAATCTGTCTCATTAAAGCTTTGATGGTGAACTGGCTGCTGAATGGAATAGACGCTTTGTACTTCAGATGTACAATAGTTAATCCCACACAGGCAGCATCCTTATCATTTTTATCGTATGCACCAACCTTGTTTCCGTAATGATCTAGGTCTCTTTTATTTCACCACAACTCGCTTATCTGTTCTTTCATGTCTTGTCTCCTTCATGTCTCCACTGCTCAGCCTCTCCTACCACTCTATCCTAAATCTCCCACAAATCAGCTTTTTAATGACCACTTGTTTCTGACCTCTTCAATTACTGGAACAGTCAGTTTCTACCTCACCTGCCCATCCTTTCAGAATGTGCAGTACCGTAACAAATTAACGTTAATCTAATCTGTCCTAGTGAAAAAGGCTTTGTCTTTGTGTTTTCTCACACCAGGCAACAATCTGATGATCTGAGGTTTACCCTCTCTAAAGCCTGTTGGTAGTGGAATGTCTCTTTCAAATAAACAACTGCACTTTTGAGACACTAAAAACAAAATTAACCATCTAAACAGCATGCTGGGAAGGGAACCGAGATGGTAAACCCAGAAGCTTGCAGAATTCTGTACCAAATTGGATCAGGCTAGACAGATATGCAAGCCATTTACCTTGATCGACTTTATTGAATCGGTGTTGATGAGACAATGCTGCAAAGTTTCAGATGGAACAATAGTTTGGAGTTTCAGGAGAACTGTTTTTGAGACAATCCAGCTCCTAGGATCAGCTCAATCAATGAGGAAGTTACAATATCCAACACTGCCTCTTATAACACCTTCACTGGGACAGAAACCCATTCACATGGACTAACTGAACTATGTGAATCACATTCCTGTATCAAACTGCAGTAACCACAAAGGAGGAATCTGCATGTAGGTCACCATAACGACACGGTAAACGATGGTAAGCCACTATATTTGGGAATGGCCAGGAGAACTGTGTTTAAAGGGCCCACTTGAATCAGAGGGGGCTTACAGACCGGAGACAAAGAGAGCAGAATGAGCAGCAAACTTGGGAACGAGAGGAAGAGTCTCAGCCTCAGTTTGAACAGCTGTAATCAGGGTAGTATAAACCTCTTTGCCAACTTCCCCTTCCAAAGCAGGCTTTGAACCAGTGTGAGAACATAGTCATTTAAGAACGGTAAGGTTATTTGGGAAATTAGAGGGAAAGACAGGTTTCATAGAATTGCATATCTTCACTTTCAATGATAATAAACCACATCCCACAGTAAACCACATTTCATCATTAGTGTAAAATGAGTTCCAGTAAGTAAGCAAGTAAATCTAATCCAAGTGAAAATGGTGCTTAAACAGGTTTGATGTCCTTCCTATAATGTGGACCCCAAACCTGCTCATAGTCTTCCAAATGTGACCTTACAAAGTTTTTACGTAAATTTATCATTATGTATTTTTATCCTGTACCTCTATATAGCTCACATTCCATTGTATATAAATGTGGAACATGCTTAATGCTTTAGGAATCAGATCTCAAATCGCTCTGTCCTTCCACAGTCCTAGCTGTCCCTAACTCCTTACTTGGTGGCACAGAACTTGAACATTGCTGGGTAAAAGAGGGAATTTTTTTCCCTCTTATTCTCATCCACTTGTGCAATCCTGAGCTTGCTAATCAAGACATGAATAACCAATTTAAGGGAATTGAGTTATCCAATTTAAGCGAATCAGTTGAGCTCATTCGTGGTTGCTAGAAGTGAGAGGCAGTCACATGCAAAGGACTATTCACATGAAGGAACCGATTCCCAGAAACAAAAGCTGCTTGAATTACATGGGAGCACAGGAGCCAACAGATCCCTCTCACTTTCTCTGTGGCAATGCCTTGACCTTCAGCAGCATCTCTGCCTCTATTTTAAGGAATTTCCTCAACTTATTTCATTTTAACTAAAATTACCCTGAGGAAGCGTCACCAGACCCGAAACGTTAACTCTGATTTTCTAGTCACAGATGCTGCCAGACCTGCTGAGCTTTTTCAACAACTTCTGTTTTTGTTCAGGAACTGGGGAATGTAGATTGCAGGTTGCTGTTTGAGGATAAATCCACATGTGGCACGTGGGAATATTTTAAAGGCCAGTTAATTAGAGTTCAGGACCAACATGCTCCTGTTAAAATGAAAGATAAGGATGCCAAGATTCAGGAACCTTGGATGACAAGAGAAATTGAGAGCTTATTCAAAAGAAGAAAGGAAGCATATACAAGGTTTATGAAGACAGACAGAGCCCTTGAAGAATGCAAAGAAAGCAAGAAAGAATTTAAACAAGGAATTAGGCTGGCTAAAAGGGGCCATGAAATGTCTTTGGCAAACAGGATTAAGGAAAATCCCAAAGCATTTTATCCATGTAGAAGGAGCTAGAGAGTAGCCAGCAGAAAGGTTAAGTCCACTCGAGGACAAAGGAGGGAATTTATGCTTGGAGACAGAGAAAGTGTGTGGGGTCCCTAACGAATACTATGCATCATTATTCTCAAAAGAGAAAAACACGGAGGATTATAAATCTTCGGAGAGCTGTGTTGAAATTCTAGGGCACGTCAATATGAAAAAGAGATATTGAGTGTTTTGAAAAGCATTAAGGTAGACAAATCCCAAATCCCAGGTCAAAGAACAAAGAACAATGCAGCATAGGAACAGGCCCT
Organism: Ginglymostoma cirratum; assembly: GCA_024137785.1. Classification (NCBI taxonomy): domain Eukaryota; kingdom Metazoa; phylum Chordata; class Chondrichthyes; order Orectolobiformes; family Ginglymostomatidae; genus Ginglymostoma; species Ginglymostoma cirratum. The sequence goes on along the minus strand of JAHRHZ010000042.1, from coordinate 1,230,776 downwards.
TCGGCCCTCCAAGCCTGCGCTGACACATTTTGCCCTTCCATACCAAAACTGTCTTCACTTACAGGGGTCACATCCCTCTATTCCCTTCCTCGTCATAAGTTCAGCCAGGTGTCCCTTCAATGCTGCTATTGTGTTTGCTTCCGTCACTTCTTCTAGCAATGCGAACCAGGCACTCACCATCCTTTGTGTGAAAAACCTGCCTTGCACACCTCTTTTAAACTTCTCCCCTCACTCTCCTTTGTTCCAGTGAAAACAGACCCAGTCTATCCAACCTTTCTTCATAGGTAAAATTCCTTGTTCCTGGCAACATCCTGGTAAACCTTTTCTGTAGCCTTTCCAAAGCATTCACATCCTTCTGGTAATGTGGTGACCAGAACTGTACGCAATATTCCAAGTGTGGCCTAACTAAAGTTCTATAAAGCTGCAGCATAACTTGTCCATCCTTATAATCAATGCCCTTTCCAATGAAGACAAGCATGCCACAAGCCTTTTTTACTACCTTATCTATATGTACTGCCACTTTCAGTGATCTGAGGACTTGCACACTCAGATTCCTCTGCATATCAATACTCCTAAGGTTTCTGCCTTTCACTGTATAATTTCCACCTGCACTTGACCTTCCAAAATATATCACCTCACATTAAACTCCATCTGCCATTTTTCTGCACTTGCCTCCAACTGATCTTCCTTCTGTATTCTCTGACAATCCTCGTCACTATCCACAACTTCACCAATCTTTGCATCATTCACAAACTTACTAATTAGACTACCTACATTTTCCTCCAAATCATTTATGTAGATTATGAACAGCAGAGGCGCCAGCACTGATCCCTGTGGAACGCCACTACTCACAACCTTCCATTCCGAAAAGCATCCTTCCATCACTACCCTCTGTCTCCTTTGAGTAAGCCAGTTCTGTATCCATCTTGCCAGCTCACACCCAAAACCATGTGACTTCACCTTGTGTACCCAGTCTGCCATGAGGAACCTGGTCAAAGGCTTTACTGAAGTCCATGTGGACGACATCAGCCACTTTTCCCTCATCAATCATCTTCATCACCTCCTCAAAAAACTTGATCAAGTTAGTGAGGCACGACCTCCCCTGCACAAAACCATGCTGTCTATTGCTAATAAGTACATTTGCTTCTAAATGCATAGGACCTGATTGGATTTATCCCAGAATGCAGAAAGAGGCAGATGAAGAAATTGCTGGGGCCTTGGACAAAATCTTTGTATCCTCTTTAGTCACAGGAGAGGTGCCAGAAGCCTGGAGAATAGTCAATGTTATTCTTTTGTTTAAGAAAGGCAACAGGGATAATCTGGGAATTTACAGGCCGATGAGCCTCAGGTCAGTGGTAGGGAAATTATTGGAGACGGTTTTTAGGGATTTGGAAAATATATTTGGAAAGATATGGACTTATCAGTGAAAGGCAGCATAGCTTTGTATAGGGAAGGTTGTGTCTCACAAACTTGATTGAGTTTTTTGAGGAAGTGACAAAGATAATTATGGGGCCATGGTGGTAGATGTTGACTAGATGGACTTTAGCCAGGCCTTTGAAAAGGTCCCTCATGACAGGCTGAAACAAAAGGTGAAGTCACTTGGGATCCAGGGTAAGCTGGTAAAATGGATACCAAACTGGCTTAGTTAAAGAAGACATAGAGTCGTGGTGAAAGGGTATTTTTCTGACTAGAGATCTGTTGTTTGTAATATATATATAAATGATTTGGAGGAGACTGTTGGTGACCTGATTAGTGAGTTTGTAGATGACACAAAGATTAGGGGAGCTGCAGATAATGAGGAGGATTGCCAGAGGTTACAGCCAGATATTGACAGGCTAGAGACTTGGGTAGAGAACTGGCAGATGGAGTTTAATCTGGTGAAATGCAAGCTTATGCATTTTGGAAGATCTAATGCAGGACGGAAGTATACAATAAATGGCAAAACATTAGTGGCGTCAACATACAGAGGGATCTAGGCGTATATGTCCATAGTTCCCTGAAAGATGCAGCACAGGTGGATAAGGTGGTCAAGTAGCATGCTTGCCTTCATCATTCTGGGCATAGAGTATAGAAGTTGGCAAGTCATGTTGCAGCTGTATAGAACTTTATTTCAGCCACATTTGGAATATTGTGTACAGTTCTGGTCACCATACTACCAAAAGAATGTACAGGCTTTAGAGAGAGTATAGAAATGGTTTACCAGCATGTTGCCTGATTTGGAGGTATTAGACATGACAAATGACTTGGTTTGTTCCACTTGAACGTCAGACAATGAGGGGCAACCTGATAGAGGTTTACAAAATTATGAGAGGCATTGATAGAGAGTATAGTCAGGAGTCTTCTTCCCAGGGTTAAAGTAAAAGGGGTAAGTTTAAAGGAGATATGGAAGACAAGTTTTTTACACACAGGACAGTTAAGTACCTGGAATGTGCTGCCAGAGAAGGTGGTGGAAGCAGATACAACAGTAATGTTTAAGATGCATCTTGACAGATACAGGAATAGGCAGGGAATAGAGTGATACTGAGTGCATAGAAACAAAATGTGTCAGTGCAGCCTTGGTGGGCTGAAAGGCCTGATCTTGTGATTACTGTTCTTTGGTCTTTGCTCTAAGCTGGGGAACACCATCCGCTAGCCTGGTATCACAAAAAATAGAAGGGATCACAAAACAGTGCATGTGGGAGACCCAGCTCTATGTTTCATCTTTGGTAATTTATTATTAATCTATTATTAATTGTTCTTCTTCCCTTGCAATTCCTTATCAGCCAATCTTTTCTAATGGTTTCCTGCATGATATCACACCATAAACTTCTACAAGTCAATATACACTGCACCCTTTCTTATTGTCTCCTAAACTAATTTTATCAGGTTTGTCAAAAATAATCTTTCTTTCTGATACAACCTACTTTTATCACAATTTAGCTTTTTTTAAAAAATTGATTTAATTTGTTTCCAGACCAAGGGCATGAATGATAGAGTTCAGGAAATCTTCATTTGCACTTCTATTTCTTTCATATGTTAATTCTTCATTGATTGATTTTTCATTCAGTTACACATATTTGTTTTCTTGCAGGTGATGTGTGGCCTGCACTCCAGCTGCAGACACCACATGCGAAAATTTGTAGATTTCCTGAGTTCACAATCACTTCATCAGCTCCATAAATTAACCAAAGAAAATTCGAACTGAGGATGTGCTGGGGTTGGACTGTGTCAAAGTCAGCGATTGGACCGAGCACATGATTTATCAGTCACAGGGAGCTGGCTCATGTCTTCACTGCTGCTGAAACTTGTGGTCCGTCACTCTATCGATTCTCTCGAGTTAATAGGAAGGAGATGTCAAAACTTATCAGAATACTCACTTCATTCAATTATGTTCACGGTCACAAAATTCCCAGGAGATCAATCGAACGCCATAGCCAGGGGTCAGACTGAGGGCCGATCAGCGAATATCACAGCGGGATCAGACCCTAAGCAGCAGACCCTGGTCTGACACTGTTTCAAACGGTTTTGGGGAGTGGTGTCGAAATGGGAGCGTTCACCTTGCTTCACAAAGAAACTCGGGAATTGAGGTCTAACAGAAAGTGACGGGTACCGCGTATAGATGCAGGGAGTTTGGTGAAAATATAAACTGGTCATCGATGAGATTTGGAGAAAGTGTGTCTTTTTTAAAACTTCAATTCTATGAGCTCTAGCTCGTGCTCTCAGGTCGAATCTTAGAAAATGTCTCTGAAAATCCATGTAAATTATTTTTACGTGACGTTTCCCTGTTCCCTACTTTAGAAATTTCCTCATCAAAGTAACTTTCACCGCCTGAAACCCGCAGTGTGTGGCTGTGAGCCTCGGGAGACAGCTCACTGTTCACCATGCAGCTCACAGGGGACAACATGCAGCTTCCAGCATCCACTCTCTGTCCCCCCACACCCCTACTCCCAACACTACTCCCCCCCCCGCCCCCCACACCGTGCCCAGGGACCTGGTGCTGGAAACTGGCGGCGAGGGGTTTTGAGAGGCCCCCTGCACACCTCTCACCCCCCCCCCCACTTATCCCCGTCACCATTCCACTTTGTACCTTTCCAAAACAAACCAAAAGCAGGTTTCAAATAAAGCTATTAACAGATTCCGTGTGTCTGTTTAGAATCAGTGCTTTCTCTCTAAACTGCGACTAACGGAGTTGGGAGGGAGGGGAGCGGGGGGGGGGGGAAGGTGTCAGGTTAAAAACTCCGTAGCAGCAAGAACTGCAGAGGCAACAGTGTGGGGCTGGACGAACACAGCAGCTCAGGCAGCATCAGGATAGCCGGCGGGTTTCGGCTTTATACCCATCATCGGGACTGAAAGAGGGGTCCCGACCCTCCTGCTGCCTGACTTGCTGTGTTCCTCCAGCCCCACTCTGTGTTGATTTAAAAACTTCAATCAGTGTTTTTGTTTAAAGCCGAAGCCTCTCTGGGGCAGAGCCACACGATGCTGTAGTTTAGTGGACCCTCGGAACTCACCGCTCAGGAGCTTGGAGCCGAACCCGGAGCGCATCCAGACTGCGATCACCATGAGGATTGTCCTGGGCCCCATCTCCCGGGGAAGAGGGAGTTCTCAGCGGCCGCCGCTAGCCCCGGCTGCCGGCCTTTCCATCCCGCGTCCACTGCAAAAGGCCAGTTAATGCGAACAGGAAAGCGCCGGAGGCACCCTCTCCCAGTCACTGTGTGTGTATATTCCCGTCTGTCTCTCCCCTTCTCTCACTCTGTGTCTCCACCTCTCTCTTGTTCACTATCTTTGTCTGTTTCTGAACATCCTCTCTTTTTTTGTCTCCCTCCCCATAAAACTATTTCTTTTCTCGCCGTCTGTCTATCCCTGTCCCTCTCTATCGCTGTTTCTCTACTCTCTTTCTCACGCGATGTAGGTACCTATCCCTATCTCTCGCTCTGTGTCTCACGCTGTCTGTCTCTGTCTCTTGCTGGCTGTGGTGCAGTGGGACTGCAGGAAACTGTGTCCCGGAACATCAGCACTTTTTAACCATCAGAGATGGAAAGAGAGAGAGAACAGCAGAGTCGTGATCAATAAAACAATTAACTAAAAAAGTATTCGTAAAAAAAAAGTCCAATCCTTAGAAATTGAACCCGATAAATTCCAGAGGCTCAAATCTAAATATCTGGTTAAAGGAAGAAACACAATCTTTAGAAACAGATAATTCGAAAATAACAAAATCATACAAAGAATAAAGGATATGACAAAGACCATGAATAACTGATAATGTTGTGTATCTCTATGACAATGCTTGACCTGCTAAATAATGGAGGAGTTAGACTGTTTAAAATGTACGGTTAGCATCTGCTTTAAATATTATTAACATTTTACAAACTAATATCACGCTCGCAGATTCCCAAGCTTGAAAATATGTACATTGACCAGTAACTCAGGAACAGGGTGGGGATGGGGAGCAGGATGGGAATAGGGATTTACAATGGGGTTTTTATAAAGTGAATGGAAAATATTGTTTCCACTGGCAGGAGACTGTCATCAGAGGCAGGGCTTTATGAAAATGGGCAAAAAGAGGGATGATGAGGAGAGGGTAGTGCTGCAGCTGATAAAGTGTTATCCCTAAAACTATCTTCACCGTTTCTCTCCTTCAACCACTGCATCAAACAATTCTTCATTCCTCCATGATTTCACAGAATCACAGAATTATTACAGAGAGGAAGGCCATTTGGCCCATTGTGCCTGTACCAGCTGTTCAAACAGCATCATTATCTACAGCCAATCTCCTGTCCTTTCCCTGTATTGCTGCACACTATTTCTATCCAAATGACCATCCAATGTCCTCTTGAATGCTTCAAATGAACCTGCCTCCATCACATTTCCGGGCATTGCAGACGCTAACTACTCACTGTGTAAAAAAACTTTTTCCCACATCAGCCTTGCTTCTTTTGCAGATCAATTTAAATCTATTCCCTCTTGCTGTTGATCCTTTCATGAGTGGGAGCAGCTTCTCCTGAGCTACACTGCTGCCCGCTCGTGATTTTGATAATCTCTATCAAACCTTCTCTCCAAAGAGAACAGTCCCAGATTCTCCAATCTATCCCCAGAACTCAACATTCTCATTCCTGGAACCATCCTTCTAAATCGGTCTACACTCTCTCTCCACCTGTTACAAACTTTTTCTTCTCTAGAACTTCTTTTAAAAAGTGGATACAATCCATCTAGCTCATCAGAAGAAAAGGAAAGCTCAAGTAAACTAATTATTTAATACTTTTTCCTTCTCTCGATTGTTCCTGAGTTAAACATTTGAGTTGTGGAGCCAGAAAAGTCTTTTCTCATTGGGATACATACATACCTCCTCTAAAGGAGAGCAGAATAGAGAGATATTGACAGCACTGATGGAGCATTTTGACTAGGACAGTCGAGAAAGAAGCTACATTCATTTAGTTAAGGATATAAATGTGTGGTTTGGATGGAGATTCTGCCGTTTAAAAAAACATGATTCAAATGACTTTTGCTTGCTCTGGATTTTATTTTCCAACTGTTTTTGAGTAGTTGAGAGAAGAATTGAAAACCTGAGGCTGATGGCCCTGACATCTGAATTCCTGGGTGCAGGAGGAAGCTCTCAGATCCTAATAGACCCTCATTGGGGGGTGGGGGCAGGGTGGTGTGGAGGGGGAGGAGGGTGTTGCTGCATTTTTTTCCTGGACTGAAGTTCATCACATCCTCTGATATGACTATGAATGAACCCCTTTGTCAGCATCAAATCTACTGCTATTTTCCTTCTTATTTTTCAATCTGAAACTGAACAGAAAACTATAGCTGCCTTGTTATGTGAAGCAAAGGCCATCTCCCAGTTCCTGATTGTGTCTGTCTTCCTGTAGGAAAAGAACTGTTTTATTTTAGCCATTGGCCGGAAGGATATTAAATCCTGACTGCAACACAAGTGACGCAAAGGTGAAAGAAACAGAACAAAAATGACGATCAAGAGAACAGTTCAGTAATGAGAAAGAGAAGCAAAAGAGCAAGTTTGGGAATTGAATCTTTGCAATCACTATGTAATAACAGCAGGGATTAATCCACGTTTAGCTTCTGATTATTGAATAACATATGTAATAACCTATTTTAATATATATTATATAAGCTATAACAGAACATAAAATTCTAACAGATAGAGAAGTAGGAGTAACTAGATGTTTTTTCAATGAACCAGCACAGACACAATTGGATGAATGGTTTCCTTCTGCACTGTCAGATTCTATACACTCCATGAGAATTATTTCCCTGAGTTTCTAATGCTAAATAAGTTTTGGTAAGTGACATGCTGTATAATAGTTTGGTTGGTGAATGTTGTGCCTGCTGTGGTACTGAACCAACACAACACATTCCTTGTTCTCACATTCCCTTGACCTTAGACGCTTATGAATCCTATTTCATACCAAATTCAATGTGTCATAGAATGACAGAGCATAAGAGGGGGCCATTCAGCCCACCCTATTTGTTGTGATTGGTTCGCTCGCCGAGCTGGTTCATTAGTTCGTAGACGTTTCAATACCCTGCTGGGTAACGTCATTGGTGCAGCCTCTGTTGAAGTGCTGTTGTGTTTTCCCACTTGCTGTTTAAACACTGGGGTGCATTCGCGATGATTTCCAGTTTTTCTTTGTAGTGATGTGTATATAGGGTCTAATTCAATCTGTTTATTTATGGCGTTTTTGGTGGAGAACCAGACTTCTAGGAATTCCTGTGCTTGTCTCTGTTTGGCCTGTCTGAGGATCCTGATGTTGTCCCAATCGAACTGGTGGTTCTCCTTATCCGTGTGAATGGAGACAAGTGAGTATGGGTCGTGTCTTTTTGTTCCTGGTTGGTGTTCATGTGTCCTTGTGGCCAGTTTCCTTCCTGTTTGCCCAATGTAATGTTGGTCGCAGTCATTGCATGGGATCTTGTATATTATGCTGGTTCTGTCCTAGTGGGTAAGGGATCTTTGGTTCGTGTTAGCAGTTTGGTGTAAGGTTGAGATAACAAGCATGGGGCTGGATGAACACAGCAGGTCAAGCAGCATCATAGGAGCAGGAAAACTTGA
>JAHRHZ010000042.1:1211340-1222332 GCA_024137785.1 Ginglymostoma cirratum | reverse complement strand
GATTCTCCAGCATCTGCAGTACCTTTTATCTCTGGTGTAAGGTTGATGTAGGTTTGTGTGCCAATCTGCTGCCCAGTGGCCATAGGAGTCTTGTGGTCAGTTCAGATATGTTTTTGATGTATGGTAACGTGACGAGTGTGTCGGGGCATACTGTATCTTCCTGTTGTTTGTGTGACAGGCATCATCAGACCCAGCTGTTTGGGTATCCGTTGTCTCTGAATACTTGGTGGAGGTATTAGAGAACTCCTAGATGCCTGGTTCTCCACCAAGAAGGCCATCAATAAACACATAGAACCAGACCCTATATATACACCATTGCAAAGAAAAAACAGAAATGAGGTAATCAACGCCAGTGGACCCCAGAGTTTAAATAACAGGCGGGAAAATACAACAGCACTTCATCGGAGGCTGCACTGATGACGTTACCCAGCAGGATAATGAAACATCTGCGAACTAATGAACCAGCTCAGCGAGCGAACCAACCACAACATCCTCAACTCGAGCTACAAACCTACTCAAGAATATTAGCCACCCTACTTGTGATTTGAAAGATCTATCCAATTAGATTGTTACCTCTTTACAGGGCTTTGAATTCACTACAACATTTCAATTATCCAAGTTGCGAATGATCACTAAAAATGCCATTTCCAACGAAAGGACAGCCATCTGAGCACACAGGTTCAGTCCCAGAGAGCAACCAATGAAATACCAGCCACTAACATGTACGTACAACGAAGAGTGAAAGCAAAAGCACTGTTACTTTGACAATAATCTCTCCAACTCTAATCAACAATGGATGTCAACCATCAAGCCAGCTGGTACATTTACAGCTTGAACCAGCCGGCATAATGGAATCACAGGCCCCTTGGGCCATCGAGTCTACATTGATAAAATTACTCTAATTCTAAACTCACCCCTTCCAGTGCTTGGCCCATAGCCTTCACATTTCAAGTGCTCGTCCATGTCTGCAAACTTACTTATCACAAACAACCCCCAGCCCCTACCCCCACCCCCCCCGCAACTCCCCCACACCAGCCCCACCACATTCTCTTTAGTATCATGTATTTGTCATGAACAATAAGGGATCCAGCACTGATCCCTGTGGACACTGACCTCCAGTCACACAAACAGCCTTCTACCACACTTTGTCTCATACCATTAAGCCAATTTAGGATCCAACTTGCCGAGTTACATGGATCCAATGACCTCTTACATTCTTTATCACTATCTTTTGTGAAGCCTTGTCAAAGGCTTTGCTGAAATTCATATAAACCACATCAATTACATGACCCTCATGGTCGCCTCCTTGAAAATTTCAAATTTGTTAGGTATGACCTTTCACTGACAAAGTCATCTACATCTGAATAAAATGAAACCACTGTAATGTGAATTAATTAAAGTGAACTTGAAATTTGAAAATACCCATGCCACCTCTGTGCTTTCATTAATTGTATGTTAAAGACAATGGAGCTGGGCTGAAAAGTTGTTGTTGTGATGCTAGGACTCTCTGTTTAACCAGGAGGTTGTCCTGTAACCTGCCTGTACCTGCTGCATTGCCAGCTGATACTGAGTTACACAAATCAAAAGCTTTCCCTGCTGCGGGGTTGCATGTGATTTCCCCCACCTGCCACTGGCACTTTAGATTTTGATTGCAATCATGTGAGAACCAGGAGAAAGCAAGAGAACAAAAGTAGCACCCATTTCCTTTTCCACTGTCAGGAACAGTGCATCACATGGAAAATGGTTCCCCTTGTAGGAAAGAGGCCATTGTGATGTAATAGGTGTGATTCATATATATTTTAAAATCAATTAGAGTTTAGATGGAACAAAGAATAAAGAACAAAGAAAATTACAGCACAGGAACAGGCCTTTCAGCCCTCCAAGCCTGCACCAACATGCTGCCCGTCACAACTAAAACCCCCTACTCTTCTGGGGACTGTATCCCTCTATTCCCATCCTATTCATGTATTTTTCAAGATGCCCTTTAAAAGTCACTATAGTATCTGCTTCCACTACTTCCCCTGGCAGTGAGTTCCAGGAACCCACCACCTTCTCTGTGAAAAACTTGCCTTGTACATCACCCTTAAACACTGCCCCTCGCACCTTAAACCCATGGTTCCTGGTAACTGACTCTTCCAACCTGGGAAAAAGCTTCTGACTGTCCAGTCTGTCCATGCCCTTCCCAATCTTGTAGACCTCTATCAGGTCACCCCTCAACCCCCGTTGTTCCAGTGAGAACAACGCAAGTTTCTCCAACCTCTCCTCATAGCTAATGCCCTCCATTCCAGGCATCATCCTGGTAAATCTTTTTTGTACCCTCTCCAAAACCAGCACATCCTTCTGGTGGTGTGGTGACCAGAATTGAACACAATATTCGAAATGTGGCCTAACTAAGGTTCTATAAAGCTGCAACATTACCTGCCAATTTTTAAACTCAATGCCCTGGCCAATGAAAGCAAGCATGCCATATGCCTTGTTGACTGCCTTTTCCACCTGCGTTGCCACATTCAGTGACCTGTGTACCTATACACCCAGATCCCTCTGACTATCAGTACTCTTAAGGGTTCTACCATTTACTGTATATTTTCCATCTGGATTAGACCTTCTGAAACTAATTACATCACATTTTTCAGAATTAAACTCCATCTGCCATCTCTCTGCCCAAGTTGTCAGGCGATCTATATCCAGCTGTATCCTCTGACAATCCTCATCGCTATCCGCAATTCCACCAACCTTTGTGTCATCGGCAAACTTACTAATCAAACCAGTTACATTCTCCTCCAAATTATTTATATATATTACAAACAGCAAAGGTCCCAACACTGATCCCTGCGGAACACCACTAGTCACAGCCCCCCATTCAGATATTTCAACCAGAAGCACATGGATTTAGAACATAGAACAATACAGCACAGAACAGGCCCTTCGGCCTTCAATGTTGCGCCGACCTGTGAACTAATCTAAGCCCATCCCCCTACACTATCCCATCATCATCCATATGCTTATCCAAGGACTGTTTAAATGCCCCTAATGTGGCTGAGTTAACTACATTGGCAGGCAGGGCATTCCATGCCCTTACCACTCTCTGAGCAAAGAACCTGCCTCTGACATCTGTCTTAAATCTATCACCCCTCAATTTGCAGCTATGCCCCCTCGTACTAGCCGACGTCATCATCCTAGGAAAAAGACTCTCACTGTCCACCCTATCTAATCCTCTGATCACTTTGTATGTCTCTATTAAATCCCCTCTTAGCCTTCTTCTCTCCATTGAGAACAGACCCAAGTCCCTCAGCCTTTCCTCATAAGACCTTCACTCCAGACCAGGCAACATCCTGGTAAATCTCCTCTGCACCTTTTCCGATGCTTCCACATCCTTCCTGTAACGGGGCGACCAGAACTGTACGCAATATTCCAAGTGAGGCCGCACTAGCGTTTTGTACAGTTGCAGCATGACATCACACCTCCGGAACTCAATCCCTCTACCAATGAAACCTAACACGCCGTATGCCTTCTTAACAGCACTATCAACCTGGGTGGCAACTTTCAGGGATCTATGTACCTGGACACCGAGAACCCTCTGCACATCCACACTACCAAGAATCTTTCCATTGACCCAGTATTCTGCCTTCCTATTATTCTTCCCAAAGTGCATCACCTCACATTTATCTGCATTGAACTCCATTTGCCACCTTTCAGCCCAATTCTGCAGTTTATCCAAGTCTCCCTGCAACCTGCAACATTCTTCCACACTGTCCACCACTCCACCGACTTTAGTGTCATCTGCAAATGATTTGGTCTAAGTCTCTGGAGATTTCCATGATTAAGCATTTCTGTCGCCTTAATGATTTCTTTTTAAACATGATATGAGGTTTCCTGGAAAGTAATGGAGTTTTGTTTTCATTGGGAGAGTTTTTGTGAATGTCAAAGTAAACAGCGTAATGTATTAGTTTTCAGTGAGAAGGCTCCAGAGTTTTTTTTGCTTATGGGAAATGCCCAAAGCTTGAAGAAAGCCCTTTATAGTTTCAGTATGCAGAAGTCTTAGCTGAAGCTGGATTGAGACAGTTGTTCCTGAAGAAGGACATTGTTTAAGAAATTGATTATACAGTCATAGAGCTGTACAGTACAGAAACTAACCCTTTAGTCCAATTCATACACACCAACCAGATATCCTAAATTAATCCAGTCCCATTTGCCAACATTTAGCTCTTATTCCTCGAAACACTACATATTTGTGTAGCCATCCAGATGCCTTTTAAATGTTGTCATTGTACCCACCTCTGCAAATTCCTCTGGCAGCTCCTTCCATACATGCACCACACTCAGCATGAAAACGTTGCCCTTTAGGTCTCTTTTAAATCTTTCCCCTCTCACCTTAAACATGTGTTCTCTAGTTTTCAACTCCCTTACCCTAGGATAAAGACCTTTGCCATTTACCCCATTCATGTCCATCATGATTCTATAAACCTCTATAAGATCACCTCTCAGCCTCCAACGCTCCAGGGAAAATAGCCCCAGCCTATTCAGCCTCTCCCTGTAGTTCAAACATTTCAATCCTGGCAACATCCTTGTAGATCTTTTGTGAACCCTTTCAAATTTAACAACAACTTTCCTATAGGAGGGAGACCAGAATGAAAGCAATATTCCAAAAGTGGCCCAACAGATGTCCTGTACAGCCACAAAATTACATCCTACTCCTACTCAATGCAAGTGTACCAAGTACCTTTCTCATTACCCCAAGGTCTCTGTATTCAGCAACACGCCTCAGGATCCTACCATTAAACATGTAAGTCTTGTCCTGATTTGCCTTACTAACATGCAATATCTCAGATTTGTCTAAATTAAACTCCACCTGTCACTCCTCGGCCCATTGGCCCACTTGATCAAGGTCCAGTTGTACTCTGAGATAAGCTTCTTCACTGTCCATTATACCACCAATTTTGGTGTTATCTACAAACTTACTAACCATACCTCCTATATTCACATACAAATCATTTATGTAAATGACAAAAAGCAGTGGACTCAGCACCGATCCTTGTAGCTCACTGCTGGTCACAGGCCTCCAGTCTGAAAAGCAATCCTCCACAATCACCCTTTGTCTCCAACCCTCAAGCCAAGTTTGTATCCAAATGGCAAGTGCTCCCTGGATTCCATGTGTCTAGCAGTCCCCCAGTCTACCATATGAAAACTTGATGAATGCCTTGCTGAATTCCATATAGACAATGTCTACTTCTCTGCCTTAATCAATCTTCTTTGTTACTTCTTCAAAAAACTTAATCAAGTTAGTGAGACACAATTTCCAATGCATAAAGCCATGTAGATTGATTAATTTATTTATTTTCACATGTACCTAAGTACAGTGAATAGCTCTGTTTGTGAGCAGTACAGACAGATCATAGTAACCAAGGGCATACAGATCAAAGGGTAAGAAAATTTGGATAGAGTAAGGCATACAGGTTACACTGCACAGGGTGTGTACTAGACAAGATCAACATTAACAAGATCGACATTATGTTAAGTTAGAGGGTCCATTCATCAGTCTAACAACGGCAGGGAAGAAGCTGTTCTTGAACCTGCTGGTGTATGTGTTTAAGCTTCTGTATCTTCTGCCTGACTGAAGAGGTTGTAGGAGAGTATTAATGGAGTAGGAGGGGTCTTTGGTGATATCTGCAGCCTTTCCAGCCATGAGACGTGTAAATGGAGTTCACAGCTGGAAGATTGGCTTCCGCAACGGTCTGGGCTGTGCATACCACCTTCTGTAGTTTCTTACAGTCCTGGGCAGAGCAGTTGCTGTACCAGGCTGTTATGCACCTGGACAGTATGTTTTCAATGGTGCATCTGTAGTAGTTGATGAAGGTCCTTGTGGACATGACAAATTTCCTGAGCTGTCTGAGGAGGAAGAAGCGTTGTTGTGCCTTCCTGACCATCGCATCCAGGACAGGTTGTCGGTTATTGTCACTCCTACGAATTTGATCCTCTCAACCTCTGCTCCGTTGATGTAAAAGGGGGCGTGTTCTCTTCCTTTCTTTCTGAAGTCAATGATCAGTTCTTTAGTTTTGCCGAAACTGAGAGAGAGGTTGACTATCCCTAATCAATCCTGGCTTTTACAAATATAGGTAAATCCTGCCCCTCAGAATATCCTCCAACAACCTACCCACCAATGACATCAGGCTCACCAGTCTATAGTTCCCTGGCTTTTCCTTAACTCCTTTCTCAAATAATGGCATCACCAGTGGCTATTGCTGATACAAATATTTCACACACAGAGGTTACCTCAGTGTAAGAAGTTAGTTTAAAAGTTATAGATTAGAAGGGTTTGGTTCAAATTTGAAGGATTATTCTGAAGCTGGGAAAGACTAAGCTCAGTCGTGTGAAGACTCAGTGAAGGGGCTATCAGTTTCTCAAGATGAGGAATTGAAGCCACAGTTAAACTAAAGTCTATAGATGTGATAGAAAAAGAAATTCTGTCCGGTGAATACTATAAAGGAATGATGTTTGGATTAATGGAAGCGTATTTTATTGTGTGTTTCAAAATCTTCAAAACCACAGCTGCCAATAACAAAGAAAAAAGAACAACACAGCACAGGAACAGGCCCTTCAGCCCTCCAAGCCTGCGTCAACACATTTTCCCCTTCCATACTAAAACTGTTTTCACTTACAGGATCCACATCCTTCTATTCCCTTCCGATTCATGTATTCATCCAGGTGCTTCTGGAATGCTGCTGTTGTGTCTGCTTCCACCACCTCCTCTGGCAGCGCAATCCAGGCACTCACCACCCTTTGTGTGAAAAACCCGTCTCGCATATCTCTTTTAAACTTCCCTGCACACACCTTGAACCTGTGCCCCCTAGTATTTAATCCTTCCATCCTGGGAAAAAGTCTTGTACTTTTCCCTCTATCCATACCATTCACAATCTTATTGGTCGCCCTTCAACCTCCTGCGTTCCAGTGAAAACAAACCCAATCTATCTTACCTTTCTTCATAGCTATAATCTCCCATACCAGGCAACGTCCTGGTAAACTTTTGCTGTACCCTCTCCAAAGCATCCACAACCTTCTGGTAGTGTATACTTAAAAGAAAACTAAAAAATACTTTGGTTTATTCTATCTTATCTTAATTTATTTTGCATAATAAACTTCTGTATCATTTTTGTTAAAATCAAACCTGCAGCATTGTGTGTTTCATGAAAGACCATCATGTAAATAAAAAAAAGTCTATCAAGCCAGGTTTCACACTGGGATCCGACTTGTCTAGTATTACCATCGGTTGGGACCGTAACACCATTGTCCTCACACTTTTTCCAAAGGCATTTCTCCTATATTCCCTGTTGATTTCTTGGTAACTATCTCATTTTGATGTTGTTCTAATCCAAACTGATGGTAGTACTGGACACATCAGATCCCAGTGTGAAACCTGGCTTGTTATTTTTGCATTTTCGTCGCCATGGTGGTTAGTCACTGAACATATGCACACAAGGCTGTCATTATGTATTTACCAAAAGAATTAAAGTTTATTACACAAAAGGGAAGAGAAACTAAGCTATATGTAGATCTAAGTCAATTTGGAAATGTCATCGTAAACATCAGAAAAGATCCAACTTTTTTCTCAGCAATTTCCTTCTCAGATATTCAACTGCAGTGAAGTTACATTTCTAAAGCAACACTGTAATTTCTTTTTCAATTGACACAATTGCAAATAGTTCCTTTCAGACCTTGCACATTCGTTAGATGTTATTTTCTCCCTTACCATCTCCTCCTGAGATATGCAGACTCCAACAAAATTACTGACACTCTAAGCTGTACTTAAAGAAAAGTCCTGTCTACTTGAACTGCTGAAACAGTCTCAGACTTCTTTGCAGCTCTGATAACCATTAAAGTGCCCTTCTGCTGCTTTGAATTTTTTTTTCTCAACTAAAACCTGATTTGGTCCCTAATTATCTGTTTTATGTTGTAAAAGTTCAACTTGATAAACAATTAATCAATTAACTCACCGGGAAGCTTGCTAGCCATTTCACTTAAACCACGTGCTCCTTAAAAATGTTGTTCGAACTCTCTTTTCAAAAAATGACTTTCCGACCAATTTATTTAAAAAAAAGTCCCCTTCACAAAACCAAAAACCTATTTAACTCCATTTTAGAATCCAAATTCTGAAATGATTGTAATACATTGCAAAACTTGATCATAATACAGAAAATGTGACCACACTGAGTGGTTGAAGTGGATCATGCATTTAAGCTAAAGTTAAGACAGCCTGAAAGGGAGAAGGGAACATAGTTTACAATGATCAATTTTCTTGAGGAAAGATGTGAAGAGGCTCCAGTGGAGCATGAACATTGGCATTGACAAGGTGGATTAAATGACCTGGTTTTATTTCTATATATCCAATATATTCATATAGATCTGAGCTCATTATCCAGGTCGACTTTTCTGTGCAGTACAGAGAGAATGCTGCACTGTTGGAGGTACAGTCTTTCCAAAGAACTGATTGCCTGTAAAGAAAGGAGAAAAAGAGTAGGTTTTTGCTGACCAATATTTATCCCTCAATCAATGTTACACAAACGAATTAATTGCTCAATAATCTGACATCACTTTGTGGGACTTGCTATGCGTAAATTGACTTGTTTTTACCTATAGAACAATTCTAATTACAATGGTGATGGTGACACAGGCATAATGTCACTGGACTGGTCATCTAGAACCCCAGATTAATGGTCTGAGGATAGGGGTTTGAATCCTATCATTTGAAATTTAAATTCAATAACATAAAATACCTGGAATTAAAAAGCTAGCCTAATGGAGACTATTTATCAAATCTGGTTCACTAGTTCACTTTAGAGAAGGAAATCTGCTGTCCTAACCCAGCTAGGCCTGCATGTGACTCCGCACCCACGACAATGTAGCTGACTCCGAAATACCCTCTGAAATGGCTAAAAGAGCCACTCAGTTCAGGGACACAAATACTGATCTTGCCACTGATGCCCATGTCTTATAGAATCATAGAGACATACTGCACGGAAACAGACCCTTCAGTCCAACTAGTCCAAGCTAAACATAATCCCAAACTAGGCTAGTTCCACCTGCCTCCTCCTGGCCCATATCCCTCCAAACGTTCCTATTCATGTACTATCCAAATGTCTTTTAAATGTTGTAATTGTACCCCCATCCACCACTTCCTTTGGAAGTTCATTCCGCACACGAACCATCCTCTGCGTAAAATACTTGGCCCTCATGTCTTTTTTAAATCTCTCTCTTTTCACCTTAAAAATATGCCTCCAGTCTTTAAATCTACCATCTCGGGCAAAGACAACCACCATTAACTCTATCTATAGCCCTCATTATAAGTCGCCTCTCAACCTCCTACTCTCCCATGAAAAAAGTCTATCCAGCTTTTCTTTACAACTCAAACCTTCCGTACCCGGCAACATCCTGGTAAATCTCTTCTGAATCCTCTCCAGCTTAATAATATCCTTCCCATACTGAGCGACCAGAACTGGGCACTGAATTTCAGAAGAGGCCTCACCAATGTCCTGTATAACCTCAACATGACATCCCAAGTCCTATATTCAAAGGACTGAGCAATGAAGGCAAGCTCGATAAATGGCTTTTTAACTACCCCGTCTATATGTGACTCAAATTTCAAAAAATTATGTACCTGATCTCCTAGGTCCCTCTGTTCTACAATACTACCCAAGGTCCTACCATTATTGAATAAGCCCTACCTTTATTTGTTGCACCAAAATGCAATACCTTGCATTTATCCAGTTTGAACCCTATTTACCATTTTTTAGCCCATTGATCCATTTGATCCCTTTGTAATCTTAGAAAGCCTTCTTCACTGTCTACTATGCCACCGATTTTGGTGTCATTGTGCCATCTACTTTCTCATCCAAAACATTTATATAAATGACAAACAAAAGAGGATCCAGAACCGATCCCTGTGGAACACTGTTGGTGACAGGCCTCCAGTTGGAAAACCAACCCTCCACCACCACTCTCTGTCTGCTGCTGTTAAGCCAATTATGTATCCAATTAGAAGAAAATTATTTCCTTTCTATAACTAAGATTCTTTCTTTTTCAATATTTCTTCACTGCTACTTCTCTTTTATGCGTGACTTATATTTATCTAGATTAAGATCCACCTCCTACATCTTAGTCAATACATCCAATTAGTCCAAGTGTTTCTGAAAATCATTCATCTTTTTTTAATCTGCTGTCTGCCCCACTCTGCTTCATGTCACCAGCAAAGTTAGTAATGAATGTTCTCTTGTTCTGAAGCTGGAGACAATGTCCTCTATAACACTTAGTCATTGAGAGTTCAGAACAGATTTCTACTAGTGGTTATTGCATTCTATTTCTCATCTTCACTCAGCCAATTTCAATTCATGTAGATCACTTACCATTGACTCACTGAATTTCACTGTCTCACATGAAGAACTTTGTCTGTATCCTTTCTATGTATTCCTTGTTGTTAACTTGTTGGACATTGTATCAGGGAACATTTCAGACAAGGAATAATATAATTTATAATAATATAATTTCCAAAGAAATGACAGCAGAACAATTAAAGAGGATGCATTGGAATATACAATTTGATCAGAGTGTTGGACGTACAGCAACAGGAGCAGAAAAACATCACATACCTGCAGATATTCAAAAACCAAATTACAACCCACTGATCCAGACTCCATCTCCCTCCTGGTGTTGACTTTTATGCATGTGAGACACTCAGCTGACTATATATTATCCTGTAGTCCTGATAATTTTCAATTCATTATCTTGTATTCCTGATAATATACATATATGATCTAGGTCTTGGTGTGCAAGGGACAATTTCAAAGTTTGAGATGACACAGAACTTGGGAGAATTTTAAACTGAGGAGGACGGTGTAGAAGCATGGGGCTGGATGAACACAGCAGGTCAAGCAGCATCATAGGAGCAGGAAAACTTGACGTTTCGGGCCTAAACCCTTCATCAGAAAATCTGATGAAGGGTTT
>JAHRHZ010000042.1:1137225-1196340 GCA_024137785.1 Ginglymostoma cirratum | reverse complement strand
TGATGCTGCTTGACCTGCTGTGTTCATCCAGCCCCATGCTTGTTATCTCGGATTCTCCAGCATCTGCAGTACCTTTTATCTCTAATAAGAGTTAGTGAGCCTTGGAGTGAGAAGTGAAGTGACTGCGTAAATAAGGGTGTGTTCAGTTCATGTTGAGTGACGTGGAAGAGGCCAGCAAAGGGGAAGGTTGAAAAATTGGAGCCTGAACACGACAAAGAGGCTCAGTAACTAGTGTTGTCACACCAAGAAAAACAGTACTAATAGGGGAAATGGGATTTTGCTTCAAAAACATGCATCATTCTGTTCTATTTACATCTGACGCATTCACAAAATGAACTCTCTATTACAAAAACAGATGGTCTAACAGCCCCACGGAAGGTCTTTTGTGTAGTTACCGGGTCTATACTGGGCATCATCCCAATTAATTCAGACAGCCTCAAAGAGCGTGCACAAGAAAATTTTTTGATTCAGAATGTGGTTGTACCTACTAGATCTATTTGATCTACTCTTGGAAAATATGGCAGGGCTGCTGACTGAGGTGTCAGTGGGAGAGCACTTTGGGGCCAGTGACCATAATTCTATTAGTTTTAAAATATTGATGGGAAAGGATAGACTGGATCTAAAAGTTAAAGTTATAAATTGGAGGAAGGCCAAGAACTTCCTAAAATTAATTTTGGGGGGGTGCGGGTGGATGTTTACAGACGGCTGGAAAACAGGAAGCCTTCAAAAATGAGATAACGAGAGACCAGAGTCAGTATATTACTGTTAGGGTGAAGGGTAAGGCTGGTAGGTGTAGGGAATGCTGGGTGACAAGAGAAATGGAAGTCTTGGTTAAGAAAAAGGAAGTATATGTCAGGTATAGACAGCAGGAATCGAGTGAATCCTGAGAAGAGTATAAAGACAGTAGGAGCATACTTAAGAGGGAAATCAGGAGGGCTAAAAGGGAACATAAAAAAGCTTTGGCAAATAGGTTTAAGGAGAATCCAGAGGGATTCTACAAATACATTTAAGACAAAAGGGTAACTAGGGAGAGAATAGGGCCCCTTAAAGATCAGCAAGGCCGCCTATGTATGGAACTGCAGGAGATGGGGGAGATACTAAATGACTATTTTGCATCAGTGTTTAAAATGGAGAAGGATATGGAAGATAGAGAACATGGAGAAATAAATAGTGACATAGTGAAAAATGTCCATATTATAGAGGAGGAGCTGGATGTCTTAAAATGCATAAAGGTGGATAAATCCCTGGGATCTGATCAGGTGTACCCTAGAACTCTGTGGGAAGTGAGGGAAGATATTGCTGGGCTCCTTTCAGAGATATTTGTAGCACCAATAGCCACAGGTGAGGTGCCGGAAGACTGCAGGTTGGCTAATATTGTGCCACCAATTAAGAAAGGTGATAAGGAAAAGCCAGGGAACTATAGACCCATTAGCCTGACATCGGTGGTGGGCATATTGTTGGAGAGAATCCTGAGAGACAGGATTTACAGGTATTGGGAAAGGCAAGGCCAGTCAACATGGCTTTGTGCATGGGAAATCGTGTCTCACAAACTTGACTGAGTTTTTTTGGAGAAGTAATGAAGAGGCTTGATGAGGGCAAAGCAGTGGATGTGATCTATATGGTCTTCAGTAAGGCATTTGATAAGCGTCCTCATGGTAGACTGGTTAGCAAGGTGAGATCACTTGGAACATTGGGACAGCTCGCTATTTGGATACAGAACCAGTTCAAAGGTGGAAGACGGTTGGACGGTTGCTTTTCAGACTGGAGGCCTGTGACCAGCGGTGTGCCACAAGATCGGTGCTGGGTCTACTGTTTTTTGTCGTTTTCATAAATGATTTGGATGTGAACAAAGGAGGTATAGTTTACAGATGACATTAAAATTGGAGGTGTAGTGGACAGTGAAGAAGGTTACTTCAGAGTACAATGGGATCTTGATCAGATGGGCCAATGAGCTGAGGAGTGGCAGATGGAATTTAATTTAGACAAATGTGAGGTCTTGCATTTTGGAAAGGCAAATCAGGCCAGGACTTACACACTTAATGGTAAGGTCCTGGGGAGTGTTGCTGAACAAACAGACCTTGGAGTGCAGGTTCATAGTTCCTTTAATGTGCAGTTGCAGGTAGATAGGATAGTGAAGAAGGTGTTTGGTACACTTGCCTTTATTGGTCAGTGCATTGAGAACAGGAGTTGGGAGGGTCATGCTGCAGCTGTACAGGACATTGGTTAGGCCACTTTTGGAATACTGCGTGCAATTCTGGTCTCCCTGCTATTAGGAAGGATGTTGTGAAACTCGAGAGGGTTCAGAAAAGATTTACAAAGATGTTGTCAGGATTAGAGGGAGAGGCTGAATAGGCTGGGGCTATTTACCCTGGAGCGTCAGAGGCTGAGGCATTACCTTATCGAGATTTATAAAATCATGAAGGGCATAGAGAGGGTAAATAAGCAAGGTCTTTTCCCTGGGGTGGGGAAGTCCAAAACTAGAGGGCATAGGTTTAAGGTGAGAGGGGAAAGACATAAAAGGGACCTAAGGGGCAACATTTTCATGTAGCGTGTGGTACGTCTATGGAATGAGCTACCAGAGGAAGTGATGGAGGCTGATATGTTTACAACATTTAAAAAGCATCTGGATGGGTATATGAATACGAAGGGTTTAGAGGGATATGGACCAAATGCTGGCAAATGGAACTAGATTTATATGGGATATCTGGTCGGCATGGACAAGTTGGACCGAAGAGTCCGTTTCTGTGCTGTATATCTCTGTGACTCTATGACTATCGTTTGCCTAATATAGTCACATAAGCAGGGCCTGAATACTCGAACATATACACAATGAAGGAGTGGATACAGCATACTTCAATCTATTCACAACAAATCAATTGCATATTTACAGTGATAAACAGAAATACTCAATGTACACCAAAATTTAAAGTTAGGAGGAAGTCGGAGGTGTGTATGCTTGTGAAGTCACGCTGAAGATAACTGTTTAACCTGGAGAGCAACATGGGAATGGGAGTTGGGGATGGTCATGCATGTTACATAGTTTATGCATTGACAGGTTGGAAAGGCTGTATTTGCTGTATCAAATATATCTATATTGCAGTAGTGGTTGTATTTCAATATATTCACAGTTCAAGGAGGCTAATTGGGCTTTGTCTAAGCGGTGAGTATATTAGGATGAAGATACTGGCTTATTAAGCCTGTGTTCTCAGGTTGCGAAACATGAATACCTTACAATCATCTCAAAAGGAAGCTCGATTATTTATTCATCTTCATTGCTTTCCGCGCATTCTTAGTTTTCCATGGAATGATAGAATCACAAATCAAGGACAAATCTCCCAATGATTATTAGCACTCACCAGGGAGCACATTTGTACAACTGAAGACAGACTCAAGAATACAAGAGTGAAGTGATCCATTTTGGGAGGTAAAATGCAAGATGAAAGTATACTGTGAATTGCCAGACTATTAGGAGCGTTATAATACAGAGGGATCTTAGGGTCCAAGTCCATAGCTTCCCGAATGTGGCAAGACAAGGAGATAAGGTCATAAAGAATGCATGGGGCATGTTTGCCTTCATCAGTTGGGACAATGAATATAAAAGTTGGCAAGTCATGCTACAACTGTAAAAGATTTTAATCTGGACACATTTGGAGTACTGTGCACAAATCTAGTCACCACATTACAGGAAGGATTTGGAGGCTTTGGAGAGGGTGTAGAAGAGGTTTACCAGGATGTTGTCTGGATTGAAGGGTATTAGCTAAGGAGAGGCTGGAGAAACTTGGATTGTTTTTGCCAGAGTGTCGGAGGGTGAGGGACGACCTGATAGAAGTATATAAAATTATGAGGAGCATGGATAGGGTGGATAGTCAGAATTTCTTTCTCAGGGTGGAAATGTCAAATACTACAGGACAGGTTTAAGGTGAGAGGGAGCAAGTTTAAAGGAGATATGCAAAGAAAAGTTTTTACACAGAGGGTGGAAGGTGAAATAACTCCTCAGAAGCCGGTATCCCATCACCAAGTCACCCTTTATTTACACGTGGAGAGTCCTTCACACTGATCCAGCTCCCTCAGAGCCAGCTCTCAGTGTGTCAGGATGTCTGACACTATTGTTTATAACCAGACTAGATTAACAGCCCCAATTAGGGAACTCGTATTTCATATTGTTCATTGGTCACAATGATTACAGTAGGTATGCAGAATGCGCTGACAGGGGAGATGGTAGAAACAGATATGATAGCAAAGTTTAAGAGGCATTTAGACAGACACATGTACAGGCAGAGAATAGAGGGATACAGACCATGTGCAGGCAGATAGGATTGGTTTAGAATAGCATCAACATTGGCACAGACATGTGGGCCACAGGGCTTGTCCTGTGTACTGTTCTATATCATTATGAAGGTGAGGTAGCTGGATCCAGGTGACAGGTACCCAAAACCTCACTCCATGTTGCTGGCAAGTGTGATGTGAAAGCCCTAAACGGCACTTTTTTTATACCTAGGAGACAGTAACCAACAACAAGAGGGAAATGGTGACACCACGTGTGAGCCAGCATGCACAACCATGATGGAGAGTAGCTACAGCAGCTTGGCACCCAGCTCCAACACCAAAACCATAAAGACACCTGGCTCTCATTACAGAACCTGCCTCTCATTGGTTGGTTTCTTCAGCCATCAGCCAAAGTTCATTACATGAATCTACTCAATTCTCAGTCAATTCTTATCATGCTACATAGATGGAAGGAAGCTGATACAGTAGCTTATGAGAAGTAATCAAGATGAAATTCTCAGATGAACCAAAGCATAAATCTTCAACAAAAGGTGTTTGGTACGTTTGCCTTTATTAGTCAGTGCATTGAGTACAGGAGTCGTGAGGTCATGTTGCAGCTGTGTAGGACCTTAGTTAGGCCACTTTTGGAATACTGTGTTCAATTCTGGTCTCCCTGCAACAGGAATGATGTTGTGAAACTTGAAAAATTTCAGAAAAGATTTACAAGGGTTGGAGGATTTGAGCTACAGGGAGAGGCTGAATAGGCTGGAGCTATTTTCGTTGGAGCGTTGGAGGCTGAGGGGTGACCTTGTAGAGGTTTATGCAATTAGGAGGGGCATGGATAGGGTGAATAGCCAAGGTTTTTTCCCCAGCGTGGGGCATAGGTTTAAGGTGAGAGGGGAAAGATTCAAAAGGGATCTAAGGGGCAACATTTTCACACAGACGGTGGTGCATATATGAAATGAGCTGCCAGAGGAAGTGGTGGAGGCTGGTACAATTACAACATTTAAAAGGCATCTGGATGGGTATATGAATAGGAGGGGTTTAGAGGGATATGGGCCAAATGCTGGCAAATGGGATTAGATTAATTTAGGATTCTGGTTGGCATGGACAATTTGAACAGAAGGGTATGTTTCTGTGCTGTATAGCTCTATGACTCTATTACTAATTTATCAGTAAGATGTGGAGGTGCCAGTGTCAGACTGGGGGTGGGCAAGGTCAGAAATCACACGACACCAGGTTATAGTCCAACAGGTTTATCTGAAAACACAGGCTTTCAGAGCCTCAGTCCTTCTTCAGGTGTTAGTGAGAGAGGTAGCATCAGGTCTTTTATTTATAAATTCTGCGCCTGATACTATCTCTCTGACTAACACCTGAAGAAGGACTGAGGCTCCAAAAGCTTGTGTTTTCAAACAAGCCTGTTGGACTGTAATCTGGTGTTGTGTGATTTCTAATTTTTCAGCAGGCTGAGAACTCATGAAGGAAATTCTGAAAAAAATTGTGTTCATAAAAACTCCAATGAAAATGTCTGCAGGAGAATTACATTTCTTGATTTCTGCATAGCACAAGTGTTTCACACAGGATTTTAATAACTTCGATTCTGAAGTACTCTGCTAAATCAAGTTGCTTCTCAGGTGCAGTACGTATTTAGAGGGACTAGCAGCCTTCAAATGAACACTTTCATGTACAAGTTGCCCAGCTAATTGACTGTGAGTGCATCATAATCAGTTGACTTTGTGCATTTCTTATTAAATCATTATGTAGCTATTAGGAGCAGGCACCTTCATTAATTTCTTTCCCAGGAAGGTGTGCTAAGACAATGGCTGGCCAAACAGATTTAGATGCTGCTAAATCAGACTAAACCAGGTAGTGGACGAGAGTTGGGACATTCTGATCTCTCTGGCTCAGTTACAATGGACCAATAGAACCACTGTATGTTGATCCACCAGATTTTGAAGTAATTAACCAAAGGAAAACAGTCTGTCCTCATTAATATGATGGAGGAACTTGTACAATTTCATTTCCAGACTATGAAGAGACAATGGCGGTAATATCACCTCCCACACAATAACTGACGAATCAGAGAAAAGCATCTTCTACGACTCCACTTCACATTAAACATTTGGAAGAACCACTATCCCATGCAGCAATTTGTTTCAGGCCATTTTCAGGACAACTTCAACCCATTCTACCACAGAATGAGAGGCACTGGCCTGCTCCAATGGCATCTCAGAGAGGGTGCTTCTGAATACACTGGCGCAATTTGGTGCAGTTGTTAAGTATCCAATCATCTGTGCTACAGATTTATCTATTTCTTAAGTATCATTTTCTTGTTCTCCATGAAGAGCAAAGGAACGACAGAAAAGAGCAGCTCCAGCAGTATCTCACTTCCAAATTAAGAATGGAATTCTGTGATCTGGAAGAGGGGTGTTGTGTAATCCCTGAGTACCATTTCAATAATCTTGGCTTCTTCTGACATGAACCAATACGGATAAAATTGACTCTCGTGAAACCAAATTACAGCATGTAGGTTTCATTTATCTGAATTTTTTTTGAGAATTCCAGGGTCAGACCTAATTAATCAAATAAAACAAAATCCTTCAGATGTTGGAAATCTGTTTATAAACAGAAAGTGCTAGAGAAATTCAGTAGGTCTGGCAGTATCTGTGGAGAGAGAAACAGAGTTAGTGTTTCGAGTCCGATATGACTTCAGAAATGAGTCATATTTGACTAGAAATGTTAACTCTGTTTTTCTCTTGACTTGATTTAACTCGTTCCTGTCACACATACTTAAGTACAGTGAAAAGTTTTGTTCTGCGCACAGTACAGGCAGATCATACCATATACAGTGTATTAGGGTGATAGAACAGAGAGAAGAATCCAATGTTACAGCTGCAGAGAAGGTGCACAGACAGCAAGATCAACATTGAATTTAAAATTTGAGAGGTCCATTCAGAAGTTGAATAACAGTGGGGAAGAAGCTGTTCTTGAATCTTTTAATACATGTATTCAAATTTTTTATCTTCTGCCTGACGGAAGAGGGTGGAAGAGAATACACCTGGGATTGGAGGGGACTTGGAAATGTTGGTTGCTTTCCTGAGATGGTGGAAAGTATAGATAGAGTCAATGGGTGGGAGGCTGGTTTGAGTGATGGACTGGGCTGTATTCACAACTCTCTGCAGTTCCTTGGCAGTCAAGGGAAGAGCAGTTGCCAAACCATGCTGTGATGCATCCAGATAGAATGTTTTCTATGGTACACTATAAAAATTGATAAGAGTCCTTGTGGACATGCTGAATTGCCATAGCCTCCCAAGGAATTAAAGATGTTGTTGTGCTTTCTTGACCATTGCGTCGACATGGGTGGATCAGAACTGATTGTTGGTGATCGTCACTCTCAGAAACTTGACACTCTTGACCATCTCCAAATCAGCACCATTAATGCTGACAGGGATGTGCCCTCCACACTGCTTCTTGAAGTCAATGACTAGCTCCTTCATTTTGCTGACATTGATGGAGAGATTGTTGTCTTTACACCATGCCATTAAGCATTCAATACGTTTCCTGTATTCTGTTTGATCGTTGTTTGAGATTTGCCCCACAACGGTGCTGTTGTCAGCAAACTTGTAAATGGAATTGGTGCAGAATTTGGCCACACAGTCACAAATATAGTAGGGGGCTGAGTATGCAGCCTTGTTGGGCACCGATGTTGAGGATTATGATGGAGGAGATGTTGTCTCCTATTCTGACTGATTGTGGTCTATGGGCCAGAAAGTTGAGGATCTAGTTGCAGAGGGCGCCAAGACCTAGGTCTCAGAGTTTAAGAGATGAGTTTGTTTGGAATTATGGTGTTGGAGGTGGAACTGTAGGCAATAAGTAGGAGCCTGATGTAGGTATCCTTGTTATCCAGATGTTCCAGGGATGAGTGGAGGGCCAGGGAGATGGCATTTGCTGTGGACCTGTTGTGCCATGACTAACATCTCAAAGCACATCAAAATTATGGAGGTCAGAGCCACCAGGCAGTAGTCATTGAGGCATGCTGCCATGATTTTTCTTTGGCACCAAGATGATGCTGGTCTTCTTGAAGCAAGTGGAGAGGTTGAAGATATCTGTGAATACTCCTGTAGGTGGTCCACACAGGATTTGAGTGCACGGCTGGGGACGCCATCCGGGCTCGTCGCTCTTCGTGGGTTCACTCTCAAGAAGTCAATTTAACGTCTGCTATGATGACCAAGGGTACAAGTGCATCAGAGGCTGTTAGGATAGACGACATTTTTCCATTGACTCTCTGTTCAAAGCGAGTGTAGAATGCATTAAGCTCATTGGGTAGGGATGTACTGTTACCCACAATTCTGTTTTTTGTGGCCCATTATGCAGTTTCAGCCTTGCTACAAATGACAGGCTTCTGTGTAGTCAGTCTGGGTCTCAAGCTCAGTTTGGCATTGCTTCTGGGCATCACTGATAGCCTTACAAATGGATTTCCTGTATAGACTCAGACCTGGACTTCGGTAAACATAGAATACCTACAGCATGGAAGCAGGCCATTCAGCCTACTGAGTCTACACTGACCCTCTGAAGAGCATCCTAGCCACACGCCCACCCCTACCCTATTCCTGTAACCCTGCATTTCCCATGTCTAATCCACCTAGCCTACACATCCCTAGACATTATGGGCAATTTATCATGGCCAATCAACCTATCCTGCACACCTTTAGACTGGGAAACCGTAGCACCTGCAGGAAACCCAAGCAGACACAGGGAGAATGTGCAAACTCCACACAGACAGTCACCTGAGGGTGGAATCGAACCCGTGTCCCTGAAGCTGTGAGGAAGCAGTGCTAACCAGAGCCACGTGCTGCCACAGGGAGTGGATCTCCCAGTTCATCCATGGTTTCCAGTTGGCGAACATTCGGATTAACTTCACAGATGCTGCAAGACCGACTGAGTTTCTCCAACAATTTCCATTACTATTTCAGATTAATAGTGAACTGTAGAAAAGCAGAGTGACCTAGATGGAAGAAATGGCTTCTTAATTAATGACAATTACTGATGAGTTCGAACCTCATCACCTGGGAACCTAATCAATAAAAAAAATGACAAGTTGGATTAAAGTGGGATGTTCAGTCAACATATTGTCAGTGCATGTCTCCATCTGGACTTTGTCCAGTGCCACCTACAGTCTGATTTCTACTTCTGGTACACACTGACCCATGTGCCTCAACATGGCCTGCATCATCTGAAGAATTAATTATTTCTCTTACCCGTATTCTTTCCTCCCTCTGTTTATTAATTAACTCCAGGATCTCTTCTCGTTTCTTGGCCTGTAGAAAGAAAGAATGATTACAGTAATTGCTTTTATTTATTCAATTCTCTATCCCCCAACTCCAGGGAGCTTAAACAATCTCTCTGTCTTCTTTATTCAATTAATAAAAGCAACTTCAGTTTTGGGTATTTGATATCATTACTAAATCCTATTCGCAAAGCACAATCACACATAGAGAAGATCCACAAAACAATAACTTCCAAATCTCACCAAGTTGCAACAAAGACAAATGCACCAGCCCATCCTGGAACATGCAAAGATCCAGTCATAGATAACAAGCATGGGGCTGGATGAACACAGCAGGTCAAGCAGCATCATAGGAGCAGGAAAACTTCTCCAGCATCTGCAGTACCTTTTATCTCAAAGATCCAGTCACCCTGTTTTTCATCAAGAGAGGAAGAAAATTCTTCCATGTTCTTCATTGAGCAATGGCACAGGATGCAAAACATCCAGTTTACAAATTGACCAGCCAGAAAGCATTAGGTTGAGTGTCTTTGGAATTCTCTTCCTGAGAATTGGCGAAGGCAGAGTCCTTCAATATTTTTGAGACAAAGACAGAAAGATTGTTGTTAAGCAGGACCGTGAAAAATTGTCAGGGATAAGCAGAAATGCAGATTTAAGGTTACAGTCAGATCAGCCATCTTTTTATTGAATAGAGGAGCAGGCTTGATGGTCTGAATGGCCCACTCCTGTTCCTAATTCATATTTATGTACCCATGATTTTCCTTTGTAATATTGCAGGATTTCAATAATACATAGAACTAGAGGGATTTCTGTGATTAATTAGCATGTTTAATGCGGTTCCAATTGTTCTATAATTTCCCATCCTATTGTCACACAACTTCCTTCTGCAAATCCTGTGATAGCGAAATTTTCAGCAGTAAAACAATAACAGCCTTTCAATGTGCTCCATCCATATTATTCCAACCAAACTTTTATCCATTGTTCCCTTCTTTTTATTAGCGTAAGTCTCTATGATTGGAAACAATATTCATTTCACTTAACTGTTCAAATAATGTCCCATAAACCATTTCCACTTCTTTCCTACAGTTTTTGATACAGTTTAAATTCACTTTATCCAAACCAACTTTGAATTCTGTACAAATTTTTCTTACTCTACTGAAATCGACTAATACTGTACTAAAATCAGCTACCATACCCGTTGAGTTTATCCAGCATTTTCTGGTTCTACTACCTCAACCTGAAACACTTAAATTACTCATGAATTTTAAGAATGTAAATTTGCCTTCAGTTTTGTCCAACTGGCTAATCCTGTATTATAATAACATAGAGATGATTGTTTATTTCACTGCAGAATTATAGCTCTGAGCTGCAAAATACTGTAAACGTGAAATAAACAGCATATTCAATTCCTCTCAATTACTGCATTTCAAGTTTTCACTTTAGTACCATTTAATTCTGCTGATAGCGCAACATTTAGCACTACCAATGTTCTCAACACAACACTTGAAATTATGTTCTTTTGTTAAGATTGAGTGACGCAGTCCTAGGCTGTTCTTTGCCAACTCATCCAAGTGGCTGTTCATTATGTCTGAGCTTTTCCAATCCACGGTGTCTTTGAGCTAAACAATGATCAATCCTTTCTCTGACATCTATGGATGCATCTTGCAGCAGGAGAGACTGGATAGAAATCAGGAACAAGAAGTCTCATTAATATTTTCCCCTTCCCCACGCTGGAGTTAGAGCTAATTACTTAATGCACACAGTTCCTCCTGCAAAGATCAACTAATTCAGAACAAATGAAGGATTGGTCTGGTTGTATGGATCAATGCCACATCCGGCAGAGCAGTTACCACCGGGACTTTTGAGCAGAGTCACACCTCATATTCAGAAACTAAAGGACTGTCCTGCAGGTAGTGTGTTCATTTCTGTTCCCTCAGCCTCAGACACAAAACCAATTTAAAAAGTAAGGAATGTAAAAACTTGATACTCCTTTTCCTTCCTGTTTTTATGGGCATATGTCACACACGCCTCAGTCGTTAGCATTGCTTCCTCATAGCATCAGGGACCCAGGTTTGATTCCACCCTCAGGTGACTGTCTGTGTGGAGTTTTCACATTCTCCCCATGTCTGTGTGGGTTTCCTCCGGGTGCTCTGGTTTCCTCCCGCAGTCCAAAGATGTACAGGCTAGGTGGATTAGCCATGGGAAACTGCTCATTGTGTCCAGGGGTGTAGGCCAGGTGGATTAGCCATGGGAAATGCAGGATTACAGGGATAGGGCAGGGGGTTGAGTCTGGGTAGGATGTTCTTTGGAGGGTTGATGTAGTCTTGAATGGCCAGCTTCCACACTGCAGGGATTCTTCTGTGATTCTGTGGTATGTGGCAGCTGTTTTGAATATGGCAGGATCTCATGAACAAGTGAATGGCCAGTTAATGTGCTTTTGGTGATGCTGTTTTAAGAAGAAATATTAACCCGTACACTAGGGGTAGTCTTTCGCCCTTCTTTGAATAGTGAATGGGGTCTTTCACATGTAGCTGAGCATTTCAGGTGGGCCCTCAATTTAATATCTAGTGCATATCCAGCATTTTCAGTTTTGATTTAATCTTTTTCCCATTGATTCAATCATTAATTTTTTTCATCCCTTCTCAACAATCCCATTCCTGAAAGCAGATATCATTTTTCCTCAACAGGCCAGTAAGTGTGATGAACTTTCATAGACTACTCATAGAAAGCTATAACTTGGTCATGAAAAGGTTAAGCCCAGCATTCCATCATTGTTCTTCATTCATGGGCTGAGAAAAGTTTCAAAGGTTAATTAGTTTTTGAGTGAGACTGACGCATCACTCTTTTCTTGCTGATAATCACTTGGCATGTTGTAGGTGTTGGCACCACTGGGAACTAGATACCAGCCTGGCACCATAAATCCCTAAAACTGTCACTATCTGCAAACCTCATGCACCCTTGAAGATGGTCTCAGCCGTGATCTTGGATTCATGTCATGCTACATGTGACCCTACCACACTGTTATGTAACAGTAAGATCTTCCTCACTGTCCTGTTTTGACACCATCACCTTGATAAATTGTTATGATCCCTCTTGCCTTAATTAGTTTGTACAGTTTTGGTTTACTTGTTACCTTGGTTAGATCCTCGGCATGTGACTCTTATACCTATCGTGTTATTCCAGTCATTTCGTTTGTCCCCAGCACTGCCTTATTTTTAATTTTTTTGTAATTATCTCTCTGCCTCAATCAGATTATAGGCCATCCCTTCACTTGTTATTCAGCGCTGACACTTTACTCACACTGTTTGACACTCTTGGTCACCTACAGAGACTTATTATTCGACATTCCACTCCCACCTTTGGATGATCTTTTGATCTCTCTACCTATAAATTCTGTATCTGTGCGCTCTTTCTCTCACTTCACCTGATGAAGGGGCAGCACTTTGAAAGCTTGTGATTTCGAATAAACCTGTTGGATCATAACCTGGTGTCATGTGATTTCTAATTTTGCCCACCCCAGGCCAACACCGGAACCCCCACTTCATGTACCTCGGGCATTTGTCAGTGCCACAGACAATTTGCATAAACTGTTCCAATTTCTATGAGGAGCTTTGTGTTTTGTTCTGTTGTGAGTATGTTGAACAACAGTGTAATAACCTAGTGGGATAAGCCAATACCAGGTCACAGAGACTGTCACTGCTTAATGTTTAGTGATTTCAGAGATATTCCAATAATACTCAGAAAATATATTCAAATATATTCTACAAGAGAGACAGTGAACATACATTTAGGCTTATGGGCCATTGGCCAAGGAAACTTAATTGTTAATCAGTGAACTACTGAGCTAGTTAGAGAGATAGTAGGAACTGCAGATGCTGGAGAATCTGAGATAACAAGGTGTAGAGCTGGATGAACACAGCAGGCCAAGCAGCATCAGAGGAGCAGGAAGGCTGACATTTCGGGCCTAGTCCCTTCTTCAGAAATGGGGGAGGAGAAGGGGGTTCTGAAACAAATAGGAAGAGGGGGCAGGCGGATAGAAGGTGGATAGAGGAGAAGATAGGTGGAGGGGAGACAGACAGGTCAAAGAGGTGGGGATGGAGCCAGTAAAGGTGAGTGTAGGTGGGGAGGTAGGGAGGAGATAGGTCAGTTCAGGGAGGACGGACAGGTCAAGGGGGCGGGATGACATTAGTAGGTAGGAGATGGGGATGGGGATGGTGCTTGAGGTGGCACCGCAGGAAGTGTTACACCTGCCCCTACACCTCCCCCCTCACCCCCATCCCAGGCCCCAAGAAGACTTTCCACATCAAGCAGATGTTCACCTGCACATCTGCTAATGTGGTATACTGTATCCGCTGTTCCTGTTGTGGCCTCCTGTACATCGGGGAAACCAAGCGGAGGCTTGGGGGCCACTTTGCAGAACACCTACGCTTGGTTCGCAACAAACAACTGCACCTCCCAGTCACGAACCATTTCAACTCCCCCTCCATTCCTCAGATGACATGTCCATCCTGGGCCTCCTACAGTGCCACAACGATGCTACCCGAAGGTTGCAGGAACAGCAACTCATATTCCGCTTGGGAACCCTGCAGCCCAATGGTACCAATGTGGACTTCACAAGCTTCAAAATCTCCCCTCCCCCTACCGCATCCCAAAACCAGCTCAGCTCGTCCCCACCTCCCTAACCTGTCCTTCCTCTCACCTATCCCCTCCTCCCACCTCAAGCCCCACCCCCATCTCCTACCTACTAACCTCATCCCGCCCCCTTGACCTGTCCGTCCTCCCTGAACTGACCTATCTCCTCCCTACCTCCCCACCTATAGTCACCTTTACTGGCTCCATCCCCGCCTCTTTGACCTGTCTGCCTCCTCTCCACCTATCTTCTCCTCTATCCATCTTCTATCCGCCTCCCCCTCTCTCCCTATTTATTTCAGAACCCCCTTCCCCTCCCCCATTTCTGAAGAAGGGACTAGGCCCGAAATGTCAGCTTTCCTGCTCCTCTGATGCTGCTTGGCCAGCTGTGTTCATCCATCTCTACACCTTGTTATCTCTACTGAGCTAGTTAGTGGCTCACAAACTAGTGAAGAACTGGCTAGCTGATGGAATTCTGCATCATTAAATCAATTCCACTGAGTGACAAGTGTTTTATAGATTTGATTTCCCATTTGAGTCAAGTAATGTCAAATGGGCTGCATTTGAGATACAGCTGTTATCCTCATCATTCCTCGGCTGAGGAGGGAAGACAGGGGAGCAATGTAAGTCAAGGCTCTTGCTCCTGATTACTTATTCTTCACTAGAAATAAAATAGCCTATAAACTTAGCCATGCCCTAACTTGTCAACTCAACTTCGGAGCATGGCAGGTAGGAAGTGCATATCCACCATATTTGGAAAGGAAGATAATGTTTTTATTGTCCAGGCCTGAAACAGGCTACAGATCTTTTGCATTTCAAAATGCTTGTCTGAAGCTCCCTATACACAAGCCATGTCTTAGAAGCAGCTGTTAACAAAGAGGTAAGCTTCTGAAATTTATAAACCTGAATTTGGCATCGCTACCCAAAGGTGTGTGTGCCTGAAATCCTGCCCAGTGTTTGCAGTGTGCCTTAGACAATGGGTGGACCCAGCTGGCTGTAATCCATGATAGAACATAGAACATAGAACAGTACAGCATAGTACAGGCCCTTCGGCTCACAATGTTGTGCCGGACCTTTACCTTAATCCTAAGGTCTATCTAACCTCCACCCCTACCTTATACTATCATCCGTATGCCTATCTAATAGCCACTTAAATGCCCCTAATGAGGCCGACTCTGCTACCCTCTCCGGCAATGCATTCCACGCCCTGACCACTCTCTGAGTAAAGAACCTACCTCTGATGCCTCCCCTCTCTACCTCCACTCACATTAAAACTATGCCCCCTCGTAATAGCTACCTCCACCCTCGGAAAAAGTCTCTGGCTGTCCACTCTATCTATACGTCTGATCATGATTTATAAAGCTCTCAACCCACAATGTTTAAGTCACATGGAACTACTTGAGTGAGGCATCATGGAGTATCTGGGACTGGAAACTCTGCCAAGTATAAGACATGACAGGAAATGAGAAAATATAACTAAACTCTTCTTAATTCTGAATTCTTAGCTCAGCACTCACTGCATCTTCCAGAAATTTACATATACCGTGTTTTGAAAAGAAAGGTTCAACAGACTTAAGCAAGAATTCTTCCATTTCAGTCCATTTCTTCCCTCTCTCTGATCATGGATATATTTGCTACCTTGATTTGGTTTAACATTGGGTCCCTTGCCATGTGCCCTTAAGCTAACACAGCACCAGGACACTGGCCTTCTGGGATAGAGGGCATAAAGATATAATTTAATAGAGTTAAAGTACAAAACACCTCACATTTCTAACTATCTTAGTTCATGACAACATTCAAACCAATCTGGGTGATACATTTGAATATCCCACCATAAATCTTTTTAATACAACAATTTCTTCCACTTCGATTGTACCAAGAGTTCACAAAGAGTGGAAGCTGTAAATCAATTGTCCATATTGTCATGGAAGTTGAGAAATGAAATGATCATTTCACCAAAAATGATGCTCAGACTCCTAATCAGATTGCTAAGGAAAATGTAATGGATGCTAATGGACAAAATGCAGTGTATAGCCTTATTAATCAGAGGCATAAGAATGCTGACGAAGGTGCTTCTGGTGTGGGCAGGCTGCGGGTCTCAGCAGCTTTCTAAACCCATCAAACCAGATTGCTTATACTTGGCAGCATTCCCGGCGGAGGACAGTTTGTGCAGATGATGCACAATGAGAATATACCATTAAAAAGCGTTTACTTCTTCCAAATATAAATTTATTTACAGAACATACCTGGCTATCACAATTTTCATCTAAAGGGAATATGTACTGAAGTAACAATTAACCTCCTGATTATCTGACAGTTTGAATAATAAAACCATTGACACTGTTATTTCTTTGCTTTATCAGAGAAATGTTGCAACTAAGAAACTGCTCATTTTCCACTGAATATGCATTCTTCATGTTCTGTTTTATAACATTTTCTCTGCTGTATCATTTCTTTTCCACATAATTTCACATTATCTTTCAATTTGATGACTCATTCCTTCATTTCTGTGTTCTACAGCAGTATATGGAAATGATAGAATAGCCAAGGTGGGAAGAGATGAGACAGGGAAGCATTCTCCCAGGCCTGTGTGAAGTTCTCAGCTACTGAATAATGGAGAGAGGTGGAAGGCTGGAGAAAATTACTGTGAAGGTTTTGCTTGTGACTGGTTTTCACCTTAACCACCTTCTGGTTTCATGCTTCTACAGTGTTAAACATAGAACTGAAATGGAAAAGGAACTTACATTTTAAAAAAGGTTTTTCTCTTGGGCTTCATCTGCTTTGTTTAGTGGCGTTTCTTGAAATACTAGTTTGAGCAGCCTCTCTTTTTGAATACTTGCCTGAAGTACTGAAGGAGAGACTTGGGTCAGATTTATAATTGTATCTTCTCAGAGCTTATGATTCAACATAGTGTTGACAATTTTCTTTTGTCTCTAACTCACAGAGACTTCTCTTAATTTGTGATCTGATGTCACAAAGTGCCATGAAATTAAGGAAGGAGGTATTTGAGGCTTCATAGAAGGCTTGCAGTGGCAGCAATCCCTTGTTTAAAGCTACTAATTTTTCAGCTGACACCTCTACTAGACCTTATTTTAGCTGTTGAAATGGAACAGTTGGGGTTGTTGCGTACATGAAGGTGAGGATAGATGCCTTAATGGTTCTTTGGAGAGTGGCAGGATGTGTACACTGTGGGCTTGTTCAAAGAGATTTTATCCTGGGAAGCAGAAGCCATGTCAGAAGGCAGGGTGGTGATGACCTAGGTTAGAGATTGAAGGGTCAAGTGTCCAAAATGTTGGAATTGAAACGTGGCATGTCAGGAAAGGAGGGAGACAGGGAATGCGGGCTGAAGGAAAACCATAAGAAACTAAGGTAATGAATTAGGAGCTATGGTTAAGAAGACATCCAAATTGGAATGGTATTTCAGATTAGATTAGCATGGCAGAGATTTGAAGAAATACATCCTCTTTACAACAGGAGACAATCAAAATGTTTGAAGTTAATGCCTGAGATATGTGGTGAGATCAAGTTGGCCTGTAGCCAAATCAAGCTCCTATGTGATGGCAATTAACATGTGTATAAAATGGGGCCTGTCTTCTGTGAACAAACACAGGTCACCCAGGCTTTGTGGACCCGTCAGTTTTCATACATTGTTACTGTACAGTCACATGATGCTGACAGTACATCCCCAAGGTAACTTGCAGTCCATCTTCCCTGCACTTCAACCTCTAGGAAAAGTTCTGTTCCATGCGTTCCTGGTTACCATTCACATCTTCCTTGCTATCGAAACCAGCCAAGCTCCAATTGATCCCTTCAGATATTTTCCTATTTTTATCAAAATAAAGGAAATGAATGTTATTAGAATGAAACATTGTTCCACTTCCATACAGCAAGTGACAAAGGCCTTAAACAAAAAGATTATTGGCTGTACAGTTTTCCTAGGTCTTTCTGTGAGATACAAAGCCACTAGCTTCTAATTACTCAAAGAAATCACACTGAAATTTCTGAAGAAAGGTCCCGACCCAAAACGTCAGCTTTCCTGCTGCTCTGATGCTGTGTTCCTCCAGCTCCACACTGTGTTATCTCTGACTCCAGCATCAGCAATTCTTAGTATCTCTGACTGAAATCAATAGCTTGTGTTAAGAGGGGTAATAGAAAAGAGTTTCCACAACCCTATCCATGGTGCTGCACTCCTCACAGCAGCCAATGTTTAGACTGAGGGACCGATGAGGTCCGCAAAAAGTCTTTAATCCTGATTTTTCAGTTGTTGTGCAAAGGGAAATGTTGTGCTTTGTGAGAAGATATTCTTGATGGAGAGATTGTAAAATATCCTCATTCCTAATTGTAAACTGAGAACTGAGTTCCCTGTACCACTACTGCATTGACTTCACTTCCCAGGTTGCATAGTTCATCTCAGATGGAAAATCCTTCAAAAACATATGACCTATTGAGCAATACCTGGTGCAGCATTTCACAGTTCAATGGCAACACATCTGCTATCAAGGCCTGACAAAATCTGATCGACAAAGCACCCCCTTACATGAATTGGGATGGCATGTTGTGGCTGTACAGGGCATTGGTTAGGCCACTTTTGAAATACTGCATTTGATTCTGGTCTCACTGCTATAGGAAACATGTTGTGAAACTTGAAAGGGTTCAGAAAAGATTTATAAGGATGTTGCTAGGTTGGAGGGTTTGTGCTATAGGAAAAGGCTGAATAGGCTGGGGCTATTTTCCCTAAAGCGTCGGAGGCTGAAGGGTGACCTTCTAGAGGTTTATAAAATCATGAAGGCATGGATAGGGTGAATAGCCAAGGTGTTTTCCTCAGGGTGGGGGAGTCCAAAACTGGAAGGCACAAGTTTAAGGTGAGAGGGGAAATATTTAAAAGGGACCTGAGGGGCAACCTTTTCACACAGAGGGTGGAATGTGTTATGACAAGAGCTGCCAGAGGAAGTGGTGGAGGTTGGTACAATTATAACATTTAAAAGGCATCTACGTTGGTATATGAATAGGAAGAGTTTAGAATGATATGGGCCAAATACTGGAAAATGGGGCAAGGTTAATTTAGGATATCTGGTCAGCATGGATGAGTTGGATCTAAGGTTCTGTTTCCATGCTAGAACAAAGAGTAAAGAACAAAGAAAATTACAGCACAGGAACAGGCCCTTCAGCCCTCCAAGCCTGTACCGACATGCTGCACATCACAACTAAAACCCCCTACCCTTCCGGGGACTGTATCCCTCTATTCTCATCCTATTCATGTATTTGTCAAGATGCCCTTTAACAGTCACTATAGTATCTGCTTCCACTACCTCCCCCGGCAGTGAGTTCCAGGCACCCACTACCCTCTGTGTAAAAAAACTTGCCTCATACATCACCCTTAAACCTTGCTCCTCGCACCTTAAACCCATGGTTCCTGGTAACTCACTCTTCCACCCTGGGAAGAGGCTACTGACTGTCCAGTCTGTCCATGCCCTTCATGATCTTGTAGACGTCTATCAGGTCGCCCCTCAACCTCTGCCATTCCAGTGAGAACAACTCAAGTTTCTCCAACCTCTCCTCATAGCTAATGCCCTCCAGACCAGGCAACATTCTGGTAAATCTTTTCTGTACCCTGTCCAAAACCACTACATCCTCCTAGTAGTGTGGCGATCAGAATTGAACACAATATTCCAAATGCGGCCTAACTAAGGTTCTATAAAGCTGCAACATTACCTGCCAATTTTTAAACTCAATGCCCTGGCCGATGAACGAAGCATGCTGTATGCCTTGTTGACTACCTTTTCCACCTGCATTACCACTGTCAGTGACCTGTGTACCTATACACCCAGATCCCTCTGCCTATCAGTACTCTTAAGGGTTTTGCCATTTACTGTATATTTTCCATCTGGATTAGACCTTCCAAAATGCATTACGTCACATTTTTCCGGATTAAACTCCATCTGCCATCTCTATGCTCAAGTCACTAACTGATCTATATCCAGCTGTATCCTCTGACAGTCCTCATCGCTATCCGCAATTCCACCGACCTTTGTGTCATCGGCAAATTTACTAATCATACCAGTTACAATCTCCTCCAAATTATTTACATATGTTACAAACAGCAAAGGTCCCAGCACTGATTCCTGAGGAACGCCACTAGTCACAGCCCTCCATTCAGAAACACACCCTTCCACGGCTACCCTCTGTTTTCTATGACCAAGCCAGTCTTTTTATCCATCTGCAAACTCATGTCTGACCCTGTGCGACTTTACCTTCTGTATCAGTCTGCATTAGGGACCTTGTCAAAGGCTTTACTGAAGTCCATGTAGACAACATCCACTGCCCTATCCTCATCGATCATCTTCGTCACTTCCTCAAAAAACTCAACCAATTTAATGAGACACAACCCCCCCTTCACAAAACCATGTTGCCTCTCACTAATACACCCATTGATTTCCAGGTGGGAGTAAATCCTGTCTCGCAGAATGCTTTACAATAATTTCCCTCCCACTGACATAAGGCTCTCCGGCCTGTAATTAGCTGGATTATCCTTGCCACCTTTCTTAAACAAAGGAACAACATTGGCTCTTCTCCAATCCTCTGGGACCTCCCCTGTAGCCAGTGAGGA
Organism: Ginglymostoma cirratum; assembly: GCA_024137785.1. NCBI lineage: Eukaryota > Metazoa > Chordata > Chondrichthyes > Orectolobiformes > Ginglymostomatidae > Ginglymostoma > Ginglymostoma cirratum. Next base: position 1,175,554 of record JAHRHZ010000042.1, on the reverse strand, counting down.
TACAAAGATTTCTCTCAAGACCCCAGCAATTTCCTCCCTTGCCTCTCCAGGGTATTCTAGGGTATATCCCATCAGGCCCTGGGGATGTCTACCTTAATGTTTTTCAAGGCCCCATACCTCCTCCCTTTTGTTCTCAACATCACCCAAACAATCTACACACCCTTCCCCAGACTCATCATCCACCAAGTCCTTCTTTATGGTGAATACTGACACAAAGTACTCATTTAATGCCCATTTCCTCTGGCTCCACACATAAATTCCATTCCCTGTCCTTGAATGGGCCAACCCTCTTGCTCTTTATATATGTATAAAAAGCCTTGGGATTTTCCTTAATCCTGTTGGCCAATGACTTTTCATGACCCCTTTTAGCCCTCCTGACTCCTTGCTTAAGTTTCTTTCAACATTCCCCATATTCCATCCTTACTTTGAATGTTCCCAGCCTCCTAGCCTTGACAAATACTTCCATTTTCTTTTTGACTAGGCTCATAATATCTCTCATTATCCAAGGTTCCCTAACTTTGCCATACTTATCCTTCATCATTACAGGAACATGCCGGTCCAGAGTTCCTATCAACTTACACTTGAAAGCCTCCCACATACCAGATGTTGATTTGTCCTCAAACAACTGCCTCCAAACTACATTCTTTAGTTCCTGCCTAATATTGTTGTAATTAGCCTTCCCCCAATTTAGCACCTTCACCTGACAACTGCACTTTATCCATCAGCACCTTAAAGCTTACTGAATTGTGATCACTGTTTTCGAGCTGATCCCCTACTGAGATGTTGACCACCTGACCAGGTTCATTCCCCAATACTAGGTCCAGTACGGCCCCTTTCCTAGTTGGACTATCTACACACTGTTTCAAGAAACCCTCCTTACAAACTCTGCCCTGTCCAGGCTCCAAGCACTAAGTGAGTCCCAGTCAATGTATGGGAAGTTAAAATCACCCACGACAACAAACCTGTTCCTTTTACATCTTGCAAAAATCTGCCTACATATCTGTTCTTCTATCTCCTGCTGGCTTTGGGAGGTCTATAGTAAACCACAAACATTGTGATTACACCCTTCCTGTTCCCGAGCTCCCCCATATTGCCTCACTGTATGAGCCATCCGAGGTGTCCTCCCACAGTACAGCTGTGATAATCCCTTTAACAAGTAGTGTAACTCCCCCATCCCTTTTATATCCCCCTCTATCCCGCCTGAAACATCTGTATCCTGGAAAGTTAGGCTGCCAATCCTGTCCCTCCCATAACCACATCTCTGTAATAGCAACAGCATCACAGTTCCAAGTACAAATCCAAGCTTTAAATTCATCTGCCTTACCTGTTATACTTCTCGCATTGAAACAGATGCACTTCAGTCTACCAGACCCACTTTGATCAGCAACCACACACTGCCTGCTCTTCCTCTGAGTCTTATTAGCCCTATTCTCTAGTTCCCTTTCAGTCCATTCACCTTTGCATTGGTTCCCAACCCCCTGCCAAGCTAGTTTAATCCTCCCGAGTAACACCAACAAACCTCCCAGACAGAATATTTGTGCCCCTCCAGTTTAGATGCAACCCGTCCCTTTTGTACAGGTCCCACCTGCCCTGGAAGAGATCCCAATGGTCCAGATATTTAAAACCTTCCCTCCTACACCATGTGTTTAGCCACATGTTGAGCTGTACTATCCTCCTATTTCCAACCTCACTGGCATGTGGCACAGGGAGTAATCCTGAGATTACAACCTTGGAGGTCCTGCTCTTTAACTTTCTACCTAACTCCCTGAACTGCTGCTGCAGGACCTCATCACTCATCCTACTTATGCCGTTAGTACCAAAATGTACCACAACCTCTGGCTGTTCACCCTCTCCCTTCAGCATGCTTTCTGCCTGTTCAGAGACATCCTGGACCCTGGGACCAGGGAGGCAACACAGCATCCTGGAGTCTCTTTTACGTCCACAAAAGCGCCTATCTGTACCCCTCACTGTACAGTCCCCTGTAACTACTGCTCTAGTGCTCTTTGTCCTTCCCTTAAGAACAGAACCAGCTGTGGTGCCACCAGTCTGGCTGTTACTGTTACCCCCTGATAGGCCATCCCCATCAACAGTATCCAGAACAGTATGCTTGTTAGAGGCGGGAGACCACCACAGGGGACCCCTGTACTGACTGCCTGCCTCTTCTAGCAGCTCCCCCATCTACCTGCCTGCACCTTGGGTGTCACCACATCTCTAAAACTCCTGGCTATGACGCTTTCCGCCATCCTCATGCTCCTAAGTGCATCCAATTGACGCACCAACCTATCAATGCGGTCTGTGAGGAGCTGCAATTGGGTGCACTTCCTGCAGATGTAGTTCTCCTAGACACTGGAAGCATCGCGGATCTCCCACATCTCACAAGTGCGGCACTTAATCACACTGACTGACATTTCTATCACCAATCAAGCTGTTTAAGAAAATTTATTAAACATTTACCCTTACTTATCGCTGCAAATACCTGAGGTAGGTCCCTCAGTCACCTTCCCAGGATGCTCCCTGGATCTCTCCCTTTCCCTTTGCTCCTGGTCCTCACAGTGGAGTGTGTGTGCTTTTTTTTTGGTTAGAGGAGGAGGTAGAGAGGGAAACACTGAGGAAGTGTTTGGGGTTGAATTGTCACTTGACAACAGCCCCTCCGCAAATCACCTTCTGGAAGCAGTGAATGCTGTGCAGCTCTATGACCCTATGACTCTAAAGAACAGCATTAGGGGTTCTAGGGTTCGAGCAGACTGGAAAGCAAACTGATAGAGGATTACCTACACAGGTCACCATGGATTATACCTGCCTATTCATACCAATCCAGCATTAAGCTGCATGTGCTGTTTCTCAGAGTTAACCCCTCTAAATGTTCCCCACAAGAAGGTAAAATGGAGACAGCTTACTGACTAACAGCTTGTTACACAGTGAAAAAGGCGTTGTTGGCAAAGTCTACAGAAAAATATAATCAAAACAAAGAAATGAATTGCCACTTTTTCCCAAATACAATATGCGCAAACTAATTTAATTGCTCAGCTGTGCTACACTTCCTTTCATGCAATTTCAGAAGTAGCCAAAGCTGACATTGTCAAAATTGAAACAAAAAAAATGCTATTAATCTGTGGAGAGAAACAGAGTTGATGTTTCAGGTTGAGAGGACCCTGTATCAGAACTGAAGAGAGATAAAATAAAGAAATTTTCACACTGGTGGAAAGGGGTTGAGAAGAAACAAAGGAAAGTCTGTAATAGGGTGGAGGACAGAGGAGATTAAATAATGAAAGATTTCAACATGTAACAGCCAAAGGAAATGGTAATGGCTCTAGGAAAGAAACAAAGGATAAGTCAACATGAAGCATGAATGCTATAATAGAGGCTAGCTGAATACATCAAAGGGACAAAGACACGAACAAGCCAGAAAAAAGCCTCAAAATACATGGAGCCAGATGAAGGGCAAAGTCATGATCCAATGTTGTTGAATTCAACATGGAGTCTGGAAGGCTGTGAGGTGTTGAAAGATAAGGTGTTGTGCCTTGAGTTTGCATACAGCTTCTATGAAATACTGTAGCAGGCCATGGATAAGTCAGAGTAGGAGAAAGGGGGAAAATTCAATGGAGTAGTGGCAAGAAACTTGGGCTCATGCTGTGGCCAGTACATTTGGAGGTGTTCTCCATACATTCACTCTATGTTTGGTCACCCCAGTGCAGAGGGGATCACATGTAACAGCGAACAAAGTACATTGGATTGAAAACAGTATAAGTAGATCATTTGACAATAGCAAGAACTGCAGATGCTGGAGTCAGAGTGAATCCAGTGTGCAGCTGAAGGAACACAGCAGGTCAGGCAGCATCAGAGGAACAGGAAAGTTGATGTTCCAGGTTTACATTCTTCATCAGGAGGTTGTTTCACTTGGAAGGACCGACTAGGCCCTTGGATAATAAGAAGGTATGAGGACATGTGTTGCATAAATAGGTGCCATGACAAAAGGGAGATTGTGTTAGGGTGACTGAGGAGTGGTCTAGGAGGAAAGTGCTGAAAAGAAAAGCTGTATTTGATGGTGGAAGTACTCTGGAGCCAGAGAATTACAGGAGGATGATGTGTGTAATGTGGAGACAGGGAGGCTGGGGAGGAGGTGATGAGAAAGACCTAATCATCATTCCAGAAGGAAGGGGAATTGGTAAGAGCAGAAACATGAAAGATGGATTGGACATAATGAAGGTTTCTGTTAACCACATGGTGGGAATTCTCAGTGTAGGTAATGGGCATATCAGATGTGTTGGTGTGGAGGGTGCAACATCAGAACAAATGCAACAAATTGAGAAACTAGAAGAATGGAATGGGGTGCAGGACAGAGGGCATGAGAGAATGTACTTGAATTAGCTGTGGGAATCTGTGATTTTATAATGAAGATCAGTTGATAACTTATCCTCATAATTGGCAACAAAGATGGTGAGAACAGAAAGTTAAGAAGCAGCAATGGACCAGATGGAGATAAGAGGATGAAAACTGGAAACAAAATGAACAAAATTTTCCAGTTCATGCCAAGGGCAGGAGATGGCACTAATAGAGTTATCAAAATGTCAGAAACAGATGAGGGAGGGGTCTGAATAGGACTGCAGTTGTGAATGTTCCATATAACCCAGGAAAGAACCAGCAGACTAGGATCCACACAGCTACCCAGTGCAAAAACCTATTCCAGACAGAGAATATAACATACAGGGTCTGTACTTTAGTTCCAAGTATATCGTACACAATGCCAAGATGAAGTAAAAATATTTCCTAAAAGAAACTTGTTCCACTTCTTGGCCATTATCACAGGTTTAAATGAAATTGTGACACCAGCAGACTAATAATATTAACGGTTATTTCCTGTTGTTTTTGTGGTTTCCTGAGCAAGTATGTCACATTGTGTTCCCTACAAACCCTGAGCACTCCTGGAATTTCATCTCTCACAGCATTCTGAATGTGCCGATAACAAACAGTTTAAGAAAGCAGCTCACCACCAACTTCTCAATCCTAGCCCAAAGAGTGACCCTAACATCCAGAAAATGAAAAGAAATTAGATTCTCTGTATGAAATAAACATAGTAACTTCATGAAAATGTAACACCTTCCATACTACATGTTTATCAAAAATGTTGGGTTCAAAATGCAGCCTTTTCTGAGTGAGTCGATGTTACTTGTGATAATACCTTTGGATTCAGATAAGGACACACAGCTAAGATTCCTATCTTGCTGATTATCCAGCGATTCCTGATGCTAGGGTTTCCACTTACAGATATCAATAACAGAATTAGTTTGTGCTGTGATTCCCCTGCTGCCATGTGATAGATGCTGAGGAGTCAACAGTAGCTTTGGAGTAGATGAAATGGTGGGGAGTGGGATAGTAGGGTGAAGTAGGAGAACTAAAAGCACAAAATTTTCAAGTCCAATTTGTTTGGAGAGAATCAAATATCCTCACTTTGCCAGGTGGCATGACATGGTTAGAAGCTTATCCATGGCTCCTCGTGTGGTTACCAGCTGCTTGCATCCCAGCCGCATATGGAGGGATACAGAAGTCTCTTACCTACTTGGCTGCAGACACCAACAACTCATTTCCCAGTCACCTTCCAGCTACTGTAGGAAACAGCTTAAAAACCACAGTTTCTCAGAGAAAGAGAACAAGGCTTTATGTCTACAACACTATGCTGCAGAGAGTTGAAAACAGGCAGCGATGATAGAATAATCTAGCAAGGTTCCTGCCAACCGCTTCCTGTTGGCTGTTCATTTCCTCTACCACTCTTGTTCTTAGATCATTTACAACTTCGAAATGCGCATTGTTTTATACTGTGTAATGTGTTGGAGGAGATGCATCACCTTCAGAATAACTTATCTATTTAAAAATTCCTGAAAATATTGACTCTTAACATCAGTTTTTTAATGTCTCCAATCAGAGTCCCTTCGACCAATTGGCAGTTCGGAGAGGAGATCTTCACACATACCTCAGGCTAAATTCAGAGCCTTTTTTAATTTTATGATTTTAATGCAAGATCAATATCAGTCTTGGTGTAATAAACCCTACAAGGTCCTTGGGAATCACTAATTAATCTCCTTATGGACCTTGTTGAGTACGACTTCCCATGGTAATGGGCAATGGTCTGCCCAGCTGGAACTCATCACCTGAAAAATGATGTCATCAGAGGGTCTTTGAAAAGGGCCTGGGTTCAAGTCCCACCTGCTCCAGAGGTGTGTAATAACATCTCTGAACAGGTTGATTAGAAAAGTAGGTTACATAAAAAATAAAGGTGTCTGTTAACAGTCTCTATCGTGCCATGGGTCAGCACATTCAGCTGTTAACCAGACAGCTGGAGGCTCGAGACCACCTAGGGACACAGTCTACCTTACTTTAGAGGCCCTCCTGTGGTGCAGCGATACTGTCCCTACTCCGGACCAGGAGGCCCAGGTTCAAGTGCAACCTGATCCAGAGGTTGATTAGAGAATTAGGTTAAATAAAACTTCTTTAAAAATTTTAAAGCGGACCCATGTCCTTAATAGCTTTGCTTGTAAATATTCATTGGCTATTTGGGTGATTACTGGTGCTGGTTAGAAGGAGAAAAATAATGTCATGGTGAATTTGGTGGCAAAGTCACTCAGTAGTGTGCGATGGCTCTTCTGAGATGAAGAAGGAGGAGAAGATCTTTTTTGGTGCAGCAGAAGTGTCCCTGCCTCTGAATCAGGTGCAGTGATTGTAACAAAATCAGTCAGCTGGTCATTATACAATATGAGTTTCCCGATAAGGGCTGTTAATCTGGCCCAATCAGGGAGCCATGGCTGACATATTAAAAAAATGGGAGCGTCAGAGATGCTGACACTCTGGTAGCTGGCTCTGAATGAGGCAGTACTAAAGACGAGGGCTGTTCAAATGGAATGAAAGGGTTACTTGGTGATGGATTCCTGACTCTGTGGGGTTACTTCACCAAGATGCCTGGGTTCAAGTCTTGGTTCCAGAGGTATGTAATAATATTTCTGTACAGGTTAATCAGAAAATATATAATAAAGCAGACCTTTGGAGACCCAGGGTTCAAGTCCTACCTAGTCCAGAACTGCATAATAACATCTCTGAACAGGCTGACTTTTTTTTTAAAAAAGCAGACCTATACTGGTTTAGTGGTTAGTAGTTTTAAAAAAAAATCAAAAAGGAAAGTCACTCATCTGTGAATGTAGAATGTTTTATCTCCCCATCCAATTCTATTTTGATTTTGTTTCTTCCCTTTTTCCCTACCTCCCCTGGCTTTTGGTGGTTTGCATTGTCCTTAACAGGGCTTTGCATGTAAATATTTAATTGGTTATATGGGTGATTACTGGTGGTGGTTAGTAGAATCATAGAACTTTACAGTACAGAAGGAGGCTATTTGACCCATCATATCTGAACTAACTCCCGAAAGAGCTACGCAGCCAGTTCCACTCTCCTGCCCTATCTCCATAACCCTCCAACTTTATCACTTTCAAATATATATCTAGCTCTCTTTTGAAATCTCCCATGGAATCCACCTCCACCACTCTCCCAGGCAGCGCATTCCAAATCCTAACAACTCTGAGTAGTTTCTCCTCATCTCACTCCTGGCTCTCTTGTTGACAATCCTGAAATTGTGACCCCCTAGTTACTGACATACCAACCAGTAGAAACAGAATATCCCTCTTTACCCTTAATCTTCTCTGCTCCAAGGAGAACAAGTTCAATTTCTCAACCTTTCCTTGTATCTAAAATCCTTCATTCCTGGTATCGTTCTAGTTAACATCCTCTGAATTATCCCCTGGGTTTTAACACCTTTCCTTAAATAAGGTGCTCAGAGCTGAACACAATACTCCAAATGTGGCCTGACCAATGAATGGTTGAGGTGTAGCATCATTTCCTTGTTTTTATACTTTATGCCTCTATTTATAAACCCAAGGATCCTATAATCCTCCTTAACAACTGTTTCGACTTGCCTGGCCACCTTCAGAGAATCAGGCACGTGAACCCCAAGGTCTGTCTGTTCCTGTACTCCCTTCAAAGTTGTACCATTGAGCCTGTGTTATATCTCCATGCTTTTTCTACCAAAATGCATTACCTCACATTTCCCTGCATTGAAATTCATCTGCCTAGCTTGCACCCTATTCACCTTTCATTTGAAATTCTACCATTTATCATCCACTCTTTTATCTACCAAAATGCGGTTCCAATCCATTTTCTCCAGTTCAACTTTTAGACCCCTAAAATTTGCCCTTTTCCAGTCTGGGATCTTAATCATTGACTGGTTTTTATCCTTTTCCAACTTATGACCCTTATTGTGTTATGATTGCTATTTCTCAAATGCTTCCCCACTCTGATATTCTTCATTTGGCCTGCCCCATTTCCCAGGACCAGAAAGCACAGCCCCCTTCCTGGTGGAATTGGAAGCATACTGTTCCAGGAAGTTCTCCTGCATACATTGCAGGAATTTCTCCCCTTCTGTGCCCTATGTTCTCTTTTTCCTAGTCTACTCTGGCTAATTGAAATCACCAACTGTCACAATCCTACAAGCCTACAAATGCTGTCTTCTAATTCTCCAATACATAATGGTCTATATTAAATACATGACAATAATTTTTCATCTCCAACCAGTTAGATTCTAATTCAGGAACAGCATCTCATTCAAGGGCAATGATACTATCTTTGACCAAAGCTACTATCCTTCCTTGCCCTTTACCCCACTTGTTTATGCACCAATTGTGTGTACTAGCCCTTAAAGTAAACAAAACAAAAGGCAGACTTGATTATGTGTGATAGCACTTCCTGATATACAAGAAAAAGCAGATCCAGAAGAGACTCTTGTGGTGCAGTAGTAGAGTCCCTGGGTTCCCTGCTTCAGAGGTGTGTAATAACATCTCTGAACAAATTGATCAGGGAAAACAATCTTTAAAAAAAAGACCCAATTTAATGGGATAACAAATCTAATATCAAAAAAACTGCAGACCTGATTTGTGCCAGGGTGTCCTTGGAGAGGGAGCACGCAGGATCCATCAATGCTCTCTATCTGTTTGGAGAAGGTGGGCACTGAGGGGTACACAGTGTTTTATCTCCCCACCAACTCCAGTTTGATTTACTCCTTTCCCACTCTCCCTACCCATCCCATCAACTTTTGATGGTTCGCGTTGCCCATAATGGGCTTTTCTAATTGGCTGCACAACTCTGATGATGGTTAACGGTTGAAAACAAAAAAAAAAGTCAGTGATTGGTGTGTGGAAAATCGCTCAGTTTTATGTGATAATACTTCTGGCTATGAGTTTTTAAAAAAAGTAGATCCAATGCCATTTAGATTTGGCCCCTTCCCACTTTCCTGACCCCTCTCTCACGTTTAATGGTTTGCATTGCTCTTAACGGATGTTTTACTGTAGTGTTTAATAGTTAAAAACAATTGAGGCTTTGTCCAAGAAAAAGGAGGCATATGTCATGTACAGACAGCTGAGATCGAGTGAATCCCTAGAGTAGTAAAAGGGCAGTAAGAGTATAGTGGAGGGGAAATCAGGAGGCTGAGGAGGGGACATGAGATAGCTTTGGCAAAAAGGATTAAGGAGAATCCAAAGAGATTCTACAAATACATTAAGGACAAAAGATTAACTAAGGAGAGAATAGGGCCCCTTAAAGATCAACAAGGCTGTCTACGTGTGGAACCGCAGGAGAAGGGTGATGTGAAATATTTGTTTATTATCTCAGTATTTACCATGGAGAAGGATGTGCAAGCTGGAGAATTTGGAGAAATAAATAGTGAATATCTTGAAGTGTCCAAATTACAGAGGAGGTGGTGATGGATGTCTTAAAATGCACAAAGGTGGATAAATCCCTGGGACTTACAGAGCATTAGTCACTGGGGACTCCATAGTTAGGGGGACAGATAGGAAATTCTGTGTGAACGAGAGAGACTCGCGGTTGGTGTGTTGTCTCCCAGGTGCCAGGATCCATGATGTCTCGGATCGTGTTTTTGGGATCCTTAAAGAGGGGGGTGGAGCAGCCCCAAGTCGTGGTCCACATAGGCACCAACGACATAGGTAGGAAAAGGAATGGGGATGTAAGGCAAAAATTCAAAGAGCTAAGGTGGAAGCTTAGAGCTAGAACAAGCAGAGTTGTTATCTTTGGTTTGTTACCTGTGCCACGTGCTAGCGAGGCGAGGAATAGGAAGAGAGAGCAGTTGAACACATGGCTACAGAGATGGTGCAGGAGGGAGGGATTCAGATACCTGGATAATTGGGGCTCAGTCTGGGGTAGGTGGGATCTCTACAATCGGGATGGTCTACACTTGAACCGGGGGGTATCAATATCCTGGGGGTGGAATTTGCTAATGCTCTTCGGGAGGGTTTAAACTAATTCAGCAGGGGGATGGGAACCTGAATTGTAGCTCCAGTGTACAGGAGGTTGAGAGTAGTGAGGTCATGAATAAGATTTCAAGGTCGCAGGAGTGTACCAGCAGGCAGGAAGGTGGTTTGAAGTGTGTCTACTTCAACGCCAGGAGCATCCGGAATAAGGTGGGTGAACTTGCAGCATGGGTTGGTACCTGGGACTTCGATGTTGTGGCCATTTCAGAGACATTGATAGAGCTGGGACAGGAATGGTTGTTGCAGATCAGGGAAGGTGGTAAAAGAGGGGGAGGTGTGGCATTGTTAGTCAAGGACAGTATTACGGTGGTAGAAAGGACGTTTGATAAGGACTCGTCTACTGAGGTAGTATGGGCTGAGGTTAGAAACAGGAAGGAGAGGTCACCCTGTTGGGAGTTTTCTATAGGCCTCTGAAAAGTTCCAGAGATGTAGAGGAAAGGATTGCAAAGATGATTCTGGACAGGAGCGAAAGTAACAGGGTAGTTGTTATGGGGGACTTTAACTTTCCAAGTGTTGACTGGAAATGCTATAGTTCGAGTACTTTAGATGGGTCAGTTTTTTCCAATGTGTGCAGAAGGGTTTCCTGACACAGTATGTAGATAGGCCAACAAGAGGCGAGTCAACATTGGATTTGTTACTGGGTAAAGAACCAGGCCAGGTGTTAGATTTGGAGGTAGGTGAGCACTTTGGTGATAGTGACCACAATTCGGTTACGTTTACTTTAGCAATGGAAAGGGACAGGTATATACTGCAGGGAAAGAATTTTAGCTGTGGGAAAGGCAATTATGAGGCGATTTAGGCAAGATTTAGGATGCATAGGATGGGGAAGGAAACTGCAGGGGCTGGGCACAATTGAAATGTGGAGCTTGTTCAAGGAACAGCTACTGCGTGTCCTTGATAAGTATGCACCTGTCAGGCAGGGAGAAAGTGGTCGAGCGAGGGAACTGTGGTTTACTAAAGAAGATGAATCTCTTGTCAAGAGGATGAAGGAGGTTTATGTAAAGACGAGGTGTAAAGGCTCAGTTAGGGCGCTTGAGAGTTACAAGTTAGCCAGGAAGGACCTAAAGAGAGAGCCAAGAAGTGCCAGGAGGGGACATAAAAAGTCTTTGGCAGTTAGGATCAAGGAAAATCCTAAAGCTTTCTATAGGTATGTCAGGAATAAAAGAATGACTAGACTAAGATTAGGGCCAGTCAAGGACAGTAGTGGGAAGTTGTGCGTGGAGTCTGAAGAGATAGGAGAGGCGTTAAATGAATATCTTTCGTCAGTAGTCACACATGAAAAAGACAATGTTGTCAAGGAGAACACTGAGATACAGGCTATTAGACTAGACGGGATTGAGGTTCATAAGGAGGAGGTGTTAGCAATTCTGGAAAGTGTGAAAATAGATAAGTCCCCTGGGCCAGATGGGATTTATCCTAGGATTCTCTGGGAAGCTAGGGAGGAGATTGCAGAGCCTTTGGCTTTGATCTTTATGTTGTCATTGTCTATAGGAATAGTGTCAGAAGACTGGAGGATAGCAAATGTTGTCCCCTTGTTCAAGAAGGGGAGTAGAGACACCCCTGGTAATTATAGACCAGTGAGCCTTACTTCGGTTGTGGGTAAAGTGTTGGAAAGGATTATAAGAGATAGGATTTATAATCATCTAGAAAGGAATAATTTGATTAGGGATAGTCAACACGGTTTTGTGAAGGGTAGGTCGTGCCTCACAAACCTTAGAGATCTTTGAGAAGGTGACCAAACAGGTGGATGAGGGTAAAGCAGTCGATGTGGTGTATATGGATTTCAGTAAAGCGTTTGATAAGGTATCCCATAGTAGGCTATAACAAAAAATTCGGAGGCATGGGATTGAGGGTGATTTAGTGGTTTGGATCAGAAATTGGCTAGCTGGAAGAAGACAGAGGGTGGTGGTTGATGGGAAATGTTCATCCTGGAGTTCAGTTGCTAGTGGTGTACCGCAAGGATCTGTTTTGGGGCCACTGTGTTTGTCATTTTTATAAATGACCTGGATGAGGGCGTAGAAGGATGGGTTAGTAAACTTGCGGATGACACTAAAGTTGGTGGAGTTGTGGATAGTGCGGAAGGATGTTGCAGGTTACAGAGGGACATAGATAAGCTGCAGAGCTGGGCTGAGAGGTGGCAAATGGAGGTTAATGCAGAAAAGTAACAGGAAAACAGAGTACTGGGCTAATGGTAAGATTCTTGGTAGTGGGGATGAGCAGAGAAATCTCGGTATCCATGTCCATAGATCCCTGAAAGTTGCCACCCAGGTTGATAGGGTTGTTAAGAAGGCGTATGGTGTGTTAGGTTTTATTGGTAGAGGGATCGAGTTTCGGAGCCGTGAGGTCATGTTGCAGCTGTACAAAACTCTGGTGCGGCCACACTTGGAGTATTGCGTACAGTTCTGGTCACCGCATTATAGGAAGGATGTGGAAGCATTGGAAAAGGTGCAGAGGAGATTTACCAGGATGTTGCCCGGTATGGAGGGGAGGTCTTATGAGGAAAGGCTGAGGGACTTGAGGCTGTTTTCGTTGGAGAGAACGTTAAGAGGTGACTTAATAGAGGCATACAAGATGATCAGAGGACTAGCTAGGGTGGACTGTGAGAGCCTTTTTCCTCGGATGGTGATGGCTAGCACGAGGGGACATAGCTTTAAATTGAGGGGTGACAGATATAGGACAGATGTCAGAAGTAGATTCTTTACTCAGAGTAGTAAGGGCATGGAATGCCATGCCTGCAACAGTGGTAGACTCACCAACTTTAAGGACATTTAAGCGGTCGTTGGAGAAACATATGGATGATAATGGAATAGTGTAGGTTAGATGGGCTTCAGGTTGGTTTCACATATCGGTGCAACATCAAGGGCCGAAGGGCCTGTACTGTGCTGTAATGTTCTATGTTCTAATCATGTGTATCTCAGAACTCTGTGGGAAGCTAGGGAAGTAATTGCTGGGCCCTTTGCTGAGATATTTGTCTCATCAATGACCACAAGTGAGGTGCTGGAAGACCGGAAGTTCACTGATTTGGTACCATTATTTGAGAAAGGAGGTAAGGAAAAGCCACGGAACTATAGACCGGTGAGCCTGACATCAGTGGTGGGCAAGTTGTTGGGGGAGATTCTGAGGGACAGGATTTCCATGTATTTGGAAAGGCAAGGACTGATCAGGGATAATCAGCATGGCTTTGTGTGTGGTATGTGGATCTCACTAATTTGATTGAGTTTTTTGTAGAGGTGACAAAGAAGATTGAAGAAGGCAGAACAGTGGACATTATGTACATAGACTTCAGCAAGGTGAACGACAAGGTTCCTCGTGGTAGATTGGTTAGCAAGATTAGATCACACGGAATCCAAGGAGAGCCAGCCATCAGGTTAAGAGCCAAAGGGTGGTGGTGGAAGGTTGTTTTTCGGACTGCACACCTGTAACCAGCAGTGTGTCGCAAGGTTCGGTGTTGGTTACTCTGCTTTATGTCATTTATGAAAATGATTTGGATGTGAATATAGGAGGTTAGTTTGCAGTTGATACCAAAATTGGTGGTGTACTGGACAGTGAAGAAGGTTATCTCAGAGTACAACAGGACCTTGATCAGATGGGCCAAGGAGTGGCAGATGGAGTTTAATTTAAATAAATGCGACGTGCTGCATGTTGGTAAGGCAAATCAGGGCAGCACTTACAGACTTAATGGTAGGGCCCTGGGGAGTGCTGCTGACCAAAGAAGGAGTAGTGAGGGGGTAGTGAAGAAGGTGTTTAGTACTCTTGCCTCTATAGGTCAGTGCATTGAGTATAGAAGTTAGGAGGTCATGTTGTGGCTGTACAGGACATTGGTTAGGCCACTTTTGGAATTCTGCATTCAATTCTAGTCTCCTGCTTATAGGAAAGATGTTATTAAATTTTAAAGGGTTCAGAAAAGATCTACAAGGATGCTGCCAGGGTTGTAGAGTTTGAGTTATAGGGAGAGGCTGAATGCAACGGAGCTATTTTCCCTGGACCATCGGAGGCTGAAGGGTGACCTGATAGATGTTTATAAAATCATGAGGGGCATGGATTGGGCGAATAGCCAAGGTCTTTTCCCTAGGGTGGGGGAGTCCAAAACTAGAGGACATAGAATTAATCTGAGAGGGGAAAGATTTAAAAGGGACCTGAGGGACAACCGTTCATGCAGAGGATGGTGCATGTATGGAAGAGGAAGCTGCCAGAGGAAGTGGTAAAGGCATGTACAATTACAACATTTAAAAGGCATCTGGATGGGTTTGTGTAAAGGAAGGGTTTAGAGCGATATGCGCCAAATGTTAGCAAATGGAACTAGATTAATTTAGGATATCTGGTCGGCAAGGACAAGTTGGACCTGAAGAGTCTGTTTCTGTGCTGTACATCTCTATGACTCTAACTGCCTGAAGTTTGAGTGAAACCTTTGTGGAAGCATGCAGGTACAGCAGGCAGTAAAGAAGGCAAATGGTATGTTTGCCTTCATTGTGAGAGGTTTTGAGTAAAGGAGTAGGGATGTCTTGTTGCAGTTGTACAGGGCCTTGGTGAGACCACATCTGGAATATTGTGTGCAATTTTGGTCTCCTTTTCTGAGGAAGGATGCTCTTGGTCTTGAGGGAGAGCAGTGAAAGTTTACCAGGCTGATTCTGGGGATGGGGAGTCTTACATATGCGGAGAGATTGACTAGGTTAGGATTGTCTTCACTGCAGCTCAGACAAATGAGGGGGGCTCTCATAGAGACTTATAAAATTCTAACAGGACTGGAGAAAGTAGATGCAGGGAGGATGTTCCCGATGGTGGGTGTGTCTGGAATCAGGGGTCACAGTCTGAGGATTCAGGGTAGATGGAGATTAGGAGTAATTTCTTCACCCAAATAGTGGTGAGCCTGTGGAATTCATTACCACAGGAAGTAGTTGATGCCAAGGCACTGAATGTATTCAACAGGTGACTAGATATGGCACTTGGGGCAAATGGGATCAAAGGTTATGGGGAGAAAGCAGGATTAGGCTATTGAGTTGGATGATCAGCCGTGATGAATGGCGGAGCAGGCTTGAAGGGCCGAATGGCCGCCTCCTGCTCCTATCCTCTGTTTCTATGCCTCTGGATCATCATTTTCAGCTCAAATAAGACCATAAGACATAGGAGTGGAAGTAAGGCCATTCGGCCCATCGAGTCCACTCCGCCATTTAATCATGGCTGATGGGCATCTCAACTCCACTTACCCGCACTCTCCCCGTAGCCCTTGATTCCTTGCGAGATCAAGAATTTATCAATCTCTGCCTTGAAGACATTCAACGTCCCGGCCTCCACCGCGCTCCGTGGCAATGAATTCCACAGGCCCACCACTCTCTGGCTGAAGAAATGTCTCCTCATTTCCATTCTAAATCGACCCCCTCTAATTCTAAGGCTGTGCCCACGGGTCCTAGTATCCCCACCTAACGGAAACAACTTCCTAGCATCCACCCTTTCTAAGCCATGCATTATCTTGCAAGTTTCTATTAGATCTCCCCTCAACCTTCTAAACTCTAATGAATACAATCCCAGGATCCTCAGCCGTTCATCGTATGTTAGGCCAACCATTCCAGGGATCATCCATGTGAATCTCCGCTGGACACGCTCCAGTGCCAGTATGTCCTTCCTGAGGTGTGGGGCCCAAAATTGGACACAGTATTCTAAATGGGGCCTAACTAGAGCTTTATAAAGTCTCAGAAGCACATCACTGCTTTTATATTCCAACCCTCTTGTGATAAATGACAACATTCCATTCGCTTTCTTAATCACAGACTCAACCTGCAAGTTAACCTTTAGAGAATCCTGTACTAGCCCTCCCAGATCCCTTTGTACATCGGCTTTATGAATTTTCTCACCGTTCAGAAAATAGTCCATGCCTGTATTCTTTTTTCCAAGGTGCAAGGCCTCACATTTGCTCACGTTGAATTTCAGCAGCCATTTCCTGGACCACTCTCCTAAACTGTCTAAATCATTCTGCAGCCTTCCCACCTCCTCCGTACTACCTGCCTGTCAACCCAACTTCGTATCATCGGCAAACTTCGCCAGAATGCCCCCAGTCCCTTCATCCAGATCATTAATATATAAAGTGAACAGCTGCGGCCCCAACGCTGAACCCTGCGGGACACCACTTGTCACCGGTTGCCATTCCGAAAAAGAGCCTTTTATCCCAACTCTCTGCCTTCTGTCAGACAGCCAATCCTCAATCCATGCCAGTAACTCACCTCAAACACCATGGGCCCTCACCTTACTCAGCAGCCTCCCGTGAGGCACCTTATCAAAGGCCTTTTGGAAGTCTAGATAGATAACATCCACCGGGTTTCCCTGGTCTAACCTACTTGTTACCTCTTCAAAGAATTCTAACAGGTTTGTCAGACATGACCTCCCCTTACTAAATCCATGCTGACTTGTTCTAATCTGACACTGCACTTCCAAGAATTTAGAAATTATGTGATATTGAAACAAGCACCTGAATTACAATAAAAAGCTGCTCAAAAATCAGGTAGAACAACCTTAAATTATGAATGCAACCATTTTCTGTGCATTCTGTTATCCACTTAGAGTGAACACAACCGTTTTAAAAGAAAACTGGTTGTTGACTAGGTGAAAAGGTTTTCCAGCCAATGAAAATAAAGAAGACATAGACTGACACGATCATAACTGCATCATTGATCAAGGAGAAAAACGTAGTTCTCCTCCATACTAATAAATAGGTAAACTAGAAAAATTGAACCAATCCTGTACCCCTTGAACCTCATGCAGAATTGGAGACAGTCGCAGAAAGGAGCAAGAGACTGAGGCATTCAGAATTTTCTCTTACAAATGTTTTTTAACAGACCTGTGGGATCAACTACAAGGGAAGAATTGTGAAGCACAAAATATTAACAATAGATTTAAGAAAAGGTGAGGGGCATTCCTCACAGTTAACACAGTTGAATACTATGCTGCAAAGGAAGATTAAATAGTAAAAGAATTTGTATTATATAATGTTGATAAACTCAGGATATTCCAAATCATTTTACAACAAAATAAATATTTTGAAGTATTATGTGAACAGTAAAGAGTTCCCGCTCCTATGATGCTGCTTGACCTGCTGTGTTCATCCAGCCCCATGCTTGTTATCTCAGTACCCACTATGTGATGTGTTTTGATGGTGTAGGTAAAGGGAGAAATACTGGTCAGAACATTGGAAGAACTCTCTTGCCGGTCTTCAAGTACACCATCTTTCACACCTCTCTGAACAGACAAACTAGGCTGTGGTTTAACAGTCACTCCAAAAGACAGCACCGCTGACAATTGCAGAATTCCCTCTGCACCCATTATTACTTTAGATTGAGATTTCATTGCTGGAGCAGTGTTTGTTGGACTCCAACCCTCTGACTCAGCTAACACTGAGTAAAGCTGACATTTGAAAATGGGCTTATCCTGTAAATCAAGACAGCCCAACTGGAGTTTCCCATTCCTAACAATTCAGATCTTTTACAGTGAAGTTGCAGAAATGGTGTCAAATCTCAGAAGTAGCAAAAATCAATACAGTTTTATACATACAATTATAATGGATCAAAATGTGACAGCATCTATATAACGAGGACATAAGCCTCACTTGAAGACAAATGAACAAATATATTATCTGACACAGAATTGATGAAAGAGTTCAAAGGTCAGAAATTAGATCTTTAATGTATTCAAACAAAGTGGACAGAAGAGCAGCTCACCTCCTGCTGTTGCAGTTAGATCAGCTCTCTCAAGTTTCCATTTAATGATTAGCAGAGGAATTCAATACTTTTTAATTACCTTTAAAAAGATCTGAGATTAAATGGAAAATCTCATCAAAATCCTCCCTGTGACATGGTAAAGGAACACCAGGTTATTCCAATTGATCCAAATTCACACACGTACAGCAGTGCTAACTTCATTTCTGCATTGCTCCAAGTAAGGATGTTAATTGCCTTACTGCAATCAGCAGTGCCATCAGCAAAGCTTAAAATAACACCAGACACCTCTTCTGTTTCTGTAAGCTGCATAGTAGAATTTGAAGAGATAAACAGGACCACAAAACATTTACCAAAATTCTAGCTAATCCGAGATCTTGCCTCCTGCTGCAAAGCACGCAAAAGTTACAGGTACACTGTTTTGAGAACTGGAGCCAAGTCAACACACTGACAGGTTTACCAGATGCTGAAAGAAATAGGCTGTATTCCAGTTGACAGTTCATTTCAAATAAATAGGTCAGTCACAATTTTGACTGTTGTAAGGTCAAATATTTTGGTTTGAGGTCAGGAGGTGATTTCCTTTGCAGGGTACAGTTGGCAGCTGAGCACACTGCCAGTTGTATGATGGATGCTAATTTGTCAAAGTCTTTCAGGTGAGAACTGCAAATGGACCTGATTGAAGCAGACATCATCACTTACAGGGGTGAGCTGTTGAAGGGAGTGCAGAGTCAGTGTGATCTGATGGACTCATTCTGATCATAGGGCGGAGACATGTGCGATGTTCGGAGAGGAATTTCCCTGACTTTCTTTCCTCGGACTGGTCTCTTTTTATCTAGATTTGTTTTACCTCCCTCAAGAGATCATATGGCTTTTGGGTGAGGTGGAGGTTGTATTGCGATACACAATTGATCAACACTGTATGGGACAGGCTGGAATGGACCAGAGTACTTTCTCACATTCATCTTTGTTCATAACGTATTATAGACCCAAGTAACACTTAGATGGTTGGATTAGGAGATAATAATTAATTGACAGATGTAGACAATATTAATGGGGAGTTGAGCAAATAAATCAGTACAAAGTCTCCATTACTCTTTTTTTTTATTTCCACAATGATGAATTTGCAGATAAGGTGGTTTTAGAGAAATAGCTCCATACCATGTGATTAATAAGCCTTTCAGTATAACCTCAATAGAAGGGTGACCGATGAGTCTTCACATACAGACCAGACACTCTGTTAACATCTGTGTGGGAATTACGATCTGTATCCAGTTCCCAGCACCTAGCATGAATGTCATCTATGTTGAAAGAGCCACATTAAACAGTAAAGTTTCAAATGGCTATGTGCCCTTAAATTCTAAACCCTTTTCCTCTTCCTCCATTCACCCACGTGGATCTTCTGATCAAGGTGAGTGCCATCATAGCTGAGGAACATTTTCAGATGTCAAACATCTTCTGTCAAAGTTGTATTCCAAACAGTTTAAATGACAGATTGACAGTAAAACTCATCTTTGTATGTCAACAATGCCTGACCTCAAACTGAAAAGAGCGCTCTTCACTGCACCAATATAATAAGTGCATTGGCTTCTGCTTTGTACCAGCTGTTATTACAGGCACAGCTAGGGTCAGCATTAACTTGCTTTTATACCATGGTTTTAAAGTGGAAAAATATCCAGAGAGAGTTCACAGGAACATAAATAACTAAAGTTTGACACCAAACCAAAATACAGCCATTAGGATTCATAATTAAAAGCTTGGTCAAAGATGGTGGGGTTACGACAATAAGATGTTAAGATAGGAAAGCCATTCAGCCCAATAAATTTGCTCAGACATTCAATGAGATCATGGCTGATTTGATAAATCTCAACTCCATTTCCCAGCCTTTTGGCTGTAATCCTGATCCACTAGTAATTAAAAATCTATCTCCGACTTGAAAATATTTAGTGACCCAGCTTCGACAGTCCTCTCCTGTAAGGAATTTCATAGATTCACCACCTTCTGAGAGGAAAAAAAAACCCTCATGTGTCTTAAATAAGTGTGCCTTATTCTGAGATTATGTCCTCTAGTCCTACAGTCTCCCACAAGGGGAGACAACCATTCTGTATTGAACCTTTCAAGTCCCCTAGGAACAAAGAGAAATTGCTGGAGAAACCCAGCAGGTCTGGCGGCATCTGTGAGAAGAAAGCAGAGTTTCATGCCAGTGATTCTTATCAGAACTGTTAGTATCTAGGAAAAACTGGTATTTATGCTGAAGCCAAAGTTG
The DNA here is from genome assembly GCA_024137785.1 of Ginglymostoma cirratum. NCBI lineage: Eukaryota > Metazoa > Chordata > Chondrichthyes > Orectolobiformes > Ginglymostomatidae > Ginglymostoma > Ginglymostoma cirratum. The sequence continues at coordinate 1,155,230 of JAHRHZ010000042.1, read as the reverse complement.
GAGAGGAGTGGGAGCTGAGGGTGGAGGAAGAAGTGAGTGGAGGGCAATAATTAGAGACAGAGCCCACAGACAGAGAGATAAGGGATAGGTAAACAAGGAGATTATGGAGAGTAGGGCAGGACAGAAGAAAAGTTGAATACGTGGTAAGAGCTAACAGTGAGAAAATGGGTTAGCTGTGCTGAATGCAACCCATATAATGTACTAATGGGCCTAGGAGTACATGGGAACGGGCAACTGTGTGAAGAGCAACCCATGTCATAATAGGACTGACTGTGGGGTGAGTAAAAAACATGGAAGGATGGAATCAGGCCCTCAATCAGGCCCATGGAATCATGAGACTCAAAATGCTAACTGTGCTTTCTTCCCACAGATGCTGCCCGACCTGTTGAGTTTCTCCAGCAATTTCTGTTTTAGTTTCAGATCTCCAGCATCCGCAGTTCTTGGTTTTGTTTAAGTCCCCTAAGAATTTTAAACTTTTCAATAAGGTCACCTCTAATTCTTCAGAACTCCAATGAGTACAGGCCCAACCTACTCAACCCCTCCTCTTGAAACAGTCCCTCCATACCCAGGACCAGACTATTGAACCTTCTCTGGACTGCATGCAATGCCAGTATATCTTTCCTTAAATATTTTTTATAGTATTCTGGCTATGGTCTGACTAGTGCCTTATGTAGTCTTAGCAAGGCTTTGTATTTTTATACTCCATTTTCTTTAAAGTAAAGGCCAACATTCTATTTGCCTTCCCTATTACTGATTGAACTTGGATGCTAGCTTTTTGTGATTTATGCATGAAGATTCCCAAATCCCTCTGTACTGCAGCTTTCTACAGTCTACCTCCATTTAAATAACATTTAGTTCCTCTATACTTCCTGCCAAAAGTGCATAGCCTCACATTTTCCCTCATTGTACTCCATCTGCCAAATGTTTGCCCACTTGCTTAACTTGTCGATATCCCTGTGCGCGCACTTTGAGTCATCCTCACCACTTATCTTCCAACCTATTTTTGTATCTTTTGCAATACCATAGAAGATCATAGAATCCCTACAGTTTGGAAGCAGGCCATTCACCCCATTGAGTCAGCACCAACTCTCCAAAGAGCATCCCATCCAGACCCACATGCTTATCCTATCCCTGAAACCCTGAATTTCCCATGGCTCACTCACCTATCCTGCACATCCCTGGACACTATGGGCAATTTAGCATGGCCAATCCACCTAACCTACATATCTTTGGACTGTGGGAGGAAACCGGAGCACCCAGAGAAAAGCCACTCAGACACGGGGACAGCGTACAAATTCCACACAGTCGCCTGAGGGTAGACTCAAACCCATGTCCCTGATGCTGTGAGGCAGCAGTGCTAACCACTGAGCCACTGTGCTGCCCCCATATTGGCTATTATAATTCATTTCCCTCATCCAACTCATTAATATGTATTGCAAATAACTGTGATCCCTGTGGCACTCCACCAGTTACAGGTTGCCACCCCAAAGAAACACTTATCCCAACTTTCTGATCTATTAGTTAGCTAATCCTCTATCTATGCTAAGATATTATCCTCAACACCATGGAATATTAACTTATCAAATAGCCTAATATGTGGTACCCTACCAAAAGCCTTCTGAAAATCCAAGTATCTTCCATCCAATATTTCCCCTCCTCTTCCTTTTAATATACTTAAAGAAGCTCTTGCTGCCCATCTTGATATTACTTGCAAGCTTACCCTCAAAGTTTATCTTCTCCCTCACTATTATTATTAGTTTGGTCATCTTTGTTGGTTTTCAGAATTTTCCCGATCCTCCGGCTTACATTTGCCACATTGTATATGTTTTCTTTCCTTTCGATGCTTTCTTTCCTTTTGAAAGCTTCCCCAGTTAATCGCCTTCCTAGAAACCTTTCTCACTGGAATGTATCATTACCTAAGCTTTGAACTATTTTCTTAATTGTCTGTCAACACTTATCCAACGAGCTTTGCCTCAGTCCTCTGTAATTACCCTTATTGCAAACTCGTTTCTGATCCAAGTTCCTACCCGCAAAATGGAATGCTAAATTCTACCATGTTATGGTTTGTTACAGATCTGAGTGTAGAAACACTGGGGGATTTAAGCGAAATATAAAGGGGTGAGTCTATGAAGAGGTGGAAGCTGACAATGAGAATTTTAAAATTGCTGCCAAACGTGAATGAACTTTGGGCAACAAACACAATGATGATGAGTGAACAGGCCTCAGCCTAATTTGAAATAAGCTTAGCAGAATTTTGGACGAGCTCACATTTTTGGCCAAACATGGTGAAAGAGTTAGGACAACATTGGAATCTCATTGTAAGAAGAATTGTGGGCCAAACCACCTGACTAGCTTTCTGTGACATACTCTGTCAGTACAGCAATTTACCAGTAATCAGTACAACACAGAAAAGGTAAAGGACACAATCAGAAAGCTCATCTCTAATGCTTCCCATTGCTTTTTACACACTCTAACCTAGAGATCCAGATAGCGTTCTGGGGATCCAGGTTTGAATTCTGCCATAGCAGGTGGTGGAATTTGAATTGAAATAAAAAAGATCTGAATTAAGAATCTAATGATGACCATGAATCCATTGCTGATTGTCAGAAAAACCCATCTGGTTCATTAATGTGAAAGAAACCGCCATCCTTACCTGGTCAGGCCTACAGGTGACTCTAGATCCACAGCAATGTGGTTGACTCATAACTGCCCTCTGGGCAATTATGGAGGGGCAATAAATGCTGGCCTGGCCAGTGACACCTTCATCCCATGAATGAAAACAAAAAAAACTCACCTTCTCCAATAACCTCGCCTTTTCTTCTGCTTCCAGTTGCATGTGAGCTTCGATCAGGAGTTGTTTAGATTCTGGTTAGAAATAAAAGATTGACGAGACATTCATTATCATTAAAGCTTAGTCATTTCAAAGCCTTATACAAAGAATTACTATGAAATACAATGACCATAAGCCATAAGAACAGAAGTTGGCTATTCAGTCCATTGAGTCTGCTTAGGTATTCAATGTGATTGTGGCTGATCTAATAATTCTCAATACCACTTTCTTGACTTACCCCATAACCTTTGATTCTCTTACCTTCCCTTGATTAAAAATCTGTTCATCTCAGCCATGAATACAATTACCTAGTCAGGTCTACAGCTTATGCAATAAAAAATTCCACAAATTCACCCTCACAGAACAAATTCCTCCTTATCTCTGTCCTAGCTGGGTGTTACCTTCCTCTAAGAAGGGGAGAAAGGAGAACAAACTCTCCACTTCTACTCTATCAAATCTCCTAAGAATTTTGCTTCAATAAAGCCACTTTTCGTTATTATAAACTTCCATGAGTACAAGCCCAAACTATTCAATTTCTCCTCATAAGAAAATCTCTCTATACCCAGGATCAATCCAATGAACCTTCTCTGGACTGCCCCCAGTGCTAGTACAGGGGGTCCGCAATTTACAAACATCCAAGTTACAAACACTTGTACTTACAAATACATGCACGGTTTTAAAATTTAAAGACCTGAAATACAAACATTTCTTGTAGTTACAAACAGCTGCTTTCCACTGTCCTGAATGTGCTCAAACTTGTGAACAAATCGATTTGCAAACGGATTCTGGAGTGAAACCCGTCCACAATCCAAGGCTGCTGTGTATCATTCCTCAGATAAGCGGATCAAAACATTTTACAATATTCTAGATATGATCTAACTCATGCCTTGTATAGTTCTATATCCCATTTCTTTTGAAGTAAATGGCAACATTCCATTTGCCTTTGCTATTACCTGCTGAACCTGAATGCCAGCTTCTTTGATTTATGCATGAGGACACCCAAATCCCTCCACACTGTATCTTTCTGCAGTCATTTTTCATTTAAATCATTGAACCATAAAATCCCTACAGTGTGGGAGCAGGCCATTTGGCCCATTAACCCTCCAAAGAGCATCCCAACCAGACCTACCCTATCCCTGCGACCCTGCATTTCCCATGGCTAATCCACCTTGCTTGTACATCCCAGGAAACATTGGGTAATTTATCATGGCCAATTCACCTAACCTACACATCTTTGGACTGTGCGAGGAAACCAGAGCACCTGGAAGAAATCCACACAGACACAGGGAGAATGTGCAAACTCAATACAGTCACTCAAGGCTGAAATCAAACCTGGGTACCTGATGCTGGGAGGTAGCAGTACTAACCATTGAGCCACCGTACTGCCCAATATTCAGCTCCGCTATTCTTCCTGCCAAAATACATAACATCACATGTTCTCACGTCATATTCCGTTCACTTAATCTATCTACATATCCCTCTGCAGAGTCTGTATCATCTCTCCACTTGCTGTCTCACCTATTTTGCACCATCTGCAAACTCGGCTACAGTACATTCACTTTTCTCATCAAAGTTATTAATATATATTGTAAATCCTTGAGGATCCAGCATTGATCCCCGTGGCATTCCTCGAGTTACAAATTGCCATCCTGAAGATGCCACCCTTATCCCAATTCACAGGTGTCTAATAGTTAACCAATCCTCTATCCACACTAATATACTCCACCCAACACCATTGAATCTTGTCTTATTAAGTAGCAAAACATGTTATTCTTTAGCAAATGTCTTCTAAAAGTCTGAATACATTACATTCTTGGTACCCCATTATCTTTTCTATTTTTTACATCTTCAAAAGAGTTCTAATACATTTGTTAGGGATGATTTCCTTTCACAACACCATGCTGTCTCTGTTTTTTGTATTTCTAAATGCTCTGCTATCACAAGCTTTGTAATAGGCTCCAACATTTTCCCAATAATGGAAATGAAGCTAACTGGCATACACTTAGCTGTTTGTTCTCTCCTTCCTTTTTGAATAAGGGCGCTACATTTTTATTTTATTCAATCGTGGGACATGGGCATCGCCAACTGGCCATCATTTATTTCCTGTCCTTAACTGCCCTCAAGCAGTTAGTGGTGAGCTGCGTTCTTGAACTGCTGCAGTCCATGTGCTGTGGGTTGACCCACAATACCATTAAGGAGAGAATTCCAGGATATGGACCCAGTGGCACTGAAGGAACAGTGATATATTTCCAAGTCATGATGGTGAATGGCTTGGAGGGGAACATGCAGGTGTTGGCATTCCCATGTATCTGCTGCCCTTGTCCTTCTGGATGGACACGGTCTTGCATTTGGAGGGTGCTGTATGAGGATAATTGGTAGATTTCTGCAGCGTATCTGCAGATAGTACATATTACTGCTACTGAGCATTAGAAATGGAGGAAGTGGATGCTCGCAGTTCGTTTGTCCTGGATGGTGTCAAGCTTCTTGAGAGCTGTAATCTTGTTAATTAGAACATAGGCTGCTTCAGTATCTGAGGAGTCACGAATGGTGCTGAACATTGTGCAATCATCGGCAAACATCCCCACTTCTGACCTTATGATGAAGGGATGGTCATTGATGAAGCAGCTGAAGTTAGTTGGGTCTAGGACACTACCCTGAGGACCTCCTGCAGAGATGTCTTGGGGCTGAGATGACTGACCTCTAACAACCACAACCATCTTCCAATGTATCAAGTATAACTCCAACCAAAGTTGCCCCCTAATACCTATTGCCAAACATGGTTAAATGTGGCCTTGATGTCAAGTGCAGTCACTCTCACCTCACATCTGGAATTCAGCTCTTTTTTTCACAATGAACCAAGGCTGTAATGAGGTCAGGAGCAGAGTGACCCAAACAGGGCATCACTGAGCAGGTAATTGCTGGGCAGTGCTGCCTGATAGCTCTGTTGATGATACCTTCCATCACTTTACTGAAGATTGAGAATAGACTGGTGGGGTGGTAACTGGCCAGGTTGGATTTGTTCTGCGTTTTTGTGTACAATACATAACTGGGCAATTTTCCACAATGTCGTGTAGATGCCAGTGTTGTAACTAACTGGAAGAGCTTGGCCAGAGGAGCAGCAAGTTCTGGAGCAGACATTTTCAGTACTATTACTGGAATGTTGTCAGGTCCCATATCCTTTGCAGTACCCAGTGCCTCCAACCATTTCTTGATATCACGTGGTGTAAATCGAATTGGCTGAAGACTGGTACCTGTAATGGTGGGGACTACTAGAAGAGATCGAGATGGATCATCCACTCGGCACTTCTGGCTCAAGATTGCTTCGAATGCTTCAGCTTTCTCTTTTGCACTGATGTGCTGGGCTCTTCCATCACTGAGGATGGGGATATTTGCAGAACCTCCTCCTTCAGTGAGTTGTTTAATTGTCCACTACCGTTCACGACTGGATGAGGCAGAGTTTAGATCTGATCCATTGGTTTGGGGGTTGCTTAGTTCCGTCTACCACTTGCTGCTTATGCTGTTTGGCTTGCAAGTAGTCCTGTTTGGTGGATTCACCAGGTTGACACCTCATCTTCAGGTATGCCTGGTGCTGCTCCTGGCATACCCTCCTGTGCTCTCCATTGAATCAGGATTGATCCCCTGGCTTGGTGATTACGGTTGAGTGGGGGATATGCCAGACCATGAGGTTACAGATTGTGCCAGAGTCCAATTCTGCTGCTGTTGATGGCCCACAGCGTCTCTTACATGCCTAGTCTTGAGTTGCTAGATCAGTCCGAAGTCTGTCCCATTTAATGCGACAATAGTGCCACACAACACAATAGAAGGTATTCCCAATATAAAAGCAGAACTTTGTCTCCACACGGATCTTGGCAGTTTTGCAATCCTCTGAAAGTGGCAACTTTTTCACGTAGTGAGTGGTGTATGTATGGAACAAGCTGCCAGAGGAGGTGGTGGAGGCTGGTACGATTACAACTTTTAAAAGGATCTGGAGGGGTATATGAATAGGAAGGGTTTAGAGGTATATGGGCCAAATGTTGGCAAATGGGACTAGGTCAGTTCAGGATATCTGGTTGACACAGACATATTGGGCCAAAGGGTCTGTTTCTGAGCTGTACATCTCTATGACTCTATGATTCTTAGGATTCTTGGAAGATTACCTCCAGAGCATCTATTACCTTTGTAGCTACTTCTTTTAATATTCTCTGATGTGTTCCGTCAGGCTCAGGAGACTTATTGGCTTTTAGCCCTTTCGGTTTCCCAAGCACTTTTTTTTTCTCCAGTGATGGTTATTTTATTTATTTACTCTCCCCTTTTGCCCTTGATTATTTAATATTTTTGGAATGCTATTGGTGACTTCTATCACACAACATTATTCAATTCCTTTGCCATTCCCTGGTTCCCCATTATTATTTCCCCATTTTCATTCTCTTTGGCTTTGCTCATCTTTTTTATGTATTTACAGAGGCCCTTGCCGTTGCTTTGCGAATTAACCCTCGAAGTATATTTTCTCATTCTTTTTAATTTTCTCGTTCGTCTTATGTTGATTTTTTAAAATAATTTTCTCAATACTCTAACTTACATTGAATATTATTTCTTTCAATTTGTTGTTGTTCTTAATTTCCTTGGTTAACCAAGGTTGGCTTACCCCCTTCCTAGAATCCATCTTTCTCACTGAGATGTAGCTTTCTCACCGAGATATATCTTTCTCACTGAGATATATCTTTGTTGTGTGTCATGAACTATTTTCTTCAATGTCAGCCATTGTATGTTATACAATGAAAAAATAGCGTGTATTTTTTACAAAGCAAGATGAATTTGTAAATAAAATTAATAAATAGTTAATGCTTTGGCGGTGTTAAATGGAGAAAATAATGTTGCCCTGACACCCCAACCAAGAAACCAGAAGAATTCCTTCACTTCTTCAAATAGCTCCAGCTAAAATATCAGAACTAGAGTTGGTTTAGCATCTTACAAGAATAGCTCCAAATAGTTTCATTATTAATACAATGTGCCAGCCATACCTTCCTCGGTAGCATCTTGCCTCTGAGACAAAAAGTTATAAGTTCAACTCTTGCTGCAGAGCTGCAGCACAATTTCTAAGTTAACATTCCAAAGCAAAACAGAGGGAGCACTATACCGTAATAAATGGTTTCTTTCAGATGAGATACTTAACCAAGGCTCTATCTACCTACGCGGGAGATCCCATGGTATTATTTCAAAGAAAAGCAGGAGGTTATACCCCATGTTCATCATGAATTAGCATCACAAAAAAAATTATCACATTGCTGTTTGTGGAGCTTGCTGCATGCAAATTTCCTGTCATATTTCCTATATTACAAAATTGACTACATTTCAAAAGTACTCAATTGTCAGGAAAATGCCTAAGAGGTTCCTGCAATCGTGAAAAGTGCTCCATGGATGTAAGTCTTTCTTTTCACAGCAGCACTGGAGTGTGTAGTTCATCTCCTACTATTCCTTCAGCAGCACTGAGTTTATATAAAATCTCATGACCTGCGTTGAGGTTTGAATCCACGGTATCCAAATCCAGAAGCAGCAGTGCCACCAACTGATCCAAGCTGACAATGCAGCAAGTTAGAGCACAGTCTCACAAGTAACAGTGATGCCGAAGTCTGCATGTACAATCTGCCACAATGCTTAGTTTTTGATCTAAATCACATCACACTACAGCTCTGTGCAGCAACAGGTTGCATTTTATACCACAAGTTTAACATAATAAAATGTCCGAAGGTGCATCAGTCAAAAATAATAGAGTCCAGGAGGAAATATTAGAACAGGTGACTAAAAGCCTGGTCAGAGAAGGTTCTGGGGAGGAATTTAAAAGATTAGGGGAAGATAAATTAGTGCCCTCACTGCTGAAGGCATGGCCACCAAGACTGAGGTATAAAACATGGGAGACCAAGAGGAACTTAGAGCTCTGAGCTTACAGGGATTGGTGTTGAAGTCCAAGAAAAGACTTGAACATGATGATGAAATTCTTTAAAACTGAAGCTGCTGAACTAGGAATGAATGTAGGTCAGTGGATGCAGGAGCAAATAGCAGCACGAGGCACACCTGAAGACAAGATGTCAACCTGGCGAAGACACCAAACAGCATTCGCTAAGCGATTCTGCAACCAACGGATCAGATCTAAACTCTGCAGTCCTGCCACATCGAGTTGTGAATGGTGGTGGACAATTAAACAACTCACTGGAGGAGGAGGCCCCACAAATATCCCCATCTTCAATGATGGGAGAGACCAGCACATCAGTGCAAAAGATAAGGCTAAAGCTTTTGCAGCAATCTTCAGCCAGAAGTGCTGAGTGGATGATCCACCTCAGACTCCGCCAGTGGTCCACAGCATTACAGATACCAGTCTTCAGCCAATTCGATTCACTCCACGTGATATCAATAAACAGTCAGAGACACTGGATACAGCAAAGGCTACGGGCCCTGACGACATTCTGGCAATAGTACTGAAGACTTGTGCTCCAGAACTTGCTGCTCCTCTAGCCAAGCTGTTCCAGTACAGTTACAACACTGGGATCTACCCGACAATGTGGAAAATTGCCCAGGTATGTCCTGTGCATAAAAAGCAGGACAAATCCAAACCAGCCAATTCCCGCCCCATCAGTCTACTCTCGATCATCAGTAAAGTGGTAGAAGGTGTCAGTAACAGTGCACCTGCTCAGCAATAACCTGCTCAGTGACGCCCAGTTTGGGTTCCACCAGGGCCACTCAGCTCCTGACCTCATTACAGCCTTGGTTCAAACATGGACAAAGAGCTGAATTCCAGAAGTGAGGTGAGAGAACCAGCCATGAACATCAACGTTGCATTCGAACGAGAGTTGCATCAAGGAGCCCTATCAAAACTGGAATCAATGGGTATCGGGGGCAAACGCTCCAGTGGTTTGAATCATACATGATACATGGGAGGATGGTCGTGGTTGTCGGAGGTCAATCATCTCAGCTCCAGGACATCTCTGCAGGAGTTCCTCGGGTTGTGTGCTCGGCCCAACCATCTTCAGGACAGGTGATAGATAGCACCTTTACCCTCTGCATCACCCCCTTTCCCAATCTATCACCTTTCAGATAATAACCTGCCAAAGTAGATAACCTCACATTTATCCACATTATATTTTATGTGCCATGCATTTGCTCACTCCCAATGATGGTCACATCTGTATCTCTGCAATTTTTACACAGTTAATTGTTCCACCCAGTATTGAGTATTGAGTGATCTCAATGTCTATGATGAGTGATCCTAGAGTCCTAGGCCCAACCATTTTCAGCTCTTCATCAATGATCTTCTCTCCCTCATAAAGTCAGAAGTGGGAACATTTGCCAATAATTGCACAATGTTCATTCACAACTCCTCAGATACTGAAGCAGTCCATTTTCAAATTAAACAAGATCTGGACAATATCCAGGCTTGGACTGACAAGTGGCAAGTGACATTCACGCCACACAAATGCCAGGCTATGACCATCACCAAAAAGAGACAATCTAACCACCACCCCTAGACATTCAATGGTGTTACCATCACTGAATCTCGCACAATCAACATCCCGGGGGTTATCACTGATCAGAAACTCAACTGGACTTCCCACATAAACACAGAAGCTACAACAGGCCAGAAGCTAGGAATACTGTGGTGAGTAACTCATCTCCTGACTCCCCAAAGCCTGTCCACCATCTACAAGGCACAAGTCAGGAGTGTGATGGAATACTCCCCACTTGCCTGGATGAGTGCAGCTCCAACAACACTCAAGAAACTTGACACCATCCAGGACAAAGCAGCCTGCTTGGTTGGCACCACATCCGCTCCCTCCACCACCGACGCTCAGTAACAGCAGTGTGTACTATCTACAAAATGCCCTGCAGAAATTCACCAAAGATCCTCAGACAGCACCTTCCAAACCACGACCACTTGCATTTAGAAGGACTAGACCAACTGGTAGAGAGGAATACTACCCCCTTCGAATGTCCCTCCAAGCCACTTACCATCCTGACTTGGAAATATATTGCTGTTCCTTCACTGTCACTGGGTCACGCCACTGCAGGACTGCAGCAGTTCAAGAAGGCAGCTCACGACCACTTTCTCAAGGGCAACTAAGGATGGGCAATAAATGCTGGCCCAGCCAGCAATGCCTACGTCCATAAATGAATAAATTTTAAAAAATCCTTGTAAATCTTTTCTGATCAAATGCTACAGGGAGAGGCATGGGAATGGGTTTGAGAAACATATCATCCATGATTGAATGGCAAAACAGACTTCCTGGGCTGAATGGCCTAATTCTGCTCCCACACCTCCTGGACTTATGGCAAGTGATTTGAGGAAGTGGCCACTTCAGAAACTGCTCTGAGCATTTTTAACAATACAACCTAAAGAAAATATGCATATCTGCCAAAATCCCGGTAGTTGCTCCATTGTCACCCCAGGAGGAAAACAGCACAACATGAACAGCTCAAACGCTCTCATCACCAGCTGGTACCTACAACAATTGAGTATAAAGGATCTTTGATGATTTTGGCCCCCTTTCCGCAGCAGCGAGCCGTGTAAATAGAGCCCATGGATGGAAGGTTGGCTTCCGTGACGGTCTGGGCTGTTCACACCACCTTCTGTAGTTTCTTACAGGCCTGGGCAGAGCAATTGCTGTACCAGGCCGTTATGCACCCGGACAGTATGTTTTCAATGGGGCATCTGTAGTAGTTGGTGAGGGTCCTTATGGACCTGACAAATTTCCTGAGCCGCCTGAGGCGTTGTTGTGCCTTCTTGACTGTTGCATCTACGAGGGAGGTCCTGGACAGGTTGTCGGTGATCATCACTCCAAGGAACTTAGCGCTCTCCACCCTCTCAACCTCAGTTCCATTGCTGTAGATGGGGGCGTGTTCTCCTCCTTTCTTTCTGAAGTCAATGGGAAAAGACAGGAAAGTGGAGTTGAGGATTATCAGGTCAGCCATGGTATCACTGAATGGTAAAGCAGTGGCCTGAAGGGCCTAGTTCTGGCCCACGTCTTATGGCCTTATGGGTTGGGTCATGCAGTTCAGTTTAAGCAAATGGAAAATTTAAGACAGAGAGGACCTCACTCTTCTAAAGTGCACAGGTGTATTGCCTTACAGCTAACCCCAGTACCTTCGTATCTAAGATGGCACTGTGTGTAGTGATTCTATACACTTTTCTCTGTACTTCTGTAGCTCTATGCTTGAGTACATGTAACAATAAATGAAAATCAAAGAGTTACACTAACCAGTATTCACCTCCAATGGATGGGATCAGAAATCAGTGTGCTGGATCTGCATGGCTACAAGACTGTCATGAGTCTCTGTGAAAACGGAGACTGAGGTACAGAATGTCTGAAGAAGGGAACATGACCACAACATGTAGTCATCAGGCATAAATGGAGAAAATTTGTGTCAGGTCCATATAATTCTGAAGATTGATATTGAAATGATTGTAATGAGGTCAGCCAGCTGGACCTCATAGAATAAGAGTTCCCTGATTGGGGCTGTTAACACGGACAAATCGGGGATCCCTGGCTGACAGATGGAAAGGGAACTGCCTGCTTTTTTACAGGAGTTGGCTGCTGGTCATAAATCAGCTGGTGGCGTCCATGTTGTGGAACTGGCTGGATCCTTTGTTGTCTCCTCCTGGTTTTGTTGCTGGCATCCAGAGAATGTTGGTTCACTTTTTCTGGGACAAAAAGATGCACTGGGTCACGGCACAGGTTCTGAATCTCCCTATTGAGGGGGTTTGTCAGTTGTTGGTGTGTGTCTGCGCCCAGATGATGACTTTCTGCCTTCAGACCTTGCAGCGATACCTTTACATCGAGCCTCCTCCTCAGTGGTGCACCCTGACAATGTGTTTATTCCACCTGGTGCATGACCTCAATTATGGCACGCAGCTCCTGTTCACTGACCATGAAGGTTTTCAGGACGCTGCCTGTCTTTTACCATGACCTGATCAGTGCCTGAAACATGGTCAACACACTCAGGCCTATCCACTGTCAGAGGTAGTGACTGTCCTTAGAAAGCCATTGCTCAGAAATCTAGACCTCCACTATCACGGGTTCGAGTGGCTGGTGGAAGGGAGGGTCACTGGCAGCAGGGGTGATCAGAGTCAGGGATATGCTGGGCTGGTTGCTGCTGCAGGAATTGGCACATAGGGAGGCAGTACACATCCAGCTCACTGCTATCGGATGCCTAAAAACGGTGATGCTCAGATGTGATGTTGTGCACCAGTTGGAGCATGGTCAGGTGTGTGGTGTAATCCTGTCTACATGTACACCTACCCAGACAGAATTTCACTTTGGCCCCAGGATCCTGTATCTCCCTCGGGTGCCTGTGCCCCATAACCTGAGTCGCCTCCGGAATATGCGTTGTATGTCATAGTCAAAGATTAAACAGGCCCTTCGACCCAAACTGCTCCATGCTGACCATGGTGCCCACTCAGCTAGTTCCAAGTGCCTATCCATATCCCTCTAAACCCTTCCCATCCATGTACCTATCCAGATGTTTTTTAAATGTTGCTATTGTACCTGCCTCAACCACTTTCTCTGGCAGCACACTCCATATAGTCACTGTTCTCTACGTGAAGAAGTTGCCCCTCAGGTCTTTCCTAAATCTTGCCCCTCTCAACTTAAACCTATGCCCTCTAGTTTTCAATTCCCCATCCCTGGGAAAAAGACTACATGCATTCATCCTATCCATACCCCTCATTATTTTGTACACCTCAATAAGGTCACCTTTTATTCTCCTACATTCCAAGGAATAAAGTCCAATCCTAGCCAACTTCTCCCTATAACTCAGGCCTACTAAGCCTGGCAACATCCTTGTAAATCTTCTTTCCACACTTTCCACTTTAACTATGTCTTTCCCATAACAGAGTGACCAAAATTGTACACAATACTCCAAGTGCGGCCTCACCAATGACTTATACAACTGTAACATAACGTCCCAACTCCTCTACTCAATGCCTCAACCAATGAAGGCCAGCATGCTAAATGCCTTCTTCACCACCCTGCCTACCTGTGACATCACTTTCAACGAACTGTGTACTTGTACTCCTAGGTCCCTCTGTTCCACAACACTCCTCACAACCTTACCCTTTACTGTCTAAGCCTTACCCTTGGTTTGACTTTCCAAAGTGCAACACCTCACACATATCTGTATTGAATTACATTATATGTCTTTTGAAGAGGCAAAATGGTGGGCTATGTACAGACCGTTGCTGCACACTATCCATTACCCAGACACGCATTGCCTTGTCTTTATACCACCAGGTGCTGGGGATCCCCAGTGGAGGTCTCTCTATGTGGGAGTCCTCTCTCTTTCCCTTGGGGATCTGCGTTGGAAGGTGTTGCATGCAGTGGTCCCATATATCTGCTGATTGTGGTGGTTCACAGCCCAACTGCTTGTTTTGTGGCACTGTGGAGTCTGTGTACCATTTGCACCCCCTTTTTAGTTATTTAAAAAACCTTCTGTTATGTTTTTGGTTCCACTTCAGCCCCATGCTCCTGATTTTTGGGCACACGGTGCAGACAGGTGTGGGTAGATCGGAGGACCTCCTCATGGGTCTGCTCCTGGGCCTGGTCTGGCTGGCTATAAACAGGTCCAGGCAGCGGGCTTTGGAGGGGGTCACTTTGGCTAACCGCCTTCCCCTCTTCCACAGTTATGTTTGAGCCTAAGTATCCTTGGAGAGGATGCATGCAGTGTTCACTAATGCTCTCGATGCCTTTAGGGAGAGGTGGGCACCACAGGGGATGGAGTGCTTTATTTCCCCCTCCAAGTCTGTTTTGACATAGTCCTTACCCTTCCCTAAACTTTGTTTTCCTCACATAGGCATTGCCCTTATCAGGCTTTGCTTGTTAATTGTTCACTGGCCACACTGGTATTGTTCCTGATGGTCAAAATATACAATAAAGTTTAGGCTCAATGGTGTCTTTTTTACTGAGTTGCATTCAAGGCTGCATTTGACTGAGTGTGGCATGAAGGAGGCCTAGCAAAATTGAAATCAATGGGCATCAGGGGGCAAACGTTCCAGTGGTTGGAGTCATATCTGACACACAGGAAGATGGTTGTGGTTGTGAGAGGTCAATCATCTCAGCTCCAGGGCATCTCTGCAGGAGTTCCTCAGGGTAGTATCCTAGGCCCAACCATCTTCAGTTGCTTCATCAATGACCTTCCCTCCATATTAAGGTCAGAAATGGGGACGTTCGCCGATGATTGTGCAATGTTCAGCACCATTCATGACTCCTCAGATACTGAACCAGTCCATGTTCAAATGCAACAAGAGCTGGACAATATCCAGGCTTGGGCTGACAAGTGGCAAGTGACATTCATGCCACATAAATGCCAGGCTATGACCATCATAAGAGACAATAAGAGACAATCTAACCACTGCCCCTTGACATTCAATGGTGTTACTATCACTGATGCCCCCACTATCAACATCCTGGGTGTTACCATTGACCAGAAACTCAACCGGACTTCCCACATTAACACAGTGGCTACAAGAGCAGGCCAGAAGCTGGGAATACTGCAGCGAGTAACTCACCTCCTGACTCCTCAAAGCCTGTCCACCATCTACAAGGCACAAGTCAGGAGTGTGATGGAATACTCTCCACTTGCCTGGATGAGTGCAGCCCCAACAACACTCAACAAGCTTGACACCATCCAGGACAAAGCAGCCCCCGCTTGATTGGCACCTCATCCACAAGCATTCACTCCCTCCACCACCGATGCTCAGTAACAGCAGTGTGTACTATCTACAAGATGCACTGCAGAAATTCATCAAAGATCCTCAGTCAGCACCTTCCAAACCTACAACTACTTCCATCTAGAAGGACAAGGGCAGCAGATACATGGGAACGCTACCACCTCCAAATTTCCCTCCAAGTCAATCACCAACCTGACGTGGAAATGTATCGCCGTTCCCTCACTGTCGCTGGGTCAAAATCCTGGAATTCTCTCCCTAATAGCATTGTGAGTCAACTCACAGCAGGAGGAATGCAGCGGTTCAAGAAGGCAGCTCACCACCACCTTCTCAAGGGCAACTAAGGACGGACAAGAAATGCTGGCCAGCCAGCGACGCCCGCATTCCACAACAAGAATAGAAGCAAAAAGTAGGTGATGTGGGGGATATATAAGCACTACTACTAAAAAGAAACAGGAAATTCAGAGAGTGTGTTCAGTCTAGGGACTGGCAGAAAAAAAGGGAGAGTCAGACATGCTGACACTTTGACAGCTAACTCTGAAGACACAGTACTGAAGTCAAGGACCATTTGTGTGTAAATAAAGGGTGAATTAGTGATGGGGTACCAGCCTCTGTGGAGTTATTTCAGATATGGGTTGAAACACAGAATAACAGAAATACAGATGAAAGTCTTGTAGTTTATTACGCCTGTGTCAGCTCTTTGAAATAGTTTTTCAATTAATCCCACTCCCCTACTCTTTGCACATGTACTATAATTATTCCCCATTCAAGTATTTATCCAGTTCCATTTTGAAAATTCATATTGAATCTGCTTCCATCATCGTTTCAAGCAGCGAGTTCCAAATTACAACAGCTCAATGTGTAGAAAAGGTTTTATACTATCAGTAATTCTTTTGTCAATCATCTTAAACCACAATCCTCGAATTATCAACACTTCCACCTCCATCTGTTCATTCCTCAGATGCTGGTTGACTGCTACGATTCTCGTCGGGTGTGCGGTGCATCTACCAGTAGCTTGTCACTTCCAAGATGTCATAGAGTCATAGAGCAGTGGTCTAACTTGTCCATGCCAACCAGATATCCTAAATTAATCTAATCCCATTTGCCAGCAATTGGCCCTTGTCCCTCTAAACTCTTCCTATTCATATACACATCCAGATGCCTTTTAAATGTTGTAATTGTACCAGCCTCCGCCATTTCTTCTGGCATTCCATATACGCACCACCCTCTGCGTGAAAAAGTTGCCCCTTAGGTCCCTTTTAAATCTTTCCTGTCTCACCTTAAACCTATGCTGTCCAGCTTTGGACTCCCCTACTCTGGGGAAAAGACCTTGTCTATTTACCCTATCCATGCCCCTCATGATTTTAGAAACCTCTATAAGGTCACCCCTCAGCCTCTGACACCCCAGGGAAAATAGCCCCAGTCTATTCAGCCTCTTCCTATAGCTCAAACCCTCCAAGCCTGGCAACATTTTCGTAAATCTTTACTGAACCCTTTCAAGTTCCACAACATCCTTCCTATAGCAGGGAGACCAGAATTGAACGCAGTATTCCAACAGTGGCTTAACCAACGTCCTGTACAGCTGCAACATGACCTCCCAACTCCTATACTCAATGCACTGACTAATAAAGGCAAGCCAACCAAATTCTTTCTTCACTATCCTGCCTACCTGTGACTCCACTTTCAAGGAACTATGAACCTGCACTCCAAGGTCTCTTTGTTCAGCATCACTCCCCAGGACCTTACCACTAAGTGTACAAGTCCTGTCCTGATTTGCCTTTCCAAAATGTAGCACCTCACACTTAGCTAAATTAAACTCCATCTGCCCATCTGATCAAGATCCCTTTGTAACCTGTTTGGGTGATATTGTCTAATGGTTGTACTATCCAGGGGAGTCTCATCTTCCTTGCCTCCTTCTCTGTAACTGCTCTATCTGTTTCTGGCTCAGGGACCAATGGTTCACATTCACTCCTGAACCAGAGTGTCTGATCTAAGTAA
The DNA here is from genome assembly GCA_024137785.1 of Ginglymostoma cirratum. NCBI lineage: Eukaryota > Metazoa > Chordata > Chondrichthyes > Orectolobiformes > Ginglymostomatidae > Ginglymostoma > Ginglymostoma cirratum. The sequence continues at coordinate 1,137,690 of JAHRHZ010000042.1, read as the reverse complement.
ATATTCAGCTGTACAACGCAGTCTGGTCATGGCAGAAATTATTTACTTAAATATTTGAGAGATATTGAGGTCCAGGAGAGATATTATGTTAGGCTGGGTGACACAGGAGCTGTAACTTACTGATGTCTTCCTGGGTTGGTTGACAATGACAACATTGAACTGGAAAAGAAAAAGAAAAGCGTTGGAGTGAGTAGTATTTGCAGGTTGAACACCCCCTCCCTCAGACAGTGCACATTGCCCCTGTCCTGTGCCATCAGCTCTGCCCTGGTCAATACCTCTGAACAATGCCCAATGTCACTGGTCATTGGCCCCCATTAGCACCCAATGCCCCTAATCAGTGCCAATGCCCCTTGTCAGTGCCTCCCATCACTACCCCAATCCATACAATGCCCCCAGTCAGTTCCCAATGCCCCCGGTCAGTTCCCAATGCCCCCAGTCAGTTCCCAATGCGCCCGGTCAGTGCCC
>JAHRHZ010000042.1:1075086-1120781 GCA_024137785.1 Ginglymostoma cirratum | reverse complement strand
GGTCAGTGCTGAGGGAGCGCCGCACTGTCAGAGGGTCAGTGCTGAGGGAGTGGGCACTGTCGGAGGGTCAGTGCTGAGGGAGTGGGCACTGTTGGAGGGTCAGTGCTGAGGGAGCGGGCACTGTCAGAGGGTCAGTGCTGAGGGAGTGGGCACTGTCGGAGGGTCAGTGCTGAGGGAGTGGGCACTGTCGGAGGGTCAGTGCTGAGGGAGCGCCGCACTGTCGGAGGATCAGTGCTGAGGGACTGTCACACTGTTGGAGGGTCAGTGTTTAGTGTTGGACGGATGAGACATTGAGTGAAAACTGTTTGCAGTACCCCGGACGGGAAATAACGTGGATACTCTCTGAAAGAACTGCAAGTGAATTATGACGATTTCTGTTCAATATTTATCTTTCAATTAACGTCTTTAAAGTAAATTTGCAGATCATTTATTTCATTGTTATTGATGGACTTTGTTTCATTCCCTGGCTTCTGTGGCTCCCACATTACAGCCGTTCGGAAATACTTCATTAGTTGTGAAATGGTGTGTGTGACGTGTATGAAGGGTGCTATATAAATGCAGGACTTTATCTCTCATTTCAGCATTGATCATAAAGTGGAGGTGGTGCAGGCGGTGAGAGCAGTGAGTCAAAACTGATGAGAAGCAGGAGTGAGATTAAAACTCTGGGCTGCAATCAGCAGTGAATCCTAAACCTCTTCTTCGGAATTAACTGAAAGTCTCACTTGGTCTTCCCACCACTTCCTGAGGCTGGAAATTAGAGGCGACCTCTAAGTGCCCTCCAGTGGAACATTGTGGAACTGCAATATTCATCTGCGCCTCCCATAACTCAGTTCTCAAGTTCTGATTTTCTCCTCTAGTTTTTAAAACAATTTTATCCTCACAGATTTTTATGCCTCATTTTGATCTCTGGTCAGGGAGCATTAATCAGTGATAGGACTAATATGAACAAGGCACCAGACTGGATGAGAGATAGGAGGAACTGCCAATGCTGGAGTATCTGAGATATAAGGTGTGGAGCTGGATGAACACAGCAGGCCAAGCAGCATCAGAGAAGCAGGAAAGCTGATGTTTCGAGAAGGGTCCCAAGCCAAAACGTCAACTTTCCTGCTCCTCTGATACTGCCTGGCCTGCTGTGTTCCTCCAGCTGTACACTGTGTTACACCAGACTGGATGAGATGTGTTAAATGTACTGAGGGAGGCTGCAGGTAGACTGTCAATTATCATCAGTCTTCCATCAACTCAAGAGTGGTGCCAGAGGGCTGGGAGACAGTAAACATTAAACCCTTCTTACAAAATGGAGTGAGGATACACCCAATAGGTCTGTCAATGGCAGGGAAGTTTCTAGGAATTTTGATGCACTTGGTGGAAACATTGCGAACAAAGGCCTAAGGAAATTGGCTAAAGAAACAATGAAGTCACAAGGGAAAATGTTTTCACACAGCGAGTGTTTTGGATCTGCAAAGTACTTTCTGAAAGTGTAGTGGAGGCTGGTTTAATCAAGGCTTTCCGGAGGGAATCAGAGAGTTATCTGAAAAGAATGAATGTGCAGGAATACAGGGAGGAGTGAAACTGATGAATTACTCTTTTAGAAAAGCAGCATGGGTAAGGACTCAATGGCTTCTCCTGCACAGGCACAATTCTGTGATTAAAGATTTTATCTCTCTGTACTTCTTTCCTCTCTCTCATAATCTGTCACCTTCTCTACCTCATTTAATTTCCTCCCTCTGTCTCTTTTCTTTTTCCTCTCTCCATCTCTGACACTCTAACATCCTTTTGTTCCCTATCTCTCTGTATCTTGCTGTCACACACTCTGTGATCTTTAGTTACTCTCCCTGGACAGAATGTGAGCTGATCTTTCTGTCTTGTGTCCATTCCAGTGAATTATGAATGTTCATATATGGGAGTGTGTGAGTGCTCATCTCAAATCCATTGGCTTTGAGCCACTGCACCTTCATTCATCTCAACAAGCTCACACCTGTCTTTCCAACATCTAATCCATGTAATTTACACATCCCTGGATTCTACTGACACTTTAGCATGGCCAATCCACCTAACCTGCACATCTTTGTACTGTGGGAGGAAACTGGAACATCCAGAGGAAACCCATGCAGACACAGGGAGAATGTGCAAACTCCACACAGACAGTCACCTGAGGCTGGGATTGAACCCAGGTCCCTGGAGCTGTGAGGCAGCAGTGCTAACCACTGAGCCACCGTGCAGCTGCTTTCACTTCTGTCTTACTGCTAGCTGTTGATGTAGTTCCTCTATTGTAAAAGAACAGTCCAAGTTGCTTCACAAGAGCATTTGATACTGAGCCAGAAAAGGAATTTGGACAGGTGACCAAAAGAATGAGCTCTAAACAGTGTCTTTAAGAAGTGAGGGAGAGAGTGAGGTGGTGAGGTGACAGAGGGAATTCAAGAGCTGAGGGCCAGCTAAAGACATTGTCACCAATGAGGAGCAGCAAAGCAAACCTCCTGAGCTGGGAATATGGCTCTTTACCTGAATATCAGCGAGGAACTAAGTGGGACATTGGAATGTTCCACACTGAGTGTTGTAATATTGATGGTGGCCAATCATTTCACCCCTGGTTTTATTCATTTTCAGAAGTCACTCAACACCAGTTATTGTCCAACAGGTTAATTTGAAACCACAAGCTTTCATAGCACTGCCCCTTTGTCAGGTGTAATTAAGAATGTCAACAGATAAGTACAAATAGTGTGAGTAGAGTGTTGACAAGCTGAATAACAAGTGAAGGGATGACCTATGAACTGTTTAATTATGGCAGAGAGATAATTACAACTAATCAAAGTTTATTCATTTGTGATTGCTTTGGTTTGGGAGGGGCCTGTCCAATATGGGTGGAGCCTATTCATTGTGGGAGGAGTGTTTTCAATATGGGAGGGACCAGTGCAACAGGGTGGGCCAACTCCTGAGTGAAGATTAAACATTGTGTATTATCAGGTCCTTACCTCTAAACCAGGAGGCCTAGGTTCAGCTTCCCCTTCTTAAGAGATGCGTGATAACTTTGCTGAACAAGTTGATTAGGAAATATGATCAATAAATGTGGTTTAAGAGTGGGTTGGGAGCAGCTTTTAATGACCTCCTCTCCCCAGAACACAGCCTTAGTTGCACATCGCAGTCACTGTCACTAACCCTCATCACAGAGTGACTTCTCATCACCTCAGGATCTCTCAAAGCACCTTTCAGCCAATGACATACTCACAAAACGTGGCAGACAATTTCAGCAAAATGAAAATAACCAAACCATCTGTTTTAGATGATGTTGATTAGGGGATAAACCCAGGGTGTGGGAAACAGCACTCAGTAGAGAGTGCCTTGTGCTTGTCACTCGGTAATTTTTCTCATGTGGAGGAGACATTGGTGAGTGGATTCATTCAAAGATTTCAATTTGGTTTCTGTGCTAAGCCCAAGGTGACAGACAAGGCCTCCTGTGAGCTGCTTCAATGCCCCTGGGATGGAGTCCCTGATTCAATCTATTCTCTGCCAGGATGGGGTTAAAGGAAGGATTTGTAATGGGTGTGATATGTGTTGAGGGGGGTGGTGCAGGGGTTGGGGGTTGGAGTTGGAGTTGGAGGTGTGTAGGGACAGGGGTTGGATATGATTGGGAGGGGAGGCAGATGGGAATGGAGGTGGTATCCAAATGGAGGGGAACAACCTCATTGTCTGGCCTGCACTATAGGGATGGAGTAGAAAGGTCACTCTGATCTACTTGTGTGGGCTATAATCTCCATTGGGGGGGGGGGGGGGCAAGGAGGAGGATTGTAACTGGAGATTGCTCATTCCCTTGTTATCTCTCTGCTCATTCACTAACTGGATTGGAGGAAAACTAAACTGTCTGCTTTCTCTGTGATCCTCAATGTCCAACATCATTGTAGAGCCTCCAAATAGGCTGGGTGTTTCAAGGTGGTTCATTAACTTGGAAATGAAGTTCACTCAATTGCTGAGTTAAATGTTGTGAGAATCTATTAAGTAACAACCTTTTCACTAGGTGTAGTTAGTGATGGGATTCAGGCTAATGGCCTGATGATTGGTGTTCTCTCTGAATTGAAGATGAGTCAAACTTTTAAATAGATAGGGCTGGGGAGGAGGGGTACTGCTGTACTGAAGCTGTCACTGAGATTGTAGAGGGGGTGCTTTGTGATCCAGTGCTGGTGTCTCTGTCCTTTTGAAGCTGGGGTTCAAGTCTTGCCTGCTCCAAGAGGTGCTCTGAATGGGTGGATTATAACATCCAAATCTGAGAGTAACTGGTCACAAATCTGTTTGTGGGAACTTGCTGTGGTGAGGGGAACTTGTTAAATGGTGTTTAATTTTGTAACTTTCCAGGTCTTCCTGATTGGACAATGAAAGAGGAAATTGCTGCAACAGTGGTTTTTATCTCCCGAATGGTGAAGAAAAATGAGAAGCTAAGCAAAAAGAAGGTTGAGAAATTCTGCAGCAAACTGACCAAAGTCTTGTTTGAAAAATACAAGAATCACTGGTACTGGGGAAACCCAGCCAAGGGCCAAGCATACAGGTGGGTGGTCCAGGGGGTAGTGTCCCTACCTTGGGGCTAGGAGGCCTGGGTTCAAGTCCCACCTGCTCTTGAGGTGTGTTTATGAACAGGGTGACTTAAAAAAGACCTCCAGGTGGGCGTAGAACTTTCCAACAGTTGGAATGTTCACTCACTTCAGCCATGTTGATGCACTACAACTCGGTGTGCTGTAATCCTCAGTGAATCTGAGCTTCACACACCGACTCCTAACTCTATCTTTAAGGAAAAAGGGTCCTAAGGCTCCCTGACCACCTTCTGAGGGGTGGGGGTGATAATGAAGGGAGAATCTAGCAGACTTGTATCAGCCCATGTTGGCCTAACAATGTCTCTTGTCTGTTTCCCTTTCTGATTTCATGTTGATCTGGGAAATCTAGATGGGGGCAATAAACCTGTAAAAACAGGCAATGTTGCATATTTCAATTCAGATGTAAAATCTTTCCAAAGAGAAGCAACTTTTCTGGATCAAACTTAAAATATCAGTTGGATAAACCCATCAAATTTCAGTGAATTAAAATGTGAACCGAACAGTTACAAAACAGTTGTCTGTGTGTATTTTTCATCAGCCTTATTTAACAATTGCATCTATAGATAACTTTTTTTTTCTGAAATAGAAAACTTTTAGTTTGAAGCAAAAAATCCATTTAGTGTTGGGATTATCATGTGACTGACTTTAACTTTTTTAAAAAACAAAAAGAAAATGCTGGAAAAACTCAGCAGATTGAGCAGCATTCCAGAGCGGAGAGAGAAATAATGCTTGTTTCACTTTGAACAGTTCTAAAGAAGAATTGATATAAGTGTGGAGCTGGACGAACACAGCAGGCCAGGCAGCATCAGAGGAGCAAGAAAGGTGATGTTTCGGGTTGGGACCCTTCTGAAATGTCAGCTTTCCTGCTGCCTGGCCTGCTATGTTACTCCAGCTCCACACTGTTGTTGCAGACTCGAGCATTGGCAGTTTCCTACTATCCAAAAGACTAACTGTTTCTCTCTACAGATGCTGCCAGACCTGCTGAGTTTCTCCAGTTTGCTGTTATTTCAGGTTTCCAGCATCCGCAGTATTTTGCTTTGTTTTTTAAGTTTTACTATCTTCGTGTAGTCTGCAGGTTGAATAAACAGCCAGATATTAACTAGACTTTTTAAACCCTAGCTCAGTGACAACATTGTCTAGAATCCTCCTGATTTAATCTTTGCTTCCTATCCAAGGTGTATCCGGGTGAATAAGAGTCAGCCTTTGGATCCAGTCCTGCTCCAGGCCTGTGTGGAAAGCAATATCGAATATTCTTCATTGCAGCTGCCAAGGGAGCTCACTATCTGGGTGGATCCTTATGAAGTGTGGTGTAGGTGAGGGCTCATTTTATCACTCTGGCTGCTTGGTGTCTCTGGGATTGTTTTGGGTTCTACCTCCATCCATCTCCTGAGGCTGAATGGAGTTAGAGTAATGGTCTGTTCTGTCCTGGGCCTGTCAAAACACCAGGACCACTGTAACAAAGGGTTGCAGCTCAATAATGCTCCCTCTTCTAGAGGGTAACAAATAGCTCCTGTTCTGTTTAAATACTGGCGGGGGGAGAAGGGAATCACTGCCCTGTGTGTAATAGCCCAGTTCTGAAGGAACATTTTGTGTCCAGTGTTCCCCCTCCACCTCCAGCTGCAATCTGTCAGGAGACCAGAGGGGAATATCTGGGAGATGCTGCTGAGAACCTATCCAAGTAAACTGGTGTTCCGTAGTTTCTCTCCTGTTGCTATCCAGACTACATCCTGATTTAGCCTTTAACAACTCACTGCGCCACAGAAAAGTGAGCTGGCTGCAAACATTGTCAGAATAGGTGCTTGGGACAAGCCATTTGACCCATCCAGGTCCAGTTCCATTCAAGCCTCCTCTAAGTCTATCTTAATCCTCTAGTCCCATCTCCCTCACACCACCTGTCTAACATTCCCCTGAAATAAATCTAATCACTTTGCTTCAACCATTCCTTGTGGTAGTGCTTTCCACAATCTAATCTAAGGGTAGCACACAGACTAGGAAAGAAGGGCCACAGGTAACTGGATTTGATTTAATCTAATACAAAGTACTCCAAGGTTTATTTTAAAGATGTAAACCATGGCAGGAGAGTTCAAAATCTTGGTTTGCTCCTTTTTGTTCCAGGTGGCAAACCAGGGACAGTTCCTGACACCCCTGCTCCCTGGGGTCAGAGCTGGAGCGGTGGCTGGAGACAGTGTGGGGCATCCATGAGGCGGAGAGCAGAGAGGTGGTCACAACACAGGCTCAGACTCTGCAGGCAGGAAGGGAATGGCTGACTATCAGACAGAGCAAGAGATCGGCAGGTAGTAGCAGGAATCTCCTGTGGCCATTCCTGTGCAAAACAGACAATACTGTTTTGGATATTGTTGAGGGGAATGACCTCTCGGGAGAAAGCAGCAGCAGCTAAAGTTGCTGCACTACAGTTGGTTCTCCTGCAGAGGGGACGGGTAAAAAGTGTGTGAGGGCAGTAGTTACAGGGGACTGAACTGTAAGGGGAATAGACAGGCGTTTCTGTCGCTGCAAACGAGACTCCAGGATGGTATGTTGCCTCCCTGCTGAAAGGGTCAGGGATGTCTTGGAGCAGGTACAGGACATTCTGGAGGGGGAGGGTGAGCAGCTAGTGGTCATGGTGCACATCGGTACAAACAACAGGGTTAAACAAGGGATGAGGTCCTAACATCAGAACACAGGGAGATAGGAAGAAAGTTAAGAAATGGGACCTCAAAGGTAGTGATCTCAGGTTTACTACCGGAGCCACGTGCTAGTCAGAGAAATGACAGGATTTACCAGATGAATCGTGGCTGATATAATGGTGTCCAGGGGAGGGTTTCAGATTCCTGGGGCATTGGGACTGGTTTGGGGGGAGGTGGGACCTGTACAAATGAGACAGATTACACCTGGGCAGGACTCTGACTCCTGTCCTAGTGGGGAGTGTTTGCTAGAGCGGTCAGGGAGGACTTAAACTAATATGCCAGGGGGATAGGAACCTATGTACAGAGTCAGTGAAGGAGGGAGCAGAGACAGAAATAAAAAGTAGAAAAGGGGATGTGATAGGCTGACAAACCAAAGACAAGATTCAAACAGGGTTATTGAGAAAAATAAGTGACGCAAACAATGTTTAAAAGGACAAGCTTAAAGGCTTTGTGCCTTAGTGTGAAGCATGTACAATAAAGCAGATGAACTAATTGCACAGATAGATATTAAAAAGTACAGTACGGTTGGGATTATGGAGACGTGGCTGCAAGGTGACCAGAGATGGGAACTGAATGTCCCGGGTATTCAGTATTTAGGAAGGACAGGTAGCAAGGAAAAAGTGGTGGAGTTGCATTGCTGGTTAAAGAGGAAATTATCATAATAGGATATTAGCTCTGACAATGTGGAGTCTGTATGGGGAGAGTTAAGAAATGCCAAGGGGCAAAAAACATTTGTGGATGTCCTACATAGACCCCAAACTGCAGTGGGTGATGTTGGGAATAGCATTAAACAGGAAATTAGAGATGCATGTGATAAGGGAATATCAGTGATCATGGGTGTTTTTTTTTTTTTCAAATCTGCACTTAGATTGGACAAATCAAATTAGCCACAATGCTGTAGAGGAGGAATTCCTGGAGTGTATACAAGATGGTTTTCTTGACCAATATGTAGAGGTACCAACAAGAGAGCAGGCCATCTCAGACTGAGTACTGTGTAATGAGAAGGGAATCATTGCCAATCTAGCTGTGCATGACCCCTTGAAGAGCGACCATAACATGATAAATTCTATCAAGGTGGAGAGTGAGGTTGATTCAGACTAGGGTGCTGAACCTTAGTAAAGGAAACCTATGAGGTGTGAGTTGGCCTTGATAGATTGGGAGAGTTACTTAAAGGGATGACAGTGAATAGGCAATGGCAAACATTCAAGGAACGCATAGGAGAACTGCAATAACTGTTTATTCCTGTCTGTTGCAAAAGTAAAATGGGTAGCAGGGCCAATCCAAGGCTTACAACAGAAATAAGATAGTATCCGATCCAAGGAAAAATAATAAATCTGAGGATTGGGAGGAGTTTAGAATTTAGCAAAGAAACATCACTGGATTGATTTAAGAAGGGGAAAATACAATACGAAAGTAAGCTTGCAGGGAACATAGACTAAGTTTCTATAGGTATGTGAAGAGAAAGATTCATGAAGACAAATATATATCCCCCACAAACAGAAACGGGGGAATGTATAATAGGGGACAAAGAAATGGCAAAGCAACTGAATACATACTTTGGTTCTGTCTTCACGGATACACGCATTCTCCAACATTTCTGGTGTATGACAAGAGTTAGAGAGGGAAGAATTGAGGGAGATCAATATTAGTAAAGATGGTGCTGGGAAAATTGATGGGATTGAAGCCAAATAAATCCCCAGGGTCTGATAATCAACATCCCAGAATATTTGAGGAAGTAGTTCCAGAAATAGTGGATGCATTGGTGGTCATCTTCCAGGATTCTATAGACTCTGGAACAGTCCCTGCAGATTGGAGGGTGGCTAATGTCACTTCAATATTCAAAAAGGGAGGTAGAGAGAAAACAGGGAATTATAGACCAGTAAGACTAACATTGGTAGTGGGGAATATTCTCGAATCCATTGTCAAGGACTCCATAGCAGAGCGTTTAGAAAGCAGTGGCAGAATCAGACAATCAGTGTGGATTTATGAAAGGGAAATCATGCTCAACAAATCTGTGGAATTCTAAGATGTAACTACTAGAGTTGACGGCGGGGTAGGGGCAGCAGTCGATGTGGTATATTTGAATTTTCAGAAAGCATTTGACAAAGTCCCGCACTAGAGATTATTATGCAAAATTAAAGCACGTGGGATTGGGGGAGGTGTATTGAGATGGATAGAAGACTGGTTGGCAGAGGAAACAGTGTAGGAATTAATGGACCCTTTTCAAATTAGCAGGCAGTAACTAGTGGGGTGCCACAGGGATCGGTGCTGGGACTCCAGCTATTCATAATATTTGTTTAAATTTGGCTGTGGGAACAAAATATAACATCTCCAAGTTTGCAGATGATGCCAAGTTGGGTGGGAGGGTGAACTATGATGAGGATGCAGACATTCCTCAGCATGATATGGACAGGTTGGGTGAGTGGGCACATCAATGGCAGATGCAGTATAATTTGGATAAATGTGAGGTTTTCACTTCAGAAGCAGAAACAAGGCAGATTACTACCTGAATGGCTGTAAATTGGGAGAGGGGAGTGTGCAGTGGGGCCTGGGTGTCCTTGTGCACCAGTTGCTGAAGGTAAGCATACAGGTGCAGCAGTGGGTAAGGAAGGCAAATGGTATGTTGGCCTTCATTGCGATAGGGTTCGAGTACAGGAGCAGGGATGTGTTGTTGCAGTTACACAGGGCCTTGGTGAGGCCACACCTAGAATATAATGCACAGTTTTGGTCTCCTTTTCTAAGGAAGGTGCTGTTGCTCTCAGGAGTGTAGCGAATGTTTAACAGGCTGATTCCAGGGATGGTGGGTCTGACACATGAGCGATTTGACTGACTAGGTTGGGATTGTTTGTTTTCATTGGAGCTCAGATGAATGAGCGGGATCTCGGAGACTTATAAAACTCAAACAGGACTGGACAGGGTAGATGCAGGGAGGATGTTCCTGATGGTGGGTGTGTCCAGAAGCAGGGGTCACAGTCTGAGGATTTGGGGTAGACCATTTAGGATGGAGATGAGGAGACATTTCTTTAGCCAAACAGTGGTGAGCCTGTGGAATTCATTACCATAGGAAGTAATTGATGTCAAAATATTCAAGAGCCAACTAGATATAGGACTTGGGGTGAATGGGATCAAAGGTTATGGGGAGAAAGCAGGATTAGGCTGTTGAGTTGGACAATCAGCCATGACTATGATGAATGGAGGACCAGGGCTGAATGGCCGCCTCCTGCTCCTATCTTCTATGTTTGCAATAGAAACTTTTTATTGTGAAAGTTGGCTACATTAACAAAAACAACATCGATAAGAATAAAACTTATTTCCAAAGGGCACTTGTAGAGCAAGATTTGAACACCCCAGTCAGTCCTTTTTTCACTGATTTTTGAATTGATAATGGCAAATTGTGTGGAATTTCCAGGATATCCCATTCCTAGCCTTGTTCATAGTTTTTTTTTATTCTTAAATTCTGTTGCAGATGTGGAGAGAAGAACCAGCCTTTCATTGTGACCAGGTTAGAGGAAAACAATACAGACTTGGAAATTTTTAAAGACATCAGCAGTGCTGCAGAGCGTGCAGGCTGTGAATATAATTCTGGAACCTCTTCTGATGAGGAAGGCTACAAGGAGCCAAATACCACCTCTGTCAGTGACACCCATACTGGTTATCCAGCTGGGGATCAAGAAGACTTCTCTGTCCTCTCAGAAAGAAAGACCATACCAATTGTGAACAACCCAAACAGTATATACCAGTTTGAAGTATGTACCAGCTTCAAAGGCCGTGGGAGCCCTGGTCCAGGATTGCAAACTATTCCGACAGTGACTAACCCAAAGAGTGTCTATCAGGTACGTTGTGGGGGTGGGGTTCAGGGTCAGGAAAGCTGCAAATGTTCTGTTCCTGGTTTCCTGGAGCTTATAAACATTTCTAACATCATATATTAAATGTCACTCAGTCACTTTTTTTTAATAGTTTTTATGCCAATTCTCACTTTGATTTTGAACTTCTTTTTGCTTAAATATGTTTTAGAATTGTCAAGTTGCTGGTGAGTAACTTGTTTTGCTGACAAATGCCCTCCCTTTTTTTAAAAGTGAGGAAGGTGAGAAATTGAAGGGTTGAAGTTGCCTATGATGTATCCATTCAGAGGTGATTGCCATCCTGAGAGAGACAAACTGAGACTGGCTGGAATCTGATTATTGCTCATTGCTGGGGTCTCTATTCTTTACAATTTATACAAAAGATTTTTGGATGAAGGGACTAAAGGTATTGTAACTAAATTTGATATAAAAATAGGTACAGATGTGAGTTATGAAGAGGATATAAAGGGATATGGATAAGTTGAGTGAATGGACAGGGTGGAAAAGTATCAAACTGTCTACTTTGGCAGAAAGACTTTTAAGAAAGCATATTATCTAATTGGTGAGTGATTTAATGAGCTCTGGGTGTCCTAGTGCATGAATCACAAGGCCAGTATGCAGGTACAGCAAGTAATCAGGAAAGCTAATAGAATGTTATGATTGATTGAAGGGAACTTAATGCAGAAGTAGGGAGATTGCATCTGGAGTACTGTGTACAATACTGATTAATGTACTTAAAGAACATGAATGCACTGGAAGGAGTTCAGCAAGGGTGTACTTGACTATTAAATACCTAGAATGAACAGATTACCTTTGAGGAAAAGCTAGATCTCCATCAGCAGGAATTGAGTCAGGGGTAACTTAGTCAAAATGTAAGATCCTGAGGGGACTTGACCAGGTGGATGTTGAAAGATGATTCTTGACAATCTAGAATTCAGGTCATAGTTTAAAAATGAGTGTGCCCTTTTTAAGACATAGGAGGAACCTTTGCCTTTTGAGGAAGGGACTTCTAGAGAGTTTCAAGCCTCAAAAACAGGATGCAGAATCTTTAAATATTTTTAAGGCAAAGTATATTTTTGATGACTAAAGGATGAAAAATCTTTGGATATACAGGAATGTAGAGTTGAGGTTAAAATCTGATCAACTGGGATGGTATGGAATAGTGGAGTAGGTTGAAAGGTACAAGAGAAGGCCACTCAGCCCTTGTTAGTATCTTCAGGAGTAAATAAAGCACTATGGAAGCTTAAACCAGAAGAAAATCATTGGACACCAGGTTCCAACATTTGGAAGGAAATGTGATGTTATTTTGGGCAATGTACACGTTAGCAGAGACAGTCAGAACCTTGTTGGAGGGAGGGGAACCTTTTTCCACCATTTTTATTTGTAAAGGTGAAATTGATAAGTAGAGATGAAACTTAAAATTTTTAAAATGGATAAATGATTTTGGAGAAATCTGCTTGACCAAGCTAAAGGTTCCTTTCTTGAGGAGGATTTGGTTTGGAGAATGGAATGGTTGTGGTCTGTGGACCTCTTTCTGAAGAAAGCCCTGACAGGGTCACAGAAAGGTGACAGTGGTGAAGGTCAATGGGGCTAGAACTTGAGATAAAAGGTACTGCAGATGCTGGAGAATCCGAGATAACAAGCATGGGGCTGGATGAACGCAGCAGGTCAAGCAGCATCATAGGAGCAGGAAAACTTGATGTTTCGGGCCTAAACCCTTCATCAGAAATGGGGGAGGGGAAGAGGGTTCTGAAATAAATAGGGAGAGGGGGAGGTGGATAGAGGAGAGGATAGGTGGAGAGGAGGCCGACAAGTCGAAGAGGCGGGGATGGAGCCAGTAAAGGTGAGTGTAGGTAGGGGGGTAGGGAGGAGATAGGTCAGTCCTGCTCCTATGATGCTGCTTGACGTGCTGTGTTCATCCAGCCCCACGCTTGTTATCTCGGATTCTCCAGCATCTGCAGTACCTTTTTATCTCTGGGGCTAGAACTTGGGTGGGCAAAACCAGATTAAAACTTGTCCAAGGTTGTGGCTCGGTTGAGCAGATGTGTTCCATAGACTCTTCAGACCATATTTGCTCAATAATTTCACTGAGGTGAGTGTGTCCAAAATAAACATGAGGCTAAAGACCTGTTTGTGATCTTCTCACCAGTAACTTCCTCTGCTTTAAATGTTTAAAGTTGTGTTTAAAACTATGCCTTTGCAGGTAAATGATTACTACAGCCACCCTCCAGCTGTATGGCCCAAGTTTCTCCGAAAGAAGATGTTCCCTGAAGATTACAGCTACCATTCATTCCAGGGCAATTACAGAGTGTACCGAGCGTCCAACATGTTCCTGTTTCCTCGTGTGGACCGTTATCATTGGGTGAACACCAAGCGTTGATCTCTGCCTGTGCTTTTTCCTCCTTTGAACTCCCCTTCTAACTTCTCCTGAAAGGCTTTCTGGCAATCCAGCTCTGACTGATTTTATTGACTTGTGTCCTGACACAGTCAGGGAGGTGAATGTGTCCCACCATTTTAAGCATCAATGCATTTGTTAGCACAATCTGTTCTTCATCCTGCTCAATGAGGACTGAAATACTATTTTTTTTTATATAATCAAGTTAGATATTTCTTTATAAATTTATATATTCATGGTTGAGTGTTTAATTGCCATTTAAACAATTTTAAAGGCTAGAATGGAAATGTTTGAAAATGTATAATGAATAAAAAGCCACTTTTTAAAATCTTTACAACGCTACATCCTGCTCTTCTGTTCTTTCCTGAGCTTAGACAATGGTTCCACCTGCTGTGAACAGACATCTGGCAGGTCCCATTAAGCACATTGGAACCAAGTTTATTTTGGGTATCTTAACCTGTCAATTGGCTGGAATCAATTGTGTGAAACTGAATGTTAACATTGCTTTATTTTGGAAATGTGTGAAGTTGGCTTTAACAAAATGAGTCTTCTGACTATCCAAACCCTCTTGGAGAGATGCAAGAATAAACTTCACATTCTAATGTGATGGGGCCCTGTTCAAGGATGGGTTACTGCCAGTTGTGATTTGTTTGTGTTCCAACACCAGGAAAGCAAAGCAAACCAGCCTCACCATTGCTGGATTTGCAGCACAGTGCAACTAAAACATTTTAACACCTTCTTGACTAAGTGTTCCTAATCATTCTTCATGAATAACAGATCTTTCACAAGTTTATAATTTTAATTTTTGCTCCGTGACTTTTTTTAACATCACAGCACAGATAAGCAACAAGATAATCTAATTTAAATCATAAGCCCTAGCCCCCTCAGACAGTTTAGGGATAAATAAAATAAAAATTGTAATAAACAGTTTCAAGTGATTTAGGAATCACTAGGAAACAGGTTGTTTTATAGACAAGTAGAACTGTATGTCTGTCTTGAATTCCAAAGTCACTGGTTAATGCACTTAGTTTCATGACTTCTAGGAATATTTACATATTACTTATCAGCTGGGGTTTTTCCCTCGAGTTTCAACAATTCAATAACTGGATAGAAAACTTGAGTTAGAACAAAAGAAACAGCAGTGTCTGAAAGCTTTCAAATCAACATTTGTGTGTGATTCAGAGATAGTAGGAACTGTCGATGCTGGAGAATCTGAGATAACAAGGTGTGGAGCTGGATGAACACAGCAGGCCAAGCAGCAGCAGAGGAGCAGGAAGGCTGACGTTTTGGGTCTGAACCCTTCCAATTAGCAGCAGTGCTTTCTTGATTGACCAATTCAACATTCCACCAGCTACCAGACCTGAGCGTAACAACCACTTCATGCTGGCTTGTCTACAAAGTTATTGGATCAGTCATTAAGCTCAGTACTTTCCAGGCCAGTTCCCAATAGAAAACAGATGTTTTATTTTTATTTTTTAAAAATGCTGCTGTTTAAAGTTCAATTCTTAATACCCACTCATGGTTCCAAGCCAGGGGAAAAATAGTGAGGGGCTCTACACTAAACATTCTCTTCCTTTTACAGATGCTCAGTAGCAGCAGTGTACTAAGGCTCCTTTTTAGACAGCGCCTTCCAAACCCACAACCACTTCTATCGAGAAGGACAAGGGCATCACATACGTGGGAACACCTCTGCCTGCAAGTTCCCTTTCAAGCCTCTCCCCGTCCTGACTTGGAAATATCACTGTTCCTCCACTGCTCGGTAAAAATCCTGGAATTCCCTCCCTAAAGAGCATTGTGGGTCTACCCTACAGCATATGGACTGCAGCTGTTCCAGAAAGCAAGTTACCGCCTTCTCAGTGGGCAACTAGCGTTGGGTAATAAATGTTGGCCTAAGCCATAGTATGTCTCATCTGAAATGTGAGTAAGCAGGCAATGAGACTCGGGAACAGTTGTTACATGGTACACTAGTGCTTGCACAGTCAGGGCTCACTGTCACCTAATTATCCACAATCAGGTAGTTACCATCAAGCAGAAGTACTGAGAGGTGTTTATACCTGACACAGGAAATCACCTCCTGGAAGTTTGAGCTCCATTTGTTTGTTACCTGATTGACTATCCAATCAGAACTAACATTTTAATACAGGCTATTTAGCTCCTAACCAGTGTTCACAATGTTGGTGACTATGGTTTTTTTGTTTGTGGCATATTTTAGTGGAAAAAAATTTCAAACCAGTGATGATAGTTACATGCCTGACATCATTGACTATCTTGTGTGTTTGTGCTCTGAATATGCGATTATTGTAAACTCTACAGCAAGAACATCTTCATCTGCAACTACCTGTTTCAGTTCCTCTCCTGAACTTCAAATAGACCTGTTCCTGGTCATCCTTTCTTCAAGGGGCCAGTTTGTCCATTTTGACAATCTCTACAGCCCCCTTCACTGTGTCCAGTGCTACCTCTCAATGTAACCTTAAGTGTCACTTTGTGCCAGAGTTTTGAACCAGCTTAAAGTTCATCTGAACATTACTGACTGTGGGAAGTCATCACCCTTTGAGGCTTTCTTGTGAAGGCTGTAATAGTTGCAGAAACATTGATCATATTTGCCTTTGAACTGTAGCCAGCTACAGCAGCCTCTCAGGAAGTAGACAGAGTGACTTCACTTTGAAATAACGCTGCTTGGATCAATGGAATCTTCATGTGAATCAACCCAGTGTTGGTGCTTGTTTAAATAATTACAAGCAGCTTCTTGTTGATGGTTCAATCAGTGATCCAGTAGATCCATGAAGGCATTTAGTGATCCGGTGCTTTATTCTCATGCTAAATGAGAAGATATTTTCAAGAGTGAATCACTTCATTTGGAGTCTTTCTAAAAGCTGGGAAATGCTGCTTTCCTGAGGGAAGACACTAATTACATTCACCCTCATTCATCAGTTTTGATTTGATGAGATTGATGGGACGATTCACTTGTTTCAGAATCAGAGGGTCATAGGTCCCACCCCTATTGTCCATAGCCACCAAGGTCTTAAGTCCAATAGGTTTATTTGAAATCACAAGCGTTCTGAGTACCAGCCCTTCATCAGGTGAAGAGAAGAGAAGCATACAGGCACAGAATTTATAATCCGAGAGATCAAACAAATGGTGAGTGGAGTGTTAACAGGCAAAATAATAGGTCTCTGCAGGTGATCAAGAGTGTCAGACAGTGTGAGTAAAGTGTCAGCAGCTGAACAGCGTGTGAAGGGATGACCTATAATCCAATTAAATGAGGCAGAGAAATAATTACAAAAAGTTAAAAATAAGGTGGTGCTGGAGATAAACCAAATGGCTGGAATAGCATGATAGGTATAACAACCACATGCCAAGGGTCCAACCAAAGTAACGAGTAATCCAAAACTGTACAAACTAATTAAGGTGGAGAGATCATAACAAGTTATCAAAGTGATGGTGTCAAAACAGGACAGTAAGAATGGGATACAATGCTCAACTCATTGATCGCCAATTCCAACATGCCACAGTGAAAATCTGCAATGACCATCTCAGAAGACAGGATACGACTGGTAGAGTACATTTTGTCGTCCAGTACTTTCCCGAAGTGGAGAGAAAACACCATGTTCTTTGCAGCCTTCAACATGTCATCGATGATGAACACCTCGCCAAGATCATCCCTGTGCCACCACTACTCACCTTCAAACAACCACCAAAGCTTAGACAGACTATCATTTGCAGCAAACTACCCAGCCTTCAGGACAACATTGACCACAACACCATACAATCCTGATGAAGGGGCAGTGCTTAGAAAGCTTATGATTTCCAATAAACCTGTTGGACTATAACCTGGTGTCATATGACTTCTGACCTTGTCCACCCCAGACTAACACCAGTACATCCATATCATAATCACCATGAGTACTATCTGTGCCAGTAGTGAGGGACAGTTGTAAGTACCATCTTTCAGACCAGAGGTAAACCCTAGCCCTGACTGTTGACCTGGGTGGGTAAAAGTATCCAGTGGTGCTATTTGTGAGTGTTCTCCATTGTTTCGTTTTCATTAAAACTCTTTATGTGGCCAGTATCTCATCGATAGGTAGGAGAACATCCCATGCTGCTGCCTCCTACAACAACACTCAATGATACCTTAATAAAACAAAGAACTGTGGGTGCTGGAGATGTGAACAAAACAGAAATCGCTGGAGAAACTCAGCAGGTCTGCCAGCATCTGTGGAGGGAAAACAATGAATGTTTTGAGTCCAGTGATTTTTCATCACAGCTGAATTTATGTCAAAGATACTTTATTTGAATGTGATGCACTTTGAGACCTCTACAGTCCATTAAAGTTTCTGTAGAAATACTAATCTTTTACTTTTGGACTGGTTGTGAATACTATCCATTGCATTTGATTTTGGTGTTTGAATCTTCCTAAGTATTGACAATCTATCTGGGTGCTCAAGAACAGTCCTCTCGTTTGTGTCCAGCTTTCATTCTCCATTTGCCTTTGACCCACTCCACTCTGTGAGACAAAACTGCTCCTCTGACTTTTGCTTGTTTTTTTTGTTTGGCAGCTTTATCAGAGGGTGAGAGGATGTCAAAACAGTCTCTGTTATCATTATGAGCTTTTTTTTAAGCCTATGAAATATAAGTGGTTTAGACCACAGGGTTTTGAATTTAAACCACTGACTATTCCATTCTGTTTGATGGTTAATTAAACCATGCCCATCTGAGAGCAGATTACTCTGCAATGGACAGACTCAGGGTGACTACTGAACCCGATACAACACAGTGTGGAGCTGGAGGAACACAGCAGGTCAGGCAGCATCAGACGAGCAGGAAAGTTGACATTTCAGGTCAGGATCCTTCTTCAGAAATGGGGGAGGGGGAAGGGAGCTCTGAAATAAATAGAAAGAGGAGAGGTGGTGCTGAGGAAGGTAGGTGGGATGGTGATAGGTTAGTGCAGGTAGACAGTGGTGGGAATTGGTCACTGAGGTGGGAGGAGCGGATAGGTGGGAGAGCAGACAGGGTTGTGTCAGATCAAGGAGGTGGGGATGACAGGGAGGGTTGGTCATGGTATGAGGCCAGAGGTAGGGAGATTTTGAAACTAGTAAAGTCCACATTGAGGCCATTGGGTTGTAGGATCCCAAGGTGGAATATGAGGTGCTGCTCCTCCAGTTTTCGGGTGGCATTGTTGTGACACTGGAGGAGGCCCAGGATGGACATGTCGTCCAGGGAGGGGGAGGGGGAGTTGAAGGGGTTCACGACTGGGAGGTGCAGTCATTTGTCGTGAACCAAATGTAGGTGTTCCACAAAGTGGTCTCCCAGCGTGGTCTCTCCGATGTAGAGGAGGCCACATTGGGAACAGCTGATACAAGAGACCAGATTAGCGAATGTGCAGGTGAACATCTGTTTAAAGTGGAAGGTTTTTTTGGGTCCTTGGATGAAGGTGAGGGGGGAGGTGTAGCACCTTCTCTAGTTGCAGGGAAGGGTGCCGGGGGTGGTTGGGCTAGTGGGGAGTGTGGAGCAGATGAGGGAGTCATGGAGAGAGTGATCCCTATGGAAGGCAGATAAGGCTGGGGAGGGTAACATATCCTTGGTAGTGGGGTCAGATTGCAGTGGCGGAAGTAGTGGAGAATGATGCATTGAATCCGGAGGTTAGTAGGGTGGTATGTGAGAAGCAGCCCCCGGCCTCATCCCATGACCAACCCTCCCTCTCATCCCTGCCTCCTTGACCTGTCCGTCTTCTTTCCCACCTCACTGACCAATCCCCACCACTGCCTACCTGCACTCACCTATCACCATCCCATCTATCTTCCCCAGCCCCAACCCTCCTCTATTTGTTTCTGAGCTCCCTTCCCCCTCCCTTATTTCTGAAAAAGGGTCCTGACCCAAAACGTCAACTTTCCTGCTCCTCTGATGCTGCCTGACCTGCTGTGTTCCTCCAGCTCCACACTGTGTTATCTCTGGCTCCAGCATCGGCAGTTCTTACTTGAATCTGTCTTGTTATTGCTGCATTTCTGATCTCTCATTGCGGTGGGGATGCTCTGCATTGAGCAGGAGGGAGGGATAGGTTTCCTGTATCTTTTTGATGGGAAGCGGTCATCCTTTCTGGTTCATGGTCTCTCAGGCACAGTCACTACCAGACAATAGAAATTAATCAGAAGAGGAGATGGCTGGGTTCAACCCAAATGATAGTACAGTGCGGATGGGTTACGTGGGAGTTGGTAATGTTTCACATGAGGGATTATTACAAGGAATAAAGTCAGTGGTGCTTTTAGATTTAAGAAATAAAAAAGCCAAGAATGGGGCCATTTTCCCATCATGACTGTGCCAGTCCATTGGAACAGCCATCCATTTAATGTCATTTCATTGCATCAGAGCCCTGCTAAACCGTAACTGGGGTCACTGAGGAAGTTGGGGAAAAGAGATTTTGATGCCAGTGGAATGCAATGGTTTGGATCCCACTATCTAAGGTTGATTGGGAGAGGGGAAATATTTTGCTTTGACACGTTTTCTGTTCATTGTAGAAGTCAATGTCTTGCTGCAGTCTTTTTGTTTTGAGAAATTCTGCTGGTTGATTACAGTTGTGATTAGTCAGTTATCAGTTTAGAGTCCTTATCACTTTTCTACTGAATTGCTGCCTGAGCTTCTGTAAAGAGTGTGCTAATGGGACTAGCATTTCTCCTGGTGAAGGCAGCAGGCAACTCCTAGCAGCATCACATTCTTTGTTTGCTTTTAGAACCAAGAACTGTTCCTTTTGGTGGAAAATGCTCCCTCTTACTGCGTAAGTGTAGAAATAGGTTATTTTCTAAGGTGAGTACGTGAACCACCTTCTGTTTGCCAGGATCTGATATCACCGTTGATATTGAAACACCTATACCACAAAGTTCTCTCTAACCTCTCCCCATCAAACTCCCAAATTACAATGGCACAGCATTAATATAGAACAAAACTCCCTCTACACAGTCTCCATCAAACACTTCCTACACCTTTCCCTGAAATTGAATACTTGTCCTCTTGGGCTAATCATTACACTCAGCCCATGGCCAGGCATTCACATTTAGCTCCAATCCTGGATACGGCCAATCACTTGTCTTTTGATTATTCATTCTTGCGATGGGTGTGTCATTGGCATTTCTTGCCTGTCCCTAGTCACTTAAAAGCGGTGTTGAACCACCTCTTGTACAGCTAGAGTCCATCTGGTGCCTGCCAAGCCTGAGCATTGTCAGGAGGGAATTACTCAGGTGTTTGACTGAGTGCCCCATGTATTTCTAGCCAAGGGGATGTCAATCCTGAAGCTGATGGTGCTCCATGCACCTCCTTCTCTCTACTTTACCCTGGGTCAGATCACTAGTTTGGAAACTGAGCAGGAATCGAAAACTATTTAAACTACAAGGACTATTAGTATTTTTTTCTCTCCAGGATCTGGATTATATAGTCATTGCTTTGTGCCAACAGCTGATAATGTTGCTGTGATCTAGGTACAACCACAACTTTCCACGTACCTTAGAGTATACTTGAGTGACAATAACTTCAGGAGACAGACAGTCAGTAATACAGGATCCTGGGGTAAATGACAGTGTAAGGGAACTGGATTAACAGCAGGAGGGGATAAGGGTATTATACACAGATCCATTTCTGTCCTCCATTAAATGTATGAAGTTAACAAAGTAATCAGCTACTTTGTGCTACTCCAGCATTACAAGTGCCTAGTTTCAGTGGGTAATGAGCTGAATTTTTAATCGCAGCCAACAGATGGAGTTCATTACCTTTCCTAAAACAGAAACTGAATCAGCTTTATTTCCAGGCACACAATGCTACTTTCTGTCCTGGTTTCCCCCAGACCATACTGTGTGCATTTCTCAAACAGAGCCCAAAGTGGCAAACAGCCCATGATGGGTCCTGATCCCTGGCACTCAGCAGATCGCTGGAACGAAACAGCCAGGAGGAAATCATAAGCAGCACGTGTTAGGTTGTAGACTTACTCGCTGAGCCAGTATGTTTTGGTTGCAAATGTTTTGTCACCCTGCTAGGTAATATCATCAGTGTGCCTCCAGTAGCGTTCCGTCCCGCTGGTTATTTATATGCCTCGGTTTGCTGGGGTAATTTGTATTACTTCTGGTTCTGTTTCTCAGAGGTACACCCTGTGTACAAACCACTGAAAAACAGAACCGGAAGTAATACCTACTACCCGAGCAAACCGAGGCATATAAATAACCAGCAGGGCAGAACACCGATGCTTCACTGGAGGCACACTGACAATGTTACCCAGCAAAATGACAAAACATTTGCCACACTGGCTCAGCCAGCACGTCTACAACCTCATCCATAACCCAATCTACAAATCTTCTCAAAAACTTTAAACAGCGTGTATTATTGAGCACAATGAATCCTGCTCTTTTCTAAACCTTATTTTGAGATTTAAAACAGTAATACGAGCATTACCAGCCCAACCTGGAGTTTTAACACTAAAAATACAGGATTTGTTTCTGCTTCAGGCACATTTGAGAAATTGCACTGAATGGTTTTCAGGTTTGTGCCAACATTTATTTAAATAGTTAAAAATAAAATCTTACATAATTAGTGCAATAGTTTTTTTTTGTTTGCTTACAATATTCCTTGATGTAATTTCGGTTGTAACTTGGCAGTGTTTTTTTCATTAATTCAGCTGTAAAAATGGATTATCAATCAATATCAGCATTTTTCATAAAAGTCAACTGCCCAATTTATAGTAATTGAAACTGACTTTGAAGATCCTTGTTATAATTTATTTGATGTTTTTATAGTAATCAGCCAAAGGCTGTAAATTTTGCTCTGATTCTCCTCAATGTTCCTGTCCATCAAGTATCAACAGTTATAGATGTTACAGTTCAGGTGGGAGGCTGCAGAACTGTCCAGCTGGATTCACTGTTTCAATTTTCTCATTAAACGTCAGAGACACAATCTGCACTCTGCCTCCTCACACCCTCTCATTCTGTTCAAGCTAAAACTCAAAAACCCATTATTATTGCTTAAAGGAGGCCACTCAGCACCTTGAGCCTATTCCATTGTTTAGATAGACCTGGACCTTTCTAATTAGTCATTTCTGCTGCACCTTAGTGGACTCTGGCAGACTGGAAAGATCCAATTGTATTCCAGCCTTTTGGAAAACTCCAGACTTTCACTGCGTAGAGAAAGTACTTTGGATTTCAGTCCGCTCCCACTCGAATGTTACATTCCAATGATCTGTGGAACTCTAGAGCCCCCCCGTCAGTCTCTACAAGCTTTTAATATGTTCAGTTGGAATTGGCGGGGGGGAAATCAATCTCCAAACCACTGAGATTCCCACCCGTCTGCCTTCCTCAGAAAAACACACAAACCAACATCTACTGACTCCATCAAGCTTACTTCTATCTAGGCCTACTCTGTACATTTTATGTGTGGAATAAGTGCGGCTGGATAGCTGGTTCTGCAATGCAGAGAGACACGAAATACCAGCTGAGGTTACCAGAAAAGTCCCACCTTCTCAACCTCTCCCCTCACCGGAGATGTGATGCCCCTCAGGTTAAACTAGTCATCTCACACACACTCACTCTCTCTGAGACAGCAGCCCTATGGTGACTTCTAACATTGTGGATTGCAGGATGATACAATGTCCTTTGCATTCAAGTCTGGGCTCGCTGATGCAGCTTATCTGACTTGCTGTGCACTGATCACGGACTGGTGCTAATACACTCCTGTTCAACAGGATCCCAGGAGGTTTCAGCTGTACGTGAGAAACAGCATCACAGGCCTTACACCCAGCACTGCCTTCCAGTTATTAGCATGATACTTGCACTCTCTACTTGTGACAGCAACTCAATCAAATTAGCACAGGATTCCCACTCACCATCCTGACTTAGAAATATCGCCGTTCCTTCACTGTCACTGGATCAAAATCTCGCAATTCCCTCCCTAGTAGCATTGTGGGTCTATCCGCAGAAGTTGGACTGCAGTAGTTCAAGGCAGCAGCTCATCACCACATTCTGAAGGGCAATTAGGGATGGGCAATAAATGCTGGCCTAGCCAGTGATATCTGTTCAGCATGAATTAAAAAGACACCAGTTTTGGTCTCAGGTTTGATCTTCAGTTTGCGCATTGCAGCCTAGGGATTAAGACATGGGTGGAGCACTTTTGATGCACATCGCTCCACACTTGCTCTCAACAAGTGTATGTACAGACAAGACCCTGCTGGCAATCTCCTTGCACAGTCTAATAACTGGCTGACACTGTGTGAGGGAATTGCTACTGGGCAGCCTGGAGAGAAGCTGGAAAAACTATTTTATGATTCTCCAATCTCTCAGACACAATACAATCAGCAGTAAATGTGACCTCAATGATGTCACCCATAACCAAGGCGCTCGTTCAGAATAATTCAAAACAAATTTACACAACAGCATTAACTGCCTCAGTGCTTCACAGGGAAAACCCAACATCGAGCTGAATGTGGTGGTGTCAGGGCAGGCGAACAAGGCTTGGTCGGACAGGTAGGGAACTCCAGAGCTTGAAGCCCAGGCTGATGGTGAATGATTAAAATCAGGGATATACGAGGGGGTAGAATTGGAGAACTGCAGAGATCTTGGAGGGTTATAGACTTGAAGCAGCTTGCAGAGATCAGGAGGACAGGAGTCAAAGAGGGGTTACGGAGCTGCCAAAAATTGTCTCTACAGATTCATTTTCAATTTACCACTCTCCCTTGAAAGCACAGGCAGAACCCTTAAGAGTACTGATAGGCAGAGGGATCTCGGTGTACAGGTACACAGGTCACTGAAAGTGGCAATGCAGGTGGAAAAGGCAGTCGACAAGGCATACAGCATGCTTGCCTTCATCGGCCAGGGCATTGAGTTTAAAAATTGGCTGGTAATGTTGCAGCTTTATAGAACCTTAGTTAGGCCACATTTGGAATATTGTGTTCAATTCTGATCACCACACTACCAGAAGGATGTGCTGGTTTTGGAGAGGGTACAGAAAAGATTTACCAGAATGATGCCTGGTACAGAGGGCATTAGCTACGAGGAGAGGTTGGAGAAACTTGAGTTGTTCTCACTGGAATGGCAGAGGTTGAGGGGTGACCTGATAGACGTCTACAAGATCATGAAGGGCATGGACAGACCGGACAGTCAGTAGCTTCTTCCCAGGGTGGAAGAGTGAGTTACCAGGAGCCATGGGTTTAAGGTGCGAGGAGCAAGGTTTAAAGGTGATGTATGAGGCAAGTTTTTTTTTGTTTGTTTTTTTTTTGCACAGAGGGTGGTGGGTGCCTGGAACTCGCTGCCAGGGGAGGTAGTGGAAGCAGATGCGATAGTGACTTTTAAAGGGGGTCTTGACAAATATATGGAAGGGATGGGAATAGAGGGATACAGTCCCCATCTAATACCCCCTACCCTTCTGGGACGGGCAGCACGTCGGTGCAGGCTTGGAAGGCCAAAGGGCCTGTTCCTGTGCTGTAATTTTCTTTGTTCTTGTTCACAGGCCATTAAAAAGACACGATAAGGAAAAGAACTTTTAAAAACCACTTTGTTACTTTGTTTATTCTGATATTATTGCAAGAAGAGACAAAATACTAATCAAAGACACTCCACCACAAGCTATGCCAGACTGTCACATGGACTATCACATCCGAGACAGCAATAAAAACCCTCATCCGCCAAAACGGGATTACTCAAAGACTGTCCTGGAGCAGAGATTTCATTATTCCTTTCACAAGGTCCTTCTCTTAAATAAATGAGCTTGATTACATTACCCTGCTTTAAGAGGTCCAGGAGCTGAATGGGGGATTCAGAGCCTGAGGCTGGAGGATCAATGTCAGTGTTTCTGACTCAGTTTAAAGGGCACTTTGTGTTTATGTCTTTAAAACTGGCAATCCATCTTATTTAGGATTTCCCACAATCCTACACATGGTCCCTGGCCAATGCCAGTGAGAAGGATAATTAATGGATAAGAACAGTAACATTTGTTTAATGATCAGTCCTCCTGTTGGCTGGACGTAGAATTTGACCTTTGTTTAAATCTGTGGTATGTGGCTCTGTCGTTGTACAGCATCATTTCAACTTCAATCTGCAGCTCAACATCCACCCCACAAGACAGTGACTGAGGCAGCAAGTACAAAAAAAAAAGCACAGGGAAATCCACAGCATTGGAGAAAATTGAAAGATAGTCTGGCGGGCCTCTAAAAAGCCTTCATTTGACACTGCCCTTACCAAGCGAACGATTGTGGCAACATCACCCTTCCCACACTGTGAGAGGCGTGACAGGATTAAGATACATAGGATTGATGATAGGGAACAGGAGATATGTGATCAGAATTTAATTAATGGTTTGTCACAGGTGGACAAAGATAGTTCTAAAACTTGCCCACCAGTCTGTCTGAGCAGTACACTGTTTAATTTGGCTCAGAGGCTTCTCGGAGATGTTAAAAATATTAAATGTAAAAGGAAAATTCCCACAGCTGAAGTGGTACTGAATTACAGCGTCCAACAGGTAAACATTGGATATTCACTGTAAGCAGATGATTGCTACACATATACAGTGAATGAGCTCTTCCAAACATGGAATCATTTACTATTTTAAAAGAGACATTATTAGCTTCAGAAAGAAACTAGATGATCAAGGATATTCCAACTGATCAAGTTTTATCAAAAACCCAGATTTTCAAAAAATGAGATTGGAGGATCACATTCTGCAATTTTACCTAATCAGTTCCATTCCATGTCATTGTCATATTTTGACAGTGTGTGCAGTCAGATGTAGTTGACACCCTAATCCTTAAATTGAGATGTCTGCTCATCTGCTTTTAAAAAGAATTACTCCAACTTTTTTTGCAAAAATATAATTCAAATAATCCAGAAAGCTTCAGAATCAGAAACACTGGAAATGTTAAGGAATTGATTTTGACTTGTATACTTTCAGACAGTATCCTTTCTGATGTCCAACAGAAAGTCAACAATATCTGTAAACAAGAACATTTGACTGGTGCATGTGGGGAGAAATAAAGAAATATTTCATCTAACACCTTTCACAATCTGAAAGTCCCAAAACACCTCACAGCTAATGGAATACATCAACAGCAGTCTCAGGTGAAATGTAGGTAACCCAGCTGTCAATGTGTGTATCATCAGAATTTACAACCAGCACTGGGAGTGACAACAGAACCCACAGGTTCAGAGATAAAGATTGGCCAAGGCATGGAGGACAGCATTCCTGCTCTCCTTCAAAGTAATTGCATTGGATTTTGTCCATCTGCTCAAAAGGAAGCCTCTCATGTTAATGTTCCACATGAAAGTTGGCATCACCAACACTACAGCATCATGCCAGGACTGCAGAGGCACTAGGCTACATTTTGATCAAGGGTCTAGAGTGAGACTTGAACCCACTATCTTCTGGCTATGACAGTGAGTGCTACCCACTCATAATTCAAAATGTCCCAAAGTGTCAGGAGGTGACCGCACCTTGGGCTTTGATATGAAGGAAGGGGGTTGCTGTATCTATCCCTTCTGTGTATGTTTGCCAAGGCTACATTCAGGCTGTATAATTGGCCTCACTGCCTCTCCACTTTGGAAGGTGTGGGGCAGAGGAGGACATGCTCGTGATCACTATCACTAATCTCAGCTGGGAGCTTCAAGTACACGAACATCAAGACCAAAAATCAAGCTCAAATATAATGCCATTCATCACCAAATAACTATTTGAATGATCTTCAGAAATAGGTTTTGCTGAAATGGGAAATATTTACACGTTTTTACAGGATTAAAACAACAATCAATTTGACTGGCAAAAATAAAACCATTTACCTATAAAAAAAATCTAACAAGTATAATGTTTTGGACAATTTCTCAGACATGTCCCTTGTGCTTGGTGTGAACGGGGCAGATATTCACTGCGGCTCTGGGGCTGCTTTGTCACGCACACATTTTCTTACTGCTGCCTCAGGGCCAGAATCGCACAGCACCTTGTGAAAGAAACAAAATTTGTATATCCCAAACATTGTGTAACAAGGAACCTTAAAAGGTGTACAGAGGGAGCGGAAAAAAAATGAGGCTTTCCTTGTGCAACGCTCCAACTAAATGTTCTGTTGCCAGGAGAGTAAAAAAGCACCACCAATCAGTACAACATATTAGCCTTGAGTAACAGCAATTGATATCAGGCCAGTGCAGTTCAGTAAACACTCCCTTATTCTTAGTGGACGTGGAGGTGGGTGTGTTTGTGCGTGGATGGGGAAGGCTGCAACAATATTAATATCATTGGAATTCCATTATCTGCAGTGGGTAGAATGGAGAAGAAAACAAACTAGTTTCAAAGTAGGCCATGCTGCAGTAGTGCAGCAAGGAGGTTGATTCTAATACCACTGCCTAGCCTTGTTTATTCAAGACGGTTTCTGGCTCAAGAAAGGAATCAGCTGATTCAGTACAATAAACAAAATACAACAGGATTAGAGGGAATTTTTTAAAAAGCATGATTTCAACCTGAATTAACAGATCATTCAAATAAGCTACTTTGAATTGTACTTTTCAAATGAGCAGGTTTTGATTCCAACTGCTACTATGTGCAAGACTCAAAGCATGTAGCATTGAAAGAGGCCTAGAGCTATGGAGGTTACACCAGCTCGTATAGAAATCCTGGTGACATCTCCGTATGTCTCATAAAGGTTAGTCAGTAAAACATCACACATTCTTCAAAGGGCAAGTGACAAGCATGTCAGAGTATAATAAAATAAGGAATCTTTTACCAAGTAAATGGGATGCATAAGCCACTCAATAAGGATATTGCCTGTTACCTTTGGTTACTGTGTATTTATAACATTATAAATACTTAAATGACAACATGTTTACTATTTTCAGCATAAAACCACAGTATTATCTTGCATCATTTAGCTGCCTTGCAACAGTCAGGATTTCCTTGGCACCTTTGCTCAGCAGTAGATTAGCTAAACGCATCCCTAATTTTTCTGCTGCTATCTGGGAGTGTTGAGGTATTTTCTTTGCTGTGACCCCAATGTGCTGAACATCGTCATCACTGCAATCTTCATCCTGAGATAAAGACAGACATTGGTCATTTTATTCTAAATATTTTTAGGCTTGGAATTTCTTGTTAATCTTAATTAAATTTGAGAGAAACTGATGAACGTGGTGATAGTCGACAGCTAAGTCAAATGGACAAACCCAATTTAAAAAACATTGCAGATCAGCAACGCATCGCCTTCATCGAGCGAAAGTCATGGGTTCAAGCCTGGCTCCCATCCTGTGTCACCTGCTGAAGCCCTAAACTGAGATTCCAGTAACTGCCTCGACGGTTAACTAGTGTCCTGATCATTATTCCTCTATTCACCCACCTCGATTTCATGCAGGATTATATACTGTACAAATACAATCCATGTTTACCAATAACACCATGCTTTACTGTTATCTGAAAATGCTTCGAGACATCCCGAAAAATGTGATGAGGTGCTACATAAATGCAGGGTCACTGAGATACTAGATGATCTCATACAGGAGCTCATTTTCAACTGGTAGACACTGGGAAGCCATAGAGCATTCCTAGATGTTGAAAGATTATCTGCATTTCCATAGCATCCGTCCCACCCCCAAAGCAGCTTCACAGTCAGTTAAGTACCAAGTACTTTTTAAGTGAAGTCACATTTGGTTTGTAGGGAAACATAGTAAGTTTTGTGCAGAGAGAGAGCACAAAATGATCAACAACCCATTTACTGATAAATATTGGCCTCAGGACACTGGGAATCATTTTTTATTTGATTTGAAATAATGTTTGTGGGAACTTTAAAATCTGTGATGGGGCAGATGGGACCCCTAACATTGCAGTTCTGCCTTGAATTAAAAACCTGAATTGCAGTTGTACCTGGGTTTGAGGCGATATACTTGTTTGCATAGTCTCTTTCAAACTGTCAGATCCATCAAGGCTGTACACAGCCCCTGTGAGGTAGAGCTGCAATTGAAAGACAGAACTAAAATGTAAAATTGAAGAAAAAATGCTAACAGATGCCAGTCATAGCATCAAAAGCAGTACTTGTGGAGAGAGAAGCAGAGTTAATGTTTTAAATCCGATACAATTCTCCAGCAGCACTTCCTTTTTTTATTGTAAATCTCCAGTATCTTCAATAAGTAATTTGCTCTTATCAAAATCGGCATTACCTGATTTTCATTAACGGCACTGTGAACAGCAACAGGAACACTGCAGCCTCCCTCCTGCACAAAAACAAGGAACACAACCAATTAGCTTCTTTGCAAGCTCACCATCTCATCCATACAACGAAAATTACACCAATCACTCCACGAGATTGACAAAGAACTCAAAATGCTGAACTAGATCAGCTAAAGGTTTCCAGCTTCAATCCCAGTCTGGGCAGCTAGCTAATGTCAGGAAACAGTATCCCAGCACTGGCTGCTGGGACAATGGCAAAAATCACCCAGATTCTCCACTGCTTTGCAGCAATTCCAACAACAGTCTGAATAGACACTAAGTGCCAAGAGGATTAGGTTCAACTGGAACGCAGTGTGCCCTCCCCAGCCCTGCTGAGCAGACAACGCAAGGTAGTATAGGAAAGTAGGAACAAGGGTACGTTGTTCAAGCCTTCGAGCCTGCTCCACAATTCAAAATGACCATGTCTGATCATCCAACTCAGTAACCCGTTCCCATTTTCTCCCTGTACCATTTGGACTCCTTTAGCCCGTTGGGACATCATGCTGCAGCTATACAGGATATTTGAGGCCACTTTTAGAATACAGCATACAATTCTGGTCACCCTTTTATAGGATGTTGTTAAACTTGAGGGTACAGAAAAGATTTAAGGATGTTGCTGCAATTGGAAGGTTTGAGCTACAGGGAGAGGCTGAATAGGCTGGGGCTTTTTCTCCTGGAGTGTCAGAGGCTGAAGGGTGACCTTATAGAGGTTTATAAAAACATAAGGGGCATGAATGGGGTAAAGAGTTAAGGTCTTTTTCTCAGGGTGGAGGAGTCCAAAACTAGACGGCATAGGTTTAAGGTAAGGAGGGAAAGACTTAAAGAGGAGCTGAGGGGTAACTTTCTCACGCAGAGGGTGGTACATGTATGCCAAAGGAAGTTGGTGGAGGCAGGTATTGCAACATTTGAAAGGCATCTGGATGGGTGTATGAAGGGGAAGAGATATGAGCCAAATCCTAGCCAATGGGACTAGGTCAGATTTGGATGTCTGGTCGGCATGGATGAGTTGGACCGAAGGGTCTGTGTTCATGCTGTATGACTCTAACTCGAACTATACCTATCTCCTTCTTTAAAGCATTCAATGTTTTGGCTTCAACCGCTTTCAGTGATAGAGTTCCACAGGCTCACTAACCTCTGGGTGATGAAATTTCTCATTTCAGATTAATGACCTACCCTGTATCCTTAGACTGTGACCTCCTGGTTCTGGACTTCCCAGTCGTCAGGAGGGTACTTCCTGCATTCACCCTGCCTAATCCTGCTCGAATTTTATAGGTTACTGGGAGACCATTCTTCTAAACTCCAGCGAGTATAGTCCTAACCATGTCGACACGGCATGGTTGTGCTACCGAGTTAAGGATGGGTTCAAATCCCAGTGTGGTGGCATAAGAATTTGAGTTCAGTTTTTAAAATCTAGAACTAAAAGGCTGGCAGCAGTAAAAGTGATCATGAAGCTGTTGGATTGTTACAAAACTCCAACTGATTCCCTTCAGAAAGTTACCTGCCATCCCAACTCAATCTGATTCTATGTAACTTCAGCTCTTTGGCAATGTGGCAGATTATGGTGAGCTGCTAGGCTGCTGCACATGAATCAAAACATAAGCAAAGGAATGGACAGATTGTGTGGGGTTCCAGGATGTAGTCCATTGCCAGAGGATTGGAATCGTCAGAGGATGAAACATGAATTCTTTACAAGTTCTTCTGTGGTAAAACAGGAAGTGCACAGGGTGCCAGTTAACATTCTCTGCACAGGGACTATGATATGTTGATCTGCCTTTCTCTTTCAGACTGTCAACTGACCCTTCATTGCATTTCCAGCATTTTCTGAATTGTTATTCAATTATTTGTAATTGCTTCACCCATTTCCAAATGTATACATCCAGGCAATGACAGTAGTACAGCGATAGGATTTAGGTTAGTTAAGACTGTACCAGGTGCTTCATGAAGGAACGCTCAGCAATACAGCGCAGGACTGTTTCTGCGTCATTGAGAGCAGATACCATGTCCAGGACATGAGTGTCATTCATTCTCACTTCTACACCCAAGGCACCCTGAAACCAAATAGCAACACAAACACGTATTAGATCACAGCTGAGGAGTTTAAAATATTTTGTACATAACTTATACAAACAATTTTTCATCTGTCATTTTCCTCACCAAATTGCAGCCAGGGAAATTAACGCACAACAATCAAAAACCACTTCTATATTCTACTTGTCTCATCATTTTATCGCACACAGAAAAGGGTTAAAATTCACAAATACACACTGAAGCTGAGAGCTCTTGTTTGCACAATGACATTTACAAATTTTATATTTCTGACCAAACAGGTTAGTCAACATCAGGGGAAAAAAAGTGAAGCTTCCTGGTACAGATTCTTTATGATGACAGTTCAATTGTTGGAAAGTTGAAGAAGGTAACTCCAAACACTGACGCATCCAAATTAGGGATGGGCTATATATACAAATGATCGAAAAACCAGTTTTTCTCCTTCCAAACACTGGTGAAGCCACTGGGTGTATTAAGCATCCTGAATCCAGCCACAATGATTGTGAAAGTTTTCCCCATGGTTATAAAGTGCGCATAGGTGGGGTAAAAATCACAATGTCTCGTTAGTACTAACTGTGCAGAAGTTGTATAATCCTCACATACCTGACCCACAGCATACATACAATCTTCAGGCTGTAGAATCTGCAAGAAAAACAATCTAATTGCTGTTTAGTGAAAACAGGAGCGTCTGGCAACTCAACAAGTATCTCATCACTCACTTTCTGTCTAAGAAGGAGAACAATCAGTAGCCCACTGGAGAGTAAAACACTGACAATAGAAACTCCTCATTGACACTTCTCCAACTGCAAATATTGTTTAACATCAGGGGAAA
Source organism: Ginglymostoma cirratum (assembly GCA_024137785.1). Taxonomy (NCBI): domain Eukaryota; kingdom Metazoa; phylum Chordata; class Chondrichthyes; order Orectolobiformes; family Ginglymostomatidae; genus Ginglymostoma; species Ginglymostoma cirratum. The sequence continues at coordinate 1,088,211 of JAHRHZ010000042.1, read as the reverse complement.
AAAAAAAAGTCAGAAACAAATCTCTGCTTGTTCACCAAGAAACAAAGAATGACAACCTTAGAATGAAAACTGCTCTCGCAATGGTGCAAGTCTGTCTGGACAGAACTTGCTGTTCATCAAGGCCACTTGGCGCATCACAACTCATCCGTCCAGAACAAAACGCTATAATTCTGCTTAGTGAAGCTTTCAGTTGTTTGATTGATCGCAGTGCTCTAAAACCCAGGTCATGCCTCAACCTCGTGTGAGGAACTTCACCTGAGAACCCAGCGGTGTCTGCAAAGCATCAGCGCTTATACCTCATCTGCGACTAAGTGTGGACACCATATACCAATTTACACTCATTCTTGGCATATTTCAGTCTGGCATTACTCTGGCCCCAGGGGCATTACTAATGAGTAACACCCAAGATGTGACAGAGGATCTGGGTGTATGGGAGCAGGAAGAAGTAGTGAAGAGAAATTATCCATAACTTTATCACAAGGTTTTTATTAATATCATGATCCCTTAGATTTAATGGGACTAAATTCACCACCTTCAACATCCACTGCCTCGACCATGATGCAGAATGGCAGCGGTGTCACCAGGATGGCACCTTCCAAATCCACAAACATGACCATCCATGAGGACAAGGGCAGCATGAGAACACCAGCCCATGCAAGTTGCTCTCCAAACCACTCTCAATCCTGACCTGGAAATATGTTGCTGATGCTCCTTCGATGTCTCTGGGTCATTTTCTGGAAATCCTTCCTTAACAGGATTGTGGGTGCCTCTACACCCCAAGGACTGCAGCGGCTCAAGAAGGCAGCTTTTTAAAAATTCATTTAGGGATGTGCGCTTCGCTGGCGAGGCAGCATTTACTGCCCATCCCTAATTGCCCAGAGGGCCGTTTAAGCATCAACCACGTTGCTGTGGGTCTGGGGTCACATGTAGGCCAGACCAGACAAGGATGGCAGTTTCCTTCCCTAAAGGGTATTAGTGAACGATTTTTGGTGGGTTTTTCTAACAACGGTCATCATTAGATTCTTAATTTCAGATTTTTATTAAATTCAAATTCCACCATCTGACATAGTGGAGTCCCCAGCATGTTACCTGGGTCTCTGGATGAATAGTCGAGCAAGAATATCACTAGGCCATCGTCTCCCCATAGTGTGCATCACCATCTTCTCAAAGAACAGTCAGGGACAGGCAATATATGCCGGCCCAACCAGTGAAGCCTTCATCCCATTATTGACTGTTAGAAAAATCCTCGGGGATTAGGAAACGCACAAGACATGGCGGGCGGAGGGGGGGGCAATGGCCTAGTGGTATTATTACAGCACTGTTAATCCAGAGACCCAGGTAATATCCAGGGGACCTGGGTTCGAATCCTGCCACAGCAGATGGTGGAATTTGAATTCAACAAATATCTGGAATTAAGAATCTAATGGGGACCATGAATCCATTGTCGATTGTTCAAAAAACCCATCTGGTTCACTAATACGTTTTAGGGAAGGAAACTGCCATCCTTACCTGGTCAGGCCTACATGTGACTTCAGGCCAACAGCAATGTGGTTGACTCTTAACTGCCCTCTAGGCAGTTAGAGATGGGCAATAAATGCTGCCTGGCCAGTAACACCCTCATCCCGTTAATGAATGAAGAAAAAAAATAAACAGGTTGTTAAACGTCATACCTGACTGATCCGATTCTCCCATCCCATTCTTCGCAGACCAGCTGCTGCCAGTACAATTGCACTGTAATCAGCTTTCTCATCAAGTTTCTTTAACCTGGTATTCAAATTGCCTCGCTGTGATCAAAACTGTTAAAGAAAGACCAGGCACCAGTAACAAACCACACGTGACATGCCCAGTGCTGTTCTCCTGACACCAGGCAGATACAGGCTCCAACATCAGTGCAAACCACAGTTTCACACTGACTCCAATAAAAAGGTGGAGAACTTCCTTCAGGAACAAACACACCTTGGCTGTGGATAAACAGCATGCCCAGTGGAACTCATCCCAAACAACAGCAACAGGACCTCCATTTTCAATTTAAAAATGAAGGCATTGTTTTTATGCAAACAAAATCATTGGTTCTCTAGGTGCTATCCTAGAAGTAAGTGCAGAGCAAGAGGATTTTACATCTTGGAGATGGTTACTGTACTTATGCTGTTCCTAGTCTTAAACTGTGCTCAGAGTTCTCAGTCTGAATCCATTGGCTCCAAATAATGTGCGCACAAGCAGTATCTGATTCATTTTAACACATTTTGAAGATAGATTATCGTATAATGAATAACAATATTAACGACTGACATAGTACAGCGGTCAGAACGTATGTATGCGCACAGCTCTGGTCTCTATACTATTAACAAGAACATGAGGAAACACCAGAAAAGTGCAAACAACATTTAAAAGATAGAAATGTTGGCTATTAGACAAAGTTGAATATGTTGGAATCTTTTTTAAAAAGAGGTTGACTGAGAGGGGTCAATACAAATAGATTAGAAAGGAAAATAAAGGGAATAATCGAGAAAGATTTGCTGAAACAAAGAACAAAACTAAAGGATTCAATAGAACAAAGGGGAAAAAAACCAAAAGGAACTGTTTGATTTACAGCATCCACAAAGAGAAGTTGCCGGAAAAGCTCAGCAGGTCTGGCAGCATCTGAGAAGAAAACTCAGTTAACAATGGAAAAAAAAAACTTGGTGGAATAGAAATATCAGCATAAACTAGCTGGGCAAAATAGCCCGTTTCTATACTGTATTTTAGAAGACACACCAACAAAACCATTTTTTGAAAACAATCCAATGGCCTGTGGACAGAGCAGCCGCAGTCTTATTAAGTGAGGCAGTAATCTCGATGGGCTGAATGGCTGATTCCTGTTCCTAATTTAAATGTAACGCATATAAAAAGCTGACACAAGTACTATGGACTAATGGCTTTCCCTGCTGCATATTTATAAAGTTCTGTGTAAGGAGCTTTGAACAGCAATAAAGGATACAATATCCTTGAACTCCAGGTGAGGAAATCGCCTTCTTAGCTGCGCTGCTCGTCGTAGGGAACTCGTTCCCACTACACTGCAAACAGATGAGAGAGGGGAAGCGATGAGAACATTGCACATTAAAAGAACTTCCCTGGATTAGTAAGAAATCTCATCCAAAAATCCAACATGAGAGTTGGCTTTTCCTCCTGTGCTGAAAGCTTAGTTATTCCACACTATAAAGCAGACAGCTGGCTCAGTACCTCACCTCCGCTCCGGCAGTGTGTCCAGGGATTTATCTGCATGGCTTGGGTGCAGAACAACAGCATCAAAGGGAATTTCACGTCTGCAATAAGACAATTCAGAATATAAATCACAGCTCACTTCTGCACACTGTCTGCACTTTATTTGCAATGAAAGTAATAGTTTCACCGGTTGGGGAATGTCCCTAGTCAGCATTTACTGTTTATCTGGAAAGGGGGAACTGAAAAGGAAACAATATGTCCAAAGACAACTGTTATGGGGGTGTGACAATGATTAAACATTTAACTCTGCAAAGATGACCACTTCTTTAGCATCTCTACATCAGCTCTACAAACTGAAGAAGGAACTCTCCTCACAACTGACTTCAAATTTAGATTCAGAAAGAAGCTGCCTCTACACCATCCCCACCAAACATGCCCAGGGAAGGTACAGTACAAGGTTAGATATAATGTAAAGTTCAGCTGAATTCTGATGGTTTGTTTCGTCAAAAAAAAAATTTTTAAATCCTCACTAATATTCTTAACCTGTAAACACTCACTTGCAGATGGCCCCGATTGTAAACCCCGGAGGGAGAGTAGTTGGCAGATCTTTGAGAGAATGAACTACCAGGTCAACTCTGCAATAGAGGAATAGCAATGTGAGGTACCAACAGTAAAACAATGTAGCAGTTAAGACCACAGAACTAAAGGCATGTTCAAAGAAGAATTGGCTCCTTTAGTCAGGTTAAAAAAAATGTTAAAGTAAACCAGGAAATAGCTTGCACCCACTCTCCAAATTTGAGCAACATAACTCAGGCTAGCATTTCAGTGCAGCACATAGGGAATGGTGGTCTTTGGTTTTAAAATTCTATAATCAGATATGGTATCCACTTTCAACAGAGACATGATGGCAAGGACTCATCTACCAAGTGGGTGAAAATGATTCCATGGTACTATTTCAAAAAGGAGCAACATCACCAAAACATATTAGACAGTCATTACCACGCTGTTTGTGGGATCTTGCTGTGTACAATTTGGTTGCTGCCTTTCCTACATTATGATAATGACGATATAGTTAATGGAGTGCTTTGAGATAAACAGGTTCAAGATGACCTGAGATTATTTCCTCTCTTATTCCACATTAACACTGTGAAGATTCCCCAGGGCTCTTAAAATTAGCAGTGAAGCTGTCTGGCTGTTTATTTGAGGGGGCAGCCCAAGCCCTTGCTTCAATATTTTATCTAAAAGCTGGCACCTTTGGCATTCTTCCTGCAGCATCAGCGTGTCAGCCCAGATTGTCCTCAAGCCTGTGGAATGGGACTCAACCCTCAACCTTCTGGCTGCAAGGCAAGTGTGTTACCCACAGAGGCAGCTGACCCTGTTATTGTCACTGGCAATCATTAAGCAACCGCAAAGAGGAAATATTTTTACAAAGCACTAATCCCAAGATCAAATCAACCACATTTAGCAAATATAGACAGATGAACACCCAGGAATTCATACTCATTTCTCTCCAATGCAGTTTCCAGCTCCTTTGTGAACAGGCTCTTCTCTCCAATCTAACAGAGAGAAATTAAAACCTGGGTTAATAATGTCAACCTGGTGCAAGTATATCTCTCCCCTAATCCTGCTCCTCACTCACCTTACAGCAGCGATGTACGGATGGAGAACCACAAAATACTGCTGAAGAGCCCATGAAAGGTCCACCTGATACTACGATAAGTAGAAATGGAACAGGATAGAGTGGAATCAGATTGCTTTAAAACAGACACACATTTAGTTGTCTGTTACCTTTATGGAAATGAGCTAATTGCAAAATATTTTAGTATCAACAGTTTGAGTTACGAAATTGAAAAATGTTCCACTGAAGGCATAGTTTGTCACTAACAAACTTCTTATACTAGGTACAGAATAGGGTTAGACACAAAGTAAAGCTCCTTCTACTCTTTTAAACTACTCAAATCTTTTAAACTGAAAATAAAATTCCCTCCACATTCTCCCCATCAAACAATCCCAGGAAAGGTATGGCACAGGCTCAGATACAAAGTAAAGTTTTCTCCACACTTCTAAGCTGAAAGTAAGGCCCCCTTTACCCTTTTAACCTGAAAATAAATATGGCTTCACTCTTTTAAACTGGAAGTAAAGCTCCCTTGTCACCCGTTCCCATACAGAGTAAAGCTCTCTCTACTCTTTTAAACTAAAAGTAAGCTGTAGGTAAAGTTCCCTGGACTCTGCCATCATCAAACGTTCCCAGGACAGGGGCAGCACAGGGTCAGATATAGAATAATGCTCCCTCTATTCTTAAACAGAAAGTAAAAATGTCCCTTAACAGTGTTGAAATGAAACACTCCCCGGACAAGGACTGCATAGTGTTAGATGCAGAGTAAAGCGTCCTCTACTCTTTCAACCTGAAAGTAAAACTGTCTTTACTTTTTTAAACTGAAAATAAAGCTACCTTGACACTGTCCTCAGCTAACACTTCCAGGACAGGGACAGAGATAAAAGGTACTGCAGATGCTGGAGAATCCGAGATAACAAGCATGGGGCTGGATGAACACAGCAGGTCAAGCAGCATCCTCTCTCCCTATTTCTTTCAGAACCCTCCTCCCCTCCCCCATTTCTGAAGAAGGGTTTAGGCCCGAAACGTCAAGTTTTCCTGCTCCTATGATGCTGCTTGACCTGCTGTGTTCATCCAGCCCCATGCTTGTTATCTTAGACAGAGACAGCACAGGATTAGGTACAGTCTAAGACCTCCTCTACACCATCCCACTTAAAGGTCTTAATTCAAGGATAAAAGCATGACAAGCACCACTTTACAGCAATTTAGAGAATGGCAAAATTAAAGAATACAAGAGATACCTTTGAGAGAGCCGTATCCAGTATTTTGTCCCCAGTGGTTGTCATAGCAACTGCAGTGATAAAAAACAGCATTGTTCCAGGGCGTTCAGCGTCAGTTTAGGGAAAACACAGTCAGGCTAACATCCACCCGATCTGTTTGGCAACACGATGTCATCTCCTGATTGCAGATCCCTCCCCAGCTGATGAACAGATTCCCCCACCCAACGCTGCTCCAGCCTCAGTGCTCAGTTCAGGTATACGCCACACTGGGTCATTACCCCTACACTTCCCTTGGCAGTCAGGTCACACTCCACCCCACCCCAGTCAGCACCTCCACAACCACAGCTTGGGCCATTCCCTACTGCTTGGGCACCAGTCAGTCTCCCCTGCCTGGCCAGCCTAACTTCAAAACAAGGTCAAATATATCCACAGGCCAATTCCAGAAAAATTATAAAATTTCTAAGTTGGTAAGGCAAAGCACCCAGGCAGCCACCACACAGCATCACAAAATATATTAAACCAACCTTCCCACCCATTCCTGTTCTCAGCTGAGATGTTCAATTCCCTCAATTGGACAGGTCACACACTTCTGTCTGGTTTTATCTCTGTGTCCTCTAATTGCCAAATATTTACCCTGCAGCCTCTTGAAATTTGTAACGCCTTCCTCTTTCAGCACCCTCTGAGTTCACTATTCTGTACATTTATCATCCCGCACAAACCAGAGGCATAGTCACCCAGAAACATGCCCTTCAGCCCACGCTGGCCATCAAACCAATCAAATACTGCCTTTTTTGTACTTCTCCAAGATCAAGTTTGGGTGTCTAAGTTCTAAAGCTCTGGCCTGGGAGAGGGTATCTCATTTATTCACCAGTAATGTCAAGGCTTAAGGGATTATCATACAAGGACATCACATAAATTTGATCTCTATTTTCTATAAATGGTAGCTCAGGGGTGATCAGATTGAGGCAATTAAAATTATGGAAAAATTTGTTAAGTTAAGCAGGAAGAGACCACTTGCACTGGCGGAGTAGGGCAGAACAAGAGGGGGACAACATTAAAATTAGAGCTCAGCCTTTCTGGAATAACGTGCACATAGCAGAAACGAAATGCCCCTCCAAAAAGGCTGTAGATTCTCAGATTCCATTGGAGCTTTTAAAGCCGAGACCAAGATGGATGCTGGGTAAGGGCATCAATGACATGGAGCAGAATGAACAGATGAGGCACAGAGAAGCTTCGATTAGTGAAGGATCAGGCTTGGAGGTTGAACGACTGCCTTCTGTTGATGTCTATATTGTATTTATGCTTTAGGGTCTAATTTATCCATACCCCCAAAAATTTCAATAAGATCTTTTCATCCTTTTATCTGTTGCTGTTATAGTATCTCAGAGGAGGCAATGGCCTAGAGGTATTATCACTAGACCCATTAGTCCAGAGACCCTGGCAACGTTCTGGTGTCCTGCGCTCGAATTCCATGATGGCAAATGGTGGAATTTGAATTCAGTAAGAAATCTGGAATTTGGAAAACCAATCTGGCATTGTCCTTTATGGAAGCAAACTGCATCCTTACCCCGTCTGGCCTGCAAGTGACTCCAGAACCACAGCAATGCAGTTGATTCTGAAATGTCCTCTGGGCAGTTAGGGATGGACAATAAATGCTGGCCTAGCCAGTGATGCCCTCATCCTGTGAATGGTATGTATAATTTTCCCTCAGGCTAGGTTTCCAACCCAACTACGGGATTTTGACTTCTCCATATCAGGATATTTTCCCCGATTCCCCAAGCAACCTATACTCACCGATTTCAAGTTGTGTGTTTGGATAACACTCTCTCAGCATTTCCATGACGAAGCCAGTCTGAGTCCGAGCAAGCTGGGAGAAGCAAAACCCAGACCGATCAGATTTCACACACAGTGTCCGCAATAGTTGATAAACTAAAGAGTCACATCCGTTTCTGCACATGGGGCAGGTTCTCACTCCAAGACAATAAACCACTCTCAGGAAGTAAAAACATAAAAGTACCACCATCTCATCAGGGAAGTAATGACAGGTTGTGGGTGTCAGGGACATCCACCTCCTGAGAATGAATAAAAGTTAGTGTTAAAAAGGAGTTGCTTTTACTGCTGTAAGGACCATGTCTAACACAACACACCATTAAGCATAACGCTGGATTATACCTTTTTGAGTGGAGATTGAATAGGAGACATTTGAAGCTTTTTTTTTCCTGTTTTGTGGGGGGGCATCAATGAGTAAAGGGACAAACGCTGTAAATTATGTGAAGCTTAACATCATTGTGATGATGTTAAACTAAATCAGTTATTTGCATCCTTACAGAATCCTTGAGCAACTATCCTTATAAATGAGTTTAATATTTGTAGTAGCCTCCATTACACAGCAACCAGCTGAGTGTGTTCTGTGAAACAGGAGTTGCAGTGAGAGGTGGGACGGTAGATCTCTGGTGCCACGATACTCTGGGTCTCACACTGCAGATTATGCTTGGCACACAGCAGGCAGGGAAAGTAGTATGGGTCTGATGTCAGATTAAGAAAAGTGAATTGGCTGCTGTGCATGCATAGAGATTCCTGCTGAAACTTCTAACATAGCATTTCGGAGGAGTCATTGATGGGAGAATTCTCAGAACAAAGACACTTATCTGTATGGCCCACTGGCCCACCCTCGGGTTTTATCATATAAATAACCCCTCCCACAATTCTTTCCACAGTGACTCAGCTACAAACCGACAGAGTTCTGCTGATTTGGATAAGTGACAAGGATAAAAGGAGCAACCCAGCACCCTCACATACTGCTCCTGCTGATTAAAGTGTCATTCCATGAATTTAATCTATTGAGCTGCATGTAGAAAATGACTTTAAGGTAAAGGTTTTGAGTCCATAAAAACACAACCAGCATTGAAATAACACCTTAACCTTTGGGAGAAAAAGAAAACAAAATCAAAGGACTCAAAAAACTTTTAATAAAAAAAGTAGTGGATGGAATTGAGCACAGCTAATCTTCAATTAGCTGGAGAATCTTTCAGAAACAAGTTTATAACTTACCTGGCTCTTTCGTGTTCCAACTCGGATGATTCTAGAAGAGTTCTCATCGTGAGCAGTGGAGTTCTAGAAGAGACAGTGCAACAGAAATGACAAACTCACTGATGACTGAAACAACCCAATTTCTTACGATGTGGAGCTGTGATGCCAACACTTTACCATGACGACCAAACGTTATAAACAAACAGTGTAAAAAGCAAAAGCTGGGAATAAACTTATTTTGCATCTCAAATGCATTTCTGAATTTTAGATTTATTTGGAAGATGATTCCACTACACACAATGTCAGGCCACACAAAATACAGTCAACTTTAACTGTGTATTTGGTCATGGAATGTAAATGGGTATAAGGCAGAAGCTGTACATTTCTGTTAGCAACAAGCCTGAGAATAGTGATATTCATACGAGCAACGTGAATCACTAAATGCTGTTCCACATTGACCAGCATCTTAAATATTCACCTCATTGTTTTGTCTACTTCTCTGTATTATTTCGGGGGAGTCAGTAGAGTAATGGTAATGTCACTGGACAAGTAATCCAGAGGTTTCGAGTCTAGGTACTTTCTCTCTATGGATGCTGCCTGATCTGCTGTGATCTCCAGCATTTTTTGTTTTCAGTACTGATTCCGCCATTTGCTCTAGCTAAGTAACCCTGAGGTTCAGTTTGAATTTGAACACAAAACTGGAATGGAAAATTTAGTCACGATGACAATGATAATGAAGTTAACAAGAATTGTTATTTAAAATCAATCTGGTTTATTAATACCCTTTTAAGGAAAGGAATCTAGTGACATTTTCTGGTCTGGCCAAATGTGATTCCAGACCTACAGCATTGTGGTTGACTCTGAACTGTCCTTTCAAATGGGTGAGCAAGCCGCTTGGTTCAAGAGCAATTAGAGGTAGCCAATATGTGCCTTGCCAGAGATGTCCATATCCCAGGAATGAAAATAAAGTAAACCTCTAGTAATTTTTCTGTTTAATATTGGGATTAAAGCCCAGATTAAGTGCAGGATTCCACCCGTGCTAACAGTAAAACAAGGCAGGTTGGATAATTACAACTAAAACTCAGACTCAAAAACTGAACTGCTATTCGACTGCTTACAGCGAGCTGCTATCAGGCTGTAAGTGTGACTGTATTACCAATCGTGGTCTAGCTAAAACTAACATTTCCCATGTTCAACTTTTTTTACTTACATCAGCACCATCCCCATATTCCTTGATTTTGTTTTTAACTTAGAGAAGTCAATGGATCACAATCTTGAACATACTCAAGGCTGAGCCTACAACCAGGGCAGAGAATTCCAAACATTAACCAAGACTTGAGCAAAGAAATTCCTCATTTCAGACCTTCATGACTGAGCCCCTATCTCACTATTTCCTGAATAACTCCTCTACCCACCAAAAGTCACTCTGGCTGTTTAATCAGTAAAGTTTTTCCAAACCTTTCCAAGATTTGCTGAGCGCCAGTTTAAAACAGTTAGCGCTCTCAGCTCTATAGCACTGGAACATAGAATCGTACAATCCCTACAGTTTGGAAGGCCATGCAGCTCGTCAAGTCCGTACTGACCCTCCAAAAAGCATCCCTCCCAGTCTCAACCCTTACCCTATCCCCGTAACCCCGCATTTCCCACGACCAATCCACCTAACCTGCAAATCTTTGGACTGTGGGAGGAAACCAGAGCACCCAGAGGAAATCCACAGAATGGGGAGAATGTGCAAACTCCACACAGACAGTTGCCTGGGGGTGGAATCGAATTCTGGTCCCTGGCGCTGTAAGGCAACAATGCTATCCACAACATACAATCCATGACGCACTTTAATTCAGTGATATGGGACTGCTGCACGATTACAGGCACCAACTTTCAGATCATATGTTAAACAGAGAGTCTCCTAGATCAGAAGCAGGTAAAAGATCACGTGTTTATGGAGAAAGGGAGGAAAAATTTTTATGTCCAATTTTTATGATGTGGAGGTGCCACTGTTGGACTGGGGTGGATAGGGTGAAAAATATATGACACCAGGTTTAGTCCAATGGGTTTATTTGAAAACACTCGCTCCTTCCCTCAGGTATACCTCCTCTTCCACACTATACCTGAAAAAGGAGCAAAGCTCAGGAAGCCAGTGTTTTCAACAAACCTGTTGGACCATAACCTGGTATCGTGTGATTTTTGACCTTGTCCAATTTTTATCCTTTAACTAACGCCCAGATCAAATCAGCTGCAGATACTCCCCAATTTCAGCTTTTGGAATCTTACTATGTACAGATTGACTGCCACATTTGGTCATAAAATAGTCAACGCAAAAGTAATTTCAGTTTTATCTCAAGGATTACAGCAATTATTTCACAGGAGGTGGCCACTCTACTCATCATGAAAAGCATAAGCCAAATGTCCAGTTCTCCCAGTCCTTAGCCTTGTATTATCCTGTTTTAAATACATGTCTTCTTAAAGCTTGCCTTAATCAGCCCATGTGGCTACTCTCCACATGATATAATTCTACTAATCTATTGCCTCACAATGTTTAAACTGTTTCAACCTCATTGTTGATTCCCCAGCTAGGCTAGAGATATTTTTCCAATAAAATATCAAAATGTAATCTTTTATCTAGTCTTCTTTGCTGCAGTAGAAATGATCGCATTATCCCAACATAATTACAGCTTTTCATTCCAAGCGTCATCATAATCAATCAGGGCAATAGACAACATAGGACTTTCACAAGATTTCTATAAACTCAGTGCTTAAGCTGAGCACTACGTTGTATAACTACGTTGATGCAATTTGTTCTTTCCCTCACTAGTATACACTATAACTTCATTGTCTTTTCAAACTGGATCTTCATATTCCCATTTATAAAACTCAGAACACCGTCGTACTTTTAAAACGACAGTACTGGCATCTACTGCCAGACTACTAAATACCCTTTGCCCTCACCATCCAATAGAATTCTCCCTTTCAACTAATGCTTCCATTCATCCAAAATGTGCAACACCTACAAGATTAGCTTATGTCTTTGAGGTAAACGCTTGGTAAATCTTCCTTAAATACAGCAACTTGTTAAAAGGAAAAGAAAGCTTTTTTAAAAAAACTCAAATTTATTACCAGCATTTTCAGCTTGGCTTTATAACAATTATCAAAATTCTTTTAACACAGAACACATGAAACAGAATGTGCCAAAGAACTGCACACTGCATGGCAGACTGCTTATACTCTTCAATCTTCCATCAAAATACTATCCCAATCACTAAATGACAATTGCACAATATTTCATTCCAGCTGCAAAACTCACCCAAACATGTGCCATTTTTGGAACGTTCTGTTCCCCTAAAGTTCCTGAGATCACCAACTCCACTCTCAGAAATTTTGGTCAAAGCTCATGCCTTTATTTCATGCCTATCCCAATGCCCCTCACCCACCCAGCCCTCTAACCCATAGCTCCAATGTGGCTCAAAAGATAATGATGCAGATGGCAATAAACCTGATAGAAAGTGACAAGTTGCAGGCAGTGGAGTGGGGTGTGGTGGGGTAGCAGGGGCTATATCTGCCATTCTGTAGCTCAACACAGTCGAAAGTAGGTTAAGCAATGACCCTGTGGTCTCTTACTTAGGGCAGTCTCTAAACAGGGGGGCATTGACCAGTGAATATAACACCAGGAGCGATGCCAGGGGAGGGGGAGAAGGAAAAGAGAGAGCTGCGGTGGTGGGGGGAAGAGCGGGGGGCAGAGAATGGGGGCAAGAGGGATTCAATGGGGAAATGAAGGAGGGGGCGGGAGCAGGATGGTGAGGAGGCAGCTCCCGGGATACTAGGAAATGAAGTGTGGGGTGGGCGCCACGGGCAGGTTCTCCCGCTACCGGACTCACTCACCCGCGATCCGGACATGGCGCTTTCACCACGACCACCCTCCCCTGAGCGCCACCATCTTCCCAACAGACCCCGCGCACCTGCGCGCGCTCTCTCCCCCACCAAACAACGCGGGGAGCCCGCCCCTTCCTGCCAGCTGGGCCACGCCCCTTCCTGCCAGCTGGGCCACGCCCCTTCCTGCCAGCT
>JAHRHZ010000042.1:1047821-1065086 GCA_024137785.1 Ginglymostoma cirratum | reverse complement strand
AGACCCTTAGGCCCGAAACGTCAGCCTTCCTGCTCCTCTGATCCTGATTATGTTCCTGTTGCCTTGGAACAATTGCCGTGTGAAAGTTGCTTTATGAATATAAATTACCACTTCATTACACACTTGCAGCCATATGAAAGCTGCTTAATTGCTGCTGTGTCAAAATGCTTGAACTTGTGACTGATCTTCCTGCTACAGGGCATGTGGGCAAAGTTATCAGGCAGCCTGAAAGTTACCTGCTGTGTCTTGTTCTGACATCAATACTATGTGAGCGTGACATTGTATTGTAAAAGCTGGCTGCTCATGAGAACAAAATTTGAAAGAAGAAGGTTCAATATTACTTTCTCACGACAACTAAGGTTGGCCATAAGTACTGTCATTGCCAGAGACATCCATAAAAAATGATCAGTGTTTAATAGGATTGTGCTGTGTGGTGAACTTATTTTTTAGTTAATTAGTTAATCTGGTATTTGTTTCCACTAGGATTTGAAACTGTGATTCATGGCATCTTATAAAACTGAGAAAAACTGGACTGATCTACAGGAAAGGTAAAGTTAAGTACTTAAATAAAACAAAGATATGGCACTTAATAAAAACTGAAAGAACTGCAGATGCTGTAAATCAGAAACAAAAACAAAGGTTGCTGGAAGAGCTCAGCAAGTCTGGCAGCATCTGTGAAGAAGAATTTCAGAGGTAATGTTTCAGGTCCGGTGACCCTTCCTCAGAACTCACAGTTCTAAGGAAGGGTCGCCAGACCCATTACATTAACTCTGATTTTTTTTCTTCAAAGATATTGCACTTGTCTGAAATACAGTTAGGAAGCTGTGGAGAAACTCTGCAGATCTGGCAGAAGCTGCGAAGAAAGCAACTGAGTTAACTTTGAGTTGAACACAGTTTCCTCCGAACAAGGTTTTCTCAGTCAGCGGGACCTTGATCAAATGAGCCAATTAGTCAACGAGTGGCAGATGGAACTTAATTTAGCTGTGATGCATTTTGCAAAGCCAAATCAGGGCAAGACTCATGCACTTGATGGTAAGGTGCTGAGGAGTGTTGCCAAACAAAGACACTTTGGGTTGCAGGTTCATGGTTCCTTGGAGGTGGAGTCACAGATAGACAGTGTGGTGAGAAAGGCACTCTTGACTTTATTAGTCAGTGCATTGAGTACAGGAGTTGGGAGATCATGTTGCAGCTGTACAGGATATTGGTTAAGCCACTTTTGGAATACTGCATTCAGTTCTGGTCTCCCTGCTATAGGAAAGATGTGTGAAACCTGAAAGGGTTCAGAAAAGATTGACAAGGATGTTAACCATAAGAGCTGTGGATAATGTAAATCAGAAACAAAAAAAAGTTGCTGGAAGAGCTGAGCAGGTCTGGCAGCATCTCTAAAGAGAAATCAGCGTTAATGTTTCAGGTCCAGTGACCCTTCCTCAGAATGGTTCTGAGGAAGGGTCACTAGACCCGAAATGTTAACTCTGATCTCTTCATAGATGCTGCCAGACCTGCTGAGCTTTCCAGCAACTTTTTGTTTTTTGTTTTTTATTTTTGTTTACAGTGAAGTTGCTGGGATTGGAGGGTTTGAACTATAGGGAGAGGCTGCATAGGCTGGGGCTATTTTCCCTGGAGTGTTGGAAGCTGAGGGGTGAGCCTATAGCTTTATAAAATCAGGGGGGGCATGGATTGGGTGAGTAGCCAAGGTGTTTCCTCCAGGATAGAGGAGTCCACAACTAAAGGACACAGCAGATCTGACAGCATCTGTCTAGTAAACCCAAGTATTTCCAGCACTTTGTTTTAATTTCATAAAAAGTGCTGTGTTTGTTGCATGGAAAGTAATTTACTGCAACATCTAGGTGTTATCACAATCGCAGTAATGGTTCATGGGACAATACTGCTTCTGAATGTGATCAGCATGTGTCTGGAACAGTTTTGTGTTGTGAGCATTCTCATCCATATTCCACTTCCCCAACTCCCAACAGGTAACAGACACAAACTCTCCCTCCTCTCCCCCCTTCTCCACATGTCTGTGGGCTAGTTACAGCCTGTTGTGAAGCTGGAATTTTGTCCGGCATTCCAGCAACCTTGTAAATAGCCTGACTGTCTTGGACCTTGGCAGGATATGAGTAGTGCAATACTGTGTATTCCAAAATTGAAATCCCTCATTTCTATAGAAACAACTTTTTAAAAAAAAAGAACCTCCCTTGTCGAAGTATTCCTTTCACAGTATTATTTGTAAAAGTTAAATATTTGTTTATTTGGTTAGATGCCTACATTATAGATCCAGTTCTTTTTAATGACTTGGAAGTTTTTAGTCTACTTTTAGTGGATCATTATAGTTTTTAATCTAATGAGGTCTGTAGTACACCACCAGTTGGCTCCTTCACTTGAACTAAAAAAATGTAAGTCTATCACCATCTGTGGAGAAAGAAACAGAATTCATGTTTTAGTCTGGTTCTGAAGAAAAGGAGTCCTACTGGACTCACTGTTATCTCTCTGTCTCTCTCGCCACAGATGCTGCCAGGCTTGCTGAGGTTCTCTAGCATATTTTCTTTATATTTCAGATTTCCTGCATCCTCGTTATTTTGCTTTCATTTGAATTACCTTCTCACTCGTCCTTTCTTTACAAGTGCTTCCTTTTACTTCCTTGCTACCTTGGCATTTAGCAAACTGCCGCATTTAGTTTCCTGCAGAAGTTAAACATTGCAAAATGTTGTCAGTACTGCTGTTTCTTTCTTGCAACTTAATCTAGAGCCATCACAGACCCAACAATGCTAATAGTAAGTAGAAAGAGAGTGCCTCACCATTATGAGGGGAAGGAACGTAAGTGCAAACTGCCTGGTAAAGCTCCTGTTTTCACCTGCTACTCCTTGCTTTAGGTCACAGGGAAGGAGCACTGCAATGACCAGTCTTGCAGGCCTCTCTGATATTTGAATGCTGAGGACTTCAGTGGACTCCTTCAGTTTGCAATTATTCTGTGAAATCTCTCAGCAATGTTGAGAAGAAATATCAGATCTGGAACATTCTCGGACCTTTTAAAATATTCAGTTCCTTTAGGTCTTCAAATTTCCTTCTCATTGCATTTTCACACATCATTATTTATTGAAGTTGTTTGTGGCAACTTGTTGACTTTTTTTTTGAGAAAACATTTATGTTTTGGTAGCACCTGTCTCAACCTCAGGATTTCACAAATCATTTTGCAGCCAATCAAATACTTTTTTTGAAGAGTCTTGACTACTGTAATGTATGAACCATAGAAGCCAATTAGTGTGTGGCAATGTCACATTAACATGAACTTGATAATAACCACATAATATCTTTCTTCGTATTGGTTGATGGAGAAATGTCAACTATGCCACTAGAAGGAACTCCCTTCTATTTGAATAGTATCATGGAACTTGAGAGGGCAGACAGGACCTTCATTTTACATCACATCTAATGGTGCAACACAGCATTGCTACTACACTGGGAACATTAGCGTACATTTTGTGCACAAGCTTTTAGAGTAGGACCTCCAGCCTGTGACCTGACATGGTGAGTGTGCTATCACTGAGTTGAGGTTCCTCAGGCTGTTATTCCTGGGGCAGGTTCTGAACGAATTGTCTGTTTTTCTGCAGTTTGAATCGTGTTCGACAGCAGCTTGGTTTGATTCCACGAGCAGAATGGGATAACCTTGTGCCTAGTGATCCTCCGCTTCGTGTCCATTTAACCAGTCAGCATGACAGACGGACGGTGCACCCCCCATCGAACCTGCCCAGGTATGCTGCTTTTCAAACAATAATAGGAGATCTATGGAGAGAGAAACAGAGTTAACATTTCAAGTCCAGTGACCCTTAACTCAGCAGCTTCTATTTACCATTTCCTGTGCAACAAAGAAACAGAAGGAGGTCATTCAGTCCGTCAAACCACCGCAGCCATTTTAGATCATGTCTGATCACTGCCACCATGTCATTTCTCACACTATTTCCATATTCATTAATGTCATTAATCTCCAGAAACCAATCAGATTTGAGCTGCCCAGCCCTCTAAGTAAAGAAATTCCTCCTCATCTCATCCTGAGGTCCACCCTTCATCCTGAGGTTCTGTCACCTAGTTCTAGACACTAACCAGGGAAAGCATCATAAATATGTACATTCTGTCATGTTTTCTAAGAATTTTGAAAGTTTCAATGAAGTCACCTCTCATTCTTTGAAAAGTCCCAGACTCTTAAATCTCTCCTCAAGACAATCCTGCCATCCTAAAGTTTCATCTGATGAACCTCTTTTGCAGTCCATCCACAGCAACAGTATCCTCCCTTGTACAAGAAGACCAGAACTGTCCTCAGTAGTCCAGGTGAAGTCTCTGGAAATGAAGGCCGGTGTACTGCTGTGCACCTTACAATTTCCAACTCCAACTGAATGCTGGCTTTTAGTGACTCATGGGCGAAGACACCCTGATCTCTCCAGAATTCCCGATGATTGCTCTTTTATAAACCCATGTTGACTCTGCTCAACTTTACCATACTTTTCAGCTTTCACTTTCTTTTATAATAGTTTCTAACATTTCCCAGCAGAGGGTGTCAAGCTCAGAGTAATTATTTGTCGTAGTTTGTTAATCACTGTTCTCATGCTTCCTCCCTTCTTAAATAGTGGGATTACATTCGCTACCTTCCAGTTAGCAGATTACACAATCTATAGATTCATGAAAGATACCCACCAATGCACACACTAACTATTAATACCTCCTTCAACACCGGTCCGAGAGATTGATAAACCCTCGATCCACCTAACTTTTCAAGTACTACCTTTTTTACTTTTTGCTGTCCTTTTCCACAAGTAACTTCTCGATAAACATATGGATGATAATGGAATAGTGTAGGTTAGATGGGCTTCAGATTGGTTTCACAGGTCGGCGCAACATCGAGGGCCGAAGGGCCTATACTGCGCTGTAATGTTCTGTGTTCTATGTTCTAACTGATTGAGGATTGGCTGACTGGCAGAAGACAAAGTGGGAATAAAGGGATCTTTTTCAGGATGGCACCTGGTGCCTAGTGGAGTTCTGCAGGAGCCAGTGTTGGGACCACACCTATTCGTGTTATCCATTATCGATCTGGACAAAGAAGCTGAGGGCATTGTTGCTAAGTTTGTAGATGACACAAAGATGGGCGGAGGGACAGGTGGAGTTGAAGAGGCGGGGAGGCTGCAGAAGGACTTAGATGGGCTATGAGAGTGGTCAAAGATGTGACAGATGGAATACAATGTAGGAAAGTATGAGGTTATGCACTTTGAAAGGAAGAATAAAGGCAGAGACTATTTCCTAATTGGAGTAGGGCTTCGGAAACCCAAAGCACAAAGGACCTTTGGAGTAGTAGGTCAGGATTCTCTTGAGGTTAACATGCAGGTTCAATTGGCAGTTCGGAAGGCAATTGCAGTGTTAGCGTACATTTTAAGCGGGCTTATAAGAGCAGGGGTGCACTGCTGAGGCTGTATCAGGCTCTGGTCAAACTGCATTAGGAATATTGTGAGCAAGTTTTAGCCTGGAATTTAAGGAAGGATGTGCTGGAGTTGGAGGGGTTCAGGAGAGATTTATAAGAATGACCCCAGGGATAAAGGGCCTTTTTAATTTTGTGGGATGTGGGTGTCACTGGCTGGGTCAGCACTTATTGCCTATCCCTAGTTGCCCTTGAGAAGGTGGTGCTGAGTTGCCTTCTTGAACTGCTACAGACCACCTGCTGTGGGTTGATCCACAATGCCCTTAGGAGGGGAATTCCAGGATTTTGACCCAGTGACAGAGAAAGAACATTATATATTTCCAAGTCAGGATGGTGAGTGGCTTGGAGGGGAACTTGAAGATGGTGGTGTTCTCATATATCTGCTGCCCTTGTCCTTCTAGATGGAAGTGGTCATGGGTTTGGAAGGTGCTGTCTGAGGATCTTTGATGAATTTCTGCAGTGCATCTTGTAGATAGTACACACTGCTGCTGCTGAACGTCGGTGGTGGGGGGAGTGGAATTTTGTGGATGTGGTGCCAATCAAGCAAGGGCTGCTTTGTCCTGGATGGTGTCAAGCTTGTTGAGTGTTGTTGGGGCTGCACTCATCCAGGCAAGTGGGGAGTATTCAATCATACTCCTGATTTGTGCCTTGTAGATGGTGGACAGGCTTTGAGGAGTCAGGATGTGAGTTACTCACCTCGGTATTCCTAGCCTCCGATCTATTTTTGTAGACAGTGTTTATGTGGTGAGTCCGGTTGAGTTTCTGGTCAATGGTAACACCCAGGATGTTGATAGTGGGGGATTCAGTGATGGTAACACCATTGAATGTCAAGAGGCAGTGGTTAGATTGTCTCTTATTGGTGATGGTCATAGCCTGGCATTTGTGTGGCGCCAATTCACTTGCCACTTGTCAGCTCAAGCCTGGATATTGTCCAGATCTTGTTGCATTTAGACACGGACTGCTTCGGTATCTGAGGAGTCACGAATGGCACTGAACATTGTGCAATCATCGGCGAACATCCCCACCTCTCACCTTATGATGGAGGGAAGGTCATTGATGAAGCAGCTGAAGATTGTTGGGCCGAGGACACGCTACCCCGAGGAAGTTCTGCAGAGATGTCTTGGAATGGATATGATTAACCATCAACAACCACGACCATCTTCCTATGTGTCAGATATGACTCCAGCGACCAAAGAGTTTGCCCCTTGATACCCATTGATTCCAGTTTTGCTCAGGGTCCTTGATGCCTCACTCAGTCAAATGCAGCCTTAGTGTCAAAGACTATCACTCTCATCTCATCTCTGGAATTCAGCTCTTCTGCCCATGTGTAAACCAAGGTGCAGGAGGGAGGGTTTCAGGTATATGGATAACTGGGGCTCATTCTGGGGAAGGTGGGACCTCTACAAACAGGATGGTCTTCACTTGAACCAGAGGGGTACTAATATCCTGGGTGGGAAATTTGCTAGTGCTATTCAGGTGGATTTAAACGAGCTCAGCAGGGGCATGGGAACCTGTGGTGTAGTTCCAGTACACAGGAGGATGAGAGTAGGGAGGACATGGACAGGATTTCACCATCACAGGAGTGTGCTGGCAGACAGAAAGCTGGTTTGAAGTGTGTCTACTTCAACGCCAGGAGTATCCGGAATAAGGTAGGTGAGCTTGCAGCATGGATAGGTACCTGAGACTTCGATGTTGTGGCCATTTCGGAGACGTGGATAGAGCAGGGTCAGGAATGGATGTTGCAGGTTCCAGGGTTTAGACCTTTCATAAAGATCAGCGAAGGTGATAAAAGAGGGGGAGGTGTGGCTTTGTTAGTCAAGGACAGTATAACGGTGGCTGAAAGAACTTTTGATGAGGACTCGTCTACTGAGGTGGTATGGGCTGAGGTCAGAAACAGGAGAGGAGAGGTCGCACTGCTGGGAGTTTTTTATAGGCCTCCACAAAGTTCCAGGGATGTGGAGGAGAGGATCGGCAAAACGATTCTGGGCAGGAGTGAAAGGAACAGGGTGGTCATTATGGGAGACTTTAACTTCCCCAACATTGACTGGAAATGCTATAACTCTAGTAAGTCGGATGGATCAGTTTTTGTCCAATGTGTGCAGGAGGGTTTCCTGACACAGTATGTCGAAGGGCCGACAAGAGGGGAGGCCACACTGGATCTGGTACTTGGTAATGAACCAGGCCAGGTGTTTGATTTAGTGGTAGGTAGGCACTTTGGAGAGAGTGACCATAATTCGGTTACGTTTAGTTTAGCGATGGAAAGGGATAGGAACATGCCACTGGGCAAGAGTTATAGATGGGGGAGGGGCAATTATAATGCAATTAGGCAAGACTTAGGAGGGATAGAATGGGGTAGCAAAATGCAGGGGATGGGGACAATCGAAATGTGGAGCTGGTTTAAGGAACAGATATTGCGTGTCCTTGATAGGTATGTCCCTGTCAGGCAGGGAGGGTGTGATAAGGTAAGGGAACCTTGGTTTACAAAAGAAATTGTACCTCTTGTTAAGCGGAAGAGGGAGGCTTACGTGACATTGAGACGAGATGGTTCAGATGAGGCGATGGAGAGTTACAGATTAGCCAGGAAGGATTTAAAGAGAGAGTTAAGAAGATCAAGGAGGGGACATGAGCAGTCATTAGCAGGTAGAATTAAGGAGAACCCTAAAGCTTTCTATAGGTATGTGGGGAATAAAAGGATGGCTAGGGTAAGAATAGGGCCAGTCAAAGACAGAAGTGGGAAGTTGTGTATGGACCCTGTGGAGCTCGGAGAGGTGCTAAACAAATATTTCTCCTCATCAGTTTTCACTCAGGAAAAGGAGAATAGTGTAGAGGAGAAAACTGAGATACGGGCTATTAGACTTGAAAGGATTGAGGTTAGTAAGGAGGAGGTGTTATCAATCCTAGAAGGTGTGAAGGTAGATAAATCCCCTGGGCCCGATGGGATTTTTCCAAGGATTCTCTGGGAAGCTAGGGAGGAGATGGCGGAGCCTTTGGCCTTGATCTTTGAGTCGTCATTGGCTACCGGTTTAGTACCAGAGAACTGGAGGATTGCAAATGTTGTGCCCTTGTTCAAGAAGGGCAGTAGAGATGACCCAGGTAATTATAGACCAGTGAGCCTTACGTCTGTTGTAGGAAAAGTTTTGGAAAGGATTATAAGAGATAGGATTTATAATCATCTAGCAAGCAACAATTTGATTGGAGATAGTCAACATGGATTTGTCAAGGGCAGGTCGTGTCTCACAAACCTCAGAGTTTTTTGAGAAGGTGACCAAGCATGTGGATGAGGGTAAGGCGTGGTGTACATGGATTTCAGTAAAGCCTTTGATCAGGTTCCACATGGTAGGCTGTTGGAGAAAATGCGGAGGCATGGGAGTGAGGGAGATTTAGCAGTTTGGATTAGAAACTAGCTTTCTGAAAGAAGGCAAAGAGTGGTGGTTGATGGAAAATATTCAGCCTGGAGTCCGGTTACTAGTGGTGTGCCACAAGGATCTGTTTTGGGACCACTGCTGTTTGTCATTTTTATAAATGACTTGGACGCAGACATAGGTGGATGGGTTAGTAAGTTTGCAGATGACACTAAAGTCGGTGGAGTGGTGGACAGTGTGGAAGAATGTTGCAGGTTGCAGGGAGACTTGGATAAACTGCAGAATTGGGCTGAAAGGTGGCAAATGGAGTTCAATGCAGATAAATGTGAGGTGATGCACTTTGGGAAGAATAATAGGAAGGCAGAATACTGGGTCAATGGAAAGATTCTTGGTAGTGTGGATGTGCAGAGGGATCTTGGTGTCCAGGTACATAGATCCCTGAAGGTTGCCACCCAGGTTGATAGTGCTGTTAAGAAGGCATACGGTGTGTTCGGTTTCATTGGGAGAGGGATTGAGTTCCGGAGCCGTGATGTCATGCTACAACTGTACAAAACGCTAGTGCGGCCTCACTGGGAATACTGCGTACAGTTCTGGTCACCCCATTACAGGAAGGATGTGGAAGCATCGGAAAAGGTGCAGAGGAGATTTACCAGGATGTTGCCTGGTCTGGAGCAAAGGTCTTATGAGGAAAGGCTGAGGGACTTGGGTCTGTTCTCACTGGAGAGGAGAAGGCTAAGAGGGGATTTAATAGAGACATACAAAATGATCAGAGGATTAGATAGGGTGGACAGTGAGAGGCTTTTTCCTAGGATGATGATGTCGGCTAGTACGAGGGGGCGTAGCTGCAAATTGAGGGGTGATAGATTTAAGACAGATGTCAGAGGCAGGTTCTTTACTCAGAGAGTGGTAAGGGCGTGGAATGCCCTGCCTGCCAATGTAGTTAACTCAGCCACATTAGGGGCATTTAAACAGTCCTTGGATAAGCATATGGATGATGATGGGATAGTGTAGGAGGTGGGCTTAGATTAGTTCACAGATCGGCACAACATCGAGGGCCGAAGGGTCTGTTCTGCGCTGTATTGTTCTATGTTCTATGTAATGAGGTCCGGAGCTGAGAGGCCCTGGCAGAATCCAGACTGGGCATCACCGAGCAGGTTATTGCTGAGCAGATGCTGCTTGATAGCACTGTTGATGACACATTCCATCACTTTACTGATGATTGAGAGGAGACTGATGAGACGGTAATTGACCGGGTTGGATGTGTCCTGCTTCTTATGTACAGGACATACTTGGGCAATTTTCCACATTGTCGGGTAGATCCCAGTGTTGTAACTGTACTGGAACAGCTTGGCTAAGGGAGTGGCAAGTTCTGGAGCACAAGTCTTCAGTACTATTGCTGCAATGTTGTCAGGGCCCGTAGCCTTTGCAATATCCAGTGTCTCCAACTGTTTGTTGGTATCATGTGGAGTGAATCGAATTGGCTGAAGACTGGTATCAGTAATGCTGGGGACCACTGGAGGAGGCTGAGATGGATCATCCACTCAGCACTTCTGGCTGAAGATTGCTGCAGAAGTTTCAGCCTTTTGCACTGATGTGCTGGGCTTCTCCATCATTGAGGATGGGGATGTTTGTGGAGCCTCCTCCTTCAGTAAGTTGTTTAATCATCCTCTACCATTCACAACTCGGTGTGGCAGGACTGCAGAGCTTAGATCTAATCCGTTGATTGTGGGATCACTTTGCTGCTTTCGCTGTTTGTAAGTAGTCCTGTTTGGTGGCTTTGCCAGGTTGATACCACATCTTCAGGTATGCCTGGTGCTGCTCCTGACATACCCTCCTGCACTGTCCATTGAACCAGGGTTGATGGTAATGGTTGATTAGGGAATGTGCTGGGCCATGAGGTTATGGATTGTGCTGGAGTACAATTCTGCTGCTGTTGATGGCCCACAGTGCCTCATGGATGCCCAGTCTTGAGTTGCTAGATCTGTGCCAAGTCTGTCTCATTTAGCACTGTGATAGTGCCACACAACATGATAGAGGTTGTTTTCAATGTGAAGACGGGACTTCTTCTCAACAAGGACTGTGCGATGGTCTCTCTTACTGATACTGTCATGGACAGATGCATCTGCAGCTGGCAGATTGGTAAGGATGAGTTCAAGTATGTTTTTCCCTCACCGCCTGCTGCAGACCCAGTCTAGCAGCTATGTCCTTTAGTACCTGACCAGCTCGATCAGTAATGCTGCTGCTGAGCCACTCTTGGTGGTGGACATTGAAATCCCCCACCCAGAGTACATTTTGTGCCCTTGCCATCCTCCGTCTTTCCTCCAAGTGTTGTTCAACATGGAGGATTATTAATTCATCAGCTGATGAGGAGGACGGTATGTGGTAATCAGCAAGAGGTTTCCTTCCCCATGTTTGACTTGAAACCATCGGACTTCATGGGGTTCGGAGTCAATGTTGAGGGCTCCCAGAGCAACTCCTTCACAACTGTATCCTACTGTACCACTCCCTCTACTGGGTCTGTCCTGCCGGTGGGACGGGACATATCCAGGGATGGTGATGCTGATGGTGTCTGGGACGTTGTCTGTAAGGTATGATTCTGAGAGTATGACTTTGTCAGGCTGTAGCTTGACTAGTCTGTGAGACAGCTCTCCCAATTTTGGCACTAACCCCCAGATGTTAGTGAGGAGGACTTTGCAGGGTCGACAGGGCTGTTTCTGCCGTTGTCTTTTCCAGTGCCTAGGTCGATGCCAGGTGATCTGTCCTGTTTCATTTGTTTGAGTTCTTGTAGTGATTGGTACAACTGAATGGCTTGCTAGGCCATTTCAGAGGGTGCCTGAGTGTCACCCACATTGCAATGGGTCTGGAGTCACATGTGGGCCAGACTAGGTGAGGGTGGCAGATTTCCTTCTTTAAAGGACATTGTCATATGAAGAGTGGTTGAGTACTCTGAATTTGTAGTTGATGGAGTTTAGTAGGATGAGGGGGAATCTGATTGAAACTTTTAGAATACTGAAAAGCCTGGATAAAGTGGACTTGGAGAATATGTTTCCACTGGTAAGAGAGACTAGGACCTGAGGGTACAGCCTCAGAGTGAAGGGACAACCCTTTAGAACTGAGATAAGGAGGAATTTCTTCAGGCAGAGGGAGGTGAATCTGTGGGATTCATTGCAGCAGAGGGCTGTGGAGACCAAGTCACTGAGTGTATTTAAGACAGAGATAGATAGGTCTTTGATTAGTAATGGGATTAAAGGTTATGGGGAGAAGGCAAGAGAATGGGGTTGAGAAACATATGAGCCATGATAACATGATGGAGCAGATTCTGGGCCGAATGTTCTAATTTTGCTCCTGTGTCCTATATTTGAAGTTGCTTAGTGACCTTGTGTTCCTTAGAGATTTTCTGCCTTCTTCTGTGACCCAAAACATTAACTCTCTTTCTGTCTTCACAGAAGCTGCCAGACCTGCTCAGTTTCTGCAGCAATTTTAAGTTTTTTGTTTCTGATTTCCAGAAAAGTAAGATGTTTAGTTTCTCTGCCATTTGCCTGTTCTTTGCTATGAATTCTCCTATCACTTCCTGTAACATGCTCATGTTTATCCTTGCTATCATTCCTTTCACATATTGATAGACAGTCTGCATTTATCATTCCTCTACAACTTGCATTCATATTCTGTTCTCCCTTTCAGAATCTGTTTCTTGGTGTTCCTTGGCTCTCAGTGCTTCAGTCTTACCACTGTTTCTGATAAGCCACTTCCTTTGATCCAATGCGATCCTGAACATCTTTTATTAACAATGGTTGATTCACCTTTCCGTTTGGGCTTTTATGCTTTAAATGAATGTGTATCTGTTGTATACCTTTGTAGTATTTCTTTAAATACCAGCCATTGAGAAACAGGCCACATTACCTGAGTTATTGAACATTTTGGGTGAATTCTCTCATTTAGAAGAGAAGTCCACCTCCCCTATCCAGTCCTTTCACTGTTTTAAAAAGTACTTCATTTTATAAAGTCAGAAGAATACACATCAAGATTCTGCAGTGTTTCATCCAGTGACAAACCAATAGGAATCTGCCTGTGTAAGTGCAGCATACTGATCATCAGCTTGACTTTTAAAAAAAACCTGCAGAAAGCTCAACATCCCCAAGAATGTAGAAGTGAGATGCAGAACTGCTCCCGGGCATCCTCATGGTACTCGGAACAGTTTTGTAAATGGTGGCCTTCTGCTCAGTCCCATTCCCCTCTGCTCCTGCCTTGTTCCTCCCCTGGCCCTTACCCACTTCCTGTACCTCCTTCCTCTGTGTTGTAGAATATTGTATATTCTCTGTTGCTTTCCTGGAATTAGCTGGGGGATCATTTCCTCCTCTGCACTACTGTGCTAACCCAGGTTGTTGATTACAGGCTCCACACCGATCTCAGAAGGATTTCCCACCAAATGGTTCCTCCACTGTTCACTGGAAAGCCCAAAGACAAGTAAGTGGAACGAGCTCTTAGTTTGAATTATTAAGAAACTGCTATTAAAATAGTAGCTGAATATGAGAATATTTTGCATGAAATAAGATTTACTACCTGTAGCACCTTAAAATTTTTGGCCTCAGTCACCTAGGGAAATATTTTAGTCCTGTGTCATAGCAGCTACTACACTGTGTTTGTATTAATAAATCCCTAAATTACCCAGTGTATGTCCGGATAGATCCAAAGATGAACATTTACTATTGAGAAAGTTTTCTTTAACTCTCTGAACTTTAATGGGTTTTGTCAGAAGAACCCAGAACCTTCCCTGAATCTAACAATGACAGCATGACCGTCTCTGTGACCTGTGTAACATTCAGAATGGATAAAGTATGTGACATCAACTGAATAACCTTGAAGCATCACGTCTATTACTTTACTTTGTATGAAATATTACAGCATTTTGCAAACCCACAAACGGCAATGAACTAAGTGATTAGTTAAACAGTTTTTTATTGATGTTTGGTCAGGAAGGAATGTTGTAATTTTTGTCACAGTTGATATCAATGCATTATCACTCTAATGCCAGGCTGTATTATGGTAATGTACAATCTCAGTCGTTTGTTTACCATGGGTCTGTCCTTCAAACAGAAAAGAAACTCTGAGGAAGCAGGCACTCGGTCAATGAAAACCTTCCAGTGTTCCAGATGCTGCCACGATTCTTTCCTCTGATCTCCCATTGGAGGTATGAATCCACCAGAAGAGCGAGTTTGAGATTTATGTCTGTCTGTTTTCTGAACACATTTTGTTGCATTTTATTTTCTGAGAAAGGAGGTTCTTCATTCCGATGTTCTCCTTTTCTTTGCCAGGCCTTTCAGCCCGTTGTGTCTATACTAGCTGAATAAACTAGCCATCCACTGTAACCCAACTTCCCGGCACCAAGTTTGTAGCTTTGCAGTTTACAGCATTTCAGATGCAGATCCAATTTTCTTTGAGTTCTTGTTCAAATGCTTAAGAATGAAAGAGAGAGCTTATATTTCTGTATGATCTGAGAATGTGGTAAAATGCTTTACTGCCAGTGAAGTCTCGAAACTGTGATCACTGTTGTGATGCAGGAAACACAGCAGACTACCTGCTTACAGTACTCTGCTTTATTGAGGTTGTGGAAGGGATATATTTTCACAACTTAGCAGAGAGAGCTCTCCAGATAATCTTCAGATATTGCAGTTTTATTATATCCTGCTGACAAGGTCCCAGTTTATAATCATATCTGACAGCACAGTCCTTGAGTGAGACTTGACCTAGAAACCTCTGAGTGGTGAGACTGCTGCTACTGAACCACAGCTGACATCTGTTTCTTATGTTCATTCCCATTCAGAACCAGTTATTTACCACAAAGGTTAACACCTGCATTAAAATAGTGCACAGTAAAATTGAGCAAAGATGCATTAAGTATTTGTGCAGGAGCAGCACTGACTGCAATTTGCAGCCAATGAAATTAAGGTAACTAATTATTATATATGACATTTTTACCAATTCTGCACACAAAATTAGCATTGCAATCTGTGTTCTGCCTGGCCTCCACTGAAGCACAAATAACGAGTTTACCCAATCTGGCTGAAGTACTGAACCAGGGAAAAAAGTCTCCTATCGTTTCTGGCAATCTTTCACATTTCATGCACAACTCCAAAGATTGATTTTATATTCATAAACTGATCCCAATACCTAGTGCAAACCTTACTCCTGAGCACAGCTTTTGAGCAACCCCCGTACACCCCTGAATTTTAAAGTAGCATGGCTTGATTAGGCCTGTTCAGGATCACACAAGAACACGAGGAGCAGGTGTAGATCATTTGGCACCTGTAACGTGCTCTACCATTTGATATAATCATGGCTGATCTAATTGTGGCCTCAACTCCACTTAATTCCCTGTCCCCATAATCCCAGACTCCCTAATCAGTCAAGAATTGATGAATACACAAGGCAGAGTTTGAATGATCCAACTCCTATTGTTCTTGGAGGAGAATTTCACACAATAATGGCTCTCTGAGAGAGGAGAGAATCTTATCTTGGTGTTAGATAGAGACCCCTAATTTTTAAACTGTATCCCCAAATTCCAGACAACACCCCAAACCAGCCCCCAAGGGCAACATCCACGCAGAATCCTTCCTGTTTAGCTTCTCAGTCTTTTGTATGTTCTTTATAACCTATTTTCCTACTTACCTTAGTGTCATCAGCAAACTTAGCTGCCGTTCAGTCTGTCTATAACAAATATTAGTCTAACTGGCCTGTAGTTGCCTGTTTTATGTCTTGCTGCTTTCTTGGATAGAAGTGTCGTATTTGAGATATTGCAGTCCGCTGGGACCTTTCCCGAATCTAGAAATTTTAGGAGATCATAATCAATACATTGGCTGTTTCTGCAGGATCTTAAGTTGAATTTAAATTTCACCAGTTGCCATGACAGGATTTGAACCAGGTCTCATGGTTTCCAAGCAGTTACCTGGGATTATTAGTCCATTAACATTACCACTTACCACAATCTGTCCAGATCAGCTTGTGAATTAAAATTGCAGTGAAATAGCAAGGGAATAGGATATAAAAGATCTCATGGTATTGCCTAAAGAAGATCAAGAAACTGTCCTAGTCCCGGCCAACAGTCCTTTCTCAACGAACCTGACAAAAACCAGATTCACCTGCTGCCTGTGGGATCGTACAGTCCTTAATTGCCTAAATCTGGAAGTACCAGGGAAAGAAGCAAGACTGTTTGTTTGAAATTGTCTGTATTTATTTTCAGAACGGTTCCTCAATGAGACAACAAGAGCATACAGGCAATAAGAAGGGGTCAGCAGGAACTGGGGGCCATAGCTCAGGACTTCAGGTAAGAGAATAAAGGATTTCTGTTCCTGGTCAATACTGAGTTTGCTTATCTCAAGAAGAATTATCCTGCCTCTTATATCATGCCCCAAGAAACAGCTGCAGAGAATAAAGAAGCAGATACCCGCGCGCACACACACACACACACACACACTCTCACACACTCTCACACACACACACACACACACACACACACACACACACACACACACAGGTGTGCAAAGTACAACTTCAGGAATATGTATTTTATGCCTCTTTAGACCTTTGGAGCATTTCCTTGACCCATTTTTGCTAGGGTAGAGTACCTAGGGGAAGGGGTCCTTCTTCTCTCTTTGGCAATGATTGGGTTGTGGGGGTCCCTCTGCCACATCAAAGTCATGCAATGGCAAGATTTGTGGAGAGGAGGAGTGGTAGTGGGGAACAGGGAGAACTGCCACTTTGTATGATCCTCACACAGCACTGATGTGTCTTTTCAGCTGTGTGACTTTATCCCATCTGATCATCTCGTAGGAACATCCAACATCCATTTTCATCACGGAAGGCCATTCGTTTGCCTGGAACTATGTCAATTCATTCATTTTGGAGATGCTTCAAGATGAGTTGGTGCCTGATACCTTGATGGAAGAGCTGGCAGATGATGCCACTAAGGTACTGCATGCAATTCCTCTGTTCCAAAAGCTGCACAATCCAGGTCAAAAATACAAACGCAGAGAATGTTGCAGTGGAGTGGCACGGTGGCACAGTGGTTAGCACTGCTGCCTCGATTCCACTCCTGGATGACTGTCTGTGTGGAGTTTGCACATTCTCCCTGGGTCTGGGTGAGTTTTCTGTGGGTGCTCTGGTTTCCCCCCTTGGTCCAAAGATGTGCAGGTTAGGTGGATTGGCCATGGGAAATACTGGATTACAAGGATGGAGTGTGTCTGGGTGGAATGCTCTTCGGAGGATTGGTGTGGACTCGACGGACCAGATGGCTTTCTTCCACACTGTAGGAGGTTTATGATTCTGAGATAACAAGGTGTAGAGCTGGATGAACACAGCAGGCCAAGCAGCATCATAGGAGCAGGAAGGCTGACGTTTCAGAAGGGCCTAGACCCGAAACGTCAAGCTTTCCTGCTCCTATGATGC
>JAHRHZ010000042.1:1014640-1047421 GCA_024137785.1 Ginglymostoma cirratum | reverse complement strand
GCTTACCTGTTAGAGTATGTGTTATCTCTGTATCTCACTAAATGCCAGTAGTATTTTGAGCAGAGTTCACAAGGGCCATGTTGCAGAAGCTTTTAATTAGGAATGAGGACATCACTGGTTAGGCCAGCATTTGTTGCCCTTCCCTCAGTACCCAGAGGTCATGTCAGAGTCAACTGCATTGCTCTGGGTTTGGAGTCACATGTAGGCCAGATTAATTAAGGAATGCAGATTTCTGTCACTAAGGGACGTTAGCAAACCAGATGGGTTTTTCTGACAGTTGGCAATGGTTTAACGGTCATCATTAGACTCTTAATTCCAGATATTTATTGAATTAAAATTCCACAGTCTGCCCTGGCGGGATTTGAACCTGGATCCCCAGAGCATTACCTGGGTCTCTGGCTTAATAGCCCAGTATTAATACAACTAGGTCATAGCTCACTCTTTCTCTCTTGCACTAGCTTTTGTTCTGTCTTGGTCCCCCAACTGACGTGCTCCCACCACCATCACCAACCCCCACGCCGTGACTTTGGAAGCACTGTGAAGGTTGCTGTTCATTAAGGAATTATTTTTCTTTCAGTGTGCTCCTGCATATTCACCGACTGGGAAGAGTTTCGACATCAAGGGTAAGCTACTGTAAGTATAATGGAAGATAGCAAAACTTCCACGAATAAAACAATTTTGTTTTAATAAAGGAAACATCAGACAATTTGAACATAGCAAGTTTCCACAAACACATTAAAAATGAGATTAACAACTAGATGTCCTGCTGTGGTATTGTCAGTTGACGGTTAAAAGTTAATCAGGATACCATGGACCTTTTATCACCACTTGTGAGATACTTCACGTTCATGGTTTTGCCATTTTATCTGAATGTTGGTATGTCCAAGAGCCAGCGGTACCAAACTGCAAATTGTTCCACCTGTGGCTTCAGTTGCCAAGACTCTAAAGCCTGGATTCCCATCCCTAAACCTCTAACACTCTACCTCCCACTTCTTCTTTAAAGTGGCTCTTAAAGTTTACTTCTTTGACCGAGCTTTTGTCACCTGCCTAAGTATCTCACTTGTAGTTCAACGTTGTGCTTTATTTGGGGTAACATTCCTATGGAGTGCCTTGGTATGTTGTATTGTTGGTACAATTTAAATGCAAGTTATTGTACGGTAAATATGGTGATAGTTTCACGATGTATTATTCCATTCGCACTAAACGCCTATTTTCATGATGTACCCCATACTGACACAGCTGTTTATAATTGATAACCGACTATTCTCCTCACATTCCAACTGATGTAGAATCTTGTAAAATGTTCAGAGGAGAGCTGCTGGATCAAAATAAAGCCAAAAAGTGTTGGTGAAACTGACTAGGTTTGACAGCAGTCATGGAGAGAGTGACCTTCTGGGTCTAACATGGTTCTTCTTCAGGACAGATTGAACTAATATTTAGTTTGAGAGTTCTCCTCTTACTGAAATTGGCTTTTATCTGAGAAAAACATGGACATTGCACGAATTTGATTTAACACTTTCTAAAGTATACTCATCAGTAAAGTGATTGAATGTGTCATCAACAGTGCTTTCAAGCAGCACCTGCTCAGTGACGCCCAGTTTAGGTTCTGCCAGGGCCATTCAGCTCCTGACCTCATTACAGCCCTAGTTCAAACATGGACAAAGAGCTGAATTCCAGAGTGAGGTGAGAGTGACAGCCCTTAAAATCAAGACTGCGTTCGAACGAGTATGGCATCAAGGACCCTGAGCAAAACTGGAATCAATGGGTGTCAGGGGGGCAAACTCTCCGGTGGTTGGAGTCATATCTGATACATAGGAAGATGGTTGTGGTTGTGGAAGGTCAATCATCTCAGCTCCAGAACATCTCTGCAGGAGTTCTTCAGGGTAGTGTCCTCAGCCCAACAATCTTCAGCTGCTTCATTAATGACCTTCCGTCCCTCATAAGGTCAGAAGTGGGGATGTTCGCCAATGATTGTACAACATTCAGCACCATGCATGACTCCTCACACTGAAGCAGTCGATGTTCACATGCAACAAAATCTGGATAATAATCCGTGTCCAAATGCAACAAGATCTGGACAATATCCAGGCTTGGACTGACAAGTGGCAAGTGACATTGGCGCCACACAAATGCCAGGCTATGACCATCACCAATAAGAGACAATCTAACCACCGCCCCTTGACATTCAATGATGTCACCATCACTGACTTCCCCACTATCAACAGCCTGGGATTATCATTAACCAGAAACTCCGCCGGACTTGCCACATAAACACAGTGGCTACAACAGCAGATCAAAGTCTAGGAATAAAGCAGCGAGTAACTCACCTCCTGACTCCTGGAAGCCCATCTACCTTCCGCAAGGCACAAGTCAGGAGTGTGATGGAATACTCCCTATCTGCCTAGATGAATGTGGCCCCAACAACACTTGACAAGCTTGACACCATCCAGGACAAAGCAGCCCTTGCTTGATTGGTACCACATCTACAAGCACCCACCACCGACACTCAGTAGCAGCAGTGTGTACTATCTACAAGATGCACTGCAGAAATTCACCAAAGATCCTCAGACAGCACCTCCCACACCCATGACCACTTCCATCTAGAAGGACAAGGGCAGCAGATACATGGGAACACCACCACCTCCAAATTCCCCTCCAAGCCACTCACCATCCTGAATTGGAAGTATATGGCCATTCCTTCACTGTTGCTTATCAAAATCCTGGAACTCCCTCCCTAATGTCATTGTGGGTCAATCCACAGTAGGTGGACTGCAGCAGTTCAAGAAGGCAGCTCACCACCACCTTCTCAAGGGCAACTAGGGATAGGCGATAAATGCTGGCCCCAGCCAGTGACACCCACATCCCACAAATGAATAGGAAAACAAATGGAAAATGATAATCCAAATGAAAGGCAGTGAGCAGAAAGATTAGCAAGTAATGGCACACATGCAGAATGTAAATGTAGGGCCAGGTTAGATACAGTAGGTTTCTTTTTGCAGAGAAGCATCAGCATTTGGAATGATGTGGCAGCAGACATCTATAAATAAACATT
Source organism: Ginglymostoma cirratum (assembly GCA_024137785.1). Lineage (NCBI taxonomy): Eukaryota > Metazoa > Chordata > Chondrichthyes > Orectolobiformes > Ginglymostomatidae > Ginglymostoma > Ginglymostoma cirratum. Next base: position 1,044,369 of record JAHRHZ010000042.1, on the reverse strand, counting down.
TGTGATTGTTGGCCAGTTACTGTAAGGAGCAGAAGTTTGCCTGGTGACCCTGGGAGAAGTGGGGGGGGGGGCGGGTGCAGTTAAATTGTGGAAATAGGATAAAGCAGCACAGGTACAAACAGTTGGTTGAATTCCTTCCTCCTGATGTCACAAACATTCTCTCAGGAGGATGGAAATTATTGGATGAAAATGGCTATGTCGATATTCTTCACCTTCAGTATCTCAGGAATTGCAGGATGTGGTGCAAATTAGTTGTTGACTAATCAATCTCTGTTGATGAGTCTATCGATTTAGTCCACAACAGCCCCAGGTGTGAGACTCCTTTGCTGGAGAATGTTGGGAGTCATAGATCTAAATTTCTGAAGAAGAGTCTCTGGACTCAAAACATTAACTTTGTTTTTCTTTCTCTGCGCATACACGAGCAGATCTGCTGAGTTTTCTAATTACTGCATACCCAGCCTGACAATGTTGATTTCTGTAAGAAACCTATATAATTTTCATTTATAAACTGCTTCCACCATGTCCTGAGAAGTCACGGTCAACCGAACCAGTTTAACCACACTGTCTCTAAATTATACTTTTGCAGATTAGTTTTGATTTTCTCTCCTTCAAGCCTGGGCCGTCTCCTCTCATTCCACTGCACAGGTCAAATGAAAGTTGTTGGAAAAGCTCAGCAGATCTGGCAGCATCTATGAAGAAATGTCAGAGTTAACGTTTCAGGCCCAGTGACCCTTCCTCAGAACTGATGGTGGCTAGTAAAGTGTTTGTTATATACAGAAGATAGAGTGGAGGGAGGGGGTTTGGAGTAGACGATAGGTGGGGATACATTTCAGAGGCCCCTTTGTCAAAGTCGGCCTCATCAGAACAGATTTGATGGAGACAGAAGAACTGGGAGATAGATTAGAGTCTTTATAGGAAGCAGGGTGTGAGGATATATAGTCCAGGTAGCTGTGGGAGTTGGTGGGTTTACAGTGGATATTAGTGGCCAGTCTATCCCCAGAAATGGAAACAGAAATGTTGAGGAAGGGAAGAGAGGAGTCAAAGAGAGACCAGGTGAAAGTGAGGGCAGGGTGGAAATTGGAGGTGAAATCAATTAACTTTTCCAAATCCGGTCGAGAGAGGGAAGTAGCATCCATGATACCATTGATATATTGAAGAAAGAATTGTGGGTGGGGGCCAGAATAGGACTAGAACCAGGAATGTTCCACGTACCCCACAAAGAGACGGGCATAACTGGGGCCCATGTGGGTACCCATGGCCACCCCTCTGACCTGAAGAAAATGAGGAGTTAAAGGAGAAGTTGTTGAGGGTGAGGACGAGCTTGGCCAAGCAGAGGGGGGTGGCGGTGAGTGAGGATGGTTCAGGCCTTTGCTGCAGGAAGAAGCGGAGAGCCCTAAGACCCTCCTGGTGGAGGTGGTGTAAAGGGATTGCACGTTCATGGTAAAGAGGAGGCGCTGAAATCTGCAAACTGGAAAATTCTGAAATCGGCGTAAAGCATCAGAGGAATCACAGATGTACATAGGCAGGGATTGGACCAGGGGAGAGAAGACTGAGTCCAAGGTAGGAAGAGATAAGCTCTGTGGGGCAGGAGCAGGCTGAAACAATGGATCAGCCAGGGCAGTCCTGTTTGTGGATTTTTGGAAGGGGATTGAATTGAGCTGTGCGGGGCTGGGGGACTATCAGCTTGGAGGCGGTGGGGAGGGCAGTGGGACCACTAGCTATTACATATATTTGATGAGACCGTTCCCGTAGGAACGATCCTCACCGAGATGCACCGTAGTGCTAATGTCAAGGAGTAATGCGGAGTCAGGCGTTGCTGCACATCATTTAGATTGTCTGCGAGACGAGAAGGGGACAGTTTGAGGTACTAGGGCCAAACGGACACAGTCTTCAACCATTTGCACCACACATGTATAGATCATAGCACTTGACACTGCCGGCGATAGTAGTGGTAATCAAATCTCCGATAGATAGTTTGGAGATACCCAATTTCTTGAGGTGGTTAGCACTCCTATTATAGATGAATCCACGGCATGATATCACCACCGGAATCTGCTTGACCGTTGCAATCCCGTGGCCAATCGCTGCCAAGTACTTCCGAGTGGCGACCACAACTTCATCATACCCGTATTTCTCCGACTTCGATGACCACGTCTCCTCCATACAGGTTTCAAGTGGTACCGCCACATCACACACATAGGCAGTCTCACCCTCAATCACTATGATATCAGGCTTGCAAAACGACGTCCTTAATGGAATACGAGGCTCTGTCATTACTTCAGCCTTCTTTGCATGTCGCAGCTGACGCACTAGTTGTTTGGCAATCCGCTTGTGTCGTGTGCAGTGTGCGTCATGCATGACCGTACAGCTTTGCAAGATGTGATTGAGGGTTTCCAGATTGCCACAGTTGCCTTGGCATTTGGTGTCTCCAGTCCCACGGGCTCCCCGAGCTTTTCTAGTCTTTGTCGAGAGCGACCCAGTTCTCAACTGGGTAGCTCTAATGAATAACCTGGGGAACACTTTCTTGTTCTTTGATCACCATCTGTAGGAAATTGGGTCAGCCTTTATTCCCTGTAGTATCCTGCAGTCAGCGTGGCGGAGCATTCGTTCTCTCCAACCCACCTTGGCCTCTTCCATATCAAATGCATCCATGTTCCCGGTCTTGCCCAGTCTGCACATCTCTCTACATATGGGTTGGAAAAGATTTAGTGTCACCAACACCCACATCCAGGGATTTTCCCTCGCTAAGAGTCGTTCCAGCCTCCTCCCCTTTTCAAAAGGAATGATGGTCAATAGACATGGTATACCTAGCCCTCCATCCTTCAAGGTAGCATGTATAAACCCGATGGGGGTGTCTTTGGGGAGCCGGAGCCAATTTCTAATGGCCTGTCTAACCTGCAAATCCATAGCCTTAAGAGTATTCCGATGACCTTCGCCCAGCGTCAGGCAATACTTCAGCTTCGGGATCAGGTGATTTCGGACAATTTCCACCCGCTGTTGTGGTTTTAATGGGGCGCGCAATACCTCATGAATCATGTCATGTAGTAGTTGTTTGTGAGGTATTGGTGCCCATCCTTTCCAACTTAGTTGGATGCCTAGGTATTTGACATGGTCAGTGGAGACCATGTATGGAATCACCGAGCCATCCACACTGATCTTCATCTCCTTGGTGGCCACAGTCTTGGCTTTCTTCGATCCTACAATCGAGAGGGTCCTTGACTTTACTGGATTGGTATTCATACCAGCCTCCTTCAGGGACGTTGTTATCTTTCCCAGTTTCTCTCTCAATCGGGATTCGTTTTCAGCCAACACCACCAAATTGCCCACATAGTCTACCACGTCCACCTTTTCCCCAGCAAACTGGTACCCTATGTGTCTATCCGCAAGCTCAATCACCTCGTCCACCACCATAATGAACAGTAGCGGGGAGAGGGGATCGCCCTGCCTCACCCCCCTGGCAGCTCTGATCATAGTCCCGTCCAACAGGGCCTCCGCTCCATCATATCCACTCTTGATCAGAGCCACCAGTGGGAGTGGTGCTCCAAATCCCGCCGCCGCTCAAAATATGGTGTCATGGGCGACCATGTCAAACGCCTTGGAGACATCAACAAAAACACAAGCCAAATTGTCATATCTTGCGTGAGCCTCACGCAGCACCGCCGTCACCAGCTGGGTGGCTTTGAATGTTCCGTCCGTCCTCAGGAACCTGAACTGGAAAGGTGGCAGGTTTGGACAGGACATCCACCCCTCGGCGAGAATTTTATGAAGTACCCGGAGCACCACCGATGTTATGTTTATTGGCCTCAAGTCTGTCGGGTTGGTAACTTTCCCTTTGCACTTGGGAACTAATGTTATCCGGGATATTCGTAACCTTTTAGGAACGTATTCCAAGGTGATAACCATATTGAAATAAGCGGCCCATATCCTCACATCCACCGCCGCCATTTCCTCAGCCGACCATCTATCCACCCTGGGTGCTGTTCCTTTAGAAGCCGCTATTCCTTTTCTTACCTCCTCCGTCTCGCATGGATATATCAGGTCCAATCGTGCATCCAAGATCTTCCTAATCGGCCGGTCGTCCACCTTGTGCTCTCGTGGTAGAAGTTCAGTCCAGTATTGGATGGTATTTTCGGGCCAAGATTTGTCAGCAACCACCATGTCCTTCCACTCCCCATGGAGTATGGTCTTTACTATATCTCCCCTCTGTTTCACCCAGTGGGCCTGGACATGTGCATACTCCTTACGCCTGTGCTGTTTTGCAGTTAACTGTTGCCAACCTTGGGATGTTACTCGAGCCGTCGATGGTCTCCACTTCAATGGCAGATTTTCATCTGCGTGCTTATCCAATACCTTCCTTGCTTCCAACACAGAGCACTCCCCCCGATGATCCGCTCAACCAGAGACTGGAGCACATCGGACCCAAATTTATCCATACAGTTCCCCTGTAGCTGTTGACCGGCCGTCTCCAATAGTCGACGGCGCCATTCTTCATCTATTATGGGACGCTGTTCCAGTTCTGATGGAGTATCGGTGTAGACAAGCTGTTCTTCGCTTCCGCCCGTTGTTGATATAGGTGTCATCCGCGCCGGCTGTTGTCTTCGCCTTGTAGTTCCTACCTCCTGGATTCCAATTATCATGGGCTCAGGGCACTTCGCTGGCGTAGAACTTGCCTCGTGGTCCTGGTTCGTATCCTTTGGTCTTTCCCTCGATGACACAGGTGGGGTCCCTCCTACGCTCACTTGGGCTATAGATGCCCCCGACATCGAGCTCACCCCATACGCAGATTCTGGCCAACCGATAGATTTCATCCTTGCCCTCACCACCTCCGGGGTCCGTCCCAGCATCTCAGCCATAGCCTGACAAATGGTCTTCTTATCTTCTCCAGGCATCCAATGAGCGGAAACATAATCCTTCAACTGCTCATCTTCATGTGCCTCCCATCTTCGTTTTGTCACCCTGATGGTATCCAACTTCTTCTTATTGGCTTCCTCTGGATGTTGTATTCTCTGATGCTGGGACAGACCGATCTTCGTACAGAAGGCTGTCTGGCAGATCTCACACCTCCAAGGCAGCTCGGCTGTAATGTCGTCGCTTCCGTGGTGCGTTCTTCTGTGTCCATTTAGCCCCAACCTCGACCTGTACCCCCTTCCACAAGCCTCGCAGACAAATCTCGCAGCTCCTCCCTGACTGCTGTGATCCGAAGCAGAGGCTTCGGTTTTTTCCTTTTCCTGTTTTGACGTAGCACAGCACAAAATGACTGGGGGTGCTAACGAGGAGGTGGTCGACCATGTAAGAGAGTCATAGTTACTCCCGCCAGTTACCGTAGTTGATACAATGGCCTGATGTGCCGTGGTGGGACCATGGTCCAGGGGGAGGTAGGAGGAGGTGTCTGCGAGTTGGTGCTCAGCCACTGCAAAGTAGAGGTCAGTACGCCAGACTACAACAGCACCACACTTATTGGCAGGCTTAGTTACAAAGTCAGGGTTGGATCTAAGCGCACAGAGTGTAGTAAATTCAGAGGGAGATAGGTTGGATTTGGTGGGGGGGCACAGAAATTGAGGCAACTGATATCCTGTTAACAGTTCTCAATGAACAGATCGAGTGCAGGAACAAAGGCCAGAGGGAGGGGTCCATGTGGAGGGAGAGTGTTGGAACAGGGCGAAGGGGTCTGTGGGACAGGGAGAGGACTGTTGTCCAAAGAAATGGGCGCGGGGGCGAAGACAGGGGAGGAAGAGTTTGATGTCATGTCGCGCCTGAAATTTGTTAAAGTAGGGGCAGAGGAATAAAGCTGAGGCCTTTGCTGAGTACAGAACGTTCAGCATTGGAGAGCAGAAGTTTAGGAGGGATGGTGAATACCTGACAGGAGGTGGGGTTGGGAGAGGGGACGGAATCGGAGGGATGGGGAGGAGAGGAAGGTTCCAGAGGGCTGTGTGTATCTCTGACTTGTTGCATCTTGTGGGCTGATCCCTGAAAGGAAAAGGAAAAGTTTTGTGTTAGCACAGTGAATGAGCCAGAGGATGAAGTGGAACTGTGGAATGGTGTAGCCCTGAGCCAGTGTGATGCGATGCTGTTGGAGAGAAAGGTTGAGAGTGTCAATGTGGCGCTGCGTGGCACTGAGTGTGGATCTCAGGATGTGGCGAGAGCAGCTGTCTGTGGAACATCGGAGATACCTGTGATCCTAGGAGAATTCAAAGCATTCCCTTCCTTGACATCTCTGTTCTCATTCTTGGGGATGGACTGGCCACAAATATCCACCATAAACCCATGGACTCCCACAGCTACCTGAACTATACATCCTCATACCCTGCTTCCCTAAAGACTCTATCCCGTTCTCTCAGTTCCTCCGTCTCTGTTGCGTATGTTCAGATGAGGCCACCTTCAACAAGGGAGCCTCTGACATGTCCACCTTCTTCCTCAACGGAGGACTCCCCAGCATGGTTGTTGACTGGGTCCAACCCATCTCCTGCACTTCCACCGTCACCCCTTCTCTTCCCTCCCGCAACAGCAGTAGGGTTCCCCTTGTCCTTACCCACCATCCCACCAGCATCCACATCCAGAAGATCATCAGGCGCCAGTTCTGCCACCTCCAGCAAAATGCCACCATCAGATGCACATTCCCCTCTCAAAGAACAAAGAAAACTTACAGCCCGGGAACAGGCCCTTCGGCCCTCCAAGCCTGTGCTGATCCAAATCCACTGTCTAAACCTATCGCCCAATTCCTAAGGATCTGTATCCCTCTGCTCCCCACCTACTCATGATGCCACCCACTCTCCTCTCTTGTCTGCCTTCCGCAGGGACTGTTCCCTCCGGGACACCCTGGTTCACACTTACTTCACCACCAACACCTATCCACAGCCCTATGGCACCTTCCCCTGTAACCGGCAAAGGTGCAACACCTGCCCATTTTTACCTCCTCCCTCGCCAGTAGCCAAGGGCCCAAACATACCTTCCAGGTGAAGCAACACTTCACCTGCACTTCCCAGAATCTAGTCTACTGCATTCGCTGCTCACAGTGTGATCTCCGCTACATTGGGGAAACAAAGCCTAGACTGGGTGACCACTTCACAGAACATCCGTGTTCTGCTCGCAAAAAAGATCCTGATCTACCTGTTGCCTGCTTAAAAACCCCACCCTGTTCTCTGACCAACATCTCTGTCTCAGGTTTGGTGCAGTGTTCCAGCGAAGCTCAGTGCAAACTAGAAGAACAGCACCTCATTTTCTGCCTGGGACCTTGCAGTCCTCAGGACTTCATATTGAGCTCAATAATTTAAGGGCCTAAACTCTCCCATGTCTAAGCCCCCTACCCCACACACCAAGCCTTATTATCACATAGCCTGGAGGGCGCTAGCTATGAAGAGAGGTTGAGTAGATTAGGATTATGTACATTAGAAAGACAGAGGTTGAGGGGGGACCTGATTGAGGTCTACAAAATCATGAGTGGTATAGACAGGGTGGATAGCAAGAAGCTTTTTCCCAGAGTGGGGGACTCAATTACTAGGGGTCACGATTTCAAGGTGAGAGGGGAAAAGTTTAAGGGAGATATGTGTGGAAAGTTCTTTACACAGAGGGTGGTGGGTGCCTGGAACGCATTGCCAGCGGAGGTGGTAGAGGCGGGCACGATAGTGTCATTTAAGATGTATCTAGACAGATACATGAATGGGCAGGGAGCAGATCTTTGGAAAATAGGTGACAGGTTTAGATAGAGGATCTGGATCGGAGCAGGCTTGGAGGGCCGAAGGGCCTGTTCCTGTGCTGTAATTTTCTTTGTTCTTTGTATCCAACTGCTCTTCTCTTTCTTTGGGGTCTATCCCCACCTATCATTTACTCCTTACCCCCTCTACCCCACCCTATCTACTGTGTATAAACCAACATTTTCCCAGCCACCATCAGTTCTGAGGAAGAGTCACCGGACCCGAAATGTTAACTTTTGGTTTTTCTTCACAGAAGCTGTCAGACCTGCTCAGCTTTTCCAGCAACTTCTGTTTTTGGTTCCTGATTTACAGCATCCACAGTTCTTTTGCTTTTTTTAAAAAATGAGGTGAAATGGTTCATCAACAATAGGACACCTGTGAAATCGGCAGTCGGATGGTGTAACAGAATGATTTCTGAAACATGTAGATACTGCACTGAGAGGCCTTGGGATCTCTGGATTAGTGAAATCCTCACTTGGCCATTCACCTTTCACTATCTTTGTGGTATTAAGATGTTCTGGTATTATTCACGAGCTGCTATTTGTATTTTTCAGGCAGACATTGAAACCGGGTATATTGAAGCAGCTGCCAACTGTATCAGTATTAGACACACTCCTGGAGGAAACGAGTCAGTGAGATGACTGTGGGATTGATCTGAAGAGTTGTTGAGGAACTTGTCAAAAACCACCTGCCCAACACAGCCATCGATGAATCTCTAACAGAGCTAATAGTGGAGACGATTGAGCCAGTGGTGCCACGGCTTGTGGGTGTCACGGCGTAATCTTTTCGGAGAGTTTTGTTTTCTTTTTAAAGTGGTTTATCTCCGAGTGAAACAGTGAGTTGTTGAATTGGTCTTGTTTTTATTGTTTCATGGAATGTCGGTGTCACTGGCAAGATCCGCATTTGTTGCCTGTCCCTATTTGCCCTTTAGCTGAAGCCAGTTGAAAGTCAATCACCTTATTGTGGGTCTGGAGTCAAATGCGGACCAAAGATGTCTGATTTCCACCCCTAAAGAATACTAGTGACCCCAGTTGGCCTTTTAATCAATCAGTCACCACTGTTACTGAATAAACTTCAGTTCCAGATTTTTAATTAATTCAGATTCCACTAGCTGCTGTGATGAGAATTGAACTCTCACTCCCAGAAAAGAGGAACCTGGGCTTCTGTATTACCATTCCAGTGACATTACTACCGTGCTGCAGTTGGTCTCCTGTCCTCACGCCCCCACACTTGTACAATACTAACACAATAAAATGTGGGCTGTGTGACATGTACGTTCCATGGATGTAAAGATGCAGCCAATGTAACAGTGAGCCTTTGCAATTATTCCACAATCAGCATTATCAAGACATCAGTCCATGGTTCATGGTCCTGTTTTCAGAAAAACCTTTCATTTAGATAGCTCTATAACTGTATATCCTAAAATATTTTACAGCCAATCAAGTATGTTTTGAATTAGTCTCTATTCCAATATAGGGAAGTGAGCAGTCAATTTGCACATGGTGAAACTGTGTTACTGGACAGACCTCCCTGTTGTTTTTCGAATAATACAATGAGAGTACTTCTATTTTCTATCTTATCTAAAGGGTGGTCTCACTGGCAATGCAACACTCCCTCAAGTTTACACCCTATATGTTATATATGCTCATGCCTCCACGCTGAAGCTGAAACTCTGATTCAAGCAGAGTTAACGTTTGGGTCAAGTGACCCTTCTTCAGAACTGGACCATCTCTCCACAGATGCTGCCAGATATGCTGAGTTTTCTCAGCAACTTTTTATTTTTGTTTTTCATTTCCAGTATCAGCAGTTATTTGTTTTTTTAAAACTCTGATTCAATGCTGAAGATGCAACCCAGGTTGACACTTAAAGTTTTAATGACCCTGTTTGAAGGGACCTTCCTCTTGGTTTGTTATTCTTCCTCTAATCAACTCTATCAGAAACAGTCTAATTGGCCAGCAGTTTAACTGCAGCCTGTGGATGTCGATGTGCCACAACGTTTGCTGAATTTTCCAGAACCTCAGTCACTGAATTCACAGTATGTTGTTGTATTTAAAGTTCTTTGAGATGTAACTTGATAAATAGAAGACTTTCTTTATCCTGTTTCCTTGCATTGCCATGTACACTAATGCTGTTTTGAGGAACTCCCAAGAATTAGTAATAACTTGTGTTTTGAATACCACAGGTGAAAGAAGCTGTAAGTGAAACATTGTTGGAGGGAATCCTGCAGGAAGATATCCTTTCAGAGGTACTGGATGAGGAAATGAGGAATGTCGCAGTGTTACTGCTGAGTGAATATGACACTGAAACATATGAAGAAGAGCAGCAGCAGGCTGTAAGTGAAAGAGCGGAGAGTTGTCAGTTTGATGACCATGATTATGGTTTTTCATATTATATTTAAATTATGACTGTCAAGGTATTCATTTGTAAAGGAAGTTATCCAATATACTGGTGCTTGATTTCTGGATAAGAGGTCAATTTGCTTTAACAACAATAAACCAGTTATGCCAAGCAGGCCAGTTGGTACCATACAATTTGCCTTCGTGGTAGTATCCATTGATCCCTTTTGGCGAAGGTGCACCTGTCTGCTCAATAGGGCAAATTTGGATCTTATTGTGCTCAGATAATTGGTTGGTAATTCTTTCCAAAACTTGTATTTAAGGAGTAGCCATTTGAGCAAGATACAGTGCAGGTCTGCCAGTATTTGGAGAAATTAACTGCTCAGATCTGCAACGTTTTGGGCTGAACTGGAAGAAGTTTTGGACAGTTTTAAGGAAGTCCAGAGACAAGGGATGAAGAGGTGGAAGAAAGAATGAAACGAAAGGTCTGTGATAAGATGGAGGGCAGGAGAGATTAAACGACTAAGGGAATGGGAGAAGTAAAGAAAGATGTGTGAAGCTGAGATGTAAATGATCCCCTCTGGAAAAGTGCAATGTGCTTATGACCTGGAATTTGCTGAACTTTGTGTTAAGTCCAAAGGATATGAAATCCCTAATTGAAAAATGCGATGCTCTTCCTCAGGCTCTGGTGAGCTTCGTTGTCAGCACATCAAAGAGTGTGCCTTCAGAAGATAGCTGGGCAAATTTGAAGGACAAAATGAGATGGGGAATTATGATTTAAATGGATGGACCAAGAATTAATTAATCAATGGGGAACAGGAACATTGGGGCAGCACGGTGGCTCAGTGGTTAGCACTGCTGCCTCACAGTGCCAGGGACCCAGGTTCGATTCCAGCCTCAGGTGACTGTCTGTGTGGAGTTTGCACATTCTCCCTGTGTCTGCATGGGTTTCCTCTGGGTGCTCCAGTTTCCTCCCACAATCCAAAGATGTGCAGGTTAGGTGGATTGGCCATGCTAAATTGCCCATAGTGTTCAGGGATGTGTAGATTAGGTGGGTTACAAGGGGACAGGTGTGGGCAGGATGCTCCGAGGTTCGAGGACTTGTTGGGCCGAAGGGCCAGTTTCCACACTGTAGGGATTCTAGATTATTAATAGAGTTAGAAATATTAAAAAAGGATGATCGTGAAATTAGAACAGGAACAATAGCACAGAAAACATCATAGACTGCAAGACATCAGTGAAACAACAGAGAGTTAGAGATGAACTGGATCTAAAACTCTGTAGGTTTTTAATTGCAGTGCAAAGCCATCATCCACTCAAGTTTTGATTCAGCAATGTTTGTGGAGTCAGGGAAGCTGATTTTAAATAAACTAGAAGAGTTTGCTGCGAGGGGTCTTTGTCAGAAGCTGCCCGAATAGCAGTTAGTGTTGCATGCTGAGCCACTGAAGGGACTGGGGGTGAGCTGTTACAAATGTTTAGCTCTTTTTCACAAAACCTTACTCGAAATGGGGTTGAGGAACAGACCCACCATGATGTAATTTGAATCATACAGTCTGCTGGAGCCATTCAGGCCATAATGCCTGTGCTGTCTCTGTGATAGGCCTAACCAGTTAATGCCAGTGCTGTGTTCCTTCCCTATACTCCTGTAATATTTTTCTCTCCATTATTTATCAAAATGTCTTTTGAAAGTTAGTATTGAATCAGTTTTTGCCACCCTTCTGGGCAGCTGTTGCAGATACTCGCAGTGTAAATTAAAATATTCCTTGGTGTGTGTTGCCACTGGTTCTCTTTCCAACCATTTTAAATTTGTCTCCTCTCATCACTGACTTGCTCATCCCTCAAAGAAGTTTTCCTTATTTACTTGATCAAAACTTCTTACAATTTGAGTGCTTTTATCAAACCTCCTCTTTATCTTTTCCATCTTAAGGTAAACGATCCTGGCTTCTGCCAACCCTACTGAACAAAAACAGAAGTTGCTGGAAAAGCTCAGCAGGTCTGGCAGCATCTGTGAAGGAAAAAACAGAATTAGCGTTTCAGGTCCGGTGATCCTGCCTGAGCTCTGAGGAAGGATCACTGGACCCGAAATGTTTTTTTCCTTCACCAATGGTGCCAGACCTGCTGAGCTTTCCAACAACTTCTGATTTTGTTCCTGATATACAGCATCCGTAGTTCTTTCATTTTTCATTTCTCATGTTACTGAAATTGCTCATTCAGAGAATAATCTAGAGAACCTCCTCTGCAGCCTGTCCAAAGAGTTAACGTCTTCCTGAAGTAGATATGCAAACAGGCTAAAGGGACTTGCTGACCACCTCACGTTCTCGTATTCCTTTCCACAGACTGTTGGAAGGGGATGAAAAGATGCAGAAATTTCTTCAGAACCAACGCCAAGATCCAATTTTGGCCCCACCTCCTTTGGCAGCTTCGGGTGATGTGATGGGTGCAGTCTAAAGAAGCCTAAAGGTGTTGAGTTGGAATTAGCTTTGGCTGGGTTAGGATTATCTTTGTATGGGGAAAGGTGCAATCCATGCAATTGTGGAATGAGTGGTGGAAATGAGATGAAAGTGCATCAGCAGTTTACAGTAACGTAATAGTAAGCACTTTCATAGCCTGGTAATTAACATATAATTTGTTGCAGGTGAGGACAAATGCTGACAAGAGACTCCTTGATATACTCCTCCTGGAGAATCTGTTGAAGATTCTTGGGAACCAGCGGAGAAGATTGCTTGAAAAGATTGAGCTGGACAGGCTATTGGACAGTAAGTTGTTATACTCTCCACATACCCACGCGCTATCACCCTGAGGGAAACTGAGCAATGTACTGAGCACAGGGTGGCAAAATATGGAACAATATATGGGGTTCCTAATCTAACACAAGCGCACCCTTGCATTTACCTATATCCTAGTGAAAGCATCCACAGAGGTCAAAGGCTTCCCAAGAAAATAAGAGGAAAATTCAAGGGGTTAAGAAATCACCAGTGGCGTGCCCTCCAGTAACCAATTGTTGAAAAATTATTGCAAAATACCAGGATGAATTGTGAAACTTTAAACCTCTCCATTGTGGGAAAAGGAAGAGAGAACCTGAAAGAAATGGGGAGATTTTTATTTAAACCAATGCAGACAAGGAACTGTGTTCCATGTATATTTGTACAAGTTTCTGTTCTAAATAAATTTGGCATAAAATCTAGGATTATTAGCTACCAAATTGTTGTAAATCTCAATCTAATCTTTTTATAGAGAAGGAGATATTACTGTATGTGACTCCAGACCTATAAGCAATTAGTTGATGCTTAACTTAACTTAAATGTTCTAACAAGCCACTCAGTTATATTCAAAAGGGAAGCTCACATCCATTTTCTCAAGTGCAGTTTAGGCTTGGGACTGAAATGTTGGCCTTGTCAGCCACACTAACATCCCAAGAGTGAATATATAAAACGTGAGGCCAGGCCGTCAAATTGAGACCTCCTGGTAGGACAATGTTTACAGTGACATGTTTACACAGCACGTTTCCAATACAAATGTAGACCTCGGAATTTCTAAAGGAGATAGAAAAAAACACACAAGCTGCTATGAGGCCAAATGTTCCAGTCTGCTGATGGTTGGAGGCTGGACACGTGCCTGAGGATGTGCTTTAGAACCCTGTGGGAAGCCCTGATACGTGGACTTGCATTGGGACTATATGAAATATTCAACTTACGCTGGGCAGTTCCCCTGCTCCCCAGGGCTGTCTGTGAATGTATCTGCCTCTGAACTATAGTTGGAGATTTCAGACATTTCCACAGTCGTTACCTGGATAGTTACCCAAGAAATGTCCTCCAGTCTAATGCCATGTTTTCCCATGTGCTCAGGCCTATGCAAGAAAACAGTAGCAAAAAGAGGCTGAGATAACAAGGTGTAGAGCTGAATGAACACAGCAGGCCAAGCAGCATCAGAGGAACAGGAATTTCAGAAATTTCTGAAAAAGGGTCTAGGCCCGAAACGTCAGCCTTCCTGCTCCTCTGATGCTTCTTGGCCTGCTGTGTTCATCCAGCTCTACACCTTGTTATCTCAGATTCTCCAGCATCTGCAGTTCCGACTATCTCTGCAGCAAAAGGAGGCTATTCAGCCTGTCGATTGTGCTCTACAGTTTAGTTTGATCACGGCAATGTGACTGCTGTTGCCCCTGTTGAGTACACTGTCATGCAGCTTTGACTGAAGTGGAGAGCGGCTATCACCAGCCTGACTCTCAACTTCATTCTGAACGTTGCATTCATTTCAGCATCAGTTTGCAGGTCTGTAACTCGGAACATACTCTGCCCTCCCTTTTACAGGTTGGATGCTTGATGTCCTTCTCAGGCAATATTTGAACATTACCCAACACCATTGTCTATTTACTAAGAATGTGGCACTGAAGGATTACCACAGAAAGGCATTTACTGATGTGGTGAGTGCAGATGTCTTGCACTTAATTCTGAATATTTCCGTCCTTGAAAGTTGGTGATTTATTATTTTTCTCAGGAATTTTTGTTACAACTGCAACTTGTGGCTAAGGGGTTTTAAGGATGTAGGAATGAAGCACTTCCATTTCACAAGCCACCATCAATGACAACTAACAGAGTGTTTCCTATAGGCTATCTCTATCAAGCAATCCCGGGATGGGGTTTGATACAGAGCAAAGCTACCTCTACACTGTTGTTCAATTTAATCTGGTTCACCACCATCCTCTGAAGAACACCTTTTCCTGCTTAAACTCCATATCCACCTTGCTTCCAACGCTCCAGCACTGTACATTGGGAGAGACATGCAAATTGGGAAGTTCTGTGTTCCACATCCAATGCAATGTAGTGTTAATTGACATGAACATTTTACACCGGCTTCTTAAAACCTGCAGACAGGAATCTTTATTGCACTGAGGCATTGCTTGGTGGTAGTGACTGGTTTCTCTGTCATAGGGTGGGGTTGGCAGCCATTCACAGTCCCCTCCCATCTGATTCTTTGATTTATTTTCTCTGAATTGTTCAGAATTCCCAGGGATAAGAACAAAGGAAGAGACACACATGAGAAAAGGCAAGTGTCCGCCTACATGGTGACTGTCAGGCATTGAACCATCAGTATTGGCTCTTTGTCTTGTGCAGGTGCTGGATGTGATCTTGACAGAGCTGAGTGAACACGTGGACAAAGACTTGGCTGATCTCTTCTAGTACGAATGGCAAATGGAGGAGACAGACTTAATCGAGGACAATAGTTATCGTGGAGTCTGAGACGGGGGCGAGCTATCCGAGATGGGGGCAGTAGTGTGTAGGTCTACGGCTGTAAACCATTATATTTTTGCAATTTATCTTTTGAACTTTCAGTAAACCAGAAGTGAAGTCTCATTTTGTAAATGTTGATTTAACCCAAAAGTGGTTGTGTTTTAAAGTCAAACTGGTTAATTATAGATGTATTTTCTAACCATAGATTCTGTTTTACCCTGTATCCGAGGATTTCATTCGTAGCTGTGGTTCTGACTGGATATTCTTCCCCTCTGCTCCTGATGTTTACATCAGGATTCTTTTGGCATTGTTTAAAAAGAGGAATTGACCGTACTGAACTTGATGACCCTTGTCATGCATGGTGGAGAATAACTAGCCTTGCATGGGGTGGTCAGTGAACTAGAGTTTGATTTGATAAGCAGAGTACATGTGAGAGACATTATCATGGATTGGTCAACAGTACAAGTTTTGATAACTCTGTAAGAGATAGCACTCATATTTTGATCAGACCTCCTGTTTTGAGAAATTCAAATGGAACTCTTGAACAATTTGGATGAAGCCACAAATGTGGCACACTATTTCACTGCTACAGCCAAGTTGGGCGGGGATGGGTGACTGCCCAGAGTATCTAGCCCCATGTACCGTTTTGTGGAGACTTGGTCGTATGTGCCAACTCATTTTAGAGATTTGACTTGGACATATTAACTTAGAGTTCTTTTTACCATTTTGGATCCCGTTTAGACCAGGTTGGGATTCATAGATTCATACAGCGCAAACAAGAGCCTTCAATCCACCGAGTCTACACATAATGACCACTAAAAGTGCGCTAATCCCAGTTTCCTGCATTTGTCCCATACCCTTGAATGATATGATATTTCAAGGACTAATCCAAATATTTTTCAGAAGGTTATAGTGTATCCAGCCTCTTCTACCTTCCCAGGCAGTGCATTCCAAATTCCCACCACCTGCTGAGTGAAAAAGTCTTTTTTTCCCCCTAAAACCCTCTGAATCTCCTGTTCCTTACCCCAAAACTATGCCCTCTCGTGATTGACCCCTCAACCAAGGGGAACAGCTGCTCTTTATTCACTCTGCTCATACCTCTAATAATCTTGTATCAGTCATGTCCCCCCTCAGTCTTCTCTGCTCTAAAGAAAACAATCCAAGCGTATCTAGTCTCTCCTTTATAGCTGAATTTCTCCATCACAGATGAACCTCCTGATGAACCTCCTCTGTACCCTCTCCAGTGCCAGCACGTCCTTCCTATAATGAGGTTTCCTTGTAATATTTGTGCTGTGAAGAAGTTGCATTTCTTCCTTTATACAAATTGTTCTGTTTCCTTTAAATTTTCTTCCTTTTGTAATTTTGCCTTTATCATTTTGTTCTTGTTACAACATCATATCCAATAAAATGGTTGTCTTAACACATTCCTGGAAATTGTCACTCATTCCTGTTACATTCAGAGTGCAATTCTTAATCTGAGGAAGAATCTGCAAGGACTCCGTCCTCACTGGGCTGTGCGTGGAATATTGGGGTGACTCAGCCTGTTTATGTTGGTCTATTACATCTGGCCTGTGAATATTGGTCAAAGGGCAGTTTTTACCTTTTAGAGTCAATAATATTACCTCCAGTGAGATGAATTAACTGTTCAGATCTACTCGAACTTTGGGTTCAGCTCCTTCACTGTTGGTGCTTGGTGCACAAATTTGGGAAAAGTTCATAAATGATAAGAGCCCACTTGACCATCCAGACTTTAAACTGCATTTACTAGTTTACCAATTATTTGTTAAATCCACAATGTAGGTAGCCCAAAGTTATCACTGATGTGTCCAGTCATATGTTATTGTAGCTAATCTTTACAGAGAGAATTGCTAGCCTCAAAATAGAAGCAGACACAACTATTCCTGAGATGGCTTATCTCCAGCGTCAATGAAATGACACTCACTTGAACTCCCAGGATTCTAGGGAAACGTCAGATTTTTGATTTTCTTTAGCAGCACACAATTGCCATGGAGAACATAAGTTATGAAATCCAGCTCTTTATTGTTCATCCGTGCCATGAAAGGCATCAGAGATTTTTTGGCCAATGTTCCTGAGGAGCTCGGGCACTTGTTGCAAGGCCCTAGAAATATATTCCCTAAAAAAAAGAAAATAATTATTGCAACATCAGTGACAATGTGCAGAGGGTGCTTCACTCCATGTCTCACCTCCTGACTCCCCAAAGCCTGTCCACCATCTACAAGGCACAAGTCAGGAGTGTGATGGAATACTCCCCACTTGCCTCGATGAGTGCAGCTTCAACAACATTCAAGAAGCTTGACACCACCCAGGACAAAGCAGCCCGTTTGATTCGCACCACATCCACAAACATCACTGACACTCAGTAGCAGCAGTGTATTCTATATACACGATGCACTGCAGAAATTTACCAAAGAACCCACACTCTAAAGATGTGCAGGCTAGGTGGATTGGCCATGCTGCCCATAGTGTTCAGGGATGTGTAGATTAGGTGGGTTATAGGGGGATGGGTCTGGGTGGGATGCTCTGAGGGTCGGTGTGGACTTGTTGGGCCGAAGGGCCTGTTTCCATACTGTAGGGATTCTATGATTGTTAGTGCCAGCACATGGACTGCAGCGGTTCAAGAAGGCAGTGCACCACCACCTTCTCAAGGGCAGCTAGGGACAGACAATAAATGCTGGGCCAGCCAGCGATGCCCGGATTCTGAAAATGAATTTTAAAAATCATATGTATATACAAGCATACAAACTAGCTTCTGGAGGTGGCCATTTTGTCCCTCAATCCTGCACCATCATTCAATAAGATCAGCCTGATCAGATCACTCCACATTCTACCCACTGCCCAATAACCTTTCATCCCTTACTTATGAAGAACCTAACCACCTCTACCTTTAAATTAGTCAAATATTGCAATATTTCCACTGCATTTTGAGAAAGAGAGAGTTTCAAAGACACTCAGCCCTGTGGTGAGAAAACCATTTTCCTGATCCTTGTCTTAAATGGGTGGCTGTTTATTTTTAAACTGACTCAAGTTCTATATTCTCCTAAAAGAGGGTGCATCCTCTCCACATGCATCTTCATGAGACCCCTCAGCATTGTGTATGTTTGAATCAAGTTGCCCATTACTCTTCTAAATTGTAGTGGATACAAGTCCAGCCGTCCAACCTTTCCTCATTAGACAACCCGCCCCCCACCACCCCCAACCGTCCCCACCATTCCCTGACCCCCATTTCCCCCACTCCGTTCCAGGGAATAGCCTGGTAAACCTTCCCTGAGCTGTGTCCAACCCATGTACATTTTCCTTTAAATAAGATGACCAATGCTGAACACAGTACTATAGATGTAGCCTCACCAGTGCCTGTGTAACTGAAGCAGCATCTCCCAACTTTCTGTATCCAATTACACTTTAAAATATGACATTCAATTAGCTTTCCTTTTGCAATTCATGCACAAGTCCAACCAGATCCCTGCCATCTCAGAGCTCTGCAATCTCTCAGGAATTGAATAATCGGTTTGTTTTTATTCTTCCTGTCAAATGGACAATTTTACAATCAGTGTAAATCTGCAGCCACCTCTCTGCCTTCACTATCAGATCATGGTTATTTCTGTTGGTGCTGTCAGTTCATCTGCTTTTAATGCTAAGTGCATTCAGATACAAATCCTTCAGTTTTGTCTTTTTATTTTTTTTAGTCTCTAGCTTTACCTATTGAATCATCCTCAGATTATCTCTCATTATCTCTTCCTGTCACAGTATGTATATAATTTTCCATATTAATACTTTGCTGTCTTCCCTCACCTCTATTCTTTGATTTACCATATCTTCTAAAATTTGATTCTTTAACTTAGTATTTAATTTACAACCTTCCTGACTTACATATTTACATGTTTCGCCAGAATGCTGGCCCAAATTCCTTTCAGGTGTAGACCAAACCAATGTTACAGCTCCCACTTTCCCCAGGAATGGCGCCAGTGCCTATGAACCGGAACCCATTTCTACACAACAATCTTGAACATTCATTTCTCTAATCTTATTTTTCCTATGCCCATTCACACGTGGCTCAGATAAAGATCCAGAGATGACTGCCTCTGAGGTCCTGCTTGTTAATTTGGTGCCTACTTTCCCATTCTGACCCTGAACAGCCTCTTCCCTTGTATCTATGGCATTGATAGCTAATGGACCACAACAACTGAATCTTTGTTACTCCGATACCCTTGAGGTCCATGTGCAGCATCAACATCCAATGCCAGAAGTCAATGCATTGATGTGCTGGTCCACATGCACAGGACCTCAGAGGAACCTTGGAGCGACTGTGTAGTCGTACAGCTTAGAGAGAACGTTGCTTTACTCCCTTCCGCTATAGATTCTGTCCTGCCCTGAGCAGATGTCTCAATCCCTCACTCCAGACAAGCAACACATTTTTCTGGATTCTCCATCTTTGCTACGGAAAACAATGATAAACTCCCTCAATATATTGTACCATTTCACCGCTGCTGTCCTCTTTGCTCCCCCACTTGAAAGGCTACATTTACCAATGTGCCATGGCCAACTAGCTCATTTGCCCTGAGGCCCTAACTCTCATCCAGACAAGCTGAAAAAAATCTCAAACCTGTGGGGAGTTGCAAAGACTGAGACTCCTGCACCCTATGCCATCCGGGTCCCCTCACCTTTTGCTGGGTCAGCATGAATTGAAAATAATATACTTGCATACAACTTAACATTTCCATTCCCAACTGCCTCTGTAAGCAGTTTTTACCCACTATTTATGAAAGGTAAACCAAACTGAGTGAAGTCAATATTATGGCTGCTCACTGGCCATGTTGAACCACAGAAGATCCCCTGATGCTGGTGAGCAATTCACTTGCTTGATCTTTCATTCCCATTATGTGTTCTCTTAGACCTCTTGAAGGCTCAGCTGTAGAACTGGCTTCTTCCAATGGAAAAGCATCACAGGCTAGAAAATAGAGGAGAGAAAAAGATTGGAACAGATTGTTCAATAAACATTTGGGACAGAGTATCTAGCAAATGACGACAACAAATTGAAGAATTAAAAAACACAAGAATCTAGTTTTAATTTACTGGATAATTTGTCAACCAGTTACTTGTAAGAAAAACCAAATGAAAACAATATTTGTATTGTGTGAGAGGAGAATACTAATTTGTTGGCTAGTGGACAGTGATTGATAGAGGTATTGCTCTGTAGTATGCACTAGTTAATGATGACTGACAATTAAGTGCCAAGTTTTGTTTAAATTTTTAACTGGCAAGGTTGATTCTGATTTGTCAAGACATTACCCTGAGAAATGAACCAGAGAATGGCTGTTACCTTCATTGATTTGAAACAGACACTGTGAATGTACATGTTCTTTTTTTCTGCATAGGACAGGGGTCTATATTTTACTGTCAGTCACTTCCTGTACACACAGTGGCATGACAATGTGAGCCTGACTGAAGGTATTAAATTGGTTGTCAGTGTAATTCTTCACCCATTCAGGATTATCCAGCAGATGCTGTTCAATTGCAGAGTCACATCTAAGATTGGAAACTGTTGTGAGTTGTGTGAGTGCGGGCTGGCTAGGTACGGTTTGTGGTGAACATGTTGTTTACCCTTTACTTTGGTTTTTTTTGTGAATTGAGTACAAGGTTTGATAAAATGTGTAATTTTTCTGCAATAGCCAACTTTAACCTGAGGCAGGAGCCTCGCTCAATTACTAATCATTGAAAATGAAATATCAGCCCTGGGTCACGTGGAGGTTTCTCTTTTGATGGAGTTTGGGGAACTAACTCCTGCCAGACCCTCAATCTACTGGATTAACCAACAGGGTTTGTAAGAACACAGGGTGGTTGAAAAGAAGGTCTGTACAACTTTAAATGCCCCTGTCCTAGGAGTGTTTGATGGAGACAGTGTCGAGGGAGCTTTTGCCCAGAGTGACCGGGGATGTGCTAGTTAGATTGATTAGCCATGGGAAATGCAGGGTTACAGGGATAGGGTAAGGCGGTGAGTTTGGGTGGGATGCTCTTTGGACGGTCGGTGTGGACTGCTTGGGCCAAATGGCCTGCTTCCATACTGTAGGGATTCTATGGATTCTTTACCCTGTATCTAATCTCATGCTGTCACTGTCCATGGAGTGTTTGATGGGGACATTGTTGAGAGACAGTTACTTTTAGTTTCAAAGAGTAGAGGAAGCTTTGCTCCATATATAACCCCTCGCTATTTCTGTCCTGTATTTTATGGGCATAGTGTTGAGGGACCTTGACTTTTAGTTTAAAACAGTAGCGAGAGCTTTACTCTGTATTTAATGCCACGCTGTCCCAACTGTTGCTTGGAACAAAACAATCTCAAGAGAAAACAGAATGTATTTAAATGTAAATACTATGGAGACGCTCACTTACCAATCAGGACTGCACTGAAGATGACTACAACAGCCAATATGACCACCTGAATCTTCATTTTGGCTTGTATTTTCTGTCTTTACTGTCTTAAAATGAGAAAATTGATGATTGGTTAAGAGGAGTGGCATTAAGTTACCGTGCAGTTTTCAAAATATGCTCAGACCATCTGGAAAATATCAAAGATTATCTCCTGTAATCTCCCTATCACCAGCACAAAGCAGCTTTCCCTCCTGCTGTGCCTATCACTTATGATTGCAGCTGTTTCTAAAGTGGGTAGCTCATTATGGTGCTTTTAATCCCAAAGCTCTCTTCCATAATGCACTCTCTCTCTCACTCCCTCTCTCAACCTTCGTTCCCTTCCTCACTCTGTCTCATCCAGCTCTTTATTCTATACCTCATTCTCACCACCTTACTCTACCCCCTCTTCCCCTCACACTCTCCCCTCTATTTCTCATAGAAACAAAGAAGGTAGGAGCAGGAAGAGGCCATTTGGCCTTTTGAACCTGCTCTGCCATTCATTACGATCATGGCTGATCATCCGACTCAATAGCCTAATCCTGCTTTCTTCCCGTAACCTTTGATCCCATTCGCCTCAAGTGCCATATCTAGTTGCCTGTTGAATACATTCAATGTCTTGGCATCAACTACGTCCTTTGGTAATGAATTCTACATACTGACCACTCTTTCTGTGAAGAAATGTCTCCTCATCTCTGTCCTAAAAAGTCTACACCGAATCCTCATACGGGACACACCCGCCATGATGAAGATTTACTTCATTTTGGGGTGAGTTGGTGAAAGGAAATTAGATGGTGCTTGAGGAAAGTGAATTAAATGGGGGTAGAGCAGGGGATTGGGACAGACATGGCTATTCTATGCAAGGCAGGCACATGATATGTGTAGTCTGCTTCTGTAACTATAACTGTCTCCCCTTTCTCTTCCCTGTTTGCTGCATCCCTCTTATTCCCACTAATCTCTCTACCCCCTCCTCACTCTGTCCAACTCTCCCAAATCTCCCCTTCAATCCTCTCCTGTTCCCCCCTAACTCCTTCCTGCATACCAGGGATAACAAGATGTAGAGCTGGATGAACACAGCAGCATCAGAGGAGCAGGAAAGCTGACGTTTCGGGTCTGAACCCTTCTTCTGAAGAAGGACCCATTTCTGAAGAAGGGACGAGACCCGAAACATCAGCCTTCCGGCTCCACTGATGCTGCTTGGCCTGCTGTGTTCATCCAGCTCTATGCCTTGTTATCTCAGATTCTCCAGCATCAGCAGTTCCTACTATCTCCCTCCTGCATACCCTTCCTTTATAATTACTATGATCAGTTATGGGAGGTAGATTCCAAAACCCAAACCAGAACACAGCGACAGCCTTCAATTCTGTCTCTTCCTTAATTCCGTCACTTTTTAATTTGTTTTTAAAAGCTGCTCGCAAACCAGAATCAGTAAATCACTTTGGTTTCTTCCTCTTTTCTCGCCTCTCTCTCTCTCACCATTCTTTATTCACATTTTCCAAATGTATTTGAATCTCCAGTTAGTAATTACCATCCTGAACAATCTTGATGCTTATCTCCTTTGTTGTTAATTAAAATCTTTGAGGAATCGCCCAGTCACAGGTTCCTCTCCTTCCTCTGTAGAAAATAGACTCATTCTCCATTAGCTCTTCAGGCGCAGAGGATATTACAAAATTTGCAGTAACACTGAGCTCTTACCTGGAAATGTGTGAGTTTCTCTGATATGTTGTGAAGTGAATTGGTCTTATATAGTGCGTGATAAGACCACTCAGGTTAAGATAATCAATTTCTGTTGACTAATAGATGGGGAGGTGGTTGTGTCAAAGGTTATCAACAGCAGAAATTGATGGCCAAGGAATTTCAAAGTTTGCTGTCTTTTCTGCTGACATGCACAGGTTGTAGTGCCTTGACTCCATGTGAAAATGTGGCCCAAATTTCCAGGTGATAGACCACACGTTGCAGTCAAAATTTTGTGCCATGTTAAGTCACCCCGATCATAGAGTTCGGTGTAATCTTGATGAACTCATTTCTACTTTGAAACAAATAAACTCAAGATTGGGAGGCTATTTCCTGTAATGAAGAGTCCAGGATTAAAATAAGAGCAAGGCTGTTCAGGTGTGATATCAGGATTTGTAGAAACCTGGAACTCCCCTGAAAACGTGGCACATATTGGGAATTCCATTGGAATTTTGAAAACACAGATATGATTTTTGTTGAGGTCAGGTATCAAGGGTTGTGGAGCAAAGGCAGAAAAATGGAACTTTATTGTAGATTAGCAGAACAGGCTGGAGGAGCTCACCTGTTAATGAAGGCAGAATCAGGCCGTATATCAACTTAATGACTGTGTGTGGGTTGAGGTCACAACCTTTGTTCTGATTGGCTTTGTCGAGTGATTAACAGAGTGGAGGAGAAATTAGCAAACAAGGATTTAGTGATTCATAAAGTTGTGTTAGAGGCCTGTTCTTGTGATACAGTGCTGATATTTTGCAGGTCTATCAAGCAGCTTACCACCCAGGGCGTCCCAGTAGGAGTGTGTGTCATACAGGGTCAGCCATGGGCAGAGGGAGGGTGCAGCGCTGAGTTGGAGCGGTTACGTCAGGGGGATGGTTGGGATGTGTTGGCCCTTACGTGGTCCTGAGGAGGCTCCCAGTTGTAACTCATTGAACTCTCATCACCAGAGAACCTTGTGAATCACATGACACCATCAAGATTAATTTGATCAGCTCGGGGTAACCAGGGAGATGGTGGTGAGGGGAGAGGGCTAGGTTTCTAGATTGATTCCAGAGTTGAGAGGGTTACCTTATGAGGAGAGGTTGAATAGACTGGGATTATATTCATTGAAATTTAGAAGAATGAGGGGAGATCTTATAGAAACATATAAAATTATGAAGTGAATAGATAAGATAGAAGCAAGGAGGTTGTTTCCACTGGCAGGTGAAACTAGGATAAGAGGGCATAGCCTCAAAATAAGGAGGAGCAGATTTAGGACTGAACTAGGGAGGAACTTCTTCACCCAAAAGGTTGTGAATCTGTGGAATTCCCTGCCCAATGAAGTAATTCAGGCTTCTCCATTGAATATTTTTAAAGCTAAGATAGATAATTGTTGAACAGAAAAGTAATTAAAGGTTATAGTGTGAGGGTGGGTAAGTGGAGCTGAGGCCATGAAATGATCAGCCATGACCTTACTGAATGGCAGAGCAGGCTCGAAGGGCTAGGTGGCCTACTCTTGTTCCTGGTTTTTATGTTCTTTCTCCTGCCCCCTACTAGAGACTAACTCTCCAGGTGATCAAACCCTTGTACCCTCATGGCTGCTCATGCTCAAAGCCCTCAGCCATGTCTCTGCATTCTTCAATCATGGAGTGGATGGGTTAGGCGATAGAGAAATGTCACATTATTTCCCCTTTTTACTGAGGAGCAATGAAAGTTAAGGAGGCAAGTTCAGACGGTGTTCCTAAGGACAGTGGTGGTGACTGCTGGGGGAAGGGGCGGGAGGCAGACAGAGAGAGGGAGAGACAGACAAAGAGAGACAGACAGAGAGAAAGAGAGACACACACAGACAGAGAGACACACACAAATAGAGAGACAGAGAGAGAGAGAGAGAAAGAGACAGACGGACAGACAGACAGACAGAGAGACACAGACAGTCACATACAGAGAGAGAGAGACATAGAGACAGACAGATTCACAGAGAGAGAAACAGCAAAAAGAAAGAGAGAAAACGTTGCCTCTAAAGGCCCGGTTGAAACAAGGGTAGTGTGTGTGAGGGTCTGCCTCACACCAGGTCCTGTGCGCCTTTACTAACCATGGAAATGGCCCAGAATGTTTGTCAGTTTCACTTCTGCATGGCACGAGAAACTATTGCCCCACACATGTCTGGCATTTCTCCTGAATCTTGTAATCGAGGATCGAGCTGTGGGACAAATCAGACTTGATCCCCAAAAGCCCCCACATCCCCGACCTCAAACCCAACCCTCCAAAAAGTCCACTGTCCAGCTGATTGGAATCTTCCTACAGTTCCTTTCACAGCAAGAGGCCCTTTCCAGACAGTGAAACGTACACACAAGGATACACACTGGGATAGAGAGCCAGCAGCCAGTTACATCCAGCAAATTCCCACTAACAACCTTGTGACAGTCAACAAGTTGCCTGATTTTGTGAGGAATAAGTATTGAGCAGGACACTGGGGAGAACTCCCTTGGCCTCATTCAAAATGTTGGCCATGGAATCATTTATTTTGAGGTGACACGGTAGACAGAACCTTGGTTTAACATCTCATTGGAGGATCCCTGACTGATCCCTATACGACTGTGCTCTAAGACACCTGACTAATTGTAGCTCATCATGCTCCCAGCATTTAATCCTGGTCTTCTAATAAATTGACAACAACCTTCTGAAGTGCAGGCAGCAGTACATAAAGTATAAACATCAATGAATTGTTTCACAATGTTGTGTTTAAATTAACAGACCCATTGCTAGAAACCAAGCTCCTGAGTTCCTTTCTGGCTCACAGTCTGTTATCCGCACTTAACCTTATTACAAAAATACCTGGGTAAAATCTGGAGTTGCTGCTAAGAACAGTTCTGGAGGAGAATATGGGATCCTTGACTGTAGAGGTCAAGGAGACAAACATGGGGCCTAACCTAGAGCAATGCTTCTGAGTTCTGGTCAGGGCACACACTTCATGTGACAGCATTGCAAGGCTCTTCAGAGGATGAAGAGAAACTTATCAGAATAGTACCAGGGATGAGGAACTTCAGTCAATGTGGAGAAACTGCAGAGGGTCTCTTTAGAGCAGAGAAGATAATCTTTTTATTCTTTCACATGAAGGCGTCACTTGCTGGGCCAGCATTTATTGTTCATCCCGAACTGTTCTGAAAAAGGTGGTAGTGAACTTCTTTCTTGAATCATTGCAGTCAATGTGATGTGGAGACGTTCCCAGTGTAGTTAAGGAGGGAATGCCAGGATTTCGACCCAGTGACAGTGAAGGAACGGCGATATATTTCCCAGTCAGGATGGCGAATAGCTTGGAGGGGAATTTGGAGGTGGTGGTGTTCCCATATATCTGCTGCCTTTGTCTCTCAGGTGGTAGAGATCACTTATTTGGAAGGTGTCTCAGTCAAATGTAGCCTTGATGTTAACAGCTGTCACTCTTACCTCACCTCTGGAATTCAGCTCTTCTGTCCATGTTTGAACCAAGGCTGTGGTACCAAGGATAATGAGGTCAGGAGCTGAGTGGCCCTGGCAGAACCCAAACTGGGTGTCACTGAGCAGTTTATTTCTGAGCAGGTGCACTGTTACTGACACCTTCCATCACTTTACTGATGATCGAGAGGAGACTGATGGGGCGGTAATTGGCCGGTTTGGATTTATCTTGCTTTTTGTGTACAGGACATACTTGGGCAATCTTCCACATTGTCGGGTAGATACCAGTGTTGTAACTGTACTGGAACAGCTTGGCTAAGGGAGTGGCAAGTTCTGGAGCACAAGTCTTCAGTACTATTGCCGGGATGTCGTCAGGGCCCGTAGCCTTTGCAGTATCCAGTGTCTCCAACTGTTTCTAGATATCATGTGGAGTGAATCGAATTGTTTGAAGACTGGTATCTGTAATGCTGGGGACCACTGGAGGAGGTCAAGATGGATCATCCATTTGGCACTTCTGGCTGAAGATTGCTGCGAATACTTCAGCCTTATCTTTTGCACCGATGTACTGGGCTCTTCCATCATTGAGGATGGGGATATTTATGGAGCCTCCTTCTCCAGTGAGTTGTTTAATTGTCCACCACCATTCATGACTGGATGTGGTAGGAGCTTAGATCTAATCCATTGGTTGTAGGATCACTTAGCTCTGCCTGTCACTTGCTTCTCATGCTGGTTGGCGTGCAAGTAGTCCTGTTTGGTGGCTTCACCAGATTGACACAGTTATCTCAATGAAGGATCTGCGCAGGGTCATTATAGAACAACACTAACATTGTGACAAAAATGACATCAGGAGTTATTAAGACAGACATCTAGCAGCTCAAGCAAGGAGGCGCATTTTCAGGATTGTTTTAATTGGGTAAATAAGGTCATGAGGCACAGAGGCTTAGGAAGGAAATTCCAGAGTCCTGGAAACTGGCCATCAATGGTAGAGCAGTTAAAACTGGGCCTGCTTAAGAGGTTAGAAATAGAGCACACACAGATTGCAAGGGGTTGTGCAGCTGACCAAGATTATAGCGACAGCGAGGGGTGAGGCCAGGGTGGGATTTAAACACACAGATGTGAATTTTTAAATTCTAAATGTTGCTTCATTGGGTTTAAGCGCCGATGAGTGACTGTAGGTCCAATTGGTGAACAAAGAGTTTGTGCAAGCAGGGAGATGGCAGCCAGGATTGGATGGAACTCAAGTTATTTGAGGGAGACACAGGAGCGGAGTGAGAACAGTCAAGGCTGGAACTAACATAGCATAGGTGAGGGCTTCAACAGCTGATCAGCTGAGATGGGACAGATTGTGTGATGTCACAGGGGGTGAAAATAGGCATCTTAGTGATCTAGAGGATCTGCATTCAGAACCTGGTCTCAGGGTCAAGGATTTCACTGGGTTTACTAACAGATAGATTTAGTCTTTGAATATCAGAATGAGGAGGTTGGGCAGAGTATATCGGGAGAAGCTGTTCCTGCTTATAAAAGGAACAAGACCAAGAGGGGCATAGATTTAAAGTGATTTGCAGAAGAAACAAAGGTGAAGTGAGGAAAAAGCGTTTTTTAATTCAGCAGGTAGTTAGGGTCTGGAATGCACTGCCTGGAAATGTGGTGGAGGCAGGTTCCACTGAGGCATTCAGGAGGGAAGTGGATGGTTATTTGGATAGAAATGGAGTGCAAGGGAATGGGGAAAAGACAGGAGATTGGTACGAGGTAATGATGCTAGTTTGAAGAGATAGTGCAAGCACGATGGACTGAATTCTGCTCTGTCACCATTCTGTGATTCCATTGCAGGATGGAGTCAGTAACAAAGCAACACAGGCTGAGATGGACCAAAGATAATCATTTCATCTTCGTAATATTTAACAGAAAACATTTCTACTCATCCAGTAATAGATATGCAGAAAACAATGTGTAGTAACACAGAGGGAGGGACTCCACACAATCCATTAGGTTCACACAGTCCATCAGCTGGAATGGTCGATTCTGGTCTAGAATGATAATAAATGCAGTGAGTTTTGAGCCCCTAGTCCCTCCTGAAAAGGAAGTGTTTCTGGGTCCATAGATCATAATTTATTGCGAGACCCTCTCATGTGAGGGGGCTGAGGCAGGAACAGTTAATCCCTTCAGAAGGTGGGGAGATGGAGATAGGGGCCTCAATGATGCGTTTTGGTGATTGGTCCAGATATTTGACCTATTTTACCTTTAAATGAATCACTCAATCAGCTGAGTGTATCCTTGGACATTAAACTGATGATAAACAGACGCCAGCATTATCAGTTTCAGGACAAGTTGTTGCAGGGTTCACAGAGATTTGTGTTTGCGGTGGTTCGGTATTTACTCTGGGTTATATTTTTACTGAAACTTGGGATAAACTGGGAGTTCAGGGACAGATCAGTTTGTTTTTTTTTAATGGACAACCTCTAGATCACATGCCCCAAGGGGAACGCAGATATCAAACTGGACAGTAGATTTTCAGCAGCCTGTCTGAGCAAACAAGCCCAGTAAGTTGGTGTTGATTGAGCCACTATCGAGCACACTGCTGTGGCTGGGTAAGATCCCAGAAAATTCAGCTTTCCAGCAGTTATTCAGATTGGATGGAATCCTCACTGTTACCAGTTTCCCCATTACATAGTCATACGAACATGAAAGAAAACCCAAGGATCACTTTGAATTAGAGGCCTCCTAACGTCACTTTGTAATTGGCTGAAAAAATCAGAGAAGTAAATCCTACATTGGTCCACACACCTTGCCCACTCAGAGAATCACTGTTTAACAGCACTTTACCACCTCCTGACACACGCTCACAGAGCAACAACCTTCAGACACACCATCACCGCCCCGCTCCCCCCGACACACACACCGCCCCGCTCCCCCCC
>JAHRHZ010000042.1:974768-989640 GCA_024137785.1 Ginglymostoma cirratum | reverse complement strand
AGACCCTTCATCAGAAATCATTTCTGATGAAGGGTCTAGGCCTGAAACGTCAAGCTTTCCTGCTCCTATGATGCTGCTTGGCCTGTTGAGCACATGGACTGCACTGGTTCAAGAAAGCAGCTCCCCACCACCTTCTCAAGCAGCAATATACACTGGCCCAGCCAATGACACTCACACGTAATTAATTAATTAAAAGTTAAAGTTATTGCTGTCTAATGAAGTGGGATTGTAATGTTACTGAGTGTGAGAAAGTGTAGTGCAAGGGAGGGTGTCCTGATATAATTGGAATTTGGCCTCTCCTTGGAGTTGGGACAACATTTGGGGAAACACATCACAGTTCACAGCGACAGAGATGTTGGAAGTTCCACGTTTTCTTGGGATCAGTGGAAGATGATGAACCTGCACAAACAGACCAGCTCTTTATCAACTGCTGATAACATTCACTTATATAGAGCAAGGGCCTGTGAGGTTGGGGCACTGAGGCAGGTGAGAGAAACACAAGCTCAAGCGGCTGCTGTTCTGAACAATGCAGCCTGGGGTTTACACAGAGTGTACACATTATTTTTATTCTGCCATTGTGTGTGGGTGTAACTGGCTCCATGTGCATTTTCTGGCCATTCATAATTCCCGCTGAGAAATTGGTGGTGAGTCACGATCCAGGGATTAATGACTGTCCATGTCAGTAGTGATATTTACAATGAATATTTTTAACAGGTTGGAATATTGCAATCATTCCATTTTTTTCACCTGAAATATAAAATCTCTGAATTTGTTACTGTGTGAATGATGTTTCCAACAGAGTCAGTGACCTGGGGCAGGCTCAGTGCCTTCATTGCTGTGTCTCACTGATCAACCATCAGATGCTGCAGGGTCCAGGCTTCTTCCTCTTGGTAAATAAACAGGAGGCTGGAAGAACACAGCAAGCCAGGCAGCATCTGGAGGAAAGGAGCTGTCAATGTTTTGGGTATTGCCCTTCTGCAGTCCTGAAGATGGGTATTACCTGAAACATTGACTCCTCTTTTCCTCCAGATGCTGCCTAGCTTGTTGTGCTCTTCCAGCCTCCTGTCTGTCTATCTTGGATTCCAGCATTGGCAGTTTTTTCGTCTCCTTCCTCTTGGTGCTGGGAAGCAGGGAGACTCCTCACAGGGAATGGGGGGAGGATTGATTTGTCCTTGGTGCCAACTCAGACTTGGGGCTGTTCTGGGATTCACCATCTCTGGGTGCTATATAAATTCATTCTCCACCTTCTCAAGCCAGATCTCTAGCTAGAGTGCTTCTCTTAAGGAAATGGCTTGCTGTGAGTAGTTAGAATAAAATAAAAACAGAAAGTGCTCTTCAGAGACTCGAAACATTAGCTCTGTTTCTTTCTTTGTCCACAGATGCTGCCAGACCTGCTGAATTTCTCCAGCACTTCTGTTTTGATTTCTGATTTCCAGCATCCACAGTATTCTGCCTTTATTTGAGTGAGTGGCTAGTCTTTTGTTAAAAGTTCAGACCAGTGGGGTGGCTGGCGTGTTTCTCTGAGAAGGCCAAACGCTGGCTGATGTGTGACTAGTGACCAAATGATGGAGGGAGATGTTCCCTAACACAGACCCAGCAGGTTTGACCCCTCTGCAGCACACACATTTTTCTGTCCATTTGAAAAACGTTAACATGGAGAACTAACGTTTACCAGGGAACACCCCAATGTTTATTACTTTACATACACAATGAGCAATTAATTAATTATAACTAACTGCTCCCAGTGAAATGAGAGAGTCTTTCTTGGCTACAAATGTATGGATATCACTGTTTGAGAATCTCCTTCTGGATTCCAAAATTCCAACATTCACAAAATATTTCTCTCCAGTGATTTGATTACTGACAGTTTCCTTTGTCTGAATGATGATTAAACAACACAGAAAGGACAAAATGTTCTCACTAACAGAGTCAAAAACATAAATCTGTGAATGAATAACTTCCCTCCAAACAGAGAGATGGCTCTGGGAGTTAAATATGAGTCAGGTCCCATTGTTTTCTGAGATGAATTGAAGATGCAAGCATCGACCATGTTTCTTAAGACAATAACTCCGATTTTAGTCATTCTCACAGTCTCAGGTTGGTGTCTTATTCAACTCTGATCATTGATGTCATTCCTGTTCAGGGGTGACTTTTGGTCCTAGCTCAAAATTACTATTAATGAATTACTATTAATTAGCCTGACCCCATCAAACTGACCCCACCCTGGCCCCTTTGCTGTTTCTGCATCATAAATGGATGTATAATAGTGGGTGTGTAACAGGTAGCTGTGAAAAGGGCTGGTGTATAGCAGCGTGTGTGTAATATGTGGGTGTGTGAGGAGGAGGTGACTATGTAATGTACAGGTGTATAACTGAGTGAGTGTGTAATTGGGCTGGGGTATAACAAAAAAGTGTAAATGTATAAACAGGAGGGTGTGTAAGGATGGTGTATAACAGTCAGGCTTGTAACAGGTGAGCATGTAACAACTGGGTGTGGAATAGCAAGTGTGTAATGTGTGTAATAGGAGGTGTGTGACAGGCCAGTGGGTCAGAGGTGTGTTTGTGATGAGACATGTACAATGGGTGGCTGTGTACCAGCAGGGCTGTAAGGGGTGGGGGTTTAACAGCAGGTTTGTAATAGTTTCTGTGTAACAGGTGAGTGTCTGTTCAGGTATGGGTTATGTAATCGGCAATTGTAGAACAGGATAGTCTGTAATGTGTGGGTGAGTAACAGGACGGAGAGTAATGGGCATAGAATCATACAGCACAGAAACAGACCCTTTGGTCCAATTTGTCCATACTGGCCAGGTTTCCCAAACTAAACTCGTCTCACTTGCCTGTGCTTGGCCATATCCCTCCAAAACTTTCCTATTCTTGCACCTGTCCAAATGTCTTTTAAATGTTGTAACTGTACCTCCAGCTACCTCTTCCTCTGGATGTTCATTCGACATACAAACCATCCTCTGTGCAGGTTACGTGGAACAATTCCTCTTCCATACCTACACTGGCCCTAAACCCCACCTCTTCCTCCGTTACATTGATGACTGCATCGGCGCCGCCTCATGCTCCCACGAGGAGCTCAAACAGTTCATCTACTTCACCAACACCTTCCACCCCAACCTGAAGTTCACCTGGACCATCTCCAACACTTCTCTCTCCTTCTTGGACCTCTCTGTCTCCATCTCGGGTAACCACCTAGAAACCGATGTCCATTTCAAGCCCACTGACTCCCACAGCTACCTGGAATACACCTCCTCCCACCCACCTTCCTGCAAAAATGCCATCCCCTATTCCCAATTCCTTCGCCTCCGCCGCATCTGCTCCCAGGATGAGACATTCCACTCCCGTACATCCCAAATGTCCTCATTCTTCAAGGACCGCAACTTCCCCCCGACAGTAGTCGAGAACGCCCTCGCCCGTGTCTCCCGCATTTCCCGTAACTCATCCCTCACGCCCCGTCCCCGCAATAATAACCAAAAAAGAATCCCCCTTGTCCTCACATACCACCCCACCAACCTCCAGATCCAACGCATCATCTTCTGACACTTCCGCCATCTGCAATCAGACCCCACCACCAAAGACATTTTTCCCTCCCCACCCTTATCTGCCTTCCAGAGGGACCACTCCCTCCGCGACTCCCTTGTCCGCTCCACACTCCCCTCCAGCCCCACCACACCCGGCACTTCTCCCTGCAACCGCAGGAAGTGCTACACCTGCCCCCACACCTCCTCCCTCACCCCAATCGCAGGCCCCAAGAAGACTTTCCACATCAAGCAGATGTTCACCTGCACATCTGCCAATGTGGTATACTGCATCCGCTGTACCCGTTGTGGCTTCCTCTACATCGGGGAAACCAAGCGTAGGCTTGGGGACCGCTTTGCAGAACACCTTCGCTCAGTTCGCAACAAACAACTGCACCTCCCAGTCGCGAACCATTTCAACTCCCCCTCCCATTCCTCAGATGACATGTCCATCCTTGGCCTCCTACAATGCCAGCGAACCATTTCAACTCCCCCTCCCATTCCTCAGATGACATGTCCATCCTGGGCCTCCTGCAATGCCACAGTGATGCCACCCGAAGGCTGCAGGAACAGCAAATCATATTCAGCCTGGGAACCCTGCAGCCCAATGGCATCAATGTGGATTTCACAAGTTTCAAAATCTCCCCTCCCCCAACCGCATCCCAAAACCAGCCCAGCTCATCTCCACCTCCCTAACCTGTTTTTCCTCTCACCCCAAGCCCCACCCCCATCTCCTATCTACTAACCTCATCCCGCCCCTTTGACCTGTCCGTCCTCCCTGGACTGACCTATCTCCTCCCTACCCCCCCCACCTACACTCACCTTTACTGGCTCCATTCCCGCCTCTTCGACTTGTCTGCCTCCTCTCCACCTATCCTCTCCTCTATCCATCCTCTATCCGCCTCCCCCTCTCTCCCTATTTATTTCAGAACCCCCTTCCCCTCCCCCATTTCTGATGAAGGGTTTAGGCCCGAAACGTCAAGTTTTCCTGCTCCTATGATGCTGCTTGACCTGCTGTGTTCATCCAGCCCCATGCTTGTTATCTCTGTGTGAGAAAGTTGCCCCTCAGTTCCCTTTTAAATTTCTCCTCTCACCATAAAAGTATGCCCCCTAGTGTTGAACTCACCCACTTCAGGGAAAAGACCCTTGCTGTTCACCTTAATATGCCCCTCACAATTTTATAAACTTCTACAAGGTCACCCTACGCTCCAATGGAATAAGTCCCAGCCTATCCAGCCTCTCCTTATTACTCCATGCCTGGGATAATGTCTTAGTAAATCTTTTCTGAACCTCACCAACTTAATAATATCCTTTCTATAACAGGACCAGAACTGTGCATAATACTCCAAAAGAGGCCTTACCAAAGTCCTGTACAACCTCAACATGACATCCCAACTCTTATACTCAATGGCCTAAGCAATGAAAGCAAGCGTGCTAAACACTTCCGTAACCACCCTGTCTACCTGTGCTGCAACTTTCAAAGGACTATGTACCTGAACCTTTAGGTCTCTCCCTGTTCTACAACACTGCCCAAGGCCCCACCATTAACTGTATAAGTCCTGCCCTTGTTTGTTTTACCAGAATGCAACACCTTGCATTTATCGATATTAAACTCCATCTGCCTCTCCTCAGTCCATTGGCCCAATTGATCAGAATCCCTTTGTAATCTTAGATAACCTTCTTTAATGTTGAATATAACAACAATTTTGATGTCATCCACAAACATACTATGCATGCCTCCTAAATTCTCATCCAGATCATTTATATAAATGATAAACAATAGTGTAGCCAGCACCAATCCCTGTGGACTACTGCTGGTCACTGGCCTTTAGGCCAAAAAAACAATACCCCACCAACACCCTCTGTCTCCTACCTTGAGACAATTTTGTATACAATTGACAAGGTCTCCCTGAATCCCATGTGATCTAACTTTACTAATTAGTCTACCAGACAGAACCCCATTGAAGGCTTTACCACGTAGACAACGATTACTGCTCTGCTGTCATCAATCTTTTTGGTTATGTCCTCAAAAAACTCAAACCAAGTTTGTGAGACACAGTTTCCCTCACACAAAGCCATGCTGACTATCCCTAATCAGCCCTTACCCCTCCAAATGCATGTAAGTTCTATCTCTCACAATCCCCTCCAACAAATCACCCACCATTGATGTCAGACGCAGCAGTCTGTAGTTCCCAGGCTTCTCCTTACAGCCTTTCTTAAGTAAAGGCCCAGCAGGTGTGTAAAGATTGACTGTGTAAATGTGGGTGTGTGATGGGGCTGGTATAAATGGGTAACTGTGGCCTAAGTCTGTGAGGTGATTCTACTGGATGTGGTGAGGAGCCACTGCTCATCCAGTTGGTGGACATTCACAGGGAGCAGCTGACATAAAGTGGTTTCCCTGGGCTCAGGACTTCCAGGAATTTCCCACCGGAAACACCACACAAAGCTCTCAGCTCCATGATGTCAACAGGAGCAGATTCAAGCAACAACCTCTCAATGACAGGCTGCTTGTTGAGGAATTGAGCAAAAGATTGATGAATGTTCTTTTATGTTTCCATCCTCATCCTCTGGTTTCCAACAGACTCCTGGACAAGGTTTGGTGCAGGAGAGCTGCAAGATGACTCTCAAAGTTTTACCTTCAGTAAAGCCAGCAAAACCCAGCACCCAAAACCCGAGGAGCCTCTCAGGTGAGTGTTGGTTTCAGGGCATTTCATCAGGTCTCAGTGCCAGGACAGGAATAGCTAAACTCCAATGAACAGAGGCTATTAAAACATTTCCCTCTTTATTTTCCAAACCACATCAGTGATAATGTGACTCCATAGTCAGTTGTCAGTCACTACTCTGTCACTGGTCAGTCATTGATCAGCAATATTCGTTTTTGTCTCCGTTGCTGGTTCTGGCAAGTCAGCTATAAGTCTAAAAGAAATAGGAACAGAATTAGGCTATTTGGCCCATTGAGTCTGTTCCAACATTGGATCATGGCTAATATGCTTCTCAACCCCATTCTTCTGCCTTCTCCTTATAACCTATGATTCCCTTGCCAATCAAGAACCTATCTATCTCTGTCTTAAATACATTCAATGACTTGGTCTCCACTGCCCTCTGTGGCAATGAATTCCACAGATTAACCACCGTCTGGGTGAAGAAAGTCCTCTTCATCTCGATTCTAAAGGGTCATTCCTTCACCGCGAGGCTGTACCTTTGGGTCTTAGTCTCCCCTACTCCATCTTCTCCACATCCACTCTATCCAGGCCTCTCAGTATTCTGTAAGTTTCAGTCAGATCCCCCCTCATCCTTCTAAACTCCATCAAGTACAGACCTAGAGTCCTCAATCGCACCTTATTTGACAAACAATTAATTCCTGGAATCATTCTTATAACCCTCCTCCGGACCCCCTCCAACACCAGCATTTCTTTCCTTTTTTGCCTTCCTAACAACCAAATGAACCTGCATGTTAATCTTAAGAGAATCCTGAACTGGGATTCACAAGTCCCCTCGTACTTTAGGTTTCTGAAGCCTTTTCCAGTTTGGAATATAGTCCATGCCTTCATTCTTCCTACCAAAGTGCATAACCTCACACTTTCCAACATGGTATTCTATTGCCACTTGTTTGCCCACCCTCCTACCTCTCCAAGTTCTTCTGCAGCCTCCCTACTTCCTCAACACTACCTGTTCCTCCACCTACCTTTGTATCATCTGCAAACTTAGCAACAATGCTCTGAGATCCTTCGTCCAGATCATTAATGTATTACCATGAATAGTTGTGGTCCCAACACTGACCTCCGTGGAATTCCACCAGTCACTGGCTGTCGTTCTGAAGAAGACCCCTTTTATCCTCACTCCCTGCCTTCTGCCAATCACCAATCCTCTATCCATGCCACTACCTTGACCCTAACACCATGGGCTCTTATTTAGCAGCATCCTGTGTAGCACCTTATCAAAGGCCATAAGGAAATCCAAACACATCTTGGCTCTCCTTTGTCTAACTTGCTCGTTACGTCCTCAAAGAATTCTCACAAATTGTCAGGCATGATCTCCCCTTGATGAAGCCATGCTGACTCAGCCCTGTTTTACAATGCACTTCTAATTACTATGCAATCTCATTTTTATTAATGGACTCTAAAATCCTGCCAATGACCGAGGCAGGCTCATTGCCTAAGTGAACGGAGAATGAATAGTCGGTGGACAGTTGGTGTGATCTGTAGATTTTGAGTGAAGAGGATCAAAGAATTATGACAAAACAGGGACTGTCTGAAGCAGGATCTGTCCAGATTCCGTGTGGAATCGATCCATTGAGTCATGTCAGATTAAACCATTGCTGCTATGAGGCAAAAAATGACATGATCAAACTGTACTGGGGAATGGAATCTGCACTTTCAGGGTTTGTGTTTTATCTGAGATAGACAGAAAACAGAAACTGGCAAAGGAAATCAAGAAAGAAAACGGACCCTTCCTGTTTCTAAGAAAACTGAAACTGAGATTTGGAAACCAATAATGGGACAGGATGAAACTGGCTGAGTTTATTTATAGAGAGGGAGAACCATTAAATGTGGTTAGTGATTTAATGAGTCTTGTTCTGGGAGATGGTGATGTGGTGGTAATGTCTCTGGGTTAGTAATCCCAAGGCCCAGGATAATGCTGTAAGGATACAGGTTGAAACGTCTAATACTAGGGGGTGTGCATTTAAGGTGAGGGGGAAAAGTTCAAAGGCAACGTGAGGGGCACATTTTTTACACAGAGGGTGGTAGGAGGGTGGAACACATGGCCAGGGGTGGTGGTGGAGGCAAATATGGTAGGGGCATTTAAGGGGCACATGAAAATGCCAGGAATGGAGGGATATGGACCAAGGGCAGGTAGAAGGGGTCAGTTTAATAGGGCATCATGTTCGGCACCACATTATGGGCTGAAGGGCCTGTTCCTGTGCTGTACAGTTCTATGTTCTAAGTTCTTAATTCTAATGCCACTCTGTCAGCTGGGGGAATTTAAATGCAATGAATAAAATCTGGAATTGAAACCCAGTCTCGGTCTTGGTGATAGTGACAGTGAAACGATCATTAATTGTCCTTTGGAGAAGGAACTCTGCTGCCCTTACCCGGTCTGTCCCAGTTGTCACCCAAGCAATGGGGTCGGCTCATAACTGCCCTCAGAAATGGCTGGGAGTGTGAGTGATGGCAGCCAACAAATACTGACCTGGCCCATATGCTCCACGCCCCAGGGGAGGAGAAACTTTGGTGGGTCTACACTGTGCAGACTGAAATTGATCAGGTTCTACAGATATGTCCCACTTGAGGTAGACACTGTGCCTCTAGACTGGGCCTTGGTGCTGAGCTGCTGCCTGCTTAGGATCAGACTATACCTTGAAATTGGGGAAGGGATGAGTTTGAAGGGCTTTGAGATTGAAGTTTATGACCTATTTGCTGTGTGGACAGCTGAAACCAATTCATAAGATCTGGCATTTATTATGTAACTTGAAGTTTGTAATCAACCACGATATGCATGTGAGTTCATGTTAATTTATGTTGATTCTAGGTGTTAGAGCATTGGGTAGTTAGCGAAGGTACTACTTAGCAATTTTGTACATTGTTTTTAAGTCAGTTGTTGGTTTATGTCAAAATCACAACAAATTACACCCAACTAATTCTGGAATGTGAGCTTTACTGAGAAAAGG
The DNA here is from genome assembly GCA_024137785.1 of Ginglymostoma cirratum. Taxonomy (NCBI): domain Eukaryota; kingdom Metazoa; phylum Chordata; class Chondrichthyes; order Orectolobiformes; family Ginglymostomatidae; genus Ginglymostoma; species Ginglymostoma cirratum. The sequence continues at coordinate 980,452 of JAHRHZ010000042.1, read as the reverse complement.
CACAACAAGCAGCATTTCAACTGCTCATAACATTCAAGGCAATCAACCTACTGCTGTAGAGGGGGGCTAAAGTAGATTTAGTACAGTTTTGGTACAGACTTAATGGGCCAAAGGGACTGTTCTGTACCGAATGACTCTATGTTCACAACAAGCAAGGTACTGACTATACCCAACCAGACCCTGATTGTAAAATTCAAAAGAACATTGCTGAACATTACATGTGATTCTGCAACTGGACAAGATTTGCCAGATTATCCTGAGAGTGAGAAGAATTACACTGTCAATTAATTTAGTATCTTCAGTCAGGCTCACATTGTGGTGAACCTGGTGCTCCCTGTTCTTTGTAGACAGAAAGAACATGTACATCCTAGGGTCAAGGTACCTATTACGAGGGGACATAGTTTTAAGGTGAGTGCAGGTAGATATAGAGGAGACGTCAGAGGTAGGTTCTTTACTCAGAGAGCAGTAGGGGCGTGGAATGCATCGCCGGAGAGGGTAGTGGAGTTGGTCCCATTAGGGGCATTTAAGTGGCTATTAGATAGGCATATGGATGATAATATAAGGTAGGGGTGGAGGTTAGATAGACCTTAGGTTTAGGGTAAAAGTTCTGCACAACACCATGGGCCGAAGGGCCTTCCTGTACTGTACTGTTCTATGTTCTATGTTCTATTCACTGCACATGTTTCAAATCAACAAAAATAGGTGACAGCCATTCACTGGTTCATTTCCCAGGGCAATAGTGATCAATCAGAGTCAGCTTGCCTTGATTAACATTTAAACAAGATGTGGCGGTTAACTGTCACCACCTTAACTGGTGCATTCTCCATAGCGATGTCTCCAGCAATGGGAATCCACTGGCTAACCAATCAGCACTCTCCTTTTGTAAAGTAGAAATATTATTTTTTGCTAATTCCTCTGATGAGGGCAAGATGGCAACCTTCCACAAAATGTGCCTTTTTTCAGCGATACTCAGGCTTTGTAAGACCAAGCCAGCATTTTGCCTGTGGAATTGTTGATCCACTGAGCTCAGCTTCTTAGCCACATTTCACAAACAGTGTGTTTGCAATTACCTGCCAGATGACATTTACTTCCTATTCTGTCTGGGTAAGGAAGTCAGCTTTTCTCTGTTTACACTTTCAGTTATCTTTTCGAGGATAATACCATGCATGTCCATAAGCTCACTGAGAGTCTCCGTCAGAAACTGGTTCCCATCACAGAGGAGCTTCGTCAGAAGATGACGGCTGACACTGAGAAGTTGCAGCAATTGATCAGGCACGAATTACAAGAACTGGGCAGGAAAGTTGACCCTTTCACTGATGGGGTCCACCAGAGGCTCAGTAGAAGCCTGACAGAATTCTATCGGATGCTGACACCTTACACTGAGCAACTCCGCATTGTCCCTGTAATTCACAGCAGCAGAACACTTCGACGCAAAGTGAGAGCTGATTCAAAAACCCAAGGGAAAACCATGGTCTCACTGACTGAAAAAGTACAGAGTCAGATCGAGGATAACATTGCCAAGGTAAACCAGGGCCTCCCACCTGCCACATCCCTGGTCCAGCTTGATAAAGGAATTCAGAAGATTCTGGCTAAGCTACTTCCTGATGTTGAACGAGGATCTGCAAGTGTACTCCATCAGGTCGGCATCATTCCCCAAGACATGGAGAACATCAGTACCCTCGAGTTAAAGATCAATGAGAATGTGATAAAACTAGCCCCTTATGCCTCGAACAAGACAGGGATTCTGGTTGGTAACCTGAATGATGAAAATCTGACTCACCAAATGAAGGATCTCAGCAGCAACCTTGATGGAGTGGCTAAGGCTTTCCTGCAGAACACGGAGTCCCTCAAGATCAATAAAAACCTTACAGTGAAACTGAAGAACATGAAGGACAGACTCTCTCCTTATGCAGACAGCTTAAAGCAAGCTCTTCAAAACCAACTTTCAAATATGTCCGAGTATATCCGAGATGAAGTGAATAACTTTTGAGAAAAGAATGTTGTTCAGACAAACTGAATCTTGGGAGTGGGGAATCTTGAATTATGAAGAACTGTATCATTGATTGTAACAATTCTCAACAGATTGGGTTTGTGTCAAAAGCACTAATTGTCAACATCGCTTGATGAAATTTTAGGATGCACTGTAGTTTACTAACGGGCTTTTTAAAAAAACTTTAGAATTTATAATGTTTCATTGTGTTTTCACTCCTTGGAAGTAATCTTCATTAAATATCAAAATTCTTCATTGCTCCTCTCAGTATCCAACTCTTCAATTTTGATGATACCAGTTCCATTGGAAGCCTATTTTACTAAGCACATATCCCTGCCTCCCTGTCACTCTCCCCTGCTTCCCTGTTTCTGATTTCCCTGTCTTGCTGTCTCAGTTTCTTGTTTCCCTCTCTGTAATCTTTTCTGTTCTCCATCCTCTTGCCATACTCTCTCCCCGTCTCCACTCTCTGCCCCTCCCCACCCCCACACATCACCCAAACCCTCTTTGCTCCTGTGGGCCTGTTTCTGGGATCTAACCCAGTCAGTGACCAGCTCTGTCCTTGTTCAGGAAGATCAGGCATCAATGTTGAAGCCTGAGGAAAACCCCACAATCAATAACTGCCTCAATTCCTCACACCAGATCACATCATATTTCACAACACATCACAATCCCAGATCTCACCACAATCCCAGATCACAACAGAATTCTCAATTAAAATATGACCCCGGATGAGGAGGGCAATCCATTTGATGTAGTCCACCTGGACTTCAGCAAGGCCTTTGGTAAGGTCCCAATGGGAGATTGGGAGCGAAGGTAAGAGCCCATAGGATTGAAGGAAGTTGGGTACAGAATTGGCCGAGTGCCAGGAAGCAGAGGGTGATGGTCAAGGGGTGTTGTTGTGACTGGAAGCCCGTGCCCATTGGGGTTCTGTGGGGTTCAGTGTTAGGGCCCTTGCTGTCTATGGTATATACAAACGATTTCGACTTAAATGTCTGAGGAGGCTTGATTGGAAAGTTTGTGGATGCTATGAAAATTGGCAGCGTGGAAAATAGTGAGGAGGGTGGCCTTAGATTGCAGGAGGATATGGACGGGCTGTTCAGGTGGGCTAATCAGAGACAAATGGAATTCAATCCAATAAATGTGAAGTGGTGCACATGGGCAGGGGGTACAGACAAAGCAAGTGAATACACTATGAATGGTAGGACCCTGGAAAGACTGAGTATCAGAGGGCCTTTGGTGTGCATGTCTATCGGTCCCTTAAGGTACTGGGACAAGTAGAAAAATGTGGGTAAGAAGTCATATGGGATACTTGCCTTAGCCTTAGCCAAGACATAGAATTTAAGAGCAGGGAGGTGGTGCTGGAGCTGTTTAAAATGCTGGTTAGGCTGTAGCTAGAGAATTATGTGTAATTCTGGAATTCACATTATAGGAAGGATGTGATTGCATTGGAGAAGGTGCAGCGGTTTTCCAGGATGTTCCCTGGTCTGGAGAGTTTTAGTTATAGAGATTGGACAGAATGGAATTGTTTACTTTGGAGCAGAGGAGACTGAGGTGGTGGGGAGGGTGTCGTGATTGAAATGTACAAAACTATGAGGGCCATAAACAGGAAGAAACATTTCCCCTTAATGGAGCGGTCAAGGAATTGGGAGCCATAGATTTAAGGGAAGGGATAGGAGATATGAAGAGAATGTAAGGAAACCTTTTTCCCTTAAAGGACAGCGGGAATCCGGAACTCGCTGCTTGTGAGGGTGGGAGAAGCAGAAATTCTCAGAACATTGAAGAATTATTAGATATACAACTTGCAATGTCAAGGCTATGGGCCAAGTGCTGGAAAATAGGACTGGAATTGTTAGTTGGAGACTCGGTGAGCCAAAGGGCCTTTTCCTGTAACTCTATGACACTACAGTCCCAGGTGACATGTTTCATTCTGGAACAGTATCCTGGGTCAGATATCCAGCCGGTAATCGATCCAGAGTTAATAAATAAACGGGTCAATCAGGAAGTGAAGAGACACAAATTAGGAATGAGGGAGATGGGGAAATGAAAAGAATGAGAAAGGTCAGAATGTGAAAAATCCAAACAAAATGAAAATATAAAACACAACGCAGGGAACGAAATGAAAAGAAAGGAAAATGAAATGAAAAAGTTTGGAATTACCAGGTGAAAAAATGAGGAAATTAGACCAGGCACATAAGGATTCAGTATTTTCAGTGCCTGTGAAGAGATGGAGCATTTGGGCTGGTGACATCAGCAGGGCAGGAGGACAGCTGGAGATTGACAGAAACCCCTACTGCAGCTTCTGATCTGACTGTCGGGGAACCTTGTGAATGATGGGAGCACGGCACAGAAAACACGACAGCAAGTCCCTGTTGCAATTTGGGAAACGTAGTAGACTGCTAATGCCCAGCAGATTCCATAATCATCATCGAAGTGAATGAGCAAACCAGAAAGTCAATTATGGTAATAATCAAACACTTGACAGGACAGCAGAGAAGTTTGATCTGCTGCTCTGTGCCATGACAGTGGCAAGTAAGCCCCTACTTACTCTTCCCAGGGTCAGCACAGGACCTGGCATAAAAATCAATGGCTGCTATATCAGTGGAGGTGACCTCAGTGAAAGATGGTGCCTGAGGATCAGTGACTTTGGCATTAGCTGGGAACAGTGCAGGGGACAGTGATGCGGTGTCAGAGGGGCATCACAACAGCATCAACGAGGCAGTGGTGGACAAGAGACGGCCCAGAGGTCAACGCTGTGCCTCAAGAGAAACAACTTCAACGTTAGTTGGGTGTTGGGTAGATGGTGGCAACGACAATGTGAACGGATAGGGGTGCAGGATTCGTTGACAATGAGCTAGCTCAGGACTGATGGATGCTATTTCAGCTCTATCTTTCTATTGTTTCTTATTCTGGGATTGTTTTCCTCGCTGTAAAATATACATTTCATTAAAATCACAACAAGATCATTCAATTGTTTATATTCTTCGGACAGAAAACAGCACAGGTTCAACATGTCCTCAGCACTGACTCTCCAACAGCGCGGCGCTCCCTCAGCACTGACCATCCGACAGTGCGGCGGTCCCTCAGCACTGACCCTCCGACAGCGCGGCGGTCCCTCAACACTGACCCTCCGACAGTGCGGCGGTCCCTCAGCACTGACCCTCCAACAGTGCGGCGCTCCCTCAGCGCTGACCTTCCGACAGCGCCCACTCCCTCAGCACTGACCCTCCGACAGTGCGGCACTCCCTCAGCACTGACCCTCCGACAGTGCGGCGCTCCATCAGCACTGACTCCCCGACAGTGCCCGCTCCCTCGGCACTGACCCTCCAACAGTGCCCGCTCTCTCTGCGCTGACCCTCCGACAGTGCGGCGCTCCCTCAGTACGGACCCTCCGACAGTGCGGCACTCCCTCAGCACTGACCCTCCGACAGCGCGGCGCTCCCTCAGCACTGACCCTCCGACAACGTGGCACTCCCTCAGCACTGACCCTCCAACAGTGCGGCGCTCCCTCAGCACTGACCCTCCGACAGTGCGGCACTCCCTCAGCATTGACCCTCCAACAGTGCAGCACTCCCTCAGCACTGACCCTCCGACAGTGCGGCACTCCCTCAGCACTGACTCTCCAACAGTGCAGCACTCCCTCAGCACTGACCCTCCGACAGTGCCCGCTCCCTCAGCACTGACCCTCCAACAGTGA
>JAHRHZ010000042.1:962888-974668 GCA_024137785.1 Ginglymostoma cirratum | reverse complement strand
GCGCTCCCTCAGCACTGACCCTACGACAGTGCGGCTCTCCCTCAGCACTGACCCTCCGACAGTGCCCGCTCCCTCAGCACTGACCCTCCGACAGTGAAGCGCTCCCTCAGCACTGACCCTACGACAGTGCGGCACTCCCTCAGCACTGACCCTCCGACAGTGCCCGCTCCCTCAGCACTGACCCTACGACAGTGTGGCACTCCCTCAGCACTGACCCTCCGACAGTGAGGCGCTCCCTCAGCACTGACCCTCCGACAACGTGGCACTCCCTCAGCACTGACCCTCCAACAGTGCGGCGCTCCCTCAGCACTGACCCTCTGACAGTGCGGCGCTCCCTCAGCACTGACCCTACAACAGGGCGGCACTTCCTTAGCACTGACCCTCTGACAGTGCAGCACTTCCTCAGCACTGACCCTTCGACAGTGCGGCGCTCCCTCAGCACTGACCCTCTCACAGTGCGGCATTCCCTCAGCACTGACCCTCCAACAGTGAGGCACTCCCTCAGCACTGACCCTACGACAGTGCAGCACTCTCTCAGCACTGGACCTCCGACAGTGAGGCGCTTCCTCAGCACTGACCCTCCAACACTGCACCACTCCCTCAGCACTGACCCTCCGACAGTGCGGTGCTCCCTCAGCATTGACCCTCTGACAAACTGGTATTTTGGCAAAAAAAGCGAAAGTGATGTTTGTGGGAGAAACGTGTTGAATAGAGGTGTTTTGTGGTGTCATTCAATGATCGTTGACATAGCCACGATGTGCAGACATATGGCGATAAATGAGAAGATTGATGTTTTGTTAAAATGGTCTGTGAACTGGTGCTGACAGGATTGGATTTCTGTTTTACTGAAATTAATCTGTGATTACAAACAGTTCTGCCATGTGAGCTGGTACCCAGTGGATAGTTGCAGCAACAGTTCGTTTGGAGCCTTCCTGAGATGAGAGGTTGTTCAGAATTGGGATTAAAACAGAAAAACATAGAAAAATAGGAGCAGGAGTAGGCCATTTGGCCCTTCTAACCTGCTGTGCTATCCGAGATGATCATGGCTGATCCAATGACCCGATGCTATATTCCCGGTTTTTCCTCATACCCTTTTTAAAATATTAAAAAGTTTGCTTTCCTCAGTATTTTCAGGAATTGGCAGAGCAATGTTCTCTCAAACGTCCTTTGCAGCTGCTCAGTTCTCTGAGGTTAGTGGAAGGCAGCATCTTCCACAATCAAAAGCAAGCGCCCTGATTGGTCGGTGCTGACCTTCACATGTACAACCTCAGAATGGCAGTGCATGTGCCTTCCAAGGAATATTGTTTCACAGCCTTGTGTGGTCAAGAATTCCACAGGATCATCTTGCTCTGAGTCGTGACATTTTCCTCATCTTAGTCTTACATTATCTGCCCCTTATCCTGAGGCTGCTCCCCTGGTTCTAGATTCCTCAACCCCAGGAATAACATTCACCCTACATCTAGCCCACTTAGCCTTGTTACATTATTTAATGTTTCAATAAGATCCCCTCTTATCCTTCTAAAGTCTAGTGAAAACAGGCCCAGTTGATCCAATCTCTCCTTCAAGAAGCACCTGGACAACAACATGAATAGGAAGGGAATAGAGGGATATGGATCCTGTAAGTGAAGACAGTTTTGATATGGAAGAGCAAAATGTGTCAGCACAGGCTTGAAGGGTCGAAGGGCCTGTTTCAGTGCTGTATTGTTCTTTGTTCTTTTGTTCTTTGCTCATTGGGCAGTCCTGACATTCCCGGTATCAGCCCAGTGAAACTCTGCGGCGCTCGCTCCTATGGTAAGTATATCCTTTCTTAAGTAGGGAGACCAAAGCTGCACACAAGCCTGTGCTCTCACTCCAAACCTCGAATGATGTCAGGGGTTGATGGTGGTTTTATTGAGAGGGTTTGGGTGTGAGAGGTTTGGGCTGGGAAGTTATTTGGAAGGGGGTGTTAAGGGGTACATGGTGTCGGTGAGGGAGGTGAGTTGAGAGAGGATTGAGTGAGTGGAGCTTATAGAGACGGGACTGAGGGGATTGGATAATTTGACACTTTGTTGCTGGGAGGGTTACAGAGCTGGAAACTGGGTAGAAAATCACAGCTCAAAATCCAGTTCCTGGTCAGTCACACTTGATGTACAGCTTTAACAGTTTAATCACGTGTGATAGATACAGAGTGCCCAGGAGCAGCTACAAGATACATGTCATAAATTCACCGAAGATCCTCAGTCAGCACCTTCCAAACCCACAACCACTTCCATCTAGAAGGACAAGGGCAGCAGACACATGGGAACACCACCCCCTTCAAGTTCCTCCCCAATCCACTCACCATTCTGAATTGGTAATATATCACTGTTACTTCAATGCTGCTGGGTCAAAATCCTGGAATTCCCTCCCCAATGTCATTGTGGGTCAACCCACAGCAGGAGGACAGCAGCAGTTCAAGAAGGCAGCTCACCCCCACCTTCTCAAGGGCAACTAGGGATGGACAAGAAATGCTGCCACCGGCAATGCTGATGTATACTTAAAAATGGCCAGTGAGATGCTGAAACTGTCCAGTGTCAGGGGTGTTTGGGTTCAGTGCTGTCAGTGTTCCTAATGTCTCCCTACAGGAATGAGCTGTGACTGAGCTCTAATGGATTGCCAGGTGAAATTCCAAACTCAGGAACTGTACTAGCAGGTAACAATCTTTCAAAAAAAAAGATATTTATTGATTTGAACTTCACAAGGAATGGAAACATGAAAATATTATCAATACTGAAGTCATTTCAAGACATTTTATCCATAATTTAACATTCCATTAGTAGTTTAAATACATGACAATATTTATAATCAAACAGTTCTCTGTCCTCCAACAAAGCTCTGCATTCCTGCTGCACAGTCTGACTGAATAACTTTCCACTTCTCAATCAGTTCTCCTCGTTCTGACGGAATTTGTCCCACAAAGCTGAAAGTTGGATTTGAAGATCCTGGTGAATTTCTGCATATGGTGCGAGTCTCTCTTGCATCTCTTGGACATTCTGACTGATCATTTGATGCAGTTCCTCTGAATAGGGGGCAATGTTCTGGTGGAACTCCTCAATATTCTGGTTAATGATGTTGCTGAGATCTTCAATTATTGGAGCCAGATTTTGCTTCATGCTTCCCAAGTTCTCATTGAGTTTCACTTTCAGTTCTGCAACGTATGGGATCAGCCTTTGCTTCAGAACCTCCACATTCTCATCAAGCTTTGCCTGTAGCTCCTCAGCATAAGGCGCAACTGTCTGGGTCATTTCATTGATCTGTTGGTTCATCTTGTTCTGAACATCACTGGCGTAAGGGGTCAGGCTATCACGGAGTTCCTGCACTTTCTCATCTAGCTTGCTGCGGAATTCCTCAGCATTTACACTCACCTTCTGCCTGAGATTATCAACATTCTCTTGAATCTCCAGCTGGAGTTGCTCAGCATAGGGAGTGAGAACATCCTGCAGGTTCTCTGCATTTTCTCTCAGTTTTTCCTGAAGAACTTTGCAGTAGGGAGTCACTGTCTGGCGAAGTTCCTCAGCATTATTCCTCAGCTGCTGTTGGAGTTGCTCACTGTAAGGTGTCAGCTTATGACGGAATTCTGCGAGGTTTCTACTCAGGCTCTGGTGGACTCCATTAGCAAAAGGAGCAAGTTTCCTGCTCAGTTCCTGCAGCTCGTTCCTGATCGTCTGCCGAAGTTTCTCGCTATTGACCTTCATCTTCAGCTCATCAGTGAGGGGAGTCAGTTTCTGGCGGAGATTCTCAGTGTAGTCTTGGAAAGTCTCCACATTATCCTTTAGAAAATCACTGTAAAACAAGAGACATTTTGATTACATTTTGTCAAATCTGCTCCTGCGTATTTTGAAAGGGAATATTGCCCAAGTGCAATTCACAGACAACTATTGCACAGGAATGAGACATTTTCACTGAATTATTCCGTGGAAGAGAGGGCACATTTCCCACATTCTTTAATTCCTCCCCCACTGTTTAACAGCAACAATCAGGAGGGGAAGAGATAGGATTGGGCCACATGGCCTCCGCTATGTATGGGACTCCAAAAGAATATTTATACTGGATGTAAAACTCGGCATGAATAAGAGGAAACAGAATATAATCAATCTTTAACAGAGTTCTGGTGTCTGGGTATTTTTCAAAATTGGGCTATCAGTTCAATACATTGGTTCAAGTGTTACAGATAGTTGATCAGAACATGGCATATCCCATATGCCTTCTTAACCACTTTATCTCTCATTATATCAACCATCTCCTATTTATCTGCTGCCCACAAGGATCTATGAACCTGTAAACTAAGGTCATTCTGATCCTCTCGACTTCCTAAAGCCCTACTATTCAATATGTTCCCCTTGCCTTGTAAGTCCACCCATAATGTATCACCTCACACTTTTCATTAAATTAAATCATTAAAGTTCATTTACCATCATTCAGCCCACTTGATCAGCCCGTCTATAATCTCATTCCCAATTGGTTAGAAAGCCTTACTCTAATTGTTCCCCCAAGATTTAATTAAAATGTGTTTGCACTGGGCTCCAACTGTCCTGGCATTGTTACCAAATACCCCAAACTCACCGGAGCTGATGGCTAATTTCTGAGCCCTGGATCTGGCCAATATTGTCCTTGGCATTGTTGGTCAATTGACTGATGTAATCCCAGAAGGCCTCTTGGACCTCATCTCCATTGACCTCAACCTGGGAGCCTGGGGGAGGAAGGAAACAAAAGTCAGAGTGAAAGCATTTGTGGGTCATTCCAGAGACAGCAGCTCGTGATAGTCCAAGAGAGACCTCAGTGTGTCCCATCTACTGTCAGTTCATCACTGACTGCAAGGATAAACAGCTCATTGAGTTAAATTATTGTCTTTAAATATTAAATTTAAGACAGGGGATTAAAATGAATCCAAATAAATAGGTGAAGCAAGTTTATCCTCAACAACTATCAACATTTTGGAGGTTAGCATTGACCAGGAACTGGACTAGCCCAGCTACATAAACACAGTTGCTACAAGAGCAGGTCTGAGGCTAGGAATACTGCAGCAAGCAACTCCCCTCCTGACTCCCCAAGGCCTGTCCACCATCTACAAGGCACAAGTCAGGAGTGTAATGGAATACTCCCCACTTGCCTGGATGGGTGCAGCCCCACAACACATAGGAAGCTCAACATCATCCAGGACAAAGAAATGAGATTTTCCCTATAAAATAAAAGCAGTAGTAGGCTGTTCAGCTCCTCAACTCTCCACCACCACTCAGTAAGATCACCATAGCTCTGTTTGTGTTTTAATTTCCTCATTTCAATCTACCCTGATAATCTTTGATTCCTTTACTAACTACCTATCTCTGCCTTTAAAAATATTCAACGACCCTGCTTCCATAGCCTTCTGAGGCAGAGTTCTAAAAGACCAGAACCCTTTGAGAAATAATATTTCTCCTCACCTGTCCTGAAAGGGCAACCCCTAATTTTTAATTCAGTGCTGCCTAGCTCCAGTCTCACTCACATGAGAAAGCAAGCCTTCCACGCCCACTTCACCAAGACCTTGCATGATCTACTACACCATGCATGATCTACTACACCATGCATGATCTACTACACCATGCATGATCTACTACACCAGTCATGATCTAATACACCATGCATGATCTAATACACCATGCATGATCTACCACACCATGCATGATCTACTACACCATGCATGATCTACTACACCATGCATGATCTAATACACCATGCATGATCTACCACACCATGCATGATCTACCACACCATGCATGATCTAATACACCATGCATGATCTAATACACCAGTCATGATCTAATATACCAGTCAAATTACTCCTTGCACTTCTAAACTCCAATGAAAATAATCCCGGCCTGTCCAACCCATCGTCATAAGACAACCCACTCACTCCCAGGTATCAGTTTTGTATCCTACCTCTGAATTGCCTCCCAATGTATTTTCATTCTTCCTTAAAAAGAGGAGACCAAACCTGCACTGTATTGGAGATGTGATCCCCATCACTGCCCTGTAGAAGCATAACATCCCCTCTTTTATGTTCAATTCCTCTTGTAGTAAACGACAGCATTCCATTGGCTTTCCTGATTATGTGCTGTACCTGGAAACTAGCTCTAGAACAACTAGATCCCTCCGTACCTCCGAATCTGCAGTCCTTCTCCATTTAAACAAGTTTTTATTCTTCCAGCCAAAGTGAACAACTCTACATTTTTCCACATCTGCCGGGTGTTTACCCACTCACTGAACCCTAACTGTATCCCAGTCTGCAACTTCCTAATGTCTTCTTCACAACATACTCTCCAACCTCTGTGTCAGCTGTGAATTGATTTATAATGCCTTTGCTTCCCTCTAATCTCAGTCATTGATATAAATTGCAAAAGCCTGAGACTCAGCACAGACCCAAGTGAAAGACAGAAAAAACCAACAGCACAAAATATTCCAAACACAGCAGCAAATGTAAAAGATTTACCTAACATCAAGGAAGCAGCTAGAAGCACAAGGATTGCTCTGGGAAACATCCTGGATTTCTTCAACTGTGCAACTTAATCACAATTTCTGTTCTTCTTTACAGTAGCTCTGCAAAAAGACAAAAATCAGGGTTAGGCTGAGATTTAAATCTGTAAGCGCCACTTATTTCTTCCAGAAAGCAATTTTGCTCCCACCGAGAATCTCCTTCTTGCGTTTGCAGTACATTTTGAGTGTTATTAACTACATATAAACCACAACATGATTTACAAACACAGTATTCTCATCACCTGGCAGCATTGACCAGTGGCTGATGCATGCACTGTATTACCTGACACAGATACATCCACTAAGCCAATGCCCCTGTTTAAACCCCAGGCTGCAGTGTTGAGAATAGCAACTGCTTTGAGCTAGTTTCTCTCACCTGCCTCTGCTGGTCCTGGAGCTCAGTGTCCCAACCTCACAGGCCCTTGCTCTATATAAGCGAATGTTATCAGCAGTTGATAAAGAGCTGGTCTGTTTGTGCAGGTTCATCATCTTCCACTGATCCCGAGAAAACGTGGAACTTCCAACATCTCTGTCGCTGTGAACTGTGATACGTTTCCTCAAATGTTGTCCCAACTCCAAGGAGAGGCCAAATTCCAATTCAGATTAATTTCTTAGAGCAAAGGCCATAATTTAATAACACGTGTAATGTTTTTAACGTTCAAGGAACCGATGATAAAGAGCTTCAGAGAGTAAAGTCTGAGAAACTGATCCCAGTGGCAGGATTGTCAGTAACTAGTGGGACACAGAGTGAGGGGGATTGGGAAAGGATGGTGGTGCGGCAGGAGGTTTACAGCCAGTGACTGTGATCTGGATGCCCTAAGAGGCTGAAAGTGAGGTGGAAGCAGATTCAGTGGGAACTTTTAAAAGGGGAAATGGATGAGCATTTGAGGAGGGAACTGGGAGACCCTTGAGCAAAGAGCTGTGGGTGTGGGAAGACAGGGTGTGGATGAGCTGAATGGAACTTCCAAAGAGTTAGATATGATGGGCCAAATGGTCTCACTTTGCACCAAGCCTTTTTGAAGTAAGGTCCCTCCACACTGTCAATCAAATAATATCTTATAAACTGACTGAAACTTCTCCGTAGCCCACACATAATGTCCTCAGAGTCACTCCCCACTGTGTTTCCTGCTACATTCAAGACACTTCAGTAGCTGAGAGGACTTTGGGACGTTTAGGGGTGACAAACACCCTCTGCCTGATCAGAATGTGTGTTGTATTGAATGTTGCGGGATCAGGTGGGTGAACATGGCCAGTTGCTTGTATTGGAAAATTAATGGCCAGCTTCCCGAGGCTGGGTAATTTGCGTAGAAGTAATGTTTCAGGATGAGTAATTCTGATAGATGTTAGCAGCAGCAGTTAGTTAGTATCTGACTGGGTCACTAGGAGCTGAGAACCACAAACAAAGTTTCCCAGAGGATGTGGAATAGCCTCAGCAACCAGCCAATACCTAACTCACTCAAATACTTCCTCATTTACTTTCTTTCTCTCTACCTCTCTTCCATTCTCTCTGTCTATCTCTTTTTCCTTCTTTCTTTCTCTCTTTCTCTCTCTCTCTCTTTCTGTCTTTCTATCTATTTCTATCTTTCTGTTTCTCTCTCTCTCCCTCTCTCTCTCTCTCTCTATGTTTCTGATGGAGTGGTAATGTCACTAAACCAGGAATCCAGAGGCCCAAGCTAATGCTCTGGGTCACAGGGTCAGATTCCACCACATCAGCTGGTGGTGGAATTTAAATTCAATAAATAAACTCTGGAATTGAAAACTAGTCTCAGTGATGGTTGACCCTGAAACTGTTGTGATTGTTGTAAAAACTCACCAACTCACCAGGCCTTGGAAAACTGCCATCCTACTGGAAATGGTCCAGGAAATATCAGATGCATTGATGGTCATCTTCCAAAATGTACAAACTGTGGAGCAGCTCCTACAGACTGGAGGGTGGGGAATGTAACTGCACTATTTAAAAAGGGAGGGAGAGACAACACAGGGAATTAAGACAAGTGAGTGACACATTAATAGGGGCGTAAAGGCTACAGTCTATTATAAAAGATGTCATAGCAACAATGGGATTAAAGAAAGCTAGTGTGGTTTTATGAAAGACAAATCATAGTTAATAAACTTACTGGAGGTTTTTGAGGATGTAACTAGTGGAATTGATAAGGGAGAACCAGTAGATGTAATGTTTGGATTTTCAGAAGGCTTTTGATAAAGTCGCTCAGAGGAGGTTTGTGGGCAAAGTTAAAACACTTGGGATAGAGGCTAATATTTGGCACGGATCAAGAATTGGTTGAACAGAAGGGAAACAGAGAGTGGGAATAAATGGGTCTTCTTCCCAGTGGCTGGCAGTGGATGGTGTGATACCAGCTTTTCATAAGGGAACTTTCCTGATGACACAAAGCTGGTTGGAGTTGTTAGGAGGCATTAAGGTTTTTTTTTAAATTCATTATGGTATCATCAGGGGCATTTATTGCCCATCCCTAATTGCCCGGTGGGGGGGGTTAAGAGTCAACCACATTGCTGTGGGTCATGTAGGCCAGACCAGGTAAGGATGGCAGTTTCTTTCCCTAAAGGGCATTAGTTTTTTCCCCTGATAATTGATAATAGATTCCTGGTCTTCATCAGACTCTTAATTCCAAATGTTTGTTTGAACTCTCAAGGGCAATGAGGGACGGAAACAAATTCTAGCCATACCAGAGACAGCCACAGCCCCTGAACAAAGAAAGGAACACATCCTCTTTCTCTTTCTCTCTGTCCATCACCATCTCCATGTCTTTCTCTTGGTCTCCCTCTCTTGGTCTGTCCCTCTCTGTTTTTGGGCTAATGACAGAACGATCATTCTGACAATGTCTGGGACCTTTCAGATCCACTGCTGTTGAGAAAGTGTCAGCCAATGACTAGTTACAGGTGTTAATTTTACTGATAAACATTTGGCAGGAATTCAGTTCCAGAAAATAAACTTCACACGTGGATATTCCATGGGTTAAAGTTCACATACACACAACGTGGAAGCTGAACATTGAGATCACAAAGCCCAGAGACAGTATTTATTACTAATCATTTATTTATGGGTTAGAAATCCTCGATGCCGAATTTGTGCTTAGTGTATTGTGCATTGCTCTGACTGGCTATTGGAACTTGCTTGGCTCATCAGGAAGTGGGATGCAGTGGGGGTCACACAGAGACAGTGACCTCTGGTGACCTCACGAGTTTCAGTCACAGAGTAAAAGAGCATCAGTCTGAGAGATGGTCTTAAGGAATAAAAAGTATGAAAGAAAAACTGGGAAATGACTTTAAATGGTAGGATAAGGATAAAGATTTAAAGTAACAAACATCCTTTCAGATTGATATCAGGAAGCTGGATTTTCAGATACAAGAGTGGAGGTTAAAACATAACTTGGGAAAGACAGTGCTGATGTTACAGTTCTGTTTTACCAACTTATAGCTCCACAAAACATCGTTTGTATTTACCTCCCAATACTACATTCTTTTGCCTCGGTGATTTCCCATTGGTCATTTCAGCTCCTCAGCTCTGGGTCATATCAAAGATCTTTCGTTTAGCTCCTCTCCCTCTTTCTCTGACTCTAAACATGTTTAAAACCTGTTACATCCTTGATGTTTTCCAGTGTTAATGAAGGAACGTCATTCTGAAACTTTTATCCTGTTTCTCCACTTCAGACGCTGTCCGAGCTGCTGAGTATTTCCCAATTTGCTGTTTTTAGTTTCGATTTCCATCCTCTACACTAATTTGCAGTTATACTGATGTTGGCATCTTTGGAATCTGATGACCCTTCAAAACATTAACTTTGTTTCTTTCTACAGGTACTGCCAGACCTGCTGAGTTTCCCCATCACTTTCTGTATTTGCTCTTTCTGTGTTTGATGGCAGCCAGGAATCAGCCGAGTGAATCTCCTCTGACCTGCCGCCAACGCAAGTCCATCCTTTCTTAAATACAGGGACCAAAGCTGTCCACAGCCTCAGCAACACCCTGTACAGTTGGAACAAGACTTCCCTCTTAAGAGTCAAAATTCTGTTTATCTTTTTCATTACTCGCTGCACCTGCATGCTAACTTCCTGTGTTTCATGCACAAGAACACCTCGATCCCTCGGTACTGCTCTCTTTTGGAGTGTCTCTATCTTTAAATTAAAGTTTGCCTTCTAATTCTTTCTACCAAAATGAATGACCTCACACTTTCCCACACTAAACTTACCTGCCAAGGTTTTGACCACTCACCCACTCAATCTATTGATGCCCTTACAGATTCTTTACATCCTCATCAGATTATTTTTTTTTTACATACATCAGTGAATTTGGATACATTACATTCTGCTCCTCCACCAAGTCATTAATACAGATAGTAAATAATTGAGGCCCTAGGATTGATCCTTGTGTCACTCCACACGTTACATCAGTACTGACCACGATACCACACACTCCTTCATTAACAAAGCAACCGCACCTCCTTTCCTTCTGCCTATTCTTCTGGAATGTTGAACACCCTAGAATATTGAGTTCTCAGTCTTGGTCACCCTGTAACTAAGACTCTGTAATGACTATCAAGTCCCATTCATTTATTTCTATTTGTGCCATCAACACATCTATCCTTGCACAAATTCTGCAGCTGTTCAGAGAAAAAAAAGCCGTGACTTTTTGCCATTCTGAGTTATTGTGTTTCTGATTTCTGCTGTTTATTTGATGATCATTTCTCTTTATTGCCCCACACCTCAGCTCTCATGTTTGTTTTTGAAGGTTTAGACTTCCCGTTAATTGAACCCTCCCCAAGTAATTTGCTCCCAGCCGTCTCTCCATGGGCCTGCAGAAAGAGCAGGGTGTGTGCGGCCTCTGGGGATGGATGTCCATGCTGGAGGAGTAAGTAGCATCCAGATAACCACTGCGGCTTTCATGTCGGGAATTCTCAGAGTCTAGTTTCTATCTTGCAGGTGGTAGCATATTAATGAGGTGATGTTACTGAGGGTGGTAAAGAACAACAATCCCATTATTAGAAGTAGTAAGAACTGCCAATGCTGGAGTCAAAGATAACACAGTGTGGAGCTGGAGGAGCATTGTGGGCCAGGCAGCAAGGTCGGAAAGATTTCATTATGAACATTACAAAAGGATTGAAACTCACACTACTGCTTTACAATGTCCTTACCAACACCAAAACCCCCACAAAGCCTGCCCATGAGCTTTGCAGAACACCTGCGCTCAGTTCGCAACAAACAACTGCACCTCCCAGTCGCGAACCATTTCAACTCCCCCT
>JAHRHZ010000042.1:942776-962488 GCA_024137785.1 Ginglymostoma cirratum | reverse complement strand
GGTGGAAGGGGTCGGTGGGGTCCGGTGGGGGGCGGGATTGGCACGGTGGTTTATTGCTGGATCTTTAATCCAGAGACCCAGGTAATGTTCTGGGGAACTCACGTTGAAGTCCTGCCCACAGCAGGTGTTGGGATTTGAATTCAATTCAATAAAAATCACGAATCGAGAGTCTAATAGTGACCATAAATAATGTGTTTATTGTCAGAAAAAACCCACCTGGTTCACCAGTATCTGTTAGGGAAGGAAACTTACCTGGTCTGGCCTGTGTGTGACTCCAGACCGACAGCAGCATGGCTGACTCTTAACTGCCCTCTGGGCAATTTGCTGTCCTGTCCTGCAACGCCCTGATCCTGTGAGTGAATAAAGAAGGGGGTTTTTTGGGGAGGGTGGAGAACAGAGGGTGCATGGTGGTACAGTGCATTCAGTTTCACCCTCAGGCAACTGTCTATGTCGTGTTTGCACATTCTCCCTGTGTCTATGTGAGTTTCCTCCAACAGTCCAAAGATGTTCAGGTTGGGGTTGATTGGTTGTGCTGTTAGCTTTCCTAATTACTTGCTGTACCTGTAGGCTTTTTTTTACAATTGATACGGTAGGACACCCAGATCTTCTGTATTTCAGAGTTTTGCACATTCTCACCATTTAGGTAATGTGCTTTCTTTATCCTTTCTGCCAAAATGGACACATTCATCTTTTCCCTCACTTCCTCCGTCTGCCAACTCTTTACCCACTAATTTAACTGAGAAATTCATAGAATGTTTTCAGGATAGCCTCTTGGAATAGCACATTCTGGAGTTGTCCAGAGAGCGGGCTCTACTGGACCTGATAGAAACAAAGAAATTAGTGAAGGAGTAGGCCGTTCTGTCCTTTGAGTCTGCACCACCATTCACTATGATCATGCAATCTCAGTTCCTATTCCCGCTTTCTCTCCATACCCCTTGATCTCTCATAGCCGCAAGGGCCATGTCCAGCTCCCTCTTGAATATATCTAGTGAACTGGCCCCCAGAGAATTTCACAGGTTCACAACTCTGAGTGAAGAAATTCTTTCTCATCTCTGTCCTGAATGACTTACCCCTTATTCTTAGACTGTGACTCCTAGTTCTGGACTTCCCCAATATCGGGAACGTTCTTTCCGCATCAAGTCTGTCCAGTCCCATCAGGATTTTATATGTTTCTATGAGATTACCCCCTCATTCTTCTAAATTCGGGCGAATTCAAGCCCAGTTAATCCAGTCTTTCCTCATATGCCAGTCCTGCCACCCTAGGAATCAGCCTGGTGAACATTTGCTGGACTCCCTCAATGTCCTTCCTCAGTCTACGAAACTAAAACTGCACACGATACACAAGATGTGGCCTCACCGAGGCCCTGTATAACTGCAGCAAGACATCCCTCCTCTGATACTCAAATCCTCTCGCTATGAAGGAGAGCATGCCATTAGCTTTCCTCACTGCCTGCTGCACCTGCATGCCAGCCTTCGGCAACTGTTCCACCATGACACTGAGGTCTCGTTGCATCTCCCCCTTTCCTAAACTGCCACCAATCAGATAATAATCTGTCTTCCTGTTTTTTGACATCAAAGTGAGTATTGTGCAATAAACTAGCATGCATTAATCTCATAATGAAGGACCCCTTGATAGCAGTGACCATGATATGACTGAATTTTCAGTTCGTTTTTGAGGTAGAGAGGAGTGGGTGTGAGACTACCTTTTAAAAATTTAAATGAAGTAAGTTCTACAGACACACAAAACCAGAGCTGGCTGAAGTGAAGTGCCTAATTAGGTTAAAGCACAGGGCAGTAATGATGCAGAGACAGCCATTTAATAGGATATTTCAGAATATATAGATTATTTTCCAATGCATAAGAAAATGCCAAGGAATGAGTCCACCGTCAGTGGTTAACTAGAACTTTAGAAAGTTCTAGGATTGTGCCAGAACTGGTGACTGGCCAGAAAGTTGGGCAGGATATTTAAAAGCAAAACACAATAACTAAAATTTAATGAAGAGGGTAAAATAGGCTACAAAAGAAAGCCGGTCAAAACATAAAAAGTTGTATTAAAAACCTAAAACAAAAACTTAAAGAAAATTAACCAAGCGTGCATAAAAAGTGAGACTTAATGAAGAATTAATACTGAAAAATACTGGCAGATGAATTGAACAGATACTTTGCACTAGTCTTCACATTAAAGGATATATGTAAAGTTTCAGAAACACCGATTAAAATAAGAAATGGAAAGGAGGGAGTAACTTTGGGATGGGGGTGGGGAGATCAGGATCACCAGAGAAGCTCTCCTGAGTAAATTATTTGAACTGTAGGCAGACTAGTGCCTGGGTCCTGCTGGATATTCTCCTAGAGTCTTAAAAGAAGGCAGCAGTAAGCTATTTGGTGCGTTGGTTCAAATTTATCAAAACTCCCTTGCTTCAGGGATGGTTCAATTAAATCAAAAGGTAGTGAAGATATCCCTTTTATTCAAAAAGGGAAGGAGAAAGAAAGCAGTAACCAAAAGCCAATTAGCATGACATCTGTCTTGGGGCAAATGTTAAATGCTGTTGATGTTATAGCAAGGCATTTGGATAAGTTTAAGAATATCCCGCAAAATCAACATTGTTTTCTGAAAAGAAAATCCTGCTTGACCAATCTATTGAAGTTCTTTGCCTAGATGTTGCTGGGAATGGAAGGTTTGAGATAGGAAAAATAGATTGGAAAGGCTGGAACTTTTTTCACTTGGAGCATAAGAAGTTGAGGGGTGACCTTGCTGAGGTTCATAAAATCGTGAGGGGTATTGATAAGGGTCTTATCTATATATGAATGGCATGGGTCTTTTCCCTAGGGTGGGGGAGTTCAAAACTAGGGGACATAATTTTAAGGTGAGAGGAAAAAGATTTAAAAAGGACAAGGAGCAATTTTTTTTATACAAAATTGTTCATGTGTGGAATAAACTGCCAGAGGAAGTAGTGGATGCAGGTACAGTAACAACATTTAAAAGACTTTTGGATAAGTACATGAAAAGGAAAGGTTTGGAGTGAAATGGGCTGAGCACAGGCAGATGGAACTAGTTT
This sequence comes from Ginglymostoma cirratum, assembly GCA_024137785.1. Classification (NCBI taxonomy): domain Eukaryota; kingdom Metazoa; phylum Chordata; class Chondrichthyes; order Orectolobiformes; family Ginglymostomatidae; genus Ginglymostoma; species Ginglymostoma cirratum. Next base: position 959,432 of record JAHRHZ010000042.1, on the reverse strand, counting down.
AGTTTGGAACATGGACTCGTTGAACTGAGGGGTCTGTTTCCATGCTATAAAACTCTATGCATCTAAGTGAATTGCCCATAGTGTTCAGGGACATACAGGTTAGATGGATTAGCCATGTGAAATGCAGCGTTACAGGGATAGGGCAGATAGATGGGTCTGGATGCTGTTTGGAGGGTCAGTGCAGACTCGCTGGGCCAAATGGATGCTTTGTGCACTGTAAGATTCTATGTAGGTGGTGGCAGGGAAAGGGGTAGAGTGGAAAAGGAAAGAAAAGACAAAGGGGTTATTACACTAGGCCTCTCCACCACCATCTTGTTGCTCCTCTGCCTCTGATAAGAACGTCATAGCCATAGAACCATACAGCATGGAAACAGACCTGTCAGTCCAACCCAGCCATGTCAACCAGATATCCTAAATAAATCTAATCCAAGTTGCCAGCATTTGCTCCACGGGCCTCTAAACCCTTCCTATTCATGTACCCTTCCAGATGCCTTTTAAATGTTGTAATTGTACCAGCCTCCACCAACAACTCTGGCAGCTCATTCCATACATGCACCACCTCTGCATGTAAAGATTGTACCTTAAACCTATGCCCTCTAGTTTTGGACTCTCCTACTCTGGGTAAAAGACCTTGGCTATTCACCCTCTCTCTGCCCCTTATGATTTTATAAACTTCTATAAGGTCAAATATGTAGTGAGATTAAGAAGTCGATAGTGGCTTTAGAATTCTGTATGACCATGTTGAGTTTGCTGGGAATCAACGCCTCAGTATTTAATGTGAAACATTACGGTCCTTAAGCAAGGTCGTCATCTTCCCTGAGGACCATAAGGCTGGTCTGTCATTAGAGAGAGATGACTGTACAAAGAAATTTTTCCAACATCTTTCAGTTCTGAAGAAGAGTCTTGCTGGACTCAAGACATTAGCTTTATTTCCCTCTCCTTAGATACTGTCAGACCAGTTGAGTTTCTCCAGCACTTCCTGCTTTTATTTCAGGTTTCTAGCATCCATATAATTTGCTTTCACTTGAGTGACAGATCTTTTTATCTGCCTTGTCTCATGGAATTATTGATGTGCATTTTCATCCCTTTGCCCTTTTTCTCTCTCTAAAGGGGATGACCCGGTTGCTGTTGACTAAAATTCCATTCTTCAAAGAAATTATTGTGAGTTCTTTTACCTGTGAGAACTGTGGCTGGGTTAACAATGAGGTTCAGTCAGCTGGAAAGATACAGGAGGAAGGAGTTCGATACATACTCTGTGTTTCCTCCAAAGAGGTGAGTTTCTGACTGCACTAGTTGCTTCTAGTAAGCTCAGATATTTGTTTCTATCTCGGCAGGATTTCTTTTCTGATTCGTCATCTTCTTGAGCATAATGTGCAAGTGTTGGCCTCAATTTAGGTCAGAAAAATGAGGTGTGGTTTTATTAAAATATTGGATTCTGAGGGGCTTGACAGAGTAAAGGCTGAGACGATGTTTTCCCTCATAGGGGTAATCTAGAACAAGAGGGCACAGTTTCAAAATAAAGGGTTTCCATTTAAGAGTGAATTCCAGGGGAATTTCTTTTCTGAGGGTCATTGCTCTTTAGAATTCCCTTGCACGGAGGTCGGGTCGTTGAACATATCCAAGGTTGATTTACAGTTTTTGATAATGTTGCTAGCAGAGTTTATGTTCCTTTCTAATGCCTGTGATTGATATGTTTATAGCTAATGAATCTGTATTTTCTTAACCTCAGTGTTCAAAATAATTTTTGGTAGCAAGTTTTTGTAAATTTTAAAGTTTAAAAAAAAGTTAATTAATTGGAATATTGAGAGAGATTCGGATAGATACAGCTAGATAGTTTTGGCCGAAATGCCTTTAAAGTTGAATAATTCTATTAGTCACCATTTAGACTGATGTATGAAGAATGGCTGCTCAGCTAAGACAGTTGAAGGTTCAGATGGTGTGAAATTACGGTTCAGTACAGATCAGAGGATTGGTGTCATCTTGTTTATTTCCATTCCTGTGTTCTTTGTCTTATAACCAAGACTCGAGGAATGCGCCACTTCCTTTCTAGTCACTCTCTTTTCCACATAGTCACAGAATAGTTATGGTACAGTAGGTGGCTGTTGGCCCATCATATCCACACTGACTCACTAACTTAGCATCGTGACCTGTGTTCTCTTTTCTCACCCGGTCCCCAGAACCCTGCAAGTCATTATTATTGAAATAATCATCGAATGCCCCCTTGAAAGGCCTTACTGAACCTCCACCACACTTCCAGTCAGTGCATTCTAGACCCAAACCATTCATTTTAAATTCAGTTCACTTTAAATGTGTGCTTTCTTGTTTCTGATCCTTTGTGAGTGAGGGCAATTTCTCTCTGTCTACTCTGTCTGGACTGCTTAAAGTTTTAAGGTTTCAACTCATCTTCTCATGGCCTCCTTCTCAAAGGAAAACAGTCCCAACTTCTCCGATCTTTCCTCATAACTGAAGTTTCTCATTCCTGGAATCATTCTCATAAGCCTCTTCTGCGCTTTTTCCAATGTGTTCACATCCTTCCTAAAGTACAACACCTAGAACTGTACACAATACTCTGGCTGAGGTTGAAGTGTTGTCTGATACAGGTTTAGTGCAACCTTCTGCTCTTGTACTCAATGCCCCTATTATTAAGGACTTGGATATTGTATGCTTTATTAAGTGCTCTCTCCATCTGTCAATCCCAGGTCTGTCTGCTCTTGCACATCCCTTAGAGGAGTATTCTTTATGGTGTCTCTCCATGTTCTTTGTACCAAATTGCATCACCCCTCACATTTTTCAGCATTGAACATCATCTGCCACCTACCACCCACTCCTCCAACTTTTTTAAAGTTGTAGACAATTTCTAATCAACCTGTCAGGGATGTTGCACACCTCTGGAGTGGGTGGGACTCGAACTTGGATCTCCTGGCTCAGAAGTAGGGACACTACCACCGCACCACAAGAGCCTCTTGAAATTCTACACTGTCCTCCTCACAGTTTACTTTTCCAAGTTTTGTAACAAATACAATTTTTTAAACTGTCCCTTGCGCACCAAGTCCTAGCTCTTTCAAATACATCAGGAAAAGCAAGGGTCCCAAAACTGCCTCAGGAAAACTCCTTTCCAAACAGTCCTCCAGCTTGAAAAATGCCCTTTATTCCCTTTTCAATTTGTCAGCCAGTTTTATATACCACATTGTTTCTTGTTTCTTGTTCCTTTTATTCCATGATGTGTAATGTTTCTCTCAAGTCTTGTGTATCACTGTGTCAAATGTTTTTTGGAAGTCCATATACACCATTCTAACACCATTGCCCTAATCAATTGTCTCTGTTCCCCTTTCAAAAAAACTTCAGCAAAATAGTTACACGTGATCTTCCCTTGAAATCTATGCTTCTTCCCCTGGCTAACCCATATTTGTCCACACGACTATTAATGATAGAATCATACGGCACAGAAAAAGACACTCAGTCCAACTCGTCTGTGCTGAACAGACATCCCTAGTCTGACCTAGTCCCATTTGCCAGCATTTGGCCCATATCCCTCTAAACCTTTCTTATTCATATAGCCATCTAGATGCCTTTTAAATGTTGTAATTGTACCCACCTGCATCACTACCTCTGGCAGTTTGTTCTGTATACGCACCATCCTCTGTGTGAAAAAGTTACCTGTCAGGCCCTCTTAAAATATTTCTTCTCTCACCTTAAGCCTATGCCCTCAAGTAGGCTATTCACCGTATTTATGCCCCTCGTGATTTTATAAGCCTCTATCAGGTCACCCCTTAGCCTCTAACATTCCAGGGAAAAAGGCCCCGGTCTATTCGAGGGCCTCATTTTCCACATGGGGACCCTACAGCCCTCTGGACTCAATTTTGAGTTCAATAATTTTAGGGCCTAAACTTTCCCTTGTCCCAGTCCCCTACCCCACACACCAGGCTTTATCACATAGCCTGCCATTACCTACACCCCTGTTGTTAGTCACTAACAGCCCCCATTAACAACTATTCACCCTCCCAGCCTGATCATTAGCAACTCCTATGTCTGTCCAACTGTCTTTCTGTCTCTTTGGGCTCTATCCTATCGTTTACTCCCTACCTCACCCACCTCCCTATTTTCTGCATATAAACTGACGTTATTCCAGCCACCATCAACTCTGGGGAAGGGTCACCGCACCCGAAACATTAACTCTGTTTTCTCCTTCACAGCTGCTGCCAGACTTGCTGAGCTTTTCCAGAAACTTTGTTTTTGTTCCCAGTCTATTCACCCTCTCTCTCTAACTCAAACCCTCGAATCCCAGCAACATCCTTGTAAATCTTGTCTGAACCCTTTCAAGTTTAACAACGTTTTTCCTATAGCAGCTGGACCAGAATTGAATGCAGTATTCCAAAAGTGGCCAAACCAATGTCCTGTACAGCTGCAAATGACATCCCAACTCCCATACTTAAATGTTCTGACCGATTAAAAGCAAGTGTGCCAAACGCCACCTTCACTATCTATCTGCGACTCCACTTTCAAGGAACTATGCTGCTGCGTCCCTAGATCTCTTTGTTCAGCAACACTTCCCAAGGCCCTACCATTAACTGCATAAGTCCTGCCCTGGCTTGCCTTTCCAAAATGCAACACCTTACCTTTATCTAAATTAAACTCCTTCTGTCACTCCTTAGCTCATTGGCCTATCTGATCAAGTGGAGGTACCGGTGTTAGACTGGGGTGGACAAAGTCAGAAATCTCACAACACCAGGTTATAGTCCAATAGATTTATTTGAAAGCACAAGCTTTTGGACCCTCAGTCATTCTTCAGGCGTTAGTGAGAGGGGTATATCAGACACAGACTTCATAAGTAACGTACTAGCCATACCTCCTAATATTTGCATCCAAATCATTTATCTAAATGAGGAAAAGAGTGGGCCCAGCACCGATACTTGTGGTACACCATTGGTCGCGGGCCCCAGTCAGAAAAGCAACCCTCCACCACTGCCCTCTGTCTCCTATTTAGAATTATTATTTGTAGAAATGTTCCCACTATTAAAGCTAAACTGATCAGTCTGTATTTGTTGTATGCTCTTTAGAATATTTTTTGAACAAGGGAGTCACGTTTGCAATTCTCCAGGTGACTGGTACCTCCCCTAAGCTTCGGGAAGACTGAAAGAGCCAGTTTGTCTGCAATTTCCACTTTTACAAGGCTGCCCGATTTACGAATGCTTGTACTTAACATGGTCCCATACAGGGGAGTAATTTTAAAGATCCAACATATAAATATTACCTGTGCCTTACGAATGGCTAACTTATATTGCCCTATATTGTGTTCTGACTTGCGCGCATATCGACTTGCGAACAGACTCCACAATAGAACTTACATGCAACCTGGGGGCTGCCTGTACTTCCTTCAGCACCCTTGGATGGTCCTGGTGCCTCGTCAACTCTAAATAGCGACAACTTATCCAGGACCACCTCCATATCAATCTGATTTCTTTTTGTGACTGAGTTTTCTTTGTGTCACCGCAGACTAAGCAGCATCTTGTCTTCTGGCAAAAATATTCATTCACTTTCCCAGCCATGCCCCTACCTCTGGGTCATAACTAGTTTTTAGAGTAACCAGTGTGCTGATATGACCAATTATATTGACTTGTTTCCTCAAAGTATATTTAATTTGGTACAAATAAAATTTAAATGTCAAAAATTAAATAAGAGAATGTAAAAATTATTGACACGGGTTTCAACTATACAAAGATAGAGATGCCCGATATTCTAACATCCCAAAATAGGCATGATAGAAATATGGGTAATAGGAATGATGGTCAAACACCCTACAACAAATAGCAATTGCATTCGAACATATCCCACAGACTTCTCAGCAGTCCTCTCCCTAAATATTAATGATGCTATTAGACCACCAAATCCCATTAAAACTTTACATGGGGCTACACCTCTTCACTTTCAATGACTTGGTCTTGAAGCTCCCTTAAACATTGCTCAGTTTTATGGACTGTTTCAACAACTGCTCGAGATCTAGTTCAGCAGCCTCTCTTCCTGAGACGAGGCTTCCCTGGATTCTTGCGAGCTGCATTTACTCTTGGGGATAATTCTAGTTTTTCACAAACAGTGGGCTTCACCAGCTGCTACTTCCTCTGGATTTGTTTCCTGAACTCTAATCTGGGTTAGTTGCCCAAAGCAAACATTGCTTATGGCCTTTCAGCCCTCACTGTTTGCTGTACTGATCGATTAATTGTGCACTAGTGTCTTTTGAGGCCTTCATCTCGGCTTCCTCATCTTTCCTGAGCCTTCACTACGCAGTTATTCGGCTGCTGTAGGACTTTGTTGAGCACCCACAACACAAAGCCCATATAATTCCGTTAACAGCAGGCTAGTTGGCTTCTCGCTTTCCTCCTCCAACCAGCTGGCCCTGGAACTGTTATGAATGACTTATTGAAGACCTTGTACCAAATGCTGATCGAATTGCTAGGCAGAATTGAATGCAACCAGTGTTTTGGAACAGTCAAATGTAGCAAACCCGTAGAACTCTGTTCGTTAAATATTGCTATTTTCACAACACTGGCTCTGTAGCACAAATTGATAGGACAAGACAGGAATTCATCGCAACACTTGCAAAGTCATTCTGTTGAACTAATGGACTTGAATGCTCTCTTGTATTGTCAGTTCAGTGATGATTTGTCCTTAATCCTGTCTGATGTTGTGAATCTGTGTTGTGTAGGACCTGAACCGTGAAGTTGTGAAAACTGACTGTGCTACGACCAAAATTCCTGAACTTGACTTTGAGATTCCACCATTCACACAGAAAGGAGGTAAGCAGCCAACTGGCGTTTGTACCATGGTATTCAGAGCCGCTAGTGTCAAAGCCTCACTTTCTGGGCTTTGCTGTAAGTGAAGAGAGAGGGCAATCAGAATAATACCAGCTTTGAGGTTGCTTAAACACAGGCTGTGAGGAAATAAAAGACCTATCCTGGGCAGGTTATTTGGGAATGTAAAATGCCTGTGATGATTAGAATGGAAGGGAAAGGTGTTGGCTGAATGCCAGGAAGAATGTTTTGACATTGCTTTCCATAGCATGCTTGGGTAAAGAGAATAGCTTTGTGATCAAAGATTAAATTAATACTCAAAATCAAAGTGTGAACTGAATATCATGCAATTTAGATAAAGTTAACTAGATATGAAGCATTCTGTGCTTATTTGGGGGGTGCAGAGTGGGCTTTGCTTTGCACAATTTCCTATGAAGTTGGAGGCGTTTCCTGTGTTTGCACCTGCTGTGGTTAAAGGATGGGATCAGCAGTGCAGGTGGTTGCACCATCTTCATATGAGTGCTGTTGATGAGCCTGTTTGCTGCTTCTGTCTGTTCGTGGGTATATGTTTATAACAAATGCTGTAGCATGTTGATATTTCCTAGTGTTGTCTGATGTAATGATCCTGTTTGTGATGCTCAAAAGACCACCAATAATTTCCTGTTTCCTTTGAATCAATAAGTCAACTGCTACAAGTAGAGACATCACTGTTGTAAAAATTTGAATTGTTGTTCTGGTGATCCTGAAAAACAACATAGTGTTATGGTTCCAGCTGATATTATTACTGGACCACTCAGATCCCAGACTGAAATCTGCTTGACAGATTATTTTTAAAGTTTGACAGGGTGGTCTATCACTGTAACACAAGCTCACAAGTTGCAGATATAGTTTTAACTATAAAATAAGAAATTTATTATGCAAAAGGAAAGAAGAAAAAATACAACAAACCAAGCTATTTACATGTAACAATTTAACAAATTTCAAAACGCAGTAAAATACAATATTCCACCAACAATATCCCTTTATTCAAACACCAGAGAGAATTCAGAGATAATAGGTACTGCAGATGCTGGAGAATCTGAGATAACACTGTGTGGAGCTGGATGAACACAGCAGGCCAAGCAGCATCAGAGGAGCAGGAAAGCTGACGTTTCGGGCCTAGACCCTTCTTCAGAAATGGACCCTTCTCTGTTATCTCAGATTCTCCAGCATCTGCAGTTCCTACTATCTCTGAAACAATTTTAACCCCACTGCGAAGCCTCTTCTAAGGATGCCTACCCTGAAGAAGTTACCCTCCTCCCTCCGGAAAGACCTCAGTGCATCTCTCTCCCACTGCAACTCCCTCGTAATCTCTTTGGGCCTGAAACTGCTCGACCACATCCTGAAGCAAACCAGGTACTACAGCCACGTCACCTTTCTTCGTACCTGCCTATGGAAGCAGATCATCCCCAATGGACTACAGTTTAGGCCTTCCCAATTTGGCCCCAACCGTGACAATGTCTACATTCAGAACATTGAGATCCTTCAAAAACGTTTCTCCCTGCGACACCTCTTTCTCCCCCCCCCATCCCTGAAGAAGGGCCTAGGCCAAACGTCAGCTTTCCTGCTCCTGTGATGCTGCTTGGCCTGCTGTGTTCATCCAGCTCTACACCTTGTTATACCAGAGAGAATTCCCTCCTTTATCATATCTGTTGGTTTTACTTGTTTTTGGGCTTTGAGAATTTGATAAACAGGTTCTTTCTTGTGTAGTCACACAGCTGAGCTTAATCTTTTTCTCAGCTTTGAGAAACCCCTTCAGGGTTCTTACCAAGCACTTCTGCTTGGAAACTTCCACACTAAAACCCTCACACTGATGTAACCTATTTCCTAACAGCTTTGAACTAACTCCCTTCAGCAGCAGAAACTGTGTTTATATATATATATACAGATTCAATCAAGACATCTGTGAACTGAACCCAAAAGCTTTCCAAGCCATAACTGTTTCCCTCTAGGCAGAACAAAAATCAATTCCTGATGCTTCTAACTGAAAGCAAACTAATGATCTTCAGTGTTTACTTTATTCACTTAAGAAACTTTCCCAGTGCAAAAAAAAAATTTTAAAAAGGCTTCAGAAATCGTGACAAGTTAATTATTTAACCCTTTTAACTCACAGGTGAAAACCCACGTGCTTCTTGTTCAAAATCCAGACTCTAAATGTAAATACGATATGCGTTAAATTACATTAGTGATCTCAAAATCTGTTGTGAAACTGGGAATGATTGTTAGTCATATACCCTATATGCATGTTGTTGAATGCTGATAGTTTAAAAGCTTGGATCTAAATTTCAGACTGTAGCATGAGATATCCACTTAGAGCTTCTTTTAATGGGAACTGTTTGTAGCTAGTCATAGGTCGGTGGTACTGGAATGTATTTTGTTGAAGTGTTAGGTTCTTACATTGGGCTGTTTCTGTTTCTGCAGCACTTTCTACTCTTGAGGGTCTGATTGACAGAGCTGTTACTGGTCTAGAGCAGGACCAGCCCACACGGAAGGTAACAGGTGGTTTATTTTCCTCTTGTATTCAAATTCTGGTTGGCTCAGATTCTGGAACAGTATTGAATTTGTGCTGCACACGTCTGTCTCCTTTTGTAGAATCTCCCAGTTGTTTCGGTATCTCATTACAAGGGCAGAATTCAAAATATGTCAATGTACAAACAAGGAGCAAGAATTGGGCACTATGGCCTGTTATAGCCTGCTTCACTATTTAATAACATCATGGCTGATCTGATTTTAACCTCAAATTGTACTTTCCTGCATATTCCTGATAATCTATCAACCCCTTGGGCATCAAGAATCTATCTCCCTCTGCCTTAAAAATATTTAAAGATTCTGCATCCACTCCATTTGATGAAGGGAATTCCAAAGACACTTAACCCTCTGCAAGAAAAACATTTCCTCAATTCTGTTTTAAATAGGCACCTGCTTATCCTTAAACTACGACCCCTAGTTCTGGATTCTCCCAGCGGAGGAAATATTATTTCCGCATACATCCAGTGAAATCCCACCCCCCCCTCTGCCAGAATCTTAGATATTTCAGTTAAGTCACATTTGACCCTTGTAAACACCAGCCAATACAGGCTTAACCTATCAAAACTTTTCTCGTAAAGCAATCCACTCATTCTAGTCGTTAGGCTATTAAACCTTCTTCTCTGACCAACTTTCAACACATTAACATCCATTTGTAAGTACGATCACCAGTAATGTACTCCAGATGCAGTCTCACCAATGCCCTGAATAACTGATGCATAATCTCCCTCCTCTTGCTTTCAGTTCCCTTTGAGTAATGCATAACATTCTGTTTTCATGATTGATTGATTGCTGTACCTGCACAAAAGCTTTTTTGTAATTCATGACAAAGACACCCAGATCTCTTTGCATCTCAGGGCTCTGAAGTCTCTCAGATACCAGCCTCATCCCGGCCCCTTGACCTGTCCATCCTCCCTGGACTGGCCTATCCCCCCAACTCCCCACCTACACTCTTGTTTACTGGCTCTACCCCCTCCTCTTTGACCTCTCCTCCTATCTTCTCCTTTATCCATCTTCTATCTGCCTCCCCCCATCCCTATTTATTTCAGATTCCTCTTCCCCTCCCCCATTTCTGAAGAAGGGTCTAGATCCGAAACGTCAGCTTTCCTGCTCCTCTGATGCTGCTTGGCCTGCTATGTTCATCCAGCTCTACACCTTGTTAACTAAATTAGATAGAGATGTTTTCCCTTAGCCAGAACCAACATGTTTTGTCCGATTATCTTCAACCTATTGAATTGCCCTCTTGTAATATCTTTAATAGCTTCTGATATTTTCCCTATGAGAGATGTTAAGCCAACTGGCCTGTAAATTGTTTTCTGCCTCCTTTCCTTTTTTGAATAAAGGAATTACATTAGCTGTTTTTCAATCTAAAGGAACCTTCCCTCAGTCTAATGAGTTTTAAAAAATTAAAACCAATGCATCAACCATCTCACTGGCTACTTCTTTTATGATCTTAGAATGAAATTCTTTAAGACCTGGAGACTTATCAATTCGTTTCAACCGTTACTCAGTACTACTTCTCTGGTCATTATAATTGTTGCTCATTCCCTTTCATTTTGAGAATGCTAATTAGTGCTTTAGGTTTGATGTTTATTTTTTCCATCTGTTGCAGGATTTGACCTAACAAAATATCTTATTCATGATCTCTATCCTAGGCAATGGATCCCAGCGTGGCCTCTAAGATTGAGGAATTTATTGAAAAGCTAAAGAAGTTGAAAGATGTTGAGATGCCATTCACACTGGTAGTTAACCCTTTTTCTCTCTGTGCTTTGGTGTGTCACAGCTGTTGTTCTGTAAATGTGAATTCTAGCGCACAGTAGTTGCAGGAGGCAAGCTATTTATACACTTGTAAGCTGGACTGGTCATGCAGACTAATTCTGAAAAGGAGTACATTGGTGCTTTGGCTGTGGTAATAAAGATGCCGAAATTATTGGATGCTGGGATGCATAGTAAAATATTTTAGAGCTTCAAAGTAAACTTCAAGGAGGTATTAATAGTAAACAGGGCAAAAATTGACAAAATTAATTTGGTGTTAGGAAATGTAAAGTATTAAAAGAAGAAAGTAATTGTATTTTGGAGAAAATGGTGTGTGGAAGAGAATTTTTTTTTTAAAAATTGCTTGATTTCCTTTTGAGAAGGTAATGGTGAGCCTCCTTCATTGTAATAATTGAGCTCAAATGCAATGAATAGAGATCATAAAATTAGTTGCTTGAATGTTACAAAAAGATAGGCTAGGCTGGAAAAAAGCATACTGTTTTCCTTGGGGAAGCAGAAGTAGGTTTCTGGGGTGTTGAAATGCACGGTGGGAGTTAGTGATTGACTCTCAGACCATGGGTACATTTCAGAATAAATTCCTTCAACTGCCTAATAGGGTGGGTCACCAAACAAGATCAGTGTCTTCCCTGAGTGGAGGATAAACACTGACAATGACACGACAAGGCTAAATAACCTGTTCCTATGCTGTAATTTGTAGGGACAAAACAAGGGAAATAAGTTACCTCCTTCAGAGTGTGTTTGCTTTATTGTTTCACTTAAACTGGTTTCCTTGTGCAGGTTATTGATGATCCATCTGGGAACAGTTTTGTCGAGAATCCCCATGCCCCGCAGAAGGATGAGGCGTTAACAATTACTCATTACAAACGAGATGCTCATCAGGACAGCATGTTGGGACTGCAGGTGGGCATGGTTTTCTGGTCTGTATATAAATGACCTGAGTTGTTCAGTCACCATTTTGTGTAAGGAGACTTAAGAAATGCTGTCATTCCCGGGATTGCCCAAACCTAAAATTCAAACAGCCATTGAAGGAACCCAGTACAGGAAACACCATCCATGTGACTGAGAGAAAACTAATGGTGGCAGTGAGTGATTGAACTTTGAACTTTGTTTTCAACAACATTTTAATTTCTTGTCTGCTATCCTTCCAGGCAGCTACAGAAGAGGAGACACCCCAAACTGCCATGGATGACTTAAAAAATGAGGTAAGTGTTCCCAAGAGGACTGCAACATATTACAGTATTTGAAAAGAGGCAATGGTAGAAAGGCTGGATGTATATAAACTTGATCAGGCACCTGAACTAGATCTGATGCAGCTGAAGATATGGGGGGAAGTAAATGTTGAAACTGCAGAGACACAGGCCTTAATCTTTCAGTCCTCTTTAGACACTGGGGTGACGCTAAAGGACTGTAGAATTGTAGGTGTTATACCTTTATTAAAAAAGTGCAAGGATAACCTCAGCATCTACTTGCCAGTGGTCATTTCCACTCTGTAGTGGAAAAGCTTTTGGAAATGATTTGGAATGTAGATTAATTGTAAAAAGCCTCTATATTAACAAAAAGTGAAATTGCTAGAGAAACTCAGCAGGTCTGGCAACAGCTGTGGAGAGAAAACAGTAAATGTTTCAAGTCCACTGAGCCCTTCTTTAGAACATATGTATTTGATGGTAAATTATGTTCAACTGACTGGCTTGATTTACTTTCAAGGAGGCCATGCAGTTGATGTGAACATGGACTTCACCTGGCATTTTATCAACAGGAACATGATTAGCTTTTACTGCAAAGTTGAACCACATGCAATAAAAGGACAAATGACAACATGGGTATGAAATTGGCTGATCGACAGGAAACTTAGTAGCAGTGAACAGTTTAATGAAATTTATTTGTAAGTGCCAAAATGAAATGTTTTGTTAGGAAGAATGAGGAAAAAGCAAAGATAAAATTGTAAAGAAATGCTGGGACGTGCAGCTGAGGGTCTACGTGCACAAATCATTGAAGGTTGCAAGGCAGGTTGAGAATGTGGTTAAGAAGACATACAAAACTGTGGGTTTTATGAGTACCAAGGCAAGGAGGGATGATGAACCTGTAGCAAATGCAGGTTTGGCCTTAGCAGGAATACTGTCTCTTTCTGCACAAAGCAATATTGGAAGGATGTGAAGCTTTTGAGATGGTGTAGGAAAATGATTTCAGGAATAGTTCCAGGAATGAGGAAATTCAATTACACAGAACTTTGAGAAGCTGAAGTTATTTTCCTCTGAAAAGGGAAGAATGAGCAGTGATGTGTAAAGAAGTATCAAAAATCTGAAGCAAATGGAAAGGAATTGTTTCCAATGGTGGAAGATTCAAGAACTAGAGGGCACCAATTTAGTGTGATTGGCGAAAGCAGTGACAGTGACAGGAGGAAAATCATGTTTACACGGCAAGTGGTTAGAATCTGGAATATGCTGCTTGAGAGTACTTAGAGACAACAGTAACTGGCTATGGGAAGAAGGTAGGCAATGAGACTAGCAAAGCTGTCTTCGACAGCTGGCGTGGATAAAGTGCGATGAAAAGTCTCCTGTGTGGTGAGTTCTGTGACCTGTTATTCCAGTGATCGCCTTGCATTTCTGATTTCTCAACTTACATGCCTCTACCCACCCCACACCCCTGCTGCCACCACCGAAAGAACGGTTTCTTTAACAATGGTGTTGTTTCCTTGGATGTCAGATACTTATTTTCTGGTGTGTGTCAGAATGAAAGGTGTGTGTTTCATGTTTATCAGTTACTCTTCTAGATTTCAGAAGCGTTTTTACATTGTCAGCTGGTGGAATTTAATTTCAGTTAATAAATCTGGAATACAAAACTAGTCTTATTGATGGTGACTGTGAAACTACAATTTGATTATTGTAAAAACCCATCAGGTTCACTAATGCCCTTTTGGGGAGGAAGTCTGCGGTCCTTTGTCGGTCTGGCCTACATGTGACTCCAGACCCACAGCCATGTGGTTGACTTAGCTGCTGTCTGAAATGGCCTGGCAAGTCACTCTGTTCCAGAGGAACTAGGCATGGGTAGCAAGTACAGACTTAACCAGTGATGCCACACTGTTCGAAAGAATAAGGGAAAATAATTCAAAGAAGGTTTGCTTGATGTTAGGATTAGGAGCAATTTGGGAATACTTAAACTCTGCATCCAATGACCAGACTGACCTGAAGAATATTTAAATCTAAAATCAGTTATGATTTTCACAAAGGGAACTGTGTGTTGTTAACTGTCATGTTTTCTTCTTTTGATAGGTATTACAGTTCAGTACCAATTGTCCAGAATGCAATGCACCTGCTGAAACCAACATGAAATTAGTGCGTATCCTTTCACAGTGTTTGATGTGACAGGATAGTAGGTGAGGAAGTGGCTCCTGTGGAACCCAGCTTATTTGTACAAAAATTACAAATGTCAAATTTGAAAGATATGCTTGATTCCAGTAGAAATTCAAAGTTTAAAAAAGCAGCTCCCAGTGAAGTTAGACAGCGGGTTAAAATGTGGAAATCCTAAGGTGCAGAAGTTTTTAACTGCTGTTCTGTTTCCCTTGCCCTCACTCACTGAATACACTGATTGTGAATGTCAAGCCTGGTTCAGGGACCATTCCTTGTGAGAGTCTGGCCAATGACTGATAACAGGCTGTTTAATGTGATGGGTATCAAGTCTTCCTGATGTTTTCCACACATACAATTTGGTTGTTGATTCTTGACTATCAAGAAGCTGGTAGTCTAAGGGGAAGGAGAAGTCGTGTGGGAGGTAGGTTGGGTGTCCTGTATCTCCGGCACCAAGCCTGATTATTGTTGGGGGCCGTTTCAGACAGTGGTATACTGTACCACCTCAACTCAATGAGTTCTGCACAATTACAGTCTGAACTGGCTTCTCCCTGTTCTGTGTAACTCATTCACTTTTCATTGGAGATGATAATGAAAGCATTCAGATTAAAAACTGTAGGAATTCACTATAACAAGGTGTAGAGCTAGATGAACACAGCAGGCCAAGTAGCATCAGAGGAGCAGGAAAGCTGACATTTTGGGTCTAGACCCTTCAGGAATTCACTATAATATCTTTTTCCCTAATGAAACATCTAGCAACATTTCAGTCAAAATAAAACAATCTTGGGAGAATGGGGCTACTTTACGGATATTGCAATCAGTTGATGATTGGAAACGTCATTCTGGAGCTGGACACAGTCAGTCTCTGAAAGTGAAAGCTATGTTTCTGTTTTAGAGAGTGGATGCTTATCCAAATAGTTTCTCTAACTTGAGATTTCCAACTCTTTGCCTTTTGGTCAGGACAAAAGACCCTTTGGTTTTGGATGATATGGGGTTTATTACACATTGAATCATCATATCTATACTCTTTCAAAAATTTTTTTTGAAGCAGTCGGAGAAATGGTGTGGATGACTGCTCAACTGGTTATGAAAGGAATTATTTGCATCATAACATCATGATTGGCCTACAGTAAAAGGCAAGGAACCAGGGTTCGCCTATTCATATGTTTGCTATTCATAGGTTGCTTTGCTCAGTCATTGAATGTCCTTGAATTTCATGTCAGGTTCCCAATGGGATTGGAAGAGACACATGCACCTGGCAAGAATTAACAATACTCTCATAAATCCATTCTTTTTGATATTTTTTGCTTTTGTTGTCAAAATTTATGCTTGGCAAGGACAGCGGCGGCATGCTGCCTCCCACTTAGAGCCACACTGCTGTGGGTTTGCAGTCGCTTCCTCTTGAGTAGTGCCAGTGTTTTTCTTCATCATAGATTCCCAGAGATCCCACACTTTAAGGAGGTGATCATCATGGCAACAAACTGTGGAGCTTGTGGACATAGGACCAATGAGGTAATTTTCACAAATGTTCCAGCTTTCTAATTTATCATGGGTTGGGGAACAGAGTCCTTTGGGTGTGGGAAGAAGACTGAAGTATTGACACTGGCATTGTGAAAGGTAATTTTGCCTCTCCCATTCTTTTGTCCTGTGCAGGAATTGGTTCCTCTTTAGATTTATCTGCGCTAGGCCCGCATCATTCCAAATAGGATAATCTGATGAGTTAATCAGTGACTTCCAATGATGCTAGTCTAGACTGCCATCAGAGTAGCCTGGGTGATACTTTTCCAACCACTCACTAACTGTCTCCCCTGTAGCACCGAGAGTGTGCAGGTTAACTGTGGAGAGTTTCAGGTTTATACATTCACTGTGACTGTCTATATCATGCAGTAGCAACACAGCCCTCTTCCTTCCCTACGCTAAATCTGTCAGTTACTCAGGTATTGCCCTTGCGAAAGGCAATTACATGCTGCTGCTGTGTAATATAGCAAAGCCAGTGAAGATCTGGTTTTGAATAGAAATCATGCAGCAGTATAGACTCATACTTGAGCAAAAGCTCTGAATAAAGAGATAACCAGGTGTAGAGCTGGATGAACACAGCAGGCTAAGCAGCATCAGAGGAGCAGGAAAGCTGACGTTTCGGGCCTAGACCCTTCTTCAGAAATGAAGGGTATAAAGAAGGGTCTAGG
>JAHRHZ010000042.1:930364-942376 GCA_024137785.1 Ginglymostoma cirratum | reverse complement strand
ACCTGCTGTGTTCATCCAGCTCTACACCTGGTTATCTCAGATTCTCCAGCGTCTGCAGTTCCTACTAGTTCTGAATAAAGGTTTGTGTTTGTTCCTGCAGGCCAGAGAGATCCCAAACCCTCCTCTGATGAGCTAACTCCATTCAAACTGAAGCAGCAGTGCTATAGTTGCCCCGTTTATGCCATTGGGCTAAAGAATTTTTTTAAAAAAGGATTAGCTCCTGCTCATTATTTAGTGACATGTTGTGAAGTCCGAGGAACAATGAGAAACTTGCATACGTATATTGTGCCTTTCACAACCACCATGTATTGGAAGTGCTTTCCAGGTAATGAAGTATTTATGCAGGGAAGTCTCTGTTGTAACGCAGAAATGAGCTATTGTCTGACTTAACGAGATAACAAGGTGTAGAGCTGGATGAACACAGCAGGTCAAGCAGCATCAGAGGAGCAGGAAGGCTGACGTTTCGGGCCTAGACCCTTCTTCAGAAATGGGACGTCATCCGTGGGTGCTCCGACAGTGGCCACATGGCCAATGGCGGCGGGCACATTGTGGGGAACGTCCTGGGTACGGCAGGGGATTTGGGAGGTAGAGGAAGCCTGTTTTGGGTGACAGGCACCAGTAAGTTTACTGTACTTACAGGCTTTTTGTGTCCAATAAAGCTGAGTAGAATTGAGAGTTCAAGTTGTGGATCCTACGAAGAATAAAAAAACAGGAGAGGTCCTTTGCAGGTCTGGGAGAGGGAGGCTCTGAGCTGGGGTAGGCTTGATTGTAGTGCCAGGTGATGCCGACGCATTGCTGCAAGTGTGTGTTTCAGGAGTCGCAGGGAGAAACGCTTTTGAAGGATCTCAATGTTCTGAATGTAGACATTGTCACTGTTGGGGCTAAAAAGGGAAGGCCTGATTGTGGACTGTAGTTCTGGTTCCATAGGCAGGTACAAAGAAAGGTGACGTGGCAGTAGTACCTGGTTTGCTTCAGGACGTGGTCGAGCAGTTTCAAGGCCGAAGAGATTACGAGAGAGTTGCAGTGGGAGAGAGATGCACTGAGGTTTTTCCGGAGGGAGGAGGGTAACTTCTTTAGGGCAGGCATCCTTAGAAGAGGCTTCACAGTGGGGTTAAAATTGTTTCAGAGATAATAGGAACTGCAGATGCTGGAGAATCTGAGATAACGAGGTGTAGAGCTGGATGAACACAGGCCGAGCAGGAAGGCTGACTTTCGGGCCTAGACCCTTCTTCAGAAATGGATCCTGTCAGACTGATGTGCACTGTGGTCAAACAGCCTCGACGAAAAAGAGAGAATTCTTGGGTGAAGGACAAGAGTTCAGGTGTTGTGGCACCTAGCAAGGAGTCAGAATGGGAGGATGGCAGAGGTGATTGTTGGGGAGAGAAAGGGGACAGGTGGAATTGTATAATGGAGAGAGATAATAGGTACTGCAGATGCTGGAGAATCCGAGTTAACAAGGTGTGGAGCTGGATGAACACAGCAGGCCAAGCAGCATCATAGGAGCAGGAAAGCTTGACGTTTCAGGCCTAGACCCTTCATCAGAAATGTATAATATTGCCTATTTCTCTTGTATTTTGCCATTTTTAGGTGAAGTCGGGAGGTGCTACAGAGCCTCTGGGCACTAAAATCACACTGCGGATTACGGACCCTTCTGACATGACCAGAGACCTGCTGAAGGTACAGCATTGCTTCATGATGACAGTTTGCAGCAGTGTTATGTGATTGATGAGCTTTGTAATGTGTTCTGCTGTTGAACTCTTTACACTTGATAAATGAACCTGTTGAATTGTGGATGGTTATAACTTTACAGGTAGCGCATTTTTGTTTCTGGGATGTGGGTGTGCTTGCGAAGTCAGTATTTATTGCCCTGGAGTAGGTGGTGATGAAGTGCCGCCTTGAACACTGCAGTCCATGTGGTGTAGGGAGGGAGTTGTGGGATTTCACCCAATGACAGAGAAGGGTTGGCGATGTGTTTGATTGGGAACTTGAAGGTGATAGTGTTCCATTGTATTTGCCACCCTTGTCCTTCAACCTGGTAGAGTCATGGATTTAGAAGGTTCTGTTGAAGGAGGCTTGACTGTTGCAGTGCGTCTTGTAACTGGTAGACGCTGCTGTCATGACATTGGTAATGGAGGGAGTGAATGTTGAAAGTGATGGATGTGGTGCCAATCGAGCAGGTTCCTTCATCCTGGAGGATGTCAGATTTCTTGTGTTGTTGGAGCTGTGCTCATCTGCTCAAATAGGGAGTATTCCTTCGCTCTGTTGACTTGCACCTTATAAATTGTGGACAGTCTTTGGGGAGTCAGGAGGTAAGTTACTTGCTACAGGATTCTGAGCTTCTGACCTGCTGTTGCAGCTACAGTATTTATATGGCTAGTTCAGTTCAGTTTCTGGTTGATGGTAAAGTCATTAAATGTCAAAGGGTAAAGACTAGATTCTTTCTTGTTGGAGATGGTCATTGCCTTGTACTTGTGTTGCTTGACTGTTACTTGCTACGTATCAGACCAAGCCTGGATATAGTTCAGATCTTGGTGCATATGGACAACGATTTGCAGATGGTGCTGAATGTTCTTGAATGATCAGTGAACATTCCCAATTTTGACCTTATGATGAAGCAGCTGAAGATGGACACTACCCTCAGGAACTCCTGCAGAGTTGTCATGGAGCTGAGGTGATTGATCTACAGTAACCACAACCATCTTTCTTTGTGCTAGGTTTGACTCCAACCAGTCAAATGTTTTCTCCTGGATTACCATTGACTCCAGTTTTCCTAGGATGACTCAATGGTATACTCAGTCAAATGCAGCCTTGATGTCTCTGACCTCATTTCTGAAATTCAGCTCTTTCTTGTCCTTGATGGAACCAAAGCTGTAATGAGGTCAGGAGCTGAGTGGCCCTTATGGAACCCAAACTGGGTGTTGCTGAGCAGGTGCTGCTTGATAGCACCATTGATGACCCCTTTCATCACTTTATTATGATCAAGAGTAGACTGATGGGGCAGTGGGTATAGGCTAGTTTTGGATTTGTCTTACTTTTTGCAGAAAGGATGTACCTGGGTAATTTTCCACTTAGCCAGGTAGATGCCTGTGTTGTAACTGTACTGGACAGCTTGGCTCAGAGCATGACTTGACATGACTTATAATTGAGTTGTGCTTTTCATGGGCGTGTCAGTACAATTTGTAATTCTGTCTTTTTTACCTTTTGCAGTCTGAAACCTGCACCATCTCTATTCCAGAGCTGGAATTTCAGCTCGGAATGGGCATTCTTGGCGGAAAGTTCACCACTTTAGAAGGGTTGCTGACAGATGTCAAAGAATTGGTGAGAAATGTTTATTCTTCTAAACTTTACCAATATTCTCTACCTGGAAATGCTGGAAACAATGGCAGATGTTTGTGATACTTTCAACTTGTCTAGGGGCAATGGAGGCAGAGACCTGGTGCTCGTTCTTACTCTTGCCCTCATCCTTCCTCAATCCCACAGAGAAACAGTGGTGTTACATGTATTTTTTTTCTTTATTCATTTATGGAATGAGGGTGTCGCTGGCTAGGTGGCATTTATTGCCCACCCCTAGTTGCCCAGAAGGCAGTTCAGAGTAAGCCACATTGCTGTGGCTCTGAAGTCACATGTAGGCCAGACCAGGTAGGAATGGCAGGTAAGAAAGGATATTAGTGAAGCAAATGGGTTTTTCCGACAATTGACAATGGGTTCATGGTCTCATTAGATTCTTAATTCCAGATATTTTTATTGAATTCAAATTCCAACATCTGCCAAGGTGGGATTTGAACTCAGGTCCCCAGAATGTTTTCTGGGTCCCTGGATTAACAGTCCAGCAATAATACCACTAGGCCGTAAAATAAAAACCATTGAAGGGTAAATGGGAAACAGCAGCAAGAAAAGTTCTGAGGAAGGGTCACTGGACCCGAAACATTAACTTTGATTTTTTTCTTCACAGATGCTACCACACCTGCTGAGCTTTTCCAGCAACTTTGTTTTTGAGCAAGAAATGTGGGTTCACTTTATGGGAAGTATTAGAAATAAGCAAGCATTTCTCTTGTTTAAAATGTACCAACTCTGCCATCAAAGCAGGTGCTTGTAAAGTGTGTTGGACTTTGAGAATTGGCCATTCCTTCTCCCCGCATTCAGTTGTTGAATTGCATCTTTGCCCTATGTACAGATCTTTGGATCGTTCTGGTTAATAAATTTTAGTTTGTTTGGAAACAACAGACACACACAGAACACATTACTCCATGTTTGGGAGCATTACAAAGCAGCAGAGAGTCAAAGGGCTGTAGGCAATGTACACATCTCATCTGAACACTGTAACAGATCTTTAATGTTATACTAAAGCGTTTGTACAGACATTTAAGCACCACTGATCCTGCATGGTTTGCAACAAATGGAAAAGCAATACAGATTATTTCGGAGATTGTGGCCAATCTTGGCTGTTAATACTGAACTCCAACTTGTTTGTTCTGAGAGTTTGAAAAGTGGCTTGTGGGATATCTCACTGTTTATTTCTTATTTGTAGATTATGGCAAAGAATCCATTTTTTGCTGGGGATAGCTCTGCTCCTCAAAAATCTGAAAAGCTCAGAGAATTTGGGCAGAAGTTGGATGAGGTAAAAGAAGTGATTAACTGCTGAATTTCATATATAAAAAATTTTGATTTCTTCTTCAGATGAACTAATGAAGTGTTCCTCCAGTTCTGTCTAGTTGAAGTATGCATCAGACTAGTGTCATGATCATAGAATCCCTACTGTGTGGAAAAAGGCCATTCGGCTCATCAAGTCCACACCAACCTTCCAAAGAGCATTCCACCCGGACTCGGCCCTCTACCCCACAACTCTGCATTTCCTATGGTTAATCCACATAACCTGCACATCTTTTGGACCGTGGGAGGAAACGGGAGGAAACTGGAGCACCTGAAGGAAACCCACCCATACACAGAGAATGTGCAAACTTCACACAGACAGTTGCTTGAGGCTGGAATTGAACCCAGGTCCCTGGCGCTGTGAGGCAGCAGTGCTAACCACTGAGCCACTGTGCTGCCCCAATATGCAGTTTACAGTTGAGCCAGGTAGGGGTCAAACCTACAGTCTCCTGATCTGGAGTCAGGTGCAGTATCCATTGTGCCTCTGGCCTTGTGCTTAATGGTCCTGTTGCAGCTCACCCTGTACGAATGAATCCTGCTGGCACTGTGCAGTGACTGGAAGCTGAACCAGACTCAAAACCAATTACTATTTCAAAATAAACCTAATGCTTTACTGGAGTGACCTCAAGCTAGCACCTTTCTCCATGGTTGAACTTTATGTAAATGCTGTTCCAATTCTCATGTGTGCAGAACTTGCTGTTCCACTGTAAAATGCAGTGAAGTAAGGAATTGATCGCGTTGAGGGAGTCTGTTGGCGTGTGGTTGGCTCTCTGGAAGTTGGCAATCAAAATAAAATAGGTGACAATGAATAAGTCTTTGTCTGTAGACAGTAACAGAAGGCGGAGTGATTCCCAGGCAGAGAACTCAATCCTAATCTTCACTATCACTGAAGGCATATTGGACGGTTTTATCATTCATTGTCTCTCCTTTCCGTGTATATATTCCACCCTGTATAAGTGGATATAGGATTAGGTTTACTGCATGGCCACTGGCACATTCTTTGGGATTTTGTTTGTGGAATTTATTCCCACTTTTTTTCTGTGGGATACTAAGACTGTTAGAGTCATATTGCATTGTTCTGTAGTTCATAGTGTGGCTAAAAGTGACTTAAATTTCTAACTCTTGCTTTCAAAATCCTACCTGTCTTTGTGGTCTCCAAAAGTACCATAACCCTCCAAGGTCTCTTGGCTCCTCTAATTTTGGCCTCTTGAGCATCTTCAAATTTCATCACTCCACCATTGGTTTAAAAAAAAATATGAAGTTGCTAAGGGCCTAAACTCTGGAATTCAATACCCCAACCCCTGCAAGTCCACATTTTTCCTTTTTATAAAATGTTCCTTAAAAGACAGCTCTTTAGCCAAACTCTTGGTCACCTGCCTTAGTGTCTCTTATGTGGCATGTTATCAAATTGTTTGACTTTGCTGCTGTGAAGATCATTGGGATATTTTACTTGGTGTTTTATCAATGGTATTTTGTAGCAGCAGCTACATTGTATACTGCTGTAAGTACAACACTGAGAATAGCTGCTATGCTACGTGTGGCACCTTGTCAGGTGAGCCACATCAGTGGCTGAGATTCCTCAAACCTGTGCAGCTTAACTTCCAAATATTTGGATTTTTCTGTGCTTTGGCTGAACATTCTTTTTAAACTGAATTTAATTCTGTTTATTTTTTCCTTCAGATTATTGCAGGTAAGAGAGAAGCTCACATCATTCTTAAAGATTCGGCAGGAAACAGTTATCTCCAGGTAAGTGCTGCTGGAATAGCTTCACCTGTTTAAACACACCGGGGTGGGGTAACAGCCTCGCATGTACTGCAGGCTGTGTACAAAAAAGCAACTTCAAATGATCTGAACATACTATTTGATTCCCTGTACACCCCCCAATCAAAAACAGGAACAGAATTCCCAGAACGTGGAACCAAAATGGCATTTGCACAGCTGATGTGATGAAGCAGTTTCAGAGATTGCTCACTGCCTTTGTCCTGGTTGTGTCTCTATACCTGAGGTTTCACTGTCCTTTGTCCAGAATGAATATCAAGTGACTGGTCACTTCAAGCTCCACAGCCTTTTGTTTTCAGTGAGTAACTTCTGTGAGGAAAAGGAGATTCCATAAATATTTTGTGGTGATGACTTGAACTGTTTTGTTTTTTGATTTGGGAAGTGCTGTAACGACTGAAGAGACAAGGTACAGGGTACAGCCTGGTGTTTGAGAATGGGATTTAATTATTATTATTGGGCTGCGTTCCTAACTCGTTTTCCTCTCTTTCTGTCTCTAGAATTTATATGCCCCAGATCCTGATCCAGAAATGAAGATTGAAAAGTATGAGCGCACGTTTGAAGATAATGAGGAACTTGGTTTGAATGACATGAAGACTGAAAATTATCAGGAGCAGGAAATGGATAAATAAAACTGAGCAGGGTTAAGTCAGGAGGGTGATAGCTGGTGTGATTTTTTTTTTTCTTTTTTTTTTTTTTGGTGTACCATGTGAAATATTGAAATAGATATTTATCTAAGGAAAGGGGATCCCAAAAGAGTGGATCGTTGAAGTGTCTGTAATGGAATGTGATGTGGATGAGAGTCTATTCTGTACACTTCACAAATCCTGAATGTTGGAATGCCAATTGATACAAAGTGAAAGGAGTTGTTGGATTTATCTCTATCTTTATTCTGTGTTCCTCCAACCTTCCAAGTTGGGAGTAAATATCCATATAGCCTTCAGTTGGGCCTTCCTGATCAAACTCAAATGAGGATAAATGGCAGGAGAGAGCTTAACTTACCACTCAGTGCAGGTCATTTGGTGCTTGAATGTAATATTTTGTTACTAACTCATTCTAACTTCAGGTAAAAAAAAAAAATTTATGCAGGTCATTTGCTTCTGATTGCAGTACACGTTGGGTTCACGAGTCTGACCAGGTGGATAGGCCATTGTGTCAGTTGAACTAGTGCACCAAATGCAGCTTTCCATTATCTCTTTTGTATTGTGGTTCAGTATTTTGAGTTGTACAGTTTGCAGGTGATCAATCAGGAAATAGTGTTGCCCAATGTGTTGTGTAGCTGTTCTGTGCAATTCTGTACATTTGACTGGTAGTCTAAAGACGATAATGGGTTTGATGCCTAAGTTGACTGTGGTGACTGTACAATATGAGAAACTGTTCTATTTGCTACAAGACCAGGATGGACTCGTTGTTAAGATTGTGGGATTAGTGTAGCATAAAAAATTGGCTGCACGTCTTGTGTATCTCCAAGGCTATTGTATGTTCATAGAAACGTTTTAAGCAGAATTGCACTTTGGAACCTCTGAATCCCTCATCCTATTTCACAACCCCAATCTTAGGTAACATTCTGAAGCTTTCAACCATCAACTTGCATTTTTTTAAAAACATTGCTGAAATTGGTATTAATCCAAGTAATTTGCTAATTGCTTGTGTAGCCAAAGTGGGCTGGGTGTTTATGTTGGTGAAATCAGAATGAGCATGTATTCATATTTTGTTGATTTATGGAGTGGAATCCTACATTTCATTAGAAGTGAAAACAAAATACCGAGAGACCCAAAATTTAAATTTTTGGAAATACTCCAGGAAGATGATAACAGGAGAATTCAAACTGAAACATTTTCCTGTCCAGAGATGCTGCCTGATTTAAGTATTCCTAGCATTTTCCGTTATTCTCTTTTTCAGTGTCAATTGTAGCATCCAGAGTAATTAAATCTTCAATCCTGATATATTTAATAAATATATTGACCTTCTTTATAACTTGCAGTTGTCTGTTTTTCTCAGTTTCTGGTGTTTTAGGCTTTGTTCTTGTGCGTAACCCTGCAGGAAAGTACATGTTCATTGTAGTACAAATACACTGCAGTCAAAGGAAAGACAAACCAATTTTAAGGACACAGTGAACTTAACTGGAGTCTCATGTCAAGTTGCTGGTCAGCTTTTGGAACTCCTGTATTTTATGTATTCCCTTCCTACTGCACACTGCCTCACAATCTCCAGTAAGAGACAAAAGATAAAGATCGATTTGAAGAAACTTTCTCTAATTCCTTTAAGTAAGTAATCAATCAAGTCACAAGCTGTGGACTGACTGGAGGCTGTGACTCTCTAACCCTTCACAAAGTTGTCAACCATTCTCATTGTCTTCCTGTCTTTTTGAATGATTGACGATGCCTAAAACTATTCATAGTGACAACGACTTGAAGTGTCCCATTCCAGTCAAAAGAGACTCAAATGATCATCACCAATACATAAAATATTTGGATATGGCAAATTTAACTTTTTTTTTCAACTCAAAACTAACTTCATACCTAGTGAACGAGATAACAAGCATGGGACTGGATGAACACAGCAGGTCAAGCAGCATTATAGTCCTGCTCCTATGATGCTGCTTGACCTGCTGTGTTCGTCCAGCCCCACGCTTGTTATCTCGGATCCTCCAACATCTGCAGTACCTTTTATCTCTGATACAATCTTTCATACCTAGTGGTTTGATCAAAAATAGTTCTAAAGCTTTTGTGTTTATAAACATATTTCAACATCTTAAAGCATATGTGCTTGTTTTCTCTGATCCCTTGTTATTTCTAGATTAAGAAAGACTATATTTATACTTTACCCTTCATATCCTCCACACTTCATAGTGAGTAAATTACCTTTTGAATAGAAAATAGAAGCAACAATTGAAAGACAATAGAGATAACAGGGCCTGTTGCCTGCCACTTCAATGCACCACCCTGCTCTCCGTCTCCGAGATAACAAGGTGTGGGGCTGGATGAACACAGCAGGCCAAGCAGCATCATAACAGTGTTCCAGGGAAGCCCAACGCAAGCTGGAGGAACAACACCTCATTTTCCATTTGGGGACCGTACCGCCCTCCGGACTCAATATTGAGTTCAATAGTTTTAGGGCCTAAACTCTCCCATGTCCCAGCCCCCCACCCCACACACCAGGCTTTGTTACCACATAGCCTGCCATTACCTACCCCCCCTGTTAGTCACTAACAGTCCCCATTAACAACTATTCACCCTCCCAGCCTGATTGTTAGTAACTCCTTTGTCCAACTGTCTTTCTCTCTCTTTGGGCTCTATCCTATCGTTTACTCCCTACCCCACCCACCTCCCTATTTTCTGCATATAAACTGATGTTTTCCCAGCCACCATCCGTTCTGAGGAAGGGTCACCGGACCCGAAACATCAACTGTTTTCTCCTTCACAGATGCTGCCAGACCTGCTGAGCTTTTCCAGCAGAGACAGTAGGAACTGCCGATGTTGGAATATCTGAGATAAAACGTTGTGGAGCTGGATGAACACAGCAGGCCGAGGAGCAGGAAAGTTGACGTTTCGGGTCGAGACCCTTCAGAAATGGAGGAGGGGAAGGGGATTCTGAAATAAATAAGGAGAGAGGGGGAGGCGGATAGAAGATGGATAAAGGAGAAGATAGGTTGAGAGGAGACAGACAGGTCAAAGAGGCAGGGTTAGAACCAGTGAAGGTGAATGTAGGTGGGGGATAGGTCAGTCCAGGGAAGACGGACAGGTCGAGGAGGTGGGATGAGGTCAGTGTGTAGGAGATGGGGGTGGGGCTTGAGGTGGGAGGAGGGGATAGGTAGGAGGAAGGACAGGTTAGGGGGACGGGGACAAGCTGGGCTGGTTTTGGGATGCGGTTGGGGGAGGGGAGATTTTGAAGCTTGTGAAATCCACATTGATACCATTGGGCTGCAGGGTTCCCAAGTGGAATATGAGATGCTGTTCCTGCAGCTTTCGGGTGGCATCATTGTGGCAATGCAGGAGGCCCAGGATGGACATGTCGTCCAAGGAGTGGGGTGGGGGCGAGTTGAAATGGTTCGCGACACCCCCCACCACCACTCCCCCATACCCCACAAACTATAGCATACATGTTGTCCCCTCCACACTTCAGATCTGATGGAGAGTCATCTAGACTCAAAAAGGCAACAACCAATTGCCAAATCCAGCTAACAACAGACTAGGGCCTGTATCTAACATTTTATCTGACACTGCGCCACTCCCTATGGTACTGCACTTGAGCGTCTGCCTTGCTTTTTAAGCTCAGGTCCTAGGATTAGCTCACAACTTGGACAAAGGCTATCAAATGAACAAACTTTGACATTTGTGCCACTGAGATCAGAGGTGCATTGAGCAGTAGCTGACAGAAAAAGGGAAAGCAGATTGAGTCTATTTGGAACACCTCAGAACTTCCAGTGGAATTGTGCAACAGCTGCCATTTCCCAGTTCTAGCTATCTTCTGAACTCATGTTCTTCACGCTGTTGAGTTTCAGGTGTTTGATACATTATACACCATTTCCTCTTGCATGAAAAATTGTAGCATGTTTTAGAAAGACAATATAATAGAGGAGTTTGCAAGAAGTAGCAAGTGAAAATTAGTCAGAGATGTGAGAGAAATAGCTTGCGAAGTGGAATATGAAATGTTTTGATTGTCCACATAGGCATTTTCCATTAAAGAACTTAGGTAGCCTCAGTGCAGGATCCTGGGGTCCAGCCCAGAGTGCACTGAGAAAGGTTAATTGTTCAAGGTGATTCTTAAACAGGCATCTACTTGTATCCAAACGGCGTAGAAAAGCCAGTCAATCAGCCAGCCTGCTTAAAAATGTAGTGGTCGAACTTATTACAGCATTGCCTAGAGTCATTGAGAGTTAGCACACTTTCTGTGCCACTTCTCTTCAGGGAACTGAAATCAATTAAAACTCTTTTGATAGCGTAAGCGGGGCAAGATCAGATCAGTTTTACATTGTGTATCTTTCCCAAATTTTCATTCCTCATCTCTCTAGAAGATGTAAAAACATTACATTTAGACAAAGATGGGGGATAATTTCCCTCAATCAACATCATCAAATCAGTCTATTGTCTTTCAATGTTTTTCTTCTGAAGGGTCCAGACCCGAAACGTCAGCTTTCCTGCTCCTCTGATGCTGCTTGGCCTGCTGTGTTCATCCAGCTCTACACCTTGTTAGGAACAAAAACAAAGCTGCTGGAACCTCTGCCTCCACGCTTACTTCTTTAACCGCGAGCCTAACCCTCCCTCTACTGACCCCTTCTCCCGCCTCCAACACACCCCAAGGCCTCTTACCCTCCCTTGACCTCTTTATCTATAATTGTCATCGAGACATCGATCGCCTCAACATCTCCACCCCTCTCACCCACTCCAACCTCTCTCCCGCAGAACGTGCAGCCCTCCGCTCCAATCCCAACCTCACCATAAAACCCGCGGACAAGGGAGGCGCAGTTGTAGTATGGCGCACTGACCTCTACATCTCAGAAGCCAGGCGCCAACTCTCCGACACCACCTCCTATCGCCCCCTTGATCATGATCCCACCCATGAGCACCAAACCATCATCTCCCA
>JAHRHZ010000042.1:904427-920364 GCA_024137785.1 Ginglymostoma cirratum | reverse complement strand
CCCGAAACGTCAGCCTTTCCTGCTCCTATGATGCTGCTTGGCCTGCTGTGTTCATCCAGCTCCACACCTTGTTATCCCAGATTCTCCAGCATCTGCAGTGCCTACTATCTCTGTATAATTTGTGTTCCTCTGGTTTTTGGACCTCTTGCCACTAGAAACTTCCTCATTATTTACTGCTCTATCTAATCTCCCCTTTACCATCCTTACTCTTAAAGTGAAGGACCCCAGTTTCCTCAGCCTCTTCATGCAATTGAAATTTCTCATCCACGATGCAATTCTCCATGCCCTCTCATTTTTGTGATCTGTGGTGTTGTCAGCTTTCTCTTTTTCTCCTATTAAGTGTTACTTTACTCTGTATCTGTACTAGATCAGGGTTGCTGTTGAGTCTAGTTCTGTCTGTTGAAAGCCTCTGTCCTGTTATATTACAGAATGCGGATTGTGGATGATGATGTGACCTGGAAGAGCCTTGCGAAGGAGAAGGAGAAAGAGGCAGCATTAGAGGCAGCAGAGGATGAGGATGATGAAGCCCCTGTGGTAGGTGAAATAGCTATTCCCAGGACTGACTGACTGACTCTAAGATTTGTCAGCAAATAACTAACTAAGACCTCAGCACTGTGTGACTACTGTTACTGCTGCTGAAGATACTTCAATAACAACAAGACATTTTAATTGAACTGCCAAAACCCCACAAGAAGGTTAAGTGATTTGGAAAGGAGAAAATTCAGAGCTAGAGAAGGTTTGCAGTCCATCTGACCAGTCTCTAAAGCTAACCCCAGTCTCCAACAATGCTTGTTGAACATTCGCTTATAAACAAATTGATAAGTTTCACTTGAGAGCAGAAGAGTCAGAAGTGACAAGAGAATTTTTTTTAATACGGAAAGTTGTTCTAATTTCAAATGGGTGGTGGAAACAGATTTTGAAGTGACTTTTCATTGGGAATTTCATAAATACTCAACGGGGAAGGTTTTACAGGATGATGAGGGAAAGAACAAGGACGTGGGACGCATTAGCTAAGTTTTTAATAGACCCAATACAGGTAAAATGAGATAAATGCTTCTATCTGTACTCTAAGATTCTGTGAGAGACTGCTGTGGAAAATGTCTTGCTGTGTATTGGGAAATGACTGACCTTATGGCTGAGTTTGAATGCTTTGTCCAGAGTGTGTTCGGTGGGGACAATGTAGAGGGAGCATCACTCTGTTTCTAATTCCATACTGTACCTATCTTAGGGTTTTTTGGTAGGTACCATGAAGAGGGAGCCTTAGTCTCTGAACTTGCCCATATACAGTTCAATGTGATAGATAACAGTGGATATTTAAAATGATCATTGTTTATATTCACTACATCATGCTGTACTTTGAACTGCTTGGGTCCAAACTTTGTACCTAATTTTTATGATGAGGCTTTTGGTCATTTGACCTAATGTCTTGTGTCAGGATTTATTTGATCACCATTCCTGAGAAAGATTTGGGGCTGTTTTACTCTATGACAGGGCTATGTAAATGCAGATTGTTGTTGTATTATACTTTTGTGTTGATCTCCAGCCTGTTGCTTTAGGTGGCAGAGTTCATTGATGAAAGGCCTGAAATCATACAACAAATGGAGGAATTCCGCCTGAGCAATAAGTGGAAAATTTTAGGAGGTAAGTAGTGAGGCATCATTTTTAAAAAGACTCGTATTTCATTCCATGCAGTGAGTTTGTATTGGCTGCTGTGTTATAAATACATTACTTGGATGTGAGCATCATTGGCTGGTCTAGCATTATCGTTCATCTCAAGTTTCCCTGACAAGCTGGTAGTGAGCTGCCCCTTTGAATTGCTGAAGTGGTTTGATATATTCACAGTCTCACTGGGCTACTTTAGAAGGCAGTTCAGAGTCAACTATTGCTGAAGAACTAGAGCTACATTGAGACCTAAACTGGATGAGAATGGCAGGTTTCCTTCTGGAAGGGAAGTTAGCCAGTTGGCTTTTGCAGTAATCCACCACTTTCATTTGCTTTTTTTGTACGAAGTTCTAATTGTCAGTTGCCCTGTTGAGTTTTGAACTGGTATATTAATCTGAGCCTATAACCAATGAACTCCAGTCCACTGACAGTCATCTGACAAGTGAAGAATAATATGGGGACACGTGAAATTGTCTATTTTGGCAGAAAGAATCAAAAATAACCACATTATCTATCAGGACTCATCCAAAATGTCAGCTTTCCTGCTCTTCTGATGCTGCCTGGCCTGCTGTGCTCCTCCAGCTCCACACTGTGTTATCTCTGACTCCAGCATCAGCAGGTCTTACTATCTCCCTGTTGTGCCAGGGCTTGGTTTGACCGTACCTAGAGTTGTGTGTGTAGTTTTTGTCTCCTTAGCTCAGGAAAGGTATTATTGCCGAAGAGGAAGTGCAGTAAAGGTTCACCAGATTATTCCCGGGATGGTGGGAATGTCGTAAAGAGAGAGATGCCAAACTGCCTAGAGTTCTGAATAGTGAGAGATGATCTCACTGAAATTTACAATGTCCTTTTGATAGACAGGGTAAATGCAAGTAAGATGTTTCCTCTGGGTGGGGACTCTAGAACCAGAGGCGCAATTTAAAAGCTAGGGTCATGCCACTTAGGAGTGACATTAAAAGATTTTTTTAACTCAGAGGATTGTGACCCTTTGGACTTAACTACCCAGAGGACTGTTTTTGAGTTGAGAAATTCGGTTTTTGAGTATGTTCAAAGTAGAGAATGGGTTCTGCTTAATAGTGGCGTCTTGGGTTACGGGGCAAATGGGTGAAGACAGTGGTGTGTTTGATCAGCTGTGATTATATTAAACAGTGGAGCATTCTCAATGGGCTAAATGACCCACTCCTGTTCTTACATTCTCCTTATTTAAGGAAGGATCTAAATCCACGAGATGCAGTTCATAGAGAGTTTGCTAGACTAACACTTAGAACGGGCAGCTTGTCTTACAAGGAATGATTGAATAGGCTGGAGTTTAGAAGAGTAAGAGGTGAACTTGACTGAAAGACCTGAATGTGACAACATAGGAACATAAGGATAGAAACAAAGAAAGGAGCAGGAGCAGGCCATTCAGCCCTTTGAGCTTGTTCCGGCATTCAGTATGATCTTGGCAGATCTTCTATCAATATTCTCGCTTTCTCCCCAAACCCCTTGATGCCTTTAAAATATAAAAATATATATCTTGCTTGAATATATTCAGTGATTTGGTCTCAACAACCTTCTGTGCCAGAGTGTTCCACAGGTCCACTACCCTCTAAGTGAAGAAATGTTTCTTTATCTCGGTCTTAAATGGTCTAACCTATATTCTGAGACTGCGTCCCTTGGCCCTGGATTTCCCAACCAGGGGAAAACATCCTCTCTTAGTCTGTCCAGTCCTGTTAGAAGTTTTTACGTTTTAGTAAGATTTCCTATCATCCTTCTAAGCTCTAGTGACTACAGGCTCAGTTGAACCCATCTTTCCTCATAGTATAGCCCTGCCATCCATGGTGTCAGCCTAGTGAACCTTTGCTGCACTATCTCTATGGCAAGCATACTCTTTCTTAGGTAGGGAAACCAAAACGGCACAGAATACTCCAGGTGCTGTCTCATTTCAAGGCCCTGTGTAACTGCAGTAATACATCTGTACTTCTACACTAAAATCCCCTTGCAGTGAAGGCCAATATACATTTACTTCCATTGACTGGTGTGCAAGGCCTCCCGGATCCTTCTGGATATCCTCACTTTCTACTTTTTTTTTCTCATACCAGAGTTTATAACTTCACATTTAATTATGTTGTACTGCATCTACCATGTTTAAGCCAACTCACTCAACTTGTCTAAATCACCTTCTATCCTCCTTACAACTCTGCCCAGTTTTTTGTCATCAGAAAACTTTGAAATGTTCCTTTAGGTTGCCTTATCCAGGTCATTTATATATTATGAATAACTGAGGCCCAGGCACTGAAACTGCGGTACACCAACTCACCACTGTCTGCCATTCAAAGCAAAAGACCCATTTATTTCCACATTCTGATTCCTGTTTGTCAACCAGTTTTCAATCCACCCCGATACCTCACCCTCTATCCCAAGTGCTTTTACTTTGCCCACTAACCTCTTATGAGGGACTTTATGAAAAGCCTTCAGAAAATTCAAATACATCTCATCCACTGGTTCTCCTTTATCTTGTTAGTCACATAATCAAAAACCGTCAGATTTGCCTTTCTTAAACTCATGCTGGCTTAGGCCAATCCCATTAATGCTTTCCAAATGCTCTGTTATCATGTCTTTTATATAGACTTAAGCATTTTCCCTGCTATTAATGTCAGGTTCTCTGGTCAGTAATTTTCTATTTCATCTCCTTCTCTTTTTAAATAGTGGGTTAGATTTGCTACTCTACATTCTATAGAAACTGCTCCAGAGGCTATGGAGGTTTGAAAGATGACCATCAATACATTCAATTATGGGCAGCAATTGTGCCAAATCTTGCAACTCTGGGAAAATTGATGCACAGAGGGATCTGGGTGTTCAGGTCCACTGTAGCCTGAAGGTGGCAACGCAGGTCAATACAGTGGTCAAGAAGGCATACGGCATGCTTTCATTCATCGGACAGGGTATTGAGTACAAGAGTTGACAGGTCATGTTACAGTTGTATAGGACTTTGGTTCGACCACGTTTGGAATACTGCGTAGAGTTTTGGTTGCCACATTACCAAAAGAATGTGGATGCTTTGGAGAGGGTGCAGAGGAGGTTGATGTTGCCTGGTATGGAAGGCGCTAGCTATGAAGAGATGTTGTGTAGATTAGGATTATTTACATTAGAAAGACGGAGGTTGAGGGAGGACCTGATTGAGGTCTACAAAATCATGAGAGGTATAGACAGGGTGGATAGCAAGAAGCTTTTTCTCAGAGTGGGGGACTCATTTACTAGGGGTCACGATTTCAAGGTGAGAGGGGAAAAGTTTACTGGAGATATGTGTGGAAAGTTCTTTACTCAGAGGGTGGTGGCTGCCTGGAACGTGTTGCCAGCAGAGGTGGTAGAGGCGGGCACGATAGCATCATTTAAGATGTATCTAGACAGATACGTGAATGGGCAGGGAACAGAGGGATACAGATCCTTGGAAAGTAGGTGACAGGTTTAGATAGAGGATCTGGATTGGCGCAGGTTTGAAGAGCCGAAGGGCCTGTTCCTGTGCTGTAATTTTCTTTGTTCTTTTGTTCTTAACTCTCTCCCTAGTGGCTCTGTGCGTGTGTCTCTAGCACAAGGATTGGAGAAGTGCCAGAAAGAAGCCCACCAGCTCCTTCTCCTGGTCAATTAAAGAGGAAACAAATTGTGAACGTGCAGCTTGTGGGTGATTCTAAACCAAGAGGTCACTGTTTAAAGATAAAGAGTCAACCACTTAAGGCAATGATAAGAATCTTTTTCTCACAGAGGTCTGCAGATCTTTGGAACTCTTTTTCAGTAGTAAGCAGAAGCAACGTCTTTAAACATTATTAAGGCAGAGGTAGTTAAACACATGTAAAGCAAGAGGGTGAAAGGCCACAAAGAGTAGGCAGGAAAATGGGGTAATCAGCCACCAGCATTTTATTGGATAGCAGAGCAGGCTGAAGGGGCAGAGTGGCCTACTCCTAATTTGTATAACAAGCATGGGGCTGGATGAACACAGCAGGTCAAGCAGCATCATAGGAGCAGGAAAACTTGACGTTTCGGGCCTAAACCCTTCATCAGAAAAAATTTGTATATTCGTTTGCCAGTTGCGTTATTATTCATATATTTTTGGGTGTGTGTAGATTGCTGACTATTTGTGCACTCTCTAATTGACCAGGAGAAGATGCTGGTGACCCTCCTTCTGGCACTTCGTAGTCTATACCTGGTGTGCCACCCAGGATTTGCAAGATTTTTGCCCCACTGTTGCCCTACTCCTATATGTGTACCCCCAGCCCTCCCCATGCTGTTCTCTCCCTTGAGGTACTGACACATCCTGAAATACAGAATCCAAGATATCCTCTGCGTTCCTCCCAACAGATTAGCTTGGTGTATCACTTTGAGGAAGTGCATGCTGGCAGGATGAGAGGTTTAATAGGGCACTTGTTGCTGAATAGTGCTTAGGAAAGGGAACCCAATAAGAACACTGAGGTGAGTTGCAGTCTTGATGCTGTTAACACAGCACTGCTTCTGCAGCTGGAAGCTTTAACTCTGTGTGGGTCAGTAGCATGTTTTAGGGTTGTTTCAGCATTGCATCTCCTCTGCTCCCCATAGTTGGAGAGATTTGTTGTGCCTGTTCTCGCTGGAATGAATTTAGTCTCCTTCAGTGATAACTAAATCAGTAGCTGAGACCAGTCCTTTCCACTACACACGAGAAAAAGGTGGAAACTACACCCCAACCCAACTCTTTTAACAATCCTTTGATTTATTTAAAACAAAACACAGGAAAGTCATTGTTGTTGCGTTCATCATTAGTTTTGTGACTTTTTATTAAGATGAAAAGGAAGATTCCCAAGATCCCGATGTGTTCCTACACACAAGTCGAGATGGGTGAGTGCTGTATAACTGTCGCTATGTTGTCGGTGTTTGAAGATTAATGTGCTCACTGTCTTTTGTGCATCTGTGTGAAGGAATTTGGTTACAGATGTTATAAAGCTGAGGTTGACCCCCATCTGAGAACTAAAACCGAAACATCCAAAGAGGAGCACCTTGCCTTATAATCTGTAAAAAGAGTATGAAAAGTGGTGTAACTTGCTTTTCAGCAACTTCTAGTGGTTAAATAAAATAAATCCCTGATGCTCACTTTAAAATGAACAACTACCAATTTATTTATCTAACTCTAACAGTGAACAAATCAACTAAACTATTAACAAACCGAATAACGATTCCCAAGTAAAGCAAGATTCTAATGGTATGCTGTTCCAATAAATTTCAGTCCCAGTTATATAAAAAAAATTAGTCTCTCAAAATTACAGCCAGGTTACATGTCTTCCAGAATGTTCTGTACCTTCTCCATAGATTCTTCTGTCAGGAATATTAACCAGTTGTGCCATGGCTACTGTTGTTATTTAGATGGTGCTTTCCCTAAGACATAGAGGAGGCTTTGAGAGCCAGCAATTCTCTTGAGAGCTGAGGGCTGCTAACTAAGGTGGATGGCACTTAGCTCTGGAGCTTTGTCCAACTGCCCCTTTCTTTTATATCCTTGATAACTTATCAATATTTCTTACAGTAGAATTGGTCCTATGTTGTCAGAACCATCAGATTTAAAATTAATTGGTTTTTGGTATCTAAGTGCCTGGTTCAAATTGATTGGCTAAATTCAAACATCTGTTGTTTTGGTTAAAAACTGTTGCTTGGCCTGCTAACTGTACGGCCTTTCGAAATAAATGTTTCAGTTCGGGTGCTCTCTGTACTTGCAAACTTCAAGCTGTTGCTCACAGGCATCCATTTTTAAATCTCTAAGCACAGAAAAAGCGCATCATCTTTTAAAGGGAACACACAATGCTTTCCCCTTTAACATTTTACAAACACCAAAATGTATCTTCCTGCCTCCCAATCTACGAGTACTGGACCCAACTTCACAACACAGGCAATATAGAGAAAATGTTTTCAGTTACGGGATAGACGAGAACTAGGGACTATAAATCTAAAAACAGTGACTAAAATGTCCAAATGGGAAGTCAGAAGAAATTTCTTTACCCAGTGAGTGGTGAGAATGTGAAATTTAAAGTGGCTGAGATGAATAGCAGGGATATTTTTAAGGGAAGCTGGGTAACGAAGGAAAGATTAGAAGGATATTTGATGAGGTTTGAAGAAGAGGGGTGGGAGGAAATGGAATATCAATACTGGCACTGACTAGTGGAGCCAAATGGCCAGTTGTATTATATATATACTTTTAAACAACCTATCAGACAGGTTGTTTCACAACTCTGGAGCAAGTAGGACTTGAACTCATGGGCAAGAGGTAAGGGCACCACCATTGCCATTAGTATCCTTCGGTTTGTACTGTAGACTTCACCAAATTCTGTGTTTCGGGTGCTTTATTGTATATGGTTTTTTGTGTGTGGATGTGTGTTTCGATTTGGAATCTTTCGCAGGTATTTTACCAGTTTGAGGGAAACTTGCCGAGCTGATTTTATCAGATGGAGGAAAGCTAAAATAAAAGCAATAATATCTTATAGTTATTGAACTTGCAGTTTTTATTTTGCACTTTTTATCTTGATAAACCGACGTGTTCTTTATTCTCTTTAGTTTGATACCAGGTTCTGAGTCTGCACAAAGAAAAAGGATTGAAGCTGATCCTCAGATTTCTGAAAGAAAAATAAGGAGAATTTCCCCTGACCTTTCACCTCCCAGGAGGGGGCGCCACGTTTCCCCTGACCTTTCACCTCCCAGGAGGGGGCGCCAAGTTTCCCCTGACCTTTCACCTGCCGGGAGGGGGCGCCACGATTCTCCTGACCTTTCACCTCCCGGGAGGGGGCGCCATGATTCTCCTGACCTTTCACCTCCCGGGAGGGGGCGCCACGATTCCCCTGACCTTTCACCTCCCCGGCGGGGCCGTCACGATTCCCCTGACCTTTCACCTCCCGGGAGAGGGCGCCATGATTCTCCTGACCTTTCACCTCCCCGGAGGGGACGCCATGATTCTCCTGACCTTTCACTTCCCAGAAAAAGGTTTTCTAAAAACACAGAGAAACGTATCACATCTACAGATCTGCCTCCTAGAAGGACTCGTAATAGTTCCCCTGACGTATCACCAGCTCGTTGTAAACGTCACGACTCCTCGGATTCCTCGTCGGCTGGGAATGCTGCACACTCTTCTGACTCTGATTTGTCTCCTCCTCGGAAAAGACAAGGTAGTTCCTTGGACTCCCAATCAACTGCAACAAGGAGGGGAGCTAACACACAAGGTATTTGAGTATTAGCCAGGCCCTGGTGTGGCTTCCTGGCTTTGCAATAATTGTTTCAAAAGTTTAGAATGCTACATCATTGAATTTTACAGAGGGAGGTTATTCAGTCTGCAGTCCCTATGAGGACTGTTTGAAAGGACTATCCTATTAGTTCCAGAACTCCTGTCTCTTTTTATAAAAGCATGCAAATTAGAAGCAGGAATAGACCTTTCAACATATTGACCATATTCTGCCTTTTGCTTAGATCATGTACGTTGTTAAAAATTATGCAGATATTCTATGGAAATGAAATGCTTTGTGTTGCTGATCCTTGGCGCTGTTAATCTGTTTGCTGCTTTAGCAACATTTCTAAGTAGAGGAATTAAAACATTAATTCTGTAGAAAATTTTCCTGCCCAGGTTTGTCACCCATTAAACAAAAGAACAGAAGAACCACTGGGTCTTCAAGGAGATGGCAGCACCCTGATTCTGACCTATCACCTCCACGAAAGAGGTGTCAGCATTCTTCTGACTCTGACTTGTCGCCACCACGGAGGAAGAGGCCAGAGGCATCCGATACAGAATGTAAACTCTGCTCAAACGGCTCTGAGCTGTCGCCTGCTGGCCACAGACTGCCTTCCAGGAAGCTGGTTTCCTTGAGAGGACAAGGGGCCAGCTGGGACATGAGTCCAAGCAGAAAGGTAAGTGGTAAATGGTTGGGAGCAGCAATCAACTTGTCAGCTGATGAACAGTTACACAGTCATAGGGTCATGCAGCACAGAAACTGACCGTTCGGTCCAACCAGTCCATGCTGATCATGTTCCCAAGCTAAACTAGTCCCACCTGCCTGCATTTGGCCCATATCCCTCCAATCCTTTCTTATTTGTCTATTTGTCCAAATATGCTTTAAATGTTGTAACGATGCCTGCATCCATTTTCTCTGGCAGTTTGCTCGACACATGAGCCATTCTCCATAAAAATGTTGCCCCTCATATCCTTTATAAATCTTTCTCTTCTCACCTTAAAAATATGCTCCCTAGATGTGAATGCCCCCAAACCCCCACCCAAGAGAAAAGACCCATGTCATTCACCTTATCATGCCCGTCATGATTTTATAAACTTTTTTAAGATCACCTCTCAAGAGTTGCGGCTTCACAGGAAATTGTGAGGAGGACAGCGGCACACAGAAGTTGGTCTCAGTCAGCATTAGAACTTCGAATTCTCAAGGTGTTTTCTGTGAAGTACCATGGGGTGTTTTATCACATTGAAGGTGGGGGGATTTAGAGGTAAGTTCCTATTCAATAGATAGTTTTGATCCTCAAAACCAAGTAAACAGTCTTTTGACCTCACCAGATCCGTGCTGATACCATCAGTGTGTTTCACTGAGGCAAAGGTTTATTTATCAACAAAAGCACTGTGTTCATAAACATTTATCTAGTTGCTTTTAGTTTTCCTCCTTACTTTGTGGGAGCTATTCTTCGTACTGCTGGTTGTCTTCCCCTAACTTGGGGACTCTCCAGTGCCATGTACCTGTTCCTAATTTGAATTAACTTGAATGAGCTTTATTGTCACAATGAGTACAGTGCAAGTTGTCACTTGTGGCACCATCTTGGGTACAAAAATACCTAGGTATAGAATCTTAGTTACAAAGCAGAAAATAAGGAATTTGAACAATGGCCACTAGAATCAGGAGTGAAAAATTTAAAATATGTTTACGCTCTGTTTCTCTCTGACCCCTTGGTGACACACAGGCATATAAACCCCAAGGATGATGATGCAACCTCAAGGCTCTGACTGTACTGTCCAAATGGGCTATTGTATTTGTTATTTGCTTATTTGTACTGTTTAAATGTTGTGTGGTTAACCATTTAGATAGAAAGAGTCATTAGCTATTGGTTCAGTATTGGATTCTTCCTCAATTAGGAAGCTAAGGTCTATCATTGTCAATAACTGGGGATTAAGAGGAATTACAACATTAAACTTGAGAGGGCCCAGTTCATTTCTGTACCTTCACACTCCTAGTCCTTAGTTTGTTCATCTGAAGACTGTTCATGATGGTTAAAGCTGCCTTTTGTGAGATTGAGCACTCCGGTTTTGTTTAGGAAAGAGAAGAGAGGGGTGAGCTGACCACAATTATCAAAGTGGTTTCTAAGAAAGACTTAGCAAGATGCTTCCAGTAGGACCAGAAGAAATAGGGCAGGTGTAGGCCATTTGGCCCTGCAAGCTCCACCATTCAGTAAAATCAAGACTGACCTGACATTCTTCATGCCTGCTTTCCTGTCCTTTCCCCGTAACTCCTGATGCCCTGACTGATGAAGAATCTATTTCAGCCATAAATGTATATAAGGATTCTGCCCCCACAGCTCTCTGTGGCAAGGAGTTCCAAAGACACTCAACCCTATGAGACAAGAAACTTGTCATCATCTCAGTCTTAAATTAATATCCCTTTATTTTGAAACTATGACCTCTTGTCCTAGACTCTGTACTGAAGGGAATCATCCTTTCAGCCTTTACCCTGTCAAACCCCTGAAGAATACAATTTTTTTTAATGAAATCACTTCTCATTCTTTTAAACTCCAGTAAGTAAAGTGCCAGAGCATCACACTGGTTAATCTTCTCTCATAAGACAATCCCTCTGTACCGGGGATCATCCCAGTGAACTTTCTCTGAACTGCCTCCAGTGAAATACGATCTTTCTTTAAATAAGCCGACTAGAACTGCTCTCAGTACTCCAGATGTGGTGTCACCAGCACCTTGTACAGTTTTAGCAAGACTTCCCTGCCCTTATATTCTAACCCCATTGAAATAAGGGCAAAAATTCCATGAGCCTTCCTGAATACCTGCTGCCCCTGTGTGTTAGCTTTCTGCGTTTCATGCACAAGTCTCCCTAAGTCACTTTGTGTTGCAGCTTTCTGCAGCTTTCCTCCATTTATACGCCATCTGCCGACGTCTTACCCATTTCCTTAAACTGTCAATAACTCTCTGGAAACTCTTTGCATCCATCTCACAACTTGTCTTTCCACCTTTTTTGTGTCATCTGCAAATGAAGATCAAGGAGCTAACTGGTGAGAGGTGGAGAGTGGAGGTGCTGGTGTTTGCTATGACACTGTATGGTCTTGGTCTTGTCTTTGAGAAATCAGCACCAAAACAATCTGTGAAATTTTGATGGACTGACAGTTTCTTTAAATGTGTTTCAGTCACAAGGGAATGAGATGCTTTCAGGGGGTCAGACTGGTCTGATATCAACAGATATTCTGAGGAAAGAGAAAGAACATCGGAGGCAAAAGGAGCGAGCAGCAGAACATTTGGCAGGTATTGACAGATCTCAAGGCCATCCCCCACAGGCGCATGGTTACACCCTACTGTGTTATTCTTTTCCCCGGATGATTCTGCCTCTCTGGGCCTCACTATCTCTGCATGTCCTCCACCCCCAGCCCCACAACACCTATCTTACCCTCTTGGCTTCTTACTTTTTATGTTTGAAGCTGAGTAGTATCTACTGGATATTCAACCATGGAAGTAATCATCCTGGGTGTTAACAAAGAGCCTAACAGGCAACACTGAGTCTTACTGTAGCTCCAACATAGAATCATACAGTACAAAAGAGACCCTTCAGCACATTGGGTTTGTACTGCCGAAAATATGTTAAATCTACAGTTGCGTGGCCTTTCATGTGATGACATTTTAGATGCTCGTCCATGTAATTTTTAAAGGTTGTGAGATTTCCTGCCTCAACTATCCGTCCAGCCTGTGCATTCCACACCCCACCACCCTCTACGTGAGTGCACTTTCCTCAAGTTCCCTCAAAACCTCCTGCCTTACCCCTTAAAATTATACCCTCATGTTATTGACCCTTCAGCTAAGGGGAACAGCTACTTTATATCCACCCTGTCCATGCCCTTCATAATTTTATACATGTCAATCAGTTCCCCCTCAAATTTCTTGCTCCAAAGAAAACAACCTCAGCTCATCCAGCATCTCTTCGTCGCTAAGATGCTCCA
The DNA here is from genome assembly GCA_024137785.1 of Ginglymostoma cirratum. NCBI lineage: Eukaryota > Metazoa > Chordata > Chondrichthyes > Orectolobiformes > Ginglymostomatidae > Ginglymostoma > Ginglymostoma cirratum. The sequence continues at coordinate 907,521 of JAHRHZ010000042.1, read as the reverse complement.
GGCAACATCCTGGTGAATCCCCTTTAGACCTTCTCTGGTGCAATCATATCTGCAGTACAATAACCAGAGGGAATTTGATATTTATCTGGAAAGGGTTGGGATGGGACTACATGTGTGGTTGGGCAAGGTTTTGACAGGCCACATGGCCTCCTCCTATTCTGTATCCATTTTATGCCTCTATTAAAGAGTGGAAAGGAAGTTGGAAGACGTTAATATACACAGAGGAGCATTCAGCATTTTACAGAATGAGGCAGGCACTACCTTGTCTTTTGTGAGAAAATTGGAGAGATGATTTTAGCTAAATGATGGCTAGTATCCTGAAGCCAAATACTTGTTCAGGAACAATGTGAATAAAGGGAGATCTGAAAGGTGTTTTAGACAAGGATTGCAGGAAATGTCCTGAAATTTTCTTAGGCAAGTTAAACTTGAGGTAATGAAGTAAGTGTGTAATTATTGGAAGTTGGCCAGTCCCATCTACCTGTTGTGTCTTTACGTTGTTGCTTCACACTAGTAGCTGCTGTGGGAAATTGTGATGAGCAACTGCTACCTCTCAGCTACCCTAGAGCAACCTGGGCTATGTTCTCCTTACTTCCATGGAACTGTTACATTGCTGCTGTCTGGTCCATCCCTGTGGCAGTAACTAATGATATGAAATCCCTTGGAGTGAGGGTTTTATACATTTGCTGGGGCAACCGTCCGATTGTGCTGAGATCTTTTCTCCTTCTGCTTTAAAGATGATTCGAGGCATGCTACTACTATCTTCCGAGACAAATCAGGAAAAAAGAGGGACTTAGACCAGGAGCGAATCGAGCATAAGAAGAAGGAAGAAGAGAAAGCGGCAAAGCAAGAAAAATACGCCCAGTGGGGCAAAGGGTGAGAGTAAGAGAGCATTCATAACCTGAGCATCTGCCACCACCTGTGGGAGACTGTAGCAAAATTTAACTGCGATGGAGTTTGCCTGTTCTACCACCACATTAACACTAGAGCAAAGAACAGTTCAGCACAGAGACAGGCCCTTCGACCCACCAAACCTGAACTAACACATGCCACCTTTCTAAACTAAAAACCTTTTGCCTCTGTGCATTCCATATTCCTCTATTCCCTACGTATTCATGTGTCTTTCAAGGTGCCCCTTAAACATTGCACTTGTATCGCTTCTACCACCTTCTCTGGCAACAAGTTCCAAGCACTTATCATCCTCTGATTTAAAAAACACCTGCCGTTCACATTTCCTTTAAGCTACCCCCTTTTACCTTAAACCTATGTCCCCTAGTAATTAACATTTCCACCCTGGGAAAAATACTCCAACCAACCATTCTATTCATGTCTCTCATAATTTTGTAAATTCCTTTCAGGTCACCCCTCAGCCTCTGATATTCAAGTGAAAATAAACCAAGTTTATCTAATCTCTCCTCACAGCCAATGCCCTCCAAACCAAGCAATATCCTGGTAAATCTTTTCTCTACCCCCTCAAAGCCTGCTTATTGTTGTGGTAGTGTGGTGACCAGAAATGTACGTAATATTCTAAATGTGGCCTAACTAAAATGTTATACAGCTATAACATCAATTGTTCTATACAACTGCAACTTGCCAAATTTTATGGTGTAATGCTGTGACAAATGAAGTAAGCATACCATATGTTTTCTTGACCACCTCATCCACTTGTGTTACCACTTTCGGGGAACTGTGAACCTGAACGCCTAGAGCCCACCTGCGTTAGACCTTCTGAACTGCATCACCTTGCATTTGCCCAGATTAATTCCGTCTGCCGATTCTCTGTCCAAGTCTGCGGCCTATCTATATTTGCTGCATTCTCCTCCAATCCTCCTCATTATCTACAACTCCCCCAATCTTTGAGTCATCTGCAAACTTACTAATCAAACCACCTACATTCTCTTCCAAATCATTTTATATATGTTACAAACAACAGGAGTCTCATCATTTATCCCTGCAGATCACCACTGGTCAAAGATTTCCAATCAGAAAATTACCGATCGATACTCTGTCTTTTATGACCAAGCCAGCTCTGTATCCATCTTACCAGCTCACTGTGTCTCCTATGTGACTTCACCTTTTGTGTCAGCCTGCCTTGAGGGACCTAGTCAAACAACTTTGTCTATATAGACAACATCTACCACTCTGCTCTCATCAATTATCTTTGCCACTTCCTCAAAAAACTCAATCAAGTTTGTGAGACACGTTCTTGCCCACACAAAGCCATGCTACATATTGCTAATAAGTCCATATTGTTCTAAAAGTGAGTAAATCCTATCTCCAAGAATCTTCTCCAGTAATTTCCCCGTCACTGACTGAAGGCTTTACTGGCCTGAACTTACCTGGATTATCCCTATTGCCCTTCTTGAGAAAAGGAACAGTGCTGGCTATTCTCCTGTTCTCTGGGACCTCTCTTGTGACTAAAGAAGACGCAAAGATTTTGTACAAGGCCCCAGCAATTTCCTCCCTCAGATCCCGTCAGGTCCTGGGGACATGTCTACCTTAATGCTTCCAAAGCGCCCATCACCATCTCCCCCCGCTCACTCTCTCTGCTGCCCGCTCACTGTGTCTGTTGCTCCCCCCTGCCCATTCACTGCCTCTGTTACTACCCCACCCCCACTCACTGGCTCTGTTGCTCTCCCCTCCCTGCTCACTCTCTCTCTCTCCCTCTTTGTTTACACCCCCCCTCCCGACTCACTCCCTCTATGTGATCTCTGTTTCAGAGTGGCTCAGGAAGAGCAGCAGAGAAAGAATGTCCAGGATGCTCTTCACGAAATGCAGAAACCACTTGCTCGGCACATTGATGACGAGGACCTAGATCGCTTCCTCCGTGAGAAACAGCGAGATGGAGACCCAATGGCTGGCCTTCTCAGCAAGAAGAAGGAGAAAGAAGCCAAGAATAAAAATGGTGAGTAGGTTAAACGTGTTGACATCAAGCCTGCCACATTGTACTGTGTCAGGATATGGGGCAGGATGTGGTGTAATCCAAGGGTGTAGAGGTGGATGTTTTAGACATGGTACTGTCCATGTGTGTGGGGTGGGTGGATTTGGACATGGTGCAGTCTACAGATATGGGGAGGGCTGGGGTTGTTAGACATGG
>JAHRHZ010000042.1:888659-904417 GCA_024137785.1 Ginglymostoma cirratum | reverse complement strand
TCTACAGATATGGGGAGGGCTGGGGTTGTTAGACATGGTACTGTCCAAGGGTGTGGGGGGCTGGGGTTCACGTGGTACTGAGGATGGGGTGTTACAGCCTAAGTTGGGACAGTTTCTGCTAAATGAATCTAATTGCTTTGCAGCAAGACCAGTATATAGTGGCCCTGCACCCCCTCCGAACAGATTTAATCTCCAACCTGGGTATCGCTGGGATGGTGTCGACAGGTAACAGTACAACTTCAGTTTTAAAAGTACAGTAAAATATTGGATGGTGTAATTGTGTGTTCCAAAATTAAACGCGTTGCTGTGGCCAGTCTTCCTGAATAGGTTCAGCAGGAATTGCTACAGAAATGCCTCATGGGACTAGGAACTGTTGAAGGATCAGAAGTTGCTGAATTAGAAATGTAATGATAAAAACTGAAGTTAATGAAATAACAAGGGATCAGGCACTAAGGAGATCAATGGAACCGAGATTTTGATTTATCTTTGTATAGGATGTGTCAGTCATGGCAATGTTCACTGTAAGCTGCATGGCCATGTCTATGGCCATGCTCAGCAATTAGCAGTGGATGTGCTGATGTCCGGTTCCTGAGGCTGCTGCTGCGCACAGACCTCAGAATCCAACACAGTGCCAGGAAAATTCAGGAGGATGGAGGTTGCTGGCAAGGTCAGCAGTCGTTGCTCACCCCTTTCTGCCCCTGAACAGAGTGGCTGTCTACGCCATTTTACAGGGCAGTAAACAGCCAATTATGTGGCTTGGATCTGAAGTCACCTGTAGACTGAATCAGCTAAGGATGGCCAATTTCCTTCCCTCGCGGATGTTAGTGAACCAGTTTTATGGTCATCGCTGGTAATTATCATGGTTACCATTTTTCCATTCCACAAATTCAATTAATTTAAGTTTTACTGCACCTTCTGCTGCAATGGGATTTGAACGCATGACCCTAGAGCATTAGCCCGTCCCTGGGGATTACTAGCCCAGTGACATTACTGTTACAGTAATAGATCGGATCACCCATGATGGTTGCTAACAATGGAAAGCAGAATGTGAGAGAGAATGGATCATTGTTTTGTATGTGTCCATAAATATAAAGCCGACGGTTATACTGCAGCATACAGCCAGAGGGACTGTTCTGGCTCGTACAGGGCCATCGAGAGTACAGGATCTATGCTGCAATTCACCACAATTTTGAAGATATCTGCCTTGTAACAGTTTCTTCGAGATGATCTCTGAGCTGGAATTAAATCCCAGTTTTGGAGGTGATTATCAGAAGCCACAGCTGTTCAGTGTTGAACCTGTGACTAAGATATTTCATTTCAGTGTACCGCCAAAAATGTGTAAGTTGGGGAGTATTGTTGATCCAATCCTCCCTGCAGGTTCCACGTGAAGCTTGATTTATACACACTAACTGTTCATTCAGCAACACAGTTAGCCATGGCATGAGCTCATTCTAATCTTGATCTAGGCATAGGTTCGTTCGGAAACATGTACGTGAACTCACTGACTTGTCACTGGTGACCCTTAGTCTTAGCCAGCTTAACACCTCATTGGTGGCCTCTAGGTTGCAGGAATGAACCTGCCTGAAACATTGGCAGATGGCAGGGCAGTCGTTTGAACATGTTTATCAGAAGCTGAAATCTCTGGCTCATCTCATTTCAGTTTGTGATGTGCTTACAACAAGAACTTCCTCTTGTTCGGCATGATTTTATAATTTCAGCTATTTCCTGACTTTGTAATATGTAAGAAACCAGACTTAATTAACCATAGTGTGATCACGTTCAATTTGCTTAACAAGGAGAATTGTGAAGCAGCTACTGATTAAGATTGAGGTAAAATTGCTGTCAGTATAATAATTGCAGAGTTTGTCCACTGTGAATACAGCAAATCTGTTAATGGGTTAAAAGGAAGACCAGTCGGAGTTGTTCAAAATACAATTTGAATCAATTGAAACAAATCTATATCCCTAAAGGGCAAGGGCAGTACAAGTAGTTCTGCTATAACGTGTTTCGTTAACGCGAATTGGCTGTAAAGTGATTGATGAATAGTGGATACTGTTTGGACAACGCAAACTTCCTGCTGTACAGGTATAGCGATTTCCCTATAACATGATTTTCTATAGTGTGAGGTCACACAAGAATGGAACTGTCATGTTATAGGAGAACTACCTGTACTTACCAAAGAAAAAGACAAAACCAAATAAAATCAAAAATATGAAAAGGTAGATTTTGGAAAATAGAACCGATTTAAAGAGCAGCGAAGGTTGACAACAGATGTCAAGTGTTTTAAAAAGTGATTGAGGATGCCAAAATTAACACAAAACACCTATACTGTAGATGAGGAGCATTGTGGGATCCTTGAAAATGATCATGGTGATTGAGCAGAATTGAAAGACGTTCCTGGAAGCTGCGAATATTCATACACGTGGTCCAGATCTCTACAGGCTTTGCATCTAAATAACCCAACTGTAAACATTATACATAAAAACAGAAATTGCGGGAGAAACTCAGCAGGTCTGGCAGTATCTATGGAGAGAAAGCAGAATTAATGTTTTGGGTCTGATGACCCTTCTTTCAGTACTGGATCCAAAACATTAACTCTGCTTCTCTCCCCATGGATGCTGCCAGACCTGCTGAGCACCTCCAGCAATTTCTGACTTTGTTTCAAATTTACAACATCTGCAGCTCTTTGTTTTATTCTAGTGTAAAAATTATATATGGTTATGCATTATAACGCATCTGATAGCACTGCACCAATAAAAAAAATTTGTTTTAAACTTTCAGATCGAATGGCTTTGAACAGAAACGTTATGCAAGATTAGCAGATAAGAAGGCTGTGCAGGAGATAGCGTACAAATGGAGTGTGGAGGATATGTAAATTGCTGATTGAGATTCAAGTTGATGCACACTCCTTCAGACTGAGATCCTGAGACAGACAAAACCTTTCCTGAAACTGAGGGATCTGAATATCTGGGAACAATTGAGAAAATGAAAATCTTTTTATTCTTGTTAACATTCTGTTCTTTTTGAATATAAAATTTGTACTGTGAAAGTAACGGTCTGTTCTGTGATTTGTTGTTTTGATAATTTGTCATCCAGACAACGTATATCTGTGGTTTCAACCGTTGTGTAGGCGATTCCTGTCACACGCTCACTCTCTCTTCTCCCCCCTTATCACCGACACCCCATTCAATACTCTGCTGCCATTATTTCCAAATTTGAGTTTATTTTGGAATTTAATACATTAAACATTCTCTAGACATTCTTCTGAATGCTAAGATCAATTTTGTTCTTATTAATAAGTGGAAACAAATCAGTAAAGTGTTTTCTAGAAGTATGTTCAAAAACAAGGATATTAGTCTGGTCACTGTGTTTCGATGTAGCTTGATGACTTTTGCCATCAGTGAGGATTTTCTGCTTCCAAGACATGCTCCCCATCTCCACTCATCTGCTGCTGAAAATCCACCATTGCCTTTGTTATCTCAAGACTCGACTATTCCAACAGCTTGCATAAATTTAGTATTATCCAAAAGGTCTACTGTCTGTGTCCCAACTCAACAAGTTCTATTTACTGTCCACCCCTGTGCTTGCTGACCTGTACGGGCACCCAGTTAAGCAACACAGAGTTTAAAATCCTTATGCCTGTTTTCATATCCATTCATAGCCTCACCCCTTCGTATCGTTGTAACTTCCTCCAGTAACTCTTTAAGATCTGTTCTTCTCAGAATTGATCCCTTGGTCATTTTTTAATGACTCCATCATTGGTGGCCATGCCTTCAGCTTCTTGGGCCCTAAGCTCTGAAATTCCCTCCCGGGCATCGTTATTTTTCTGTACGTTTTTAAGATGCTTCTCAAAACAGGTTTCATTGACCCCAGTGCGAAGTGTAATGATTGCTTTTCCTGGTTTGTATTGATGATCTACACTGGGCTGTTCAGGGCACAGTTTTAGAATTTGCAGATGACACAACTTGGAAATATTGTGAACTGTGAGGTCTAGTGATAGTCAAAAGGGCAGGTGGAATGGGTAGAAATGTGGTAGATAAAGTATAACGTCAGAAGAATGAAATGATTAATTTTGAAGAGGCATAATCAAACAGAGGGTACAGTTCTCCAAGGGGGTGCAGGAGCAGAGGGACCAGGTGCAGGAAGGGTGTGGACATTGAAGAGGGTGCAGAAAAGATTCATGAGAATAGTTCCAGGGTTGAAGCTTCAGCTACATTGATAGTTTGGAGAAGCTGCTACTGTTTCAGAGATGTGAAAGAAGTGCTCAAAATTATGAGAGTTCTGGACTGAATAGATGAGGAGAAACTGTTCCCATTGGTGCAAGGATCAAAAGTCAGAGAACAATGAGTTAAGGTAATTGACAGCATGAGGAAAAGCCTCTTTACACAGTGATTGAGTGGGTGCTGAAGATAGATTCAGCCTGGCTCTTTCAAGCGAGTGAGATAATTATCTGAAGAGAAATTTTGAGGGCCACAGGGAAAGGACAGGGAGTAGGGCAAGGGATGAGTTGCACGGACAGAGAGGTGACACAGAACGTTGAATAGTTCAGCACAGGAACGGGTCCTTCGGCCCATGATGTTGTGCTGAACGTGATGCAAAATTAAACTAATGCCTTCTGGAAGTCTCTTAAACGGTCCTATTGTATCTGCTTCCATCACCACCCCTGGCATTGCGTTTCAGCATCCTACCACTCTGTTGTAAAAGACTTGCCCCTCATGTCTCCTTTGAATTTTCCCCCTTGCGCCTTATCGATGCATCTTAAAATTCTATAGTCTTCAATCAAGTCTCCCCTCAGCCTTCGCTGCTCCAGAGGAAACATTAGTTTTTCTAGCCTCCCCTTTATAGCTTATACCCTCTAATCCAGGCAGCATCCTGGTAAACCTCTTATGCACTGTCTCCAAAGTCTCCACATCCTTCCTGCAATGTGGTGACTAGAATTGAACACAGTACTTAAGTGTAGCCTAGCCAAAGTCTTATAAAGCTGCAACATGACTTCCTGACGCTTGTACTCAATTCTCCGACCAATAAAGGCAAGCGTGCCATACACCTTCTTTACCAATCTACTTGTGTGGTCACTTTCAGGGAGGAATGAACTTGAACCCTGAAGATCCCTCTGTGCATCACTGCTGTTCAGGGGTCCTGCCAGTAACACTATACTTTTCCTTTACATTTGATCCCCCAAAGTGTAGCACCTCACACTTACTGGGATTAAACTCCATCTGCCATTTCTCTGCCCATATCTGCAACTTGTCTATATGCTGCCGTCTCCTTTGACAACCTTCTACACTATCCGAAACTCTGTCGATCTTTGTATTGTCTGCAAACTTACAAACCCACCCATCTACATTTTCATCCAAGTCATTTATATAAATCACAAACAGCAGAGGTCTCAGTATGGATCCCTGTGGAACTCCACTTGTTACATACCTCCAGCCTGAAAAACACCCTTCCACCACTATCTTGTGTCTTCTTTGGGCAAGCCAATTCTGAACCCAAGCTGCCAAGTCACCATGGATTCTGTGCATCTTAATCTTCTAGATGAAGACAGTTGTGATGGGCTAATGTCCTCTTGTTCTGTAACCAGCCTCTAACCATCAGTCCCAAGATATCCATTTGTGGTTTGGTTTTGGATTTGGATTTTGTTTGATAGCATTTGGGACGTTTTACCATGGTAAAGGTGATATATCAGTGTCACGTGTCACAGTCTGTCAGGCTGTTTGGCTACACCTTCATAATAAATTTCTCAATCCAACAGATGCACCTGCCACCTCTTCTGGAATTAGTCTCCATACTTGCCATGCATTTTATTATTGCCTGGATTTTTTATGATTTAGAAATTGATTCCTGGGAAGAAAGTTGAATGTACATCTGTGGTCAATTTAAAAAAAAAATCAAAGAAGGTATCAAACTTTAAAGTTAAATTACATGGGATTTGAGGTGAGCTTACCAATTTAGATACAAAACTGGTATAATAGCAGGAGACAGAGAGTGATGGTGGAGGGTTGTTTTTCGGACTGGAGGCCTGTCACCAGTGGTGCTCCACAGGGATTGGTGCTGGGTCCACCTTTGTTTGTCATTTATATAAATGATTTAGATGAGAATATAGAAGTCATGGTCAGTAAGTTTGCGGATGACACCAAAATTGGTGGCGCAGTAGACAGTGAAAAATGTTATCTAAGATTACTAAGAGATCTTGATCAACTGGGTAAATGGGCTGAAGAGTGGCAGATGGAGTTTAATTTGGATAAATGTGAGGTATTGCATTTTGTTGAAACAAAGAAGGGCAGGACATATGTAGTTGAAAGTAGGGCCTTGAGTAGCACTGTAGAACAGAGACCTAGGGGTTCAGGTACATATTTCTTCGGAGCTTGAATCACATATAGACAGGATGGTTAAGAAGGCATTTAGCGCACTTGCCTTCATTGCTTAAACCTCTGAGTGTAGGATTTGGGATGCCATGTTGAGGTTGTACAAGATGTTGGTAAGGCCTCTTCTGGAGTACTGTGTACAGTTCTGGTCACCCTGTTATAGGAAGGATACTATTAACCTGGAGAGGGTTCATAAGAGATTTGCCATGATGGAGGGCTTGTATTATATAGAGAGGCTGGATCGGCTTTTTTCATTGGAACGAAGGAGGTTGAGGGGTGACCTTACAGAGGTTTATAAAATCATGAGGGGCATAGATAAGGTGAATGGCAGGTGTCTTTTGCCTAGGGTGGGAATTTCAAGATTGGGGGCATATTTTAAGGTGAGAGGAGAAAGCTTTTTAAAAGACATTAGGGGTTTTTTTTTTTGCATAGTGTGTGGAATGAACTGCCAGAGGAAGTGGTGAGTGCAAGTACAGTTACAATGTTTAAAAGATATTTGGATAACTACATGAATAGGAAATGTTTGGAGCGATATGGGCCAGCTGCAGGCAGGTGGGACTAGTTTAGTTGGGACTGTGGTCAGCATGGACTGATTGGACCAAAGACTCTGTTTCCATGCTGTATGATTCTATAAACTCACAGAAGACATATCATTGCACAAAGATAGGTGATAGGCCAAGAGTTTGAATGGAACATAAAGCAAAAACTTACAAAAAGGTTAATGAGGGAAAATATACAGAATTTTAAAAAAGTTTCTTCAGATTTTTTTAAAAAGTTAAAGTGTTAGTCCTATAGAAAATGAGTTTGAGGAATTAGTAATGGAGCATTAAGAGATGGCAGATTAGAACAAATATTTTGTTGGTCTTCGTTAGAGAGAATCCAAGTAACTGGAAATAGCTGTAAATCAGAAATTGAAAGTGAACAAGTAACTAAAAATTGCAAGGAGTGCTGATTACACTGTCGAAACTGCAAGTTGACAAGTCATTGGGCCCAGATGGATGTCATCCTAGGATCTTAAAAGAAATTAGATAGTGAATTTGTTGATTTAATTTTCTAAAACCTACCAGACGCAGGAAAGGTTCCTTTAGATTGAAAAAAAGCTAATGTACAATAGAATAGAATATCCTTTATTGTCAAATATACTCCATTACAGGAGTACAGTGAAAAGTTCTCCAATGTCACTTCTTATGCGCTTTATTAGGTACAAGTACCTAGGTACAAAACGGGAATAAAAAGAAAAGTAGTTGCCTGACTTTACAGCATTTAAAGAATAAGTTAGAAATAAGACAGTTATAGGATTGACATTATAGTCAGATAAAAAAATTTCAAATAAACATTACATTGTAGCAGCTCAGCCCAAGGGCTACCACACGTGGCCTGACTGCCCGTGCCAGACCCCTGTTCAACAACCATCCCCGCTCCGCTCTGAGCCTTCAGTCCGCTCTGCACCAGCTCTCAGCTGCTCCAAGGTAAGTTTCCTCTGCCTCCCTCAGCTCTGGCCTCCACCTGTGACTGCCTGTTCCTGCTCCAGGTCTGCCTCCCCCCTGCTCCAGGACTGCCTACCCATCCACCCCCTGTTCAGGGACTGCCTCCCCCCCACTTATTAAGCTCTTATTAATGGTGTTGTAACAGGGCACCTGGATGTTCAAGGTAATCAGGCAGAGCCAATAAGATTTTGTCAAAAGAAATGCTTTGGCCTTATCCTTTGCATTGGTGTGTCAGGCTCTTCCATCATTGAGAATGGGAATATTTATAGAGTCTCCTTCTTCTCCAGTGAGTGGTTTAATTTTCCACCACCATTACTCACTGGATGTGGCAGGACTGCAGAGCTTACACCTAACCCGTTGCTTGTGGGATTGCTAAGTGTGATTGCCTTTGACACTAAGGTGGAATGTGACAGAGTGTGGCATCAAGGAAGACTTGGAAAATTTATGTCATTGGGAATTGGGGAAACCAATCCATTGGCTGGAGTTCTACCTGGCACAAAGAAAGATGCTTGTGGTTATTGCGGGTCAGTTACCTCAACCACAGGACCTCACTGGCGGAGTTCCTCAGGGCAGTGTCTTAAATCCAGTCTTTTTCAGGTGCTTCATCAATAATCTTTCCTCCAACATAAGGTCAGAAATGAGGATGTTTGTAGTATCATTCACACTGCTTCTGCTGCTCCATATGGGTGCAGAATACTTTAAGACTTAGATGACATTCAAGATTTGTCACTGAAGTGTCAGGGTAATACCATTTCTAGCAAGAGAGAATGTAACCATATTCCCTTGATCTTCAATAGCATAACTATTTCTGAATCCCCCACCATCAAAAGTCTGGGTCTACTGCAGCCTAGAAATCTAACTGGACTGGCTGTACGAATACTGGACCTCTCCTGATGACCCAGGTAAGTTCTTTCAGCAGGGACTGAGCCCTGGATGCCTGCAGCAACAGGTTTTAACAGTTTATGGGAGGCAACCATTCAACACCTCAGACCTTTTTTGCCATTAAGTTGTAGATGATTTATCCACCAGGGATAAATGCTTTAATTGTATCTTTGGGAAACTGAGTAGAATCAACCTGAATTCTCTGGAGTTGAGTAATCTAATTGACATAAAAATTTCTTAAGGAATCTGTTTTTGAGCAACTTTGCCAATAACAGTTGATTCACTTCAGCAGGAGGAATTTGACAGGAACTGTTACCAAGTCACATCGAAGGCAGTGTATAATAGTTACAATCACCCATTCTGCTGATGTCCTTCAAATACACAGAAGACATTTTAAGAATTTTCAGGGTAACACCAACAGTTTTAGTAAATCATGTCCACCTCGCCACCATGTCTGTCAGCATTTTCTTCTCCTCTTGAGAAGACTTCATACCATGCACTTAGCAACATTCCACTGAGTAGTTTTCGGATTCAGCCACAGAGTGGTCTGAAAAATTAAAGAGTGAGGGTATGTTTTCAGCAACACAAAGTGATGAGGAGTGGTTTTAATAAACATCAGAGAGGAAGCCAATATGATACTAACATAGAGACCTCAGCTTCTGCAGCATCACAACAGAGCTGCAAGTCTTTGCATATAAAGAATCTCAAGACCAAATTTATAGAGTATCAGTTGTATATCAGCAAGTACAGTCACCCATCTGTTTTGTTTGCATCCGAAGCAGCAAGGCAGCTCCAACAAACATCCACAAAGTCAATGCCAAATAAACATTCTTCAATACTCTCAGGAAGTGTAGTGACATGTTGCCCTAAACACAGCAGTATGCAGGTGAGGGTCCCCTCTCAGTGCTGTTAGACAGCTGAGGGGGTGTTCTATGACACAGCCAGTGATGACACCAAAGGCATTTGGTTCTTTATAATTTTTATTTTTTGTTTCAATAGGCCTCGGTGGATCGAGAGCTGCTTCAGTGCTGGATATTTCTATATCATAGTGTTGGAGGCACAGTGGCTCTCGTCGTGGTGTCATTGTGTAGCAACAGATGTGGGTCGTGAGATCTTCATGCCTTTGAGACGCTGGTGAAGCAGGTAGGCTTGTAACCGGCACATGGGGAGATGGGCTGGACTGGGAAGAATGGGAAGAGATTCATTATTTCAAATCTTACAAAGCATTTTCATAAGAATATAGAACAAGTCCATTCAGCCCATTGGATTGTTCCACTCCGAAAATCCTTAGTCCTCCTTTTCTACTCTTTATCTGTAGCCCTGCTTAGAAAGTTTTTACCGAGTCTGCTTAGCCAATGCAATATCAATCAAAAATCAACACATGGTAAGGATCCTTGTCAAACCTAGTTTGTGTCAATTATATTAAATCTATGTGCTCTGTTTACCGACCCTCTGGCATCACTGTGTTCAAGCTCCTGGTCTGGGGCTCATCCGCTGGTGTCTGCTTTCTTTGGTTTTTAAAATTTTACTTTCACGCTTTTTCTTTAGTTCCTCTTTAACAGCCTTTTTTGGCAACTTCGGCAGGGTGAAAGCAACAGAGTCACTCCTCCTGGCATTGGCTGGGGTGGGAAAAAGCCCTGGCGTGGGGGAGAGGGTGTGGGGACAGTGAGCCCTGAGGTGATGTCGGTGAGGTAGGCCCTGCGGCAAAAGATGGTGCCATAAAATGGGCAACTCTGATGTTGGTTGGGTCTGACGCTGGCGGTTCTGAGCTGAATCAGAACTGAACGTAGATGAATCTCTCTTTAAACTATTGTGAGGAAGGGTCACTGGACCCGAAACATTAACTCAGTTGTTTCCTTCTCAGATGCTGCCAGGCCTGCTGAGCTTTTCCAGCAACTTTGTTTTTGTTCTCTCTTTAAACTGTATCTTTTCATTTATCTCTAATTCTTAAACTATCAAAATGGTGCTGGATTATCAAGACAAATTAAAGCTTTTCACTGTATTCTGTTGTATTTCACTGTAAAATATGTGTGAATATAAATCATTCATTCATTCATTGGAATCATTTATTCAGCCTAAATATCCATTACTTCGAACATTTCAGAATTCTCCTTCACCTTCTCTGTTGCGGAAAATACTCCAACTTTCCTGATCTCTCAACAAAACTGAATTGCAGTCTAATAAATCTGTTGCACACAATCAAAGCGCTGACACCCTCTATAGAGCACCACAATAATTTAGCAAATGGTCAAACTAAACATACGGACTAGGAACAAGAGTAGGCCACTCGGGCCCTTGCTCCTGCTGCACTATTCAATAAGACGATGGCTAATATACCTACATCATATTCCTGCCTACCTCAGCAACCTTCCATCCATTTGCATATCTAGAATCTGTATACCTTAAAAAGACTCCACTTCTACTGCCTTTCTGAAACAGAGTTCCAAATACACCTCCCCGTGGTGAGAAAAATGTTTTATCATCTCTGTTTTAAATGGGTGACACTAATTTGTTAAAAATGGCTCTGAGTTCTAGATTTGCCCATACTGTCAACCACCCCCCCTCCCCTGACCCTGATTAAGACCCACAGGATCTTAGATGTTTCTATCAAGTCGCTCGTTACCTTCCAGCCTCCAGCAGATGCAGTTCTAGCCTGCCCAACTTCTCCTCATAAGGTAAATTCCTGTTCTTTTATCTGGTAAACTCTCTCTGAAATGCTTCCAATGCATTTATCATTCTTCTTAAATGAGGAGGCTAATGGTATTCCAGATGTGGTCTCCCCTCATGCTCTGTGTATCTGTTATTGTTTGGTACAGACCAGCCTTTTGTGATCCATACATGAGGACACCCAGATATCTCTGCATCTCAGCTCTGCAATCTTCCACTGGTTTAATTTTTTATTCTTTCTGCCAAAATGGACCATTTTACATTTTCCCACATTATACCTCATTTGCCAGATTTTCATCCAATCGCTTAACCTATCAACCGGATCTACCTTTGTATCATCAACATGCATGTGCACACACAAACAGGCACCAGTCACCTCAAGTCGAATAACACTTGGAATAAGAACGGAAGGTAACAAAGATATGGAATGTACTCTGGGTGGGGGATTTCAGTGTTCGCCGCCAAGAGTGGCTTTGCAGCTCCACACTGACAGAGCTGGTCAACTCTAAAGGACAAAGCTGCTAGCCTAGGCCAGTGGCAGATGCTGAGTGGGAGAACCAACAAGAGGGAAATGTCAACTTGACCTCATTCTCACCAATCTACCTGTCTCAGATACACCCTTCCATGATCAAATCAGTGACCATTGCAAAGCCCTTGTGAGACAAAGTCCCATCTTTACATTAAGGATACTCTCCATCCTGTTGGGCATGCCTGAGCCGCTGTGGGCCATCAGCAACAGAATTATATTCAACCACAATCTGAAGCCTCATGCCCTGGCATCCACCACAGTAACAAGGGATCAACCCTGGTTCAATGGAGAGCGCAGGAGGGCATGCCAGGAGCAGCACCAGGTGTACCTGAAGATGAGGTATCGACCTGGTGAAGCCATCAAACAGGACTATTTGCACACCAAACAGCGGAAGCAGCAAGTGATAGACAGAGCTAAGTGATGCCATAAACAAGGGATCAGATCTAAGCTCCGCAGTTCTATCATATCCAGTCGTGAATGGTAGAGGATGATTAAACAACTCACTGGACGAGGAGGCTCTACAAGTATCTCAATCCTGGATAATGGAGAGCCCAGCACATCAGTGCAAAAGATAAGGCTGAAGCATTTGCAACAATCTTCAGCCAGAAACACTAAGTAAGTGATCCATCTCGGCCTCCTCCAGTGGTCCCCAGTATTACAGATACCAGTCTTGAGCCAATTCACCCTAAGTGATATCAAGAAATAGCTGAAGGCATTGGATACTGCAAAAGCTATAGGCCCTGATAAAATTCCTGTAATAATACTTAAGACTTGTGCTCCAGAGCTTGCTGTGTACCTACCCAGGCTGTTCCAGTGTAGCTACAACACTAGAATCTACCTGACGATGTGGAAAGTTGTGCAGCTATGTCCTGTACATGATGTGCAGGACAAAACTCTCATCATGTTCCTTCAGTATCACTGGATCAAAATCCTGGAATTCCCTCCTAGACTGTGTGCACTTACACCCCAAGCACTGCAGTGGTTCAAGGTAGCATCTCATCACCACCTCCTTGAGGGCAATTGGGGATGGGCAATAAATATTGGCCAATCTGCAACACCCATATCACATGAATTAATTTTTTAAAAATTATTTTTGCAATGCAGTAACCATAACCATAGGCAGTACTCGAGTTGCAGGTTAAATAGTATAGTTCTAGCATTACCTCCCTACACTTATGTCCTGTGCGTTGACTAATAAATACAAGTGTGCTGCATGCTTCCTTAACCACCTTATCTATGTGTCCTACTACCTTCATGGTTCTATGGACATGCACTTGCAAGGTCCCTCTGATGCTCTATACATCTCAAAGTCTCAGCTTCTTTGCCCTCCCCAAATATAATATCTCACACTCCTCAGGACTACATTCCATTTTATCATTTTCCTGCCCTATCCACCAGTCCATCGATATCTTGCTCCAATCTGCAGTTTTCTACCTTACACTTGACTACATTGATAGACTTTTTTTTCTGAATTGTCTGCAAACCTTGCAATCAAGTTGTCTACATTTGAGTCCAAGTCATTGATCCACACCACAAAGACATTCCTACTGGAAACATTCTTCCTGGTACAACATTTAGTTCACCATTATCCCTAGCTTCCTGAGTCAATTTTAGATCCAATTTGCCACTTTCCTTTGTATCCTGTGGGCTCTGGCTTTTTAATGAGTCTGATGTGTAGGATCATGTCAACAGCTTTATTAAAATCCACATAGTCTACATCAAATGTGCACATCTCATCAATCCCTCCTCATATCTTCCTCAAATATTTCAAAATATTGAGTCACAGCCTTTCATTAGCACCTCCATGCATCTATGGGACTAAAACAAGAACAGGTAAATGCCACAGTGACACCAAGAGGTTGATATATCCTTGTTACCTGGTGGCCTCCTTCTGGGTTGTTCTGCTCCTGGTTTTCTGGCCAACTGAATCTTTTGGCTCACAGACATTTTTTAGAGTGAAGTCTTGTTTGGTGATTGTTGTATCTTCAATCTTTCCCTGTTAGAAGCATTGACATTCGAGTTAAGGTCCTGATGACAGAATTGTGATTATGTTAGCGGAATCTGAAACCGGGGCAGGATTAACGAACCAGGGAGACAAATTCAAGACTATCATAATGGCTGGGAACTTTAAATTCAATGAATTAATAAAATTGGTATCCATAGTGGTGATCATGTAACAACCAATCTGATTCACCAATTTCATTTAGGGAAGGAAATCTGCTGTACTTACCCAGTCTGGTATATTTGTGACTGTTCACCCAGCTAGTGCCGAGTCTGACCTGATATGAAACGGCTGACCATGACAGTCCTTTGTGTTCAAGCAAGTTATTCACCACAACCTTCTCAGTGATAGTTAGGGCAATAGTCATAGCTCTTCACAGTATTGGTCGTAAAGGAACAAATGAATTTAGGATTTAGGAGCAGGATTAGGCCATTTTGTCCTTTGAGACTGATTCCCCATTTGATAAAATCATGGCTGATCTGATTGTGATCTTATTCATGTCTGCTCCCCATATTCCTCAACACTCTTGTCCATCAAAATTCTCTTTAATTCTGTTTTGAATGAATTCAATCACAAAGTCTCCACTACTGTCTGGGGAACAGAATTCCAAAGACTAACAACTGTCAGAGAAAAGGTTCCTCCTCATTTCCATCTTAAAACGGAGAAACCCTTTTGTTCTTAAGCCAAGTCCTCAGGTTCTGTTCAGCCCCTCAAGTGGCAACACTCTCCCAATGTCCATCCTATCAAGTTCCTTGAAGGTGCTATATAAGTTTTGATAAAATTACCTCTCTCCTTCCAAATTTCATTGGCCTGGTCTGTCAACCCTTCCTCATAGGATAATCTTCTCATCCAGTGAGGACTTCGAGTGGACATTCTCTGAGCATCCTTCTTCAAATAAGTAGATCAAATCTACTTATCTTACTTACAAATCTACACAGACCTCCAGATGTGATCTCACCAAGGCCCTGTACATTTGCACTAAAACTTCCCTCATTTTATATTCCAGTCCCGTTGGAATAAACACCAGTATTCTGTTTGCCTTTCTAATATTTTGTGTTTCATGCAGCTCACCACCAAGCCTTCAACAGCAACTAGGGACGGGCAATAAATGCTATGCCCAGTCAGCGACTCCCAGGTCCCATGCGTGAAGTAAGAAAAGAGGTTTCTGATGAAGGGTCTAGGCCCGAAACGTCAAGCTTTCTTGCTCCTATGATGCTGCTTGACCTGCTGTGTTCATCCAGCCCCACGCCTTGTTATCTCGGATTCTCCAGCATCTGCAGTACCTTTTATCTCTGATACCAGTATATTTAAATCCCTCTATATATCAGAGTTCTCCATTTAACTAATACACTTTTTCTATTCTTCCTGCCCAAGTGGACAAGTTCACATTTACCCACATTATATTCCCTCACCACTCACTGAACTTGTCTACATCCCTTTTCAAACTCTCCAGCTCCTCCTGACAACTTCTTTTCCTCCCTGTCTTGGTGCCCTCTGCAAATTTAGCTACTGTACATTTATTCTCCTCATCCAAGTCATTTACTTAGATTGTAAGTAGCTGAGGCCTCAAATCCTTGCGTGAGTTAAAGCTTAGCAACCCCCAAAAAAATTAACTTATCTCTGTTCTTTGTTTCCTGTTTGCAAAACATTTTTTTCATCTATATTACTTCCTGAACCATCCTGTGTAGCACAAACTTTGATGGAGCACCTCATCAAATGTCTTTTTGAGATCTAAGCACATTACATCCACAGGTTGTCCTTTCTCTGACTTGCCTGTTATTTCCTCAATATGTTCAAATACATCAATGAAACACATTTTCCCT
>JAHRHZ010000042.1:868750-879853 GCA_024137785.1 Ginglymostoma cirratum | reverse complement strand
CTGTGCTGTCCCAGTCCTGGGAATGTTTGATGGGGACAGTGTAGAGACAGCTTTACTTTCAGTTTAAAAGAGTGAAGAGAGTTTTGCTCTGTATCAAACTCCACGGTGCAGTTGTCCTGGAAAAATCTTTTATCATCTGGGAGAATGGTTCATTGTTGAGAAGATTGCAGTTATTTAAAAATAAACAATAATTGAAAGGCTTAAGTCAATAATAGGTTGTGTTGGACTTAAACCCGCATGGAGTCAAACAGGCGTGAATCTATGAAGTGACATGAAAACTGATGCAGGGTGTGTTACTCTCGGGTCTTTCTCAGCTTAGTTCATAACAGGGTCTGGTGGCTCTACCCTCTCAGTCTTTCTCAAAGGTCCCTAGTGTACCCTGCTCTCTTTGGTGACTCTAAGTCACCATACCTTGAAACTTCAAGTTGTCTGGCCTGGGCTTTCCTCGTTCTACCTTGTAGCATGAATTCTCAGCAATTTCCGCTGGTGTGGTACTTAGCTGCTTTTTTTTCTGGCATTTGTAACATTGAGATCCTGGAGAATGGAAATAAAACATTAAAAGTCTTATTTTCTAGTGTGTTTGTGATCTCAGTTCTTTGCTGCCTTTGTAACTATGCTGTTTGCAGGAGTTATTACAAACATAGAAACACAATATTGCTTCCTCCAAAGAGCTTCTTGTCAAGGCTCTGCACAACTCGAGATTAACTTTGTAACCCAGACTGTTTTAACTTTGTCTCTGCTCACAGGCAGTTAATCGTTTGGGTACTCAGATTGCTAAGGTTCTGATTCTTTTCAGTTTCTGGCCTCTCACTGTTACTAAAATATTCACTAAGTTTCAAAGTGATGATATCACATTTTCCTGCATCAAACTTCATTTTCATAGTTTTGTGGATCTCTCCATCTTTCCTCATTATTGTGTCATTATTCCCCATTGGAACCTCCTCATTTTATGTCATAGAGTCATGCAGTCATATACGGAAACAGACCCTTTGGCCCAACCGGTCTGTGCCAAACATAATCCCAAACTAAACCAGTCCCACCTGCCTGCTCCTAGCCCATATCCCTCCAAATCTTCCTATCCACATACCTGTCCAAATGTCTTTTAAATGTTGTAACTGTACCCACATTCACCACATCCTCAGGAAGTTCATTCCACCAACAAATTACCTCTGAGTAAAAATTTGCCCCTCATGTCTTTTTAAATCTCTCTCCTGTCACCTTGAAAATGTGCTCCCTAGACTTGAAATCCCACATCCTAGGGAAAAGACACCCACAATTAGTCCTATCTATACCCCTCACTATTTTATAAACTTCTGTCAGGTCGCCTCTCAGCCCCCTACGTTCCAATAAAAGAAGATCCAGCTTATTCAGCCTTTCTTTATAACTGAAACCTTCCATACCTGGCAACATGCTGGTAAAAAAACAAAAACAAAGTTTCTGACCCCACCACCAAAGACATTTTCCCTCCCCACCCTTGTCTGCTTTCCGGAGGGACCACTCTCTCAGTGACTCCCTTGTCTGCCCCACACGCCCCTCCAGCCCCACCACACCCGGCACTTTTCCCTGCAACCGCAGGAAGTGCTACACCTGCCCCCACACCTCCTCCCTCACCCCAATCCCAGGCCCCAAGAAGACTTTCCACATCAAGCAGAGGTTCACCCGCACATCTGCCAATGTGGTATACTGCATCCGCTGTACCCGTTGTGGCTTCCTCTACATCGGGGAAACCAAGCGGATGCTTGGGGACCGCTTTGCAGAACACCTGCGCTCGGTTCACAACAAACAATTGCACCTCCCAGTCGCGAACCATTTCAACTCCCCCTCCCATTCCTCAGACGACATGTCCATCCTGGGCCTCCTGCAATGCCACAACGATGCCACCCGAAGGCTGCAGGAACAGCAACTCATATTCCACTTGGGAACCCTGCAGCCCAATGGTATCAATGTGGACTTCACAAGCTTCAAAATCTCCCCTCCCTCTACCCCATCCCAAAACCAGCCCAGCTCGTCCCCACCTCCCTAACCTGTCCTTCCTCCCACCTATCCACTCTTCCCTACTCAAGTCCCACCCCCATCTCCTACCTACCAGCCTCATCCTGCCTCCTTGACCTGTCTGTCCTCCCTGGACTGACTTATCCCCTCCCTAACTCCCCACCTACACTCACCTTTACTGGCTCCATCCCCGCCTCTTTGACCTGTCTGTCTCCTCTCCACCTATCTTCTCCTTTATGCCTCTTATATCCGCCTCCCCCTCTCTCCCTATTTATTTCAGAACCCCCTTCCCCTCCCCCATTTCTGAAGAAGGGTCTAAACCCAAAATGTCAGCTTTCCTGCTCCTACGATGCTGCTTGGCCTGCTGTGTTCATCAGCTCTAAACCTTGCTATATCAGATTCTCCAGCATCGGCAGATCCTACTATCTCCAAAACAAAGTTTTCCTCTGCTCTGAGGAAGGGTCACCAGACCTGAAATGTTAACTCTGTTTTTCCTTCACAGATGCTGCCAGACCTGCTGAGCTTTTCCAGCAACTTCTGCTTTTGTTCCTGATTTACAGCATCCGCAGTTCATTCGGTTTTTATTTAATATGCTGGTAAATCTCTTCTGAACCCTCTCCAGATTAAAAACATCCTTCCTGTAACTGGGTGACCAGAACCGGACACAATACTCCAGAAATGGCCTCATCAATGTCCTGTACAACCTCAATATGACTTCCGAATTCTTATACTCAAAGGACACACAAAGGTGCCAAACACTTTTTGAACCACCCTGTCTATATGTGATGCAAACTTCAAAGAATTATGTCCCTGTACCCCTAGGTCCCTCTGTTCTATGACACTACACAAGGCCCTACCATTAATTGTATAAGCCCAGTTTGTTTTGCCAAAACGCAATACCTCGCATTTATCCAGATTGAACTCCATGTGACATTTTTCAACCCATTGACCCATTTGATCAAGATCCCTTTGTACTCTTAGGAATACCTTCTTTACTATCCACTATACCATCAATTTTGGTGTCGTTTGCAAACTAACTCACCGTGCCTTCTATATTTGAATCCAATTGTACAAATGACAAACAAAAGAGGACCCAGAACTGGTCATTGCAGGACACTGTTGGTGACAGGCCTCCGGGCTGAAAACCAACCGTCCACAGCCACTCTCTGTCTGCTGCTGTTAAACCAATTGGCAAGGATATCCAATCTCCCATATTCCTCATTCAAGGCCTTAATCAGGAACGTGCCAGATTGCAGCTCTGTCACATCCCACCAATCAGAGTAGGTTCCCATTGATTCCACTGTCTTCTCCACTTCCTGAATCCATGTGATCTAGTTTTTATGAATGATCTTTTTGCAAAATGTTCTGGATGTCCACATTTCAAAGGGATCCCTCACCTGCCTTATTAGTCTGTCTGTGATCAGTTGATGCTGATTATTGCATTGAAGCTGATCTCTCACTCCCTCCTGTTCTGTACATATGCTGACATCTCAGGTCATCTGCTTCCATACAACTATCCAACCCTCAGCTCTCGGAGCACCAGGGCGTGAGGTGGCTGGGATAGCATTTGGCAATCTGGGAGAGAGGACTCCTTCGGCAAAGGGAATAGAGAAATATGAAGGGAATATTGGAAAGTTTTACCTGCAGTGGCTGGAGGAGTTGGTGGAAGAGATCCTTTCTTGCTGCTGTGATTGGAACCTGAGCAGCTGGAATGGAGGCTGTTGCTTCTTGAACATTTCTGCATTATTGCATTGCTATGGACGGGTTTCGCTAAATCTGGTTCCTGCACAACTCTGGAATGTTCCTTCTGTGAAATAACTCAAAGCAGCAGAGAATGAAGAGCAAGAAACATTTTCAGGGGAATGTTCAACTTATAATGCAATAAATTTCTGTAGAATTGAACAAAAAACAGTGATTGTCAGGAACAGGCCATTCAGCCCACCAAGACTGTGCTGTCACATGTTGCCTCTGGGCAGTCTATATCCCTCTACTCCCTGCCTGTTCATAGATCTGTCAAGGTGCCTCTTAAACATTATTATTGTATCTGTTTCTCTCACCTCCACTGGCACCAGGATCGGGGCATGAGAGAGATCGGGAGGGCACACGGGAAGGGTTGGTTAAAGGTAGCTGGCGTGGGGAAGGCGAAAGAGAGGGGGGTGAGAGACAGAGAGAGAGAGAGAGAACAATCCAGATCTTGGACCCTCCTTGTCACCCCCAGCCCCTAGTAATTGGGCCTTCCCCCCCACCCCCTCCTCCCCCTGCTGGGGGATCTCACCACCTCCACAAGTGATGTCTCCGCAATGCTGAGGCCTCTGCATGATGCTGGTGATGATGATGAACCAGGATGTGTTTCTGAGGGAACTCCATTGCACTGTTGCCCATATTTGTAGGTGTTAGCCTTTGATTAAAATCTGGTCTCACGGTGTCTGCGTAACCCCTGGAGGTTTGTTATTGAAACCTCTCGGGTTCACTACAAGGAGGGAAAGCTGCTGCTCCACCCTGGGGGACTGAGCACGCCCCCCATCACCCTGCCCCAGGGGACTGAGCTCGCCCCCTCATCCAGCCCCAGGGGACTGACCCTGCCCCCTCTCACCCTGCCTCAGGAGACTAACCCCCCCACCCCAGTCCTGCCCCAGGGGACTGACACCATGCCTCACACGCCCCCACCCCCCTCCCCCAGTCCTGCAGTGTTCGTCTGAGCCCTGCCCCGGACTCCACGGTGAGGTCACTGAATGAGCAGCTGGAAGGACTGACCGTGGCACAGAGCTGTCCCTGTTGACTGAGTGGTTTGTGTTTAAAAGCTGCTCGCTGTGTGGTTTCCACCTGCATGGCCGGAGGATTCTGGTATGGGGGCGTGCGGAATGGCCTCTTGCTGCTCCGGGGTTGGGGATCTGCAAAGGATCAGAAAGGGCTTGAGTCTCCATTGTCACTCGGAAAATCCTGCTCTGCTCCACTTAATGGGGTGATGAGAATAGAATTTGACTTTCATTTTAGTAGCGCCTATCCTTCAGTACATTCCAAAGCATTTTACAGTAAAGAATATTTCAGGAAATGTAGCAACTAGTTCATACAAACGTCATACAAAGCAAGATTCCACAAACACCAAAATGATAATGAGTAGATAATCTATTAAGTTATAAACTTACTGCAGCCCTCACAATGTTGAGTTGTTGGAGGAGAAAGACCTGAGTCTCACAGTTTCGAGGCTCAGCCAGAAAGCACCAGGAGTTCTCCCTGTAATCTCCAATCCTGCAAATTTACTGCTATATCAGTGCTCCTCCAGCCCTGGGTTCTCTGGGCTCTTGATACTGTTTCAGTGGCTATACCTTCAAGTACCTGGACACTAAGGTTTATTAACACCTTCCTAACCCTCTAAACCTCAATGCCCTCTCCACCTCCTTAAAACCTACCTTTTGATCCAAACTTTTCACTATCTACTCCCAAAACTCCTTATAGTGACTCTGTCAAGTTTATTAATGTCCAGTGTAATGCCTTGGGGTGTGGTGCTACTTAAATGCAATTAGTTGTAAAGCTGCAATGTGAACTGGCCTTCAGAATGAAATTGTTTACAATAATGTATGTGATTGTGATAATACTGCTTAGGTTAAAGAAAATTTTAAAACCCACAATTCTCTCTATTGTGTCTCCCTCCTGCAGTATCTAGGATATTAATGATTAATCTGTGGAGTCCTGGAGAATTGGGTACTGAGGACGCTATGCTAAAGCTGCCAGTCTCAGACAGAATGGTTCCTACGCCAGGACCTTTCCATCTCAGGTTGGAGTGACTGAACTTGGAAGTCACTGACAATGTTGGGGATCAGAGCCCACCAACTAAACTGTCTCCAGAGATAGTGTGTGTGGAGACCCCATCCCTGCCCCACCCCACCCCAACCACACCCTTCATCCCAATCTGCCCCAGTCTCATCTTCAAGATTCTCAAGTCTGTTCAGAACTGCCTCCCTGCTTCACTGCACTTCCCACCATCACCCGACATCAAGCGAAATAAGAAACAAACAAAGCAGAGGTCATCGTGCCAAGACGAGGAAAAGTTTAGAAGCAGCAGCTGCACTTCAGGCTTCTTACTCAGAGGCTGAGTGAACATGGACTGATAGTGACTCAGGAGATGGTCTGTAATTCCAGCCAATTTGTTCTTGTGACAGTTCTGATGGTGTTTGTGTTCACTGCAGAAGGAAAAGAAGGGTTAATTAGTGAGTTTAACTGTGACAAACCTTAACCAGTGCTACCCAGGCACAGTTCCATTCATACATTCCCTAGATTTTATATTTTTGGTACCAAACCTTCTGGATTGTCCTGGAGTGCCCACAAATTGAAGATTAATTTCCTGGACTCTGCAACTCAGGAGAATAATCACATCAACATTGAATTAAGGAGTATTTTTCCACTTTGTTTGAACAATTTGTTGATGAAAAGATTGGAAAATTGGAAAATGGCTATTTGACTGGATGAGCCAGCGGTCATGAAGTCTCCAGGATTATATCCAGCACAAGTTGGTAACTCTGTGTATTGCTCTGGATGTAGTGCCATTACCTAATTGCCTGGCATTGTTAAATCATCATTCATCTCGCAAAAAATCATAAATCCAAGAAAAACAAAGACTCATAAAAACCAAGGAAATTGATCCATCATGTCATTAGTTCTTCATGGTTATCACTGCCTGGTACATTAAGGGGAGGTGAGAGTGACTGCCCTTGACATCAAGGGGAGGTGAGAGTGACTGCCCTTGACATCAAGGGGAGGTGAGAGTGACTGCCCTTGACATCAAGGGGAGGGGGGAATCTCTCTATTAGCTCGAGTCATACTTAACACATTGGAAGATGGTCGTGGTTATTGAAAGTCAGTTATGTCAACTTTAGGACATCTCTGCTGGGGTTCCTCAGGGGAGTGTCCCAGGCCCAACCATCTTTGGCTGCTTCATCAATGGCCTTCCCTCCATCATAAGGTCAGAAGTGGAGATGTTAGCTGATGATTGCTTAATGTTCAGCACCATTCGTGTCTCCTCACATACCGAAGCAGCCACTTTCAAAGGCGGCAGAACCTGGATGTTATCCAGGCTTGGACTGATAAGGGGCAAATAACATTCATATTTGTCAAGCTCCAGGCAATGACTGTCTCCAAGACAAGAGACTCTAACTATTGCTCCTTGATATTCAGTGGTGTTACCGTCACTGAATCCACGGGTATTGACAGGCTGAAAGTGCCTAATGGGCTCTTTAAGATCTGATCAGAATGATTACAACAAGATGTGCACTATGAGATAAAGTAAATTTATTAGCTTAATCTAACTTGGACATATACAAACTAACAAGTGAATCTATTAGCTTGAACTACTTTAGACATGTTCATCAAGCAAGTCTCATTGCCTCTTGACCACTGGGGACTTCTGGAGACAGCTGGTACTTGGAGCTCTATCTCAGTTTCTAGGGCACCAGTCTGTCAACCCCAGACCAAAAGTGAAAGGTCCCCAATATGAATACTGTTCTGAATTTGATATTGCCATCTCTGTGTACTTTTCCTAAGCGTTCCTCTGGGTTTGTTGGTCAAAACAAATCCAGGTGTCACTGCAAAACAGTCTATTCCCAAATCAAGGCCATTGCAGTTGCCTTCCAGCCAAAACAAGCTGCTTTTCCACTAACAGAAACAGTGATTGTTGGAAAAGCTCAGCAGGTGTGGCAGCACGGTGGAGAGAAATCAGAGTTAATGTTTCGGGTCAATCCCCAGAACCTAACTTTTACGCTAAGCCTGTTTTCGTGTATTTTCCTTCAATTATTTGTGTCTATGTCTAATTAACCCTTAAAAATCTGATTTGGGGAGGTATTATTTTTAAGCCGAACGCTATACCCCCGCTATCAATATCCTGGGGATTACCATTGATCAGAAACTGAGCTGAACCAGTTACATTGCTACAAAGTTAAAGACTTGTGGGGAAAGGATCTTATTTAAAGTTTTCTGAACATACGTGAACTGGTTTCTTTAAACAAGATCATTGAAAGTTTACTGTGGATATTAGAGTTCTTTTTAAACAAGGCTTGCTAGAAAGAACATAACTGGTTGCTTTGCATTAGACTCTGCCAACGGCCTGGAGAGCTTCTTGCTTGTGTCTGGTTCAGTCACAGGAAACTCTGCTATGAACAAAATCTGCAGCTCATCTCTCCTATTTCTGAGGACAGTGTGTGATTGTGTGTGTATTTTGGGGATATTTAGAGGGATAGGCTTTTATACCTTTAGATTACTAACTGTGCATGTTAGCCAAATATTACACCTTCACTGATTCAGCCCATAATTGTGTTTATTAAGAAACGTGGTTGATCATTTTGTTTCTAAGCCTGATATAGATATGTTCATTAATTGTTCGTCTCGGTAATAAGAAAAGTATTTTCATTCTGTGTTGTGGCTCTGTGGATTAGAGCGACAGTGCGTTCGTCCAAGCTCAGTAATAACAGAAAAAGTACTGTGGCTAAGACAGCAGGTTAGAGGTTTGGAAACAGGCAGTGGCTAGCTCACTTCCGGACTCCCCAGAGCCTGTCCTCCATCTGCAAGGCATAAGTCAGGAGCATGATGGAATATTCGCCACTTGCCTGGATGGGTGTAGCTCCAATGACACTCAAGAAGCTTGACACCATCCAGGATAAAGCAGCTTACTTGATTGGCACTACATCTACAAGCATCCACTCCCTCCACCACCGATGCTTAGTAGCAGCAGTGTGTACCATTCTCAACATGCACAACAGTAATTCACCAGAGTTTCTTACACAGCACCTTCTGAATCCATAAATTCTACCACATAAAAAGACAAGGGCAGCAGATACAGGGGAACACCACCTCCTGCAAGTTCCCCTCCAAGCCATTCACCATCCTGACTTGGAAATATATCACTGTTGCTCGGTCAAAATCCTGGAATTCCCTCCCTAAGGGCATTGTGCGTCTACCTACAGCACATGGGCTGCAATGGTTCAAGAAAGCAGCTTACCACCACCTTGTCAAGGGCAACGAGGGATGGGAATTGCCAGGGACATGTGTGCTCCACAAACAAATATTAAAGAAAAGATCACGTGGCCTCTTTAGATGCTTCTTCCGTTCATTTCAATCGGGGGAGGCTCATATCTTAACTGGACCTTAGTTCTGTAACTTCTAAAATGTACTAATAAAAGATTATCAATCTTCTTTGAAATTTGATCTCCAACATCTAGAGCTCTTTGTGGAGAGAGTTTGAGATACACTCAATACACTTTAAGGGAATAAGAGCTTCCTGGTGTCACCCTGAATGGCCTGCTCCTAATTTTAACGCTCAGCTCCTTGTGCTGTACTCCACCCTCCATCACCACCACAAATTGTCACTAACTCCTATCTCACTGCTCTACTAAATCTTTTAATCACCTTCGATACCTTCATCAACTCATAATCTTCCAGATTGAAGGGAATACAGGTTCAATGAATTCTCAAAACAAGTACCATTCTGGTAAAAATTGCAATGCTGCTCCTCAAAGACCTTCAAATCCCACCTGAGGTGTCCAGAACTGAAGAGAGGAATCAAGACAGAATCTGACCTGGGGGGTAGACCATCCAGTCCCTTGAGCCTATTCAGTGAGATTATGGCAGACCTGTGGCCTAACTCCATATACCCAACCTTGACCCGTATCCCTAATGTCTTCGCTGAACAGCAGATTATCTCTCTTTTAAAATTAACAACTGATCCAACAGCCACTGTTGTTTGTGGAGGAGAGTTCCAAACCTCTCCCACCCTATGTGTGTCGAAGTGCTTCCTAACATCTCTCCCAAACGGTCTGGCCCTAATTCTCAGATTATGCCCCTTGTTCTAGAATCCCCAACCAGTGGAAATAGTTTATCTTTACCCTGCCTTTACCTGTTAATATCTTGAAGATTTCAATCAGATCACTCCTTAACTTTCTAAATGTTTTAATTGAGTGTGGAAACAGGCCACTTGGCCCAAAAAGTTCGCACCGACCCTCCAAAGAGGACCCCATTCAGACCCATCCTCCGACCCTATCCCTGTAACCCTGTCTATGTGGGTTTGCTCCAGGTGCTCCGGTTTCCTCCCGTATCCCAAAGATGTGCAGGCTAAATGGATTGGCAATGATAAATTACCCATTGTGTTTAGGGATGTGTAGATTAGGTGGGTTATAGGGGGATGGGTCTGGGTGAGATGTTCTGAGGTTCAGTGTGGACTTGTTGGGCTGAAGGGCCTGTTTCCACACTGTAGGGATTCTATGATCTATGATGATTTATGATCTATAATATATGTGACTATAAATAACTCATAATCCCTGTACAACTACAGCATATTTTCCACATCCTTGTCCTACAATCCTTTAGATACAAAGACCAGCATTCCAATAGCTTTCTTGACTATTTTCTGCATCTCTTCATGACACGATCTGTTTTTGGTCCAAACTGTATAACCTTGCACTTGCTGACATTAAACTCCATCTGCCACAGTTTTGCTCATTCACTTCTCATAAAATTACAAAGGAATATTGATAGACTATCAGCTACACTGTCTACAGTGCTGCCTAACTTTGTATCATCAGCAAATGTGGACATAATACTTTCTATGACATTACCCAAGACATTAATAAATGCTGTGAATAATTGAGGCCCTAACACAGATCCCACTGGTCACATCCTGCCTTTCAGAGCAGCAACCTTATGATTAATGCCAACTTTCCATTAGCCATTGTCAATAATTTTTATGACTGTTTTCTAGCTGCCAGTCATTTCTTTACCTGGATCCCTATACCTTTCTGATCCTCTACAGCCCTTTGCATTGGACCATTTCGAACATGCTCTGTCTATCTTGCTTGGGTCCATCCAGCCACTGACCCATCCATCCATCCATCCATCCATCCATCCAGCCACCCACCCATCCATCCATCCATCCACCCATCCAACCATCTGTCCATCCATCCATCCATCCATCCACCCATCCAACCCACCATCCATCCACCCGTCCATCCATCTGTCCATCCATCCATCCATCCACCCAGCCACCCCCATCCATCCATCCATCCATCCAGCCAGCCATCCCCCATCCATCCATCCATCCATCCAGCCACCCACCCACCCATCCAACCA
>JAHRHZ010000042.1:835680-858750 GCA_024137785.1 Ginglymostoma cirratum | reverse complement strand
CCCCCCCCCAGCCCTGCAGGAATACACCCCACCCCGCCTGACCCTGTGCTAACCCTCCCCCAGCCCTGCAGGAATACCCCCACCGACTGACCCTGTGCTAACACCCCCCCCCCCAAGCCCTGCAGGAATATACCCCCCCGACTGACCCTGTGCTAACCCTACCCCAAGCCCTGCGCACCCCCCCGACTGACCCTGGGCTAACCCCATACCCCTCAGCCCTGCAAGAAAATCTTCCTGACCGACCCGGGGCTAACCCCATACACCCCCACCCTCAGCCTACACGAATACACCCCTGACTGACCCTGGGCTAAACTTCCCACACCCAGCTCCACACCCACCTCCAACCCCAGCCCTGCAGCAATACCTCCCTGACTGACCCCAATCCCCCTGCAATCCCATTTCCGAAATGATCCCACTCCATTTCCTGTTCATTTGGCCAATGGGATGTGCGGCCTCCATGGAATCTTGTGTAAAATTGGAGAATTTTTGTCATGATGAGGGAGAGGGGTCTCCAGGAAAGGGGACGGATTTTGGGGCTTTACAGTTTGTGCCAATTTGAAAACTAGACACAACAAAGATAGAGAAGCTATAAAGGCTAAAAAGAGGGTAAAACATGGACATTTCCCATGAGAATGTGGGACATCCCCCGCCTAAAGAACAGGCTCTGTGTACAAATGGAATCCTTGGGGGTAAGAGATGGCTCCTTCCTGCCAGCTCCCAGCTGAATTCAAGTTCTGAGAGATGCAACAGGACAGTCATGTGGAAGCAATCGGCATTTTCCAGGCATGACCTCTAGATTTTTTCCCATGTGGAATCTGGGATTGGGTGCCATGGATTCCCAACAAAGCAAGTGGTTTCATGAAAAATATTTAAGCTCATGACTAGTCAAAGGAGGAATGTGGGGGACATTGTAAAAATACAAATAACATGCAATTTTACAATCTTGTTTTCTACAGCACGTTGTTGTTGAAAATATGAGTCAGTGAAGGAGACGGTTTGGGGCTTGGGAAAGGTTGCAGGTACCTGGTTGCAACTCAATGGGATCTGAGAGCGATAAAGATGTTTCTGGGGATTCTGTGGCTGAAAGGTGGCCCTCAGTGAGTAGAAGTAACGCTGAGGAGCAGCAGGATGGAGATTGGACCGAAGCAATTACAAAGATTCAGGTCCCAGCCTTCACAGAGAGAACAGGCCCTCAGCATCAGCTTGCCAGCACAGCTGGCCCCCTTGATTACTTCACTTTACTGTGGCCTGACAGTGTGTTTGACACAATTGCAAAGGAGACCAACCGTTATGCTGCTCAGTGCCAGGCCCGAGATGGTAAACAGGATTCCTCCTGGATTCCCACTGATGCCCGTGAAATCAAAGCTTTCCTGGCTATCAACATAATGATGGGTATCAAACAGCTGCCTCGCATCTCCCTGTACTGGAGCCAGGACACTGCTCTGCGCTGTCCCTGGATTTCCTCGGCTATGTCCAGGGATAGGTTTTGGAAAGTGAACAAATATCTGCACTTGCGAGACAACACGGAGGCGCTGGAGAAATCCCATCCCGACCATGACCCAATATTCAAAGTGCGAACTCTGATGGAGATTGTGCGCAACCACTTTGGCCAAAGATACTGGCCGAACCGTGAGCTCAGTGTGGATGAGGGAATGGTCGCTTACAAAGGGAGGCTGTACTTCAAACAGTATTCCCCTGCCAAGCCGACAAAGTGGGGCCTGAAAGTTTGGATGTTGTGTGAGGCAGCAAGTGGTTACTGCCTGAACTTTAACATTTACACTGGGCGGCGCCGCATGGCATCAAGGCACAGCCTGGGCTATGATGTGGTGACTGAGCTGTGCCACCCATACCTCCATCGCAATCACCATGTTTACTTTGATCGGTTTTTCAGCAGCCCTGCCCTCCTGCAATATCTGCAGCTCTGTAACACGAGAGCATGTTCCACCATTCACCTGAACCGCAAAGGATTACCCTCAGCAGTCAGGAAAATCCAACTAACTAAACAGGGAGATATCCGCTTCTTCCAAAAGGACTCCTTATTATTAACCATTTGGAAAGACAAAAGACAAGTAGCAACACTTTCAACAAATCAGAACGCCACAGTGGTTGAGTCTGCTGGGACAGTCAAACCTCAAGCTGTAGTTGAGTACAATAAGTATATGGGTGGTGTTGACCTTTCTGACCAAATGAGGAGCTATTACCCTGTGGGTCGTCCTTCTAAAAAGTGGTGGAGGTGTGTTTTGTGGTATTTAATGAACATCACCATTGTGAATGCTTGGCTGATTTTCAAAAGGTCATCTCATGACCCTCCGCTTCCAAGTCGCTACGATCACCTCAACTTCAGAACGAGTCTGGCCAAACTGTTGCGAGGAGATTATTCAGCAGGAGCCAGTAGGAAAGGCAGATTGTCATCATCGTCAGACACCAGATATCCAGTCACCTTCTGTAACCCTAGTGCACACAATCTGGTAAAAATTCAGGGCCGTAAGAAAGTGTGCCGCCAGTGCTCGAAGCACAAACGCAAGACTGCGTCTGGGCGATCAGTGGAAACATCGTTTCAGTGTGAATTCTGTGAAACTCCGCTCTGCAGGGTCAGCTGTTTCAGCAGTTACCATCAGTCTCTGTCTTAAACTCCAGAACCGTAGATCCAAAGTCAACTCATAATAGACTTGAAACATTAACTCTTTCTCTCTTGACAAATGGTCCCAGACCTGCTGAGTTTCTGCAGCATCTTCAGTTTTCTGATTTCCGGCATCACAGGATTTTGTGTTTAACCAAGATTGAGCTGGAGTCTCCAGAAATTCCAAATGAATTTAGCTTAGATTATTTTGGAATTTAAAAATTGGTTTTCTTCAAAGACTTTCATCCAAGATTTAGCAAAACAAAGTGTGTTGAGGGGTTAATTTGATTGGTTGGTGTCACTTGTGAAGTAAGCAGCCTCCGAAGGTATGTTCACCCAGAGCTGGGTGTACTGCAGTCATTTTCCCCTGGGAAACCCCTTTGCCACTGTCTCCAAAAGGGTCAGCTGCTCATTGTTTGCAAAGGTATTTGAATTTCTAGCCGATGGTCTGTGCCATTCCTAATGGCTGCGTCTTGTTGTGACTCTGTTGTGGTGTTTATATGCTTAGATTAAACATTGAACACGTAGAACGGTACAGCACAGTACAGGCCCTTCAGCCCACGATGTTGTGCCGACCTGTTAAGCTTTTGCTTGGCCATTCCTTTTCAATGCTGTACCCACATGGGGGAAGTGACACTCATTAGTTGTTAGTGGGACACGTCTGTAACTGGGTGGATGCTGTAAATCACTGACCTCTGGTCTTTGAGAGTGGTTAGTGTTTGATTTGTATCAGTTGTAATTGTCTTTACTGAGATGGAGGTATTATTTACAGCAGCTGCATTTTCTGCCTGTGCCTTTTTTTTGTGTGGCGAAGGGGCAGTATTGTGTGTTGGCAGTGGTTGCTGGTGTATTTTTAACTGGACAAGAGCAGGCATATGATAATCTCCAGTGACTGAAATGGAGACCCTTTTAAACAGAATTTGTGCTTCAGACCATGGCATCTGCTCACTCAGTAACTACCGGATTGAAGGGGATTTTAAATTAATTCATCACTGAATTCTGCACGTTCCATGATGTGCTTTTTGTTGACAGTTGTATATCTGGGGTCTCATTTTGTGAACAAACTTTCATTGATTTGCTGCTGGATTCAGACAATGCAGTAATGATGTTGGATGGATAAGTACCGGAAAATGATCTAATTGATAATGAACAATCAAAATCACCAAAGACTTCTAGCAGAGTGTCTAATTAATTTGTACCAAACTTAAAGTGCTAGCTTCTAAAAAAATTGTTTGATTAAAAAAAAAATTTGTGATCAAGGTGTGATTGGTTTATCATGAATGCTTTTAATGTTTTTCAACCACAAATTTTTCAGCTCAGGTGATGATTTAGTCTCTAGTACAGAGTTTGTTTACTCAGACCCCACCCTCAGCTTCTTTCCGAAACTTCAGCCCAACTTCACGGAGATTTATCACAGAATCATGCAGTTTATAAAGACATTCTATCACTTCTAAATATTACATTTAAAATTGCTGAAAGTTCTTGGACCAATATGAAGTGAGAACTTGAACAAGGAACTGTTGAATTGAACAGAAGATGTGACACTCTCACAATAATCTGACAAGATGAAGAATTGTTTTTTGCTGAGATTCTGTGATTAATATAATCACTCCGGACCTTATTGTTCCATCAGTGTGTATATAAACACACTGGCACCGGAGTTCACTATTACTTTTTAAAATTAAATATCAACTCTAAAAGCTTTTGCAATTCTAATGCCTGATTTCCTTGTTTTTTTTCAATCCAGGGGTTTCTAAAGCATCACTTGGTAAGCGAACTTTTGACATTTTTGCTTTGTGTCAGGATTTGAAATGTTGATAAATTGTGAAATCTGAAGGTTTGGATAAAGATGAGAAACTCTGGCCATTTACTATTGTTTAGTTTAGCTGCATTTCCCTGCCCATCACTGAGCTCCCCTATCGTCAACAACCTAGAGC
Source organism: Ginglymostoma cirratum (assembly GCA_024137785.1). Classification (NCBI taxonomy): domain Eukaryota; kingdom Metazoa; phylum Chordata; class Chondrichthyes; order Orectolobiformes; family Ginglymostomatidae; genus Ginglymostoma; species Ginglymostoma cirratum. Next base: position 854,193 of record JAHRHZ010000042.1, on the reverse strand, counting down.
CTACCATCAACCAGAAACTGAATAAGCCTTACTACATAAACACAGGGGCTACAAGAGCAAGTCAGAGACTGGGAATCCCACAGCAGTAACTGACCTCCTGACTCCCCAGAGCCTGTCCACTATCTACAAGGCACAAGTCAGGAGTGTGATGGAATACTCCCCACTTGCCTGGATGAGTGCAGCCCCAATAACACTTAAGAAGCTTGACACTATCCAGGACAAAGCAGCCTGTTTGATTGGCACTACATCTACAAGCATCCACTCCCTCCACCACTGCCGCTCACTAGCAGCAGTGTGTACTATCCAGAAGATGCTCTGCAGAGATTCACCAAAGATCCTCAGACAGCACCTTCCAAACCCATGACCACTTCTATCTAGAAGGACAAGAACAGCAGATACATAGGAACACCTCCATCTGCAAATTCCTCATCATAGTGAGTTGGAAATATATCGCTGTTCCTTCGCTGTAGCTGGGTCAAAATCCTGGCATTCTCCCCCTAATAGCATTGTGAGTCAATCCACAGCAGGTGGACAGCAGCGGGTCAAGAAGGCAGCTCACCCCCACCTTCTCATGGGCAACTAGGGATGGGCAGCAATGCTGGCCAGCCAGCCTCACCCATATACCATAAATAAATATTTTATTAAAAGCTAAGTTTAAATTCTCCCAACCTCCCTGGAAATTTGAATTCCCTTTTGAAAGTTCTCAGCTGCAAAGCTGGTTATCAGTTGGTCTGAGTAATGAAGCTTCTCGAGTGTTTGGGCTGCACTCATCCAGGCAGGTGGGGAGTATTCCATCACACTCCTGACTCATGCCTTGTGGATGGTGGACAGGCTTTGGGGAGTCAGGAGGGGAGTTACTGCTGCGGGCCCAGGGATTTGGGGAAGCAGTGGGATGTTGATGATAATTTCAGCAGCTTCTCTGGTCATTCCATCATCATCTCAGCAGATTTCATGAAATAAATTCTCAACACGTCCTGATTCAGGGTTAGAACTCCCAGCCTCAGAGAAGCTTGTTGAGTGCCATAATCATTGCCAAATGGCAGTAAAACATTGAGGCTTCTTCACTTTCTTTCTGTTCTTAATCTTTCCTCTTACTTGACATTTAACGTGAGCCTTGAGCTAGGATTCAGGAGTTAGAGCAGCTCAATCTCAGTGTTGCTCAGTTGCTGTGCTTTGTTTCTCAGTGATCAAGGAGCAGACAAATGGAATCATTTTGGAATGTCCACACAGTAAATCTTGGGAAAAGGATGGGATAAAGTACGATAAGGTGATGGACAATGGGAATGTCATACTCTCGACGCTGTCAGACAGTGATTCCGGAGAATACAGCTGTGCAGATGATCATGGAAGTTCTTCAGCTTTGGTGTTTGTCAGACGTAAGTTGTATGTTATTTTTTCTGAGCAGAGTTTTGAAGAGATGTAAAGGGTGCTGTTAGTCACTGTGTAACACTGACTACGTCACCAGACTTGGAGACCATCCCCCAGGATGAGACAGTTCTTGATCCCACAAATTGCTGGCTGGAAGGTGCAAGCAAGGCTCCAGAAGTTAGGGTTTTAGTGATGGGGTGTGGGGAAGGGGAGTGTTCTCTGGTAAAGGGGGCACTGAATGAGAGGAGAGGCTGCCCAGTGTGGGTCTCGGCCGAGTGGAAAGTGCCTGCAGGCTCTAGCTCTGTGCTTCAGTTTCACTATTAACAGGAAATCAGTTACCGCCCCCACCCCACGCATGCTCCCTTCCTGCACATTCTCTATGCCCCACCTGAGCTAATTACCTTGTGCCCCACACTCCCTTGTAGCCCCTCATAGCCTCTGTACAGCCCCTTTACCCCCTCTGGACAGCTCATTCACCGTCCACCCACCTACAAGCCACCTTTTGCCTTTACACTGATTATCATCAACTCAGCACATATCCACCACGGAGAGACTACAATTACCCAATTCTGGCGCTAAATAACATGAAGTTCCAAATGCCTATTGCAGACTTCATTTGAAAAAAACGTTAATTTATAGAATCCCATTCACAACATTTACCCTTCTTCATCTGCATAATCCTTTATGACAACAAATGTCATTTTAATTGCTTAATCTCTAATAAAAACAAGTTTTGGAATTTATATAAAAACAAATTATTGTGGATGCTGGAAATCTGAAACAAATGGAGAAAGTGCCAGAGAAGCTCAGCAGGTTTGGCAGCATCTATGGAGAGAGAAACAGAGTTAATGTTTCAAGTCTGATTCTGTGAAGGGTCACACCAGACTCAAAGCCTTAATTGTCTTTCTCTGTCCACAGATGCTACTAGATCTGCTGAGTTTCTCCAGCTTTATTTGGAATTTATAGTTATAGACTGTCTTAATTGGAACTACTTGGAGATGTCAATCAAACTGTGAAATGGCATCCTGCTGTGATAAAGGGAGGTTGTGAGATCAGTCACATTAGCCGCCATCAAGTAACGGTAACCCTCTATCTAATGTCGAAGGAATGAAACAGCAATCAACTTTTTTCATAAACATTTTATAAAGTTTGTTCCAAATATTTAAAGGCAGGAGTTTTAGATGCCTTGACAATCCTTTTGCCATTGTTAGGGTTGTGTCTGATGGTTTCACTGCACGATGCTATCCAAGTGATTCCATGCACTTTTTACACACATTCATCCTGATTTTTAACAATCCCGAAGACCACATGATCTCTCCCAAATCTGACCCAGGACCGTAGCCAATAGGCCACCTCAGCTCTTCAAGTGATACCCTGGCTATGAAAATGAATCCACAACGTTCTGACCTGATCTGCTTTCGCACCCAACTTCCCAGTTTCAGCCACAAGTAGGGACAGCTTTCTCTGAGAAATGTAATATGCTCCCATTTCCACTCCCCACAAAATCAGTGGGGGTCGGGTTTGGGGTGAGGGCTAACCTCCATTGCTGTGAGGAGGGGAGAGGCTCCAGTTGTGAAAGTCCAGGTCTCAGTTTCTGATGGGTTTGAGAGTTAAACAGTTGTTGAGAACTGTCTGAATCATGGAGCTGATTATTCCCCCAGACAAAAAGAAACAGAGAAGTGAAGATGACATGTGTTGCCTGTTGCTGATTTCAGTTTGTAGGAACTGTGTGAAGCTGGATCCTGGTACCATCACAGGGATTGTGGTTGGGGACATCATTGCCACCACCTTGATCGCTCTAGCTGTTTACTTTGTGGTATCTTCCAACAGGGACAAAGCTTCCAATGGTACGATTTTCTTATTAATTTTTCCAATTTCTCCCAATCTGCTACTGAAGGTATTGACTTCCATGTCCATTGTTGTGAGCGCTGATTATATTCCCCAAAGGGTCCGTTCATGGTGATCAGGAGCAGGAGACTCTGGCTGAGGTCTCATTCTTTGAGTGAAGCCTCAGTCACTCGCTCCAGTCACATTGGGATTGTTAAAACTGCACAGTGGGCAACCAAATCCAGATTCTCTCAATTGGACAGAATCCATTATCACCCCCACCCCCACCCCCACCCCACGTTTACAAAGCAAACAGGAACAGGAGGCCATTCCACCCATTGATTCTGGAACATAGGAAGGGGAGGCGATGGCCTAGTTGTATTATCGCTGGACTGTTAATCTGGAGACCCAGATAATGTTCTGGGGACCTGGGCTCAAATCCCACCACGGCAGATGGTGGAATTTGAATTCAATAAATATCTGGAATTTAGAGTTTAATGATGACCATGAATTCATTGTCAATTGTTAGAAAAACCCTTCTGGTTCACTAATGCCCTTTAGGGAAGGAGGCTGCCACCCTTACCTGTCTGGCCTACATGTGACTCCAGACCCACAGCAATGTGAGATAACAAGGTGTAGAGCTGGATGAACACAGCAGGCAAGCAGCATCATAGGAGCAGGAAGGTGGTTGACTCTTAACTGTCCTCTGGGCAATTATGGATGGGCAATAAATGCCACCTAGCCAGCGATGCCCTCATCCTGTGAATGAATAAAGGAAAAGGAAGAGGCCATTCCGCTTCTCACAAGACTGTTACACATGCACAGGAGGAGGCCGTTCAACCCTTCTGGAGATTATTACACAGGAACAAGATTAGGCTATTCAGTTCCTCAAACCTCTTACATAGGAACAGGAGAAGGCCATTCAGCCCATTTGAATTTGTATTAGTACATACATTCATATTTATGTGAAAAACTAGAACTGTTTTGACACTTACTGGGGTAGGCAATGTTTTATCGATGAATGTTCAGCTGTGAGCTATCTGCTGAATACAGAATCAAATGACTTTGGGAAAATAGCCAACCAAAGCTTTGGGTGAGACAAGAGGTTGGTATGTTACTTGCGCTGATGCCTAGCAATCTTTTCTGGTTGTCGTTTCTGTTTCAAAACCCTAGGGAGTTGAAAGGAAGACAACCTCAACATTTGCAAGTGTCTTCTCTCCTCTTGGTTGAAATAATTGGGAACCTGATGAAGTTTCCGTACCTCAGTATTTTGACTACCTTGTTAACCCTGCAAAGCTAAACTGTGAGCACTTTTCAAAGATTTAAAACCCCCTAGTTTTCCATCTCAGCTGCTTGGTCTGTATCTGTCAGCAATTTGACTTCAGCAACAAGAAATTCAGTGGACCACAAGAATTCATCAAATTCTAACTTATGTTTTTAAAACTTTTGGCTAATAGGATGTCTTTCTTTTTCAGTCAGCCCTTCTATTGCACAGTAACAGGAAGAGGCCATTTGGCCCCTCAAGCCTGTTGGATCATTCAGTCTGAGAGCAGGTAGCTGGGGGCAGTGGTGGGGATGAGGTCAAGCCCAAATCAGGGGAGGTCGAGCCCTTGTGAGGGGATGTGAGCCCAGCATGGCCAGAAGCATGTGCTGAACTATTAACTGTTTCTGTTTTTTCACTTTCTACTAAGAAGGACTGTAATTTATAACTTTGTTTTCCTTAATTTTCTGTTTTGCTCCCTAGGTTTTGTACGTAGGTACATTTGTACCTAAGATGGTGCTGTAAGTGGCAACTTGTAAACTTTTCACTGTACCCATGAGTACGTGACAATAAAGCTCATTCAATCCATTTACCCCTTCACTCAACATAAAGTTACCCATTTCAGTCTTAAAAACCCCAACTGCCCCTCATCCTGCACATGGGGCAGAATTCCTGATTCCATTCCCTTTGTGTGAAGCAGTGCTTCCTGATATCACCCTGAGTGAACAGTCTCTCTCTCTCTGCCCTATCAAGTTCTTTTTAACTATCTCTATTAGATCACCCCCTACAACGTACCAAACTAATCAGGAATAAGGACTTAGTCTATGCAGCCTGACCTCATACGCGCCTGGGATTATTCTGGTGACTGTGCTGTGTGGCTTCTTCTTCTTGAGCTAGTGTGTGTGAGGAACTCACCAGTGAACCTTTATGATCAAGTTGAACCTGAAATTGAAATGAACAGTAGATTCCACCTGTCTGTAACACAGCTGCTTTGAGAAAAAGGCCATTCATTTGACAGTGAATTGTCCCTGACCCTGACTCTGAAACATCAGAATCCTTAAGAACTTGCCCTTTTCTATGATTCCCTGACACTTGGTGAGGTGCAAGGTTGGAGTATGTTTCTGTAACAGACTATTGCATCTTTCTCACTTTTTGTATTTTTCTCTTAGAGTCTGAGAAGCAGAAGCTCGTTCCTCATGATCACAATGATCTTTATCAGGTACGGACAGAAATAGCTTCAATCTATAAATCAAAGACTTGAATTACCTTCTTAGAGTCACAGAATCCCTACAGTGCAGAAAGAGGCCAATTGGCCCATTAAGCCCACACCAACCCTCTGAAGGGCATCCCACCCAGACCCATGCCCCTACTCTACCCCTGTAACCCTGCATTTCCCATGGCTAACCCTGCACATCTCTGAGTAATTTAGCATTGCCAATCCACCTAACCTGCACATCTTTGCACTGTGAGAGTGAACACAGGGAGAACGTGCAAACCCAAATAGACAGTCACCTGAGGCTAGAATCGAACCTGGATCCCTGGTGCTGTGAGGCAGCAGCGCTAACCACTGAGCCACTGTGCTGTCCTGTTAAAGTGCAGCATCTCATTTCACTAACTTTCCAGCATTGTTTGTGAATTTCTCGAACTGTCCCTATCCCAAACAGTTTGGGTTTTGTTTCTAACTAAGTCCTGCAACCCCATTAGCACCGGCACAGGCACTACACTCTGATCCCAATTTGGGAACCAGCTGATGGTAATGGCTGCAGGATTCACCTAGACCCAGTGTTGTTGGACCACTGTTGGTTGTTCTTCCACTTGTTGTGTTGGTACCAGTTGCCATGTCAATTAGTAAAGTTGGGTTTTGGTAATTAGCTGGCATCAGGTTTGGCACGTGTGGTGTGTCTGTTATCAACTGCTCCTCCCCACCCTGAGATAATAGGTGAGAATAGGCCTGTGCCAGACACACCACCATCTGGTGACAGCGAAGTCATCGATAGAAATCGCAAGTTTGTGTCCACATAACGGAGCTTCTGATACAGATACAAGATGAACTAAGTGATTAAAACATGATCTATGTAGAAATTGACCAACTCAGATACCAGCAAGCAATAAGCATTTGACATTAGAACAGATGTTCTACTGCACAGTGGAACCAATCACTGTCAAGTCTGATAGATAATGCTAACTGATTCTCCCAAAATGGAGAAGCCAAACCATGTTTCCATGTGGAAATCAAGTGAACATTTAAAACCCTTCAAAATTAATGAGTATTTCCCATGAAAAGCAGTCAGTCCTTGAATTAATGGGCGAAGTGATTGCAGCTAATGGGGTCCAATGTTATGAAAGGACCCTGTTCCCAGGCAACTGCAGTGTCTTCTCCAAGTCCAATGAAAGATTGAAATAAACACAGAAATTGCTGGAGAATATCAGGAGATCTGGCAGCAGCTGTGGAGAGAAACATTTTGGGTCCATTGACCCTGCAGAACGAGGATTGACCTGGGCTGATCTTCCTGCGCAGAATCTCGGTCCTGGGCTGGGAGCAGTACCATGGTCCCTGTGACAAAGAGTTGCCTGTTGGAGGGACTATGGTCTGTTGTTGAGCACTGTGGGCGGATTGTGAAGGAACAGCTGTGTAAAACTGTGGCTGTACCTCAACGTGAGGATCTGACTGTGCAGTTGAGACAGTTAGCACTCTTGCACACTTATCTTTGAATTCTGAATTGTAACACTGTCCTTCTCTATTTTGTCAGGATCTTGGGACACGAAGGGGAAGCTGTGAATACAGCCAACTCTCCCCCCGCCTGAAAATATAACCCACTCTCCTGAGTCTGACCCAACAGCAACGCTTACCACCTCGCTCACTGCTTTCCTGTTACTCAATAATGTTTTTCATGTTACTCGGTAATGTTTTTCTGACCTTTGGTTGTTGTTAATGAGTCTATATAAGATCAATGCAAATTCAGTGACTGGTTCGACTCCCAGCCTTATCCCTGTTACCTTTCGTCATATCGCACAGCGACAATTACAAACAGGTTAATAGTTTGCTAAGAGCTTTTGTGAGCATTCTGTGGGGTAAACAATTGTTTAGGTTTCACTTCCAGCGATATCTCATTCCAACTGTTCATTCGATATTTTTTGAGAGTTTTTTTTAAGCAAGAGTGAAGGTCTGGGAGAGGATTGATGGTGAGGGAAGACATTAGACAGGGTGACCTTCAAAGGAAATAACTCTACTCTATATTTCAGCTCAGGACCTGGTTTCAGTTTCCTGCAGAACCTTTTAGTTGCTTGATTTGATGGAACCCAGGTCTTGCTTCAAACAGAGTTGTGCTGTCGAAGCTTTTCACCTTACACTCATCAGGACAGAATCACAAGAATACTAAATCCCAAAGGGAACACCAATTTATACTGCATGAGGAAAAGATGCTGATTGGTTTGCAAATCAACACTGCCAATGCCTTGACCAATCAACGGTAATGCACTAGTTAGCCTGATTCTGCATTTGGGCAGCCCTTGCTGGACGATCTGGAGTGTGCCAAGAATTTTACTCTCAACCAATCGAAGATTGGTCACATTGTAGTTCATGTATACTTGCTGCAAGCTGCATCTATTCATACACAGTGACTTGCCTTTTGCAGGCAAAGAGATTTTGTCCAGATATTGCAGCTTTTTACAATTAAACAAAAGGGTGGGACAGCCATTCTCTGGTGCAATCTGTGGCAATGTCTCAATCAATCTGATTTAACTTGCCAGCCCTTCAGCACCCTCTCCTCATTCAGTATAAATTGTTGTTTACTTTGGGATTCGGAATTCTTGTGATTCTGTCCTGATAAGGACGAGATGAAATACTCTTAACAAATGTCTTTTTTTTTTCAGCAGTAAAGATGCATTTTATTTTCAGACGAGTTTAGGATTTTAGTTTGCTGTAATCAGCACTTTTTTTATTTGTTGCTTTATAAATACAGTCCGCTCTTCATTGATTTAATTCCATGGGCTGACAGGCAGCTTTCTGAAGTGGATAATGTGTTTAATTCTTTTCCATACTAATGACTGGTATATACTTCCTTTTAGAATATGCAGGGAGCAGGAGCTATCCATCTCTAACAGCATTTAAGATTTGATTTGATTTATTGTAGTCACATGCGCATAAGTACAGTGAGAAGTTTAGCTTTGCGAGCAGTACATACAGATCAGAGGGTGCTTAGACAGAGCGAGGCTTACAGGTTACACTGCACAGGAGGTGCACAAAGCAAGATAAACATTAGATTTGAAATTAGAGAGGTTGTATCTAGGCTTTGCTTTGAAAAGTTATTTTGGATTTTTTGGGCCTTTTAAGATGCTGAGGAACATGTGGATTTAAACAGTCTATTTAGCTTAAACCATAAACCCATTGACTAGGAGAGAATGGTTTGTGCACCAATGTCCCACATTCCTGATCCCAACTCCCTCTGCAATAGTGGGGGGAGCAGGCCAGGATTAAAACTGACAGGGCTTAGTGAGTGAAATTGACGATCACAGGGATCAGTGGAGGCAGTGAGAACCATTCCATTTATTCCACATGACATGGATCAATGACCAGTGAAATACACAGGACTGTGATCAGGGTCCCATCCTGGAAGATTTTGGGAAAAATAAACATGGCCATTAGGGCATCTCATTATAGTTTGGGATCCTTGCTCTCTCATACACATCCACAACTGGAACATAAGAACTAGGAGCAGGAGTAGGCCATTCAGCCCCTTGAGCCTTTTCTGCCATTCAATACGATCCTGGCTGATCTCCTGTCATCCTCAACTTCACTTTCCTGCTCATTCTCCATAACCCTTTAACCTGTTACTGCTTAAAAATTTGCCCATCTCCTTCCTAATTTTACTCAATGTCCCAGCATCCACAGCACTCTCGGATAGTGAATTCACGGATTCATGACCCTTTGAGAGAAATAATTGCTCCTCATATCTGCTTTAAATCTAGTTTCTGTACAAAAATAACTCCGATGGCCGGATAATCAACCACTGTTGTACTTACCCACTGGTTACGCACCCATCCATTATAGCACTACCCATTATGCACCCATCCATTACGCACCCATCCATTACGCACCCATCCATTACAGCACCACCCATCCATTACATGCCCATCCGTTATAGCACCACCCATTACACACCCTTGCATTACAATACCACCCATTACAACACCATCCATTACAGCACCGCCCATCCATTACACACCCATCCGTTATAGCACTACCCATTACACGCCCATGCATTACAACACCATCTGTGTTGGCTTCACCCTTGATCCATTCAGTTGGGTGTGAGATGGGCAGTTGATCTGAAATTGCTTGATGTCATCTATTGGTGATGTTTATCTTCCTGTGTGTCAGGCTTTCTGAATTTGATCAGGCCAGCAGTGGATTTTCTATCCACACTTGCTGCTTTTATATTTTATGCCGCTTTGTCATGGATTTGCTGCAATTATTTTGTAACTTTGTAGGTTACGCCATCTCTGAAATAAATAATTTGAGACTTGCACTTGTTGCCTCTGATTTGACTTTGATTTCTTTAACTATTCACAAACAATCTGGAATCAAAACACAAGATACTGAAGATAGTTTATAACCCTTGAAAACCTTGATTTAAATTTATCTGTAACCGGTTCCTGAGTGTCCATGCTGTGTTAGAAAGCATGCTGGAATCTTTCAGAATGGTCAGGTTGTGATGCTGAGTCGCTGAAACATTGGCTGTAACCTGAAGGTCACTCAATGGACACGGAGAATGCTGGAGAATCTCAGCAGGTCTAGCGGCATCTGTAGAGAGAGAAACAGATTTAATGTTTCCAATCTGGTATGACTCTTCTTCAGTACTGAACATAGGACTTGAGACATTAACACTGTTTTTCTCGCTACAGATGCTGCCAGACCAAATGTGTTCCTCCAGCACTTTGTTTTAACTCCTATCTTTAGCATCTGCAATACTTTAATATGAGCCTCTCTGAGATATGAGCAAACAGTGCATTGAGTGAGTGATCTCTGCCCAAACAGGAAGCTGCTCAGTGAGTACCGAGATGTGCCTGACTGTGTGGGAGGTAAACCGCTCGAGAGAAACCAAGAAAAGTCACATCCGTCCATGGAGTCAGTGCAACTTCAACGAAATCAACTACAAAAACAATAAGCCAGGCCCAAACTGACACCTCTGGCAGAGACCAATCAGGATGCCTGCTCTCAATGGCTGTTATCAGTTGTGGAGGGATGGAAACAGGGGCAGAAAGATCCCAAGTGTTACCCTTCTGACCACTTAGTCAAACAGGACACACGAGAAGGGACCAGTTTCTCAGCCTCAGCCAGACACTGAAACATTATTGACTATGTCCAGCTAATAGACAGCACGTCGGAGGGTCAGTGCTGAGGGAGTGCCACACTGTCGGAAGTCAGTGATGAGGGAGTGCTGCACTGTTGGAGGGTCAGTGCTGAGGGACCGGGCACTGTTGGAGGATCAGTGCTGAGGGACCGGGCACTGTCGGGCGGTCAGTGCTGAGGGAGTGCCGCACTGTCACTGTTGTTTTTATTCATTCAGTGGCTGTGGGTGTCATGGCTAGGGCAATATTTGTTCTCCGTCCCTAATTTTAGGAGTCATAGAGATGTGCAACATGGAAACAGACCCTTCAATCCCACTTGGCTATGCCGAACAGATACCCTAAATTAATCCAGTCCCATTTGGCCCGTATCCCTCTAAATCATTCCTATTCATGTACCCATCCAGATGCCTTTTAAATGTTGTAATCGTACCAGCCTCCACCACCTCCTCTGGCAGCTCATTCCATACACCTACCAAACTCTGCATGAAAAAATGCTCCTTAGGTCCCTTTTAAATCTTGCCCCTCTCACCTTAAACCTATGCCCTCTAGTTTTGGACTTCCCTACATTGGGGAAACGACCTTGATTACTCACTTTATCCATGCCCCTCATGATTTTATAAACTTCTGTAAGGTCACCCCTTAGCATCTGACAGTCTAGAAAAAATAACCCCAGCCTATTCAGCCTCTCCCTATTGCTGAAAGCCTCCAGCCCTGACTACATCCTTGTAAATCTTTACTGAATCCTGTCAAGTTTCACAATATCTTACTTACAGCTGGGAGACCAGAACTGCACGCAGTACTCCAAAAGTGGCCTAACCAATGTTGTGAAAGGCCACAACATGTCCTGCAAACTCCAATATTCAATGGTCTGACCAATAAAAGCAAGCCAACCAAATTCTTTCTTCACTATCCTGCCTACCTGTGACTCCACTTTCAAGGAACTATGAACCTGCACTCCAAAGTCTCCTTGTTCAGCATCACTCCCCAGGACCTTACCATTAAGTGTACAAGTCCTGTCCTGATTTGCCTTTCCAAAATGTAGCACCTCACATTTATCTGTGATTTGATCCCAGGCCCCCAGACCATTATCTGGGTTTCAGGATCAATAGTTTAGTGATGGTACCAACAGGACATCCCCTCTCTGAGAGAGCTGCACTTCATTGGAGGTGCTGCCTTTAGGACGAGAACTGAAATTGAAGCTATTTCTGTTTCCTTTTGTTGATGTGACAATCTGCAGTAATTTGTTGAAGAAATCAGGGAGAGTGTTCCTGACACCCTCAACAGTATTTATCAGTCAAACAACAGAATTCAAACAATTTATCAGAATAGTTATCATATGGTTGCTTTTGCAATCATTCTCCATTGGCTGTAAAATGCTTTGGGATGCCCGATAATGTGACAGGAATAAACAGCTGTTTGCTTTGACAGAGCTAGAGCGTTGCTGAACAAAGAGACAAACTATCTGTCATTTTCATGCTGAATTCATCAGGACACATTGCAAGAATAACAAATTTCAAAGGGAGCAACTATTGATTCTGCACGAGAAAAGGTATATTGATTGGTTGTCTTATTGATGTCTTATTTGCATTTAAATTGGAAATGCAATTGACTATTTACATATACGATATAAATACTGGGGACTAACCAAATAAATGTGAAATAAATGTTTTATTCTAAGCCACTCAGCTCAGAAAAAGCAGGGATCGGGGTGGTTGCTGCCTCTTGCTGGTTCTATCGAGTGATGAAGGTGGCCACTAACTAGAACAGTTCACCCAGTGATTGAGATAATGCTCACCCATCAGTTTCAAAACTCCACCTCTACGCAGTCACCGAGCGAGCACCTTTAACCAGCCTTCAGAAAAATTAGGCTCATCATTGGTACAATCCCCAGGAGGAAAAAGGTTAATCACCTTTGCTGGTATCTTTTCACTTAAAGCGAACGTCTAATCTTCCTCTAATCAGATTATCTCAGATGTTGAAGTGTTTGCTTCTTTTAAATATTTTTAAATGATTTTTTAAACTGAAATTTCCTGTTTAACAGCAGTGACTACATCTCAAAAGAAAGCTTCATTAATTGTAGAACACCTTGGGCTGTCTGGAGATTGTAAAAAGTCTTTCTCTCCTGTTGGATAACCTCATTTTCTCTCCAGGTTCATTGATTGCTGGGTCTCCTGTACTCAAAGATTATTGTGTGTTCATTCCAGAGCAGGATGTAAAATTGACAAATAAATAGTTAACTCTTCAGGTAGATGATACCAGAAGTTTGTGGAGAAACCTTGTATCCTATCTGTCTGATATTTTCGAATTACAAATTTTTCATGAAACAATTGTGACGATGTATTAGAGAGAAAGTGCTACGAGGGAAGCAGAATTGTTCAATATACATCAGGGAGTTTCTCCATGGAGTGTGTGAGACAGAAACTGTCACAGAGTCCAATGCACAGAACAAAGGTAACTATAAGAACTTCTAACCAACCTGTTCAGAGCTGTCATTACACGCCCCTGGAACAATGGGACTTGGTACTTGCTCTGTGAAGTAAGTGGCCGAGTGACTGCAGGAATGACAGTCTCATTACCCCACTCAGACAATGGGAATGTTCTCATTCTAATGTTCAAAAGCTTGTGAGTTCAAATCCCACTGCTGTTATTTGAGAATTAGAAATTCAGAATTGAAAGGTTGGTTTCGGTAAAGAGTGAAACAATTGGATTGTGAAACCCTGAAGTAAAAGCAAAAAGCATTAGAGAAAGTCAGCAGCATTTGTGGAGACTGAAGCAGAATTAATGCTTCAAATCTGATATGACTTCTTTTCCAAAGGTTCTAAGAAAGACTCATCCCAGACTCAAAATGTTAATTCTGTTTCTCTCTCTCTCTACAGATGCTGCTGACTTTCTCCAGCATTTTCTGATTTTATTTCAGATATAAGAGCATGTGTCGAATCCTGTAGCGAGTAACTCACCTCCTGACTCCTCAAAGCCTGTCCACTATCTACAAGGCACAGGTCAGGAGTGTGATGGAAAACTCCCCACTTGCCTGGATGAGTGCAGCCTCAACAACACTTAAGAAGCTTGACACCATCCAGGACAGTGCAGTCCACCCGATTGGCACTACATTCACAAGCATCCACTCCCTCCACCACCAACACTCAGTAGCAGCAGTGTGTGCTATCTACAAGATGCTCTGCAGAAATTCACCAAAGATCCTCAGACAGCACCTTCCAAACCCACAACCACTCCCATCTAGAAGGACAAGGGCAGCAGGTACATGGCAACACCATCCCCTGCAAGTTCCCCTCCAAGCCACTCACCATCTTGACGTGGAAATGTATCGCCATTCCTTCACTGTCACTGGTCAAAATCCTGCAATTCCCACCCTTATGGCATTGTGAGTCAACCCACAGCAGGAGGAATGCAGCAGTTGAAGAAGGCAACTCACCACCACCTTCTCAAGGGCAACTAGGGATGGGCAAGAAATGCTGGGCCCAGCCAGCAACGCCCACATTCCACAATACGAATAGATAAAAGAAAACAGACAGGTAATGGAATACATGATACTTATGGATCCAGGACATATGGAGTGCCACAAACTGGGGATGGTCACTTACCTCAGCTGCTGGTGATCATCAATCTGGCTTCTGCAAGGCAGGACTTTTCTCTTCCATATAAGCTTCAGGAGGGTCAGACAGACAGCATTTTATCGGACTGGTTCTGCACCGTTAAAATCTAGATGTAGTATTTTTGCTCGTGGCTAGTAGTCTCTTTCTCTTTTATGCATTCACAATGTGCATCGTGCAAGGAAGATGTGATCATGAACCTGTAACTACAAATTAGGGGACCAGCTTTCTAAGACCAGTCCTATATTTATGAGAAATCTTAGCAATCTTTTGGAGGAGGGGGAGTGTCTTGTCGGCTTTTTCTAATTAAAAGATGTATTTGAACATCATCAACAACAAGGTGTATGGCACACTGCAGGTGCCTGGCTCATATGGTGCTTATTGTCCCGTTTGCTGAGCTGTAGCTGGTTGGACATGAGGACTTCATTTAAAAACTAATGATCAAATTAGTTGTGATTTAGCGGAATGTGATTTAGTTTGCAGGATAGTCATAGGATTTTGAATATTAAGAATAGCATTTTGTTTTTTTTTTATTTACCTATCTTTCTAATCAGCCTTTTCAGGGATGTTATTACACACCTCTGGAGCAGGGAGGACTAGGACCTGGGCCTCCTGGGCCAGGGGCTAAGGACACTACCACTGTGCCACAAGAAGGTCAAAGAACTGCATTTTATTCAATCACTACAAATGAAAGCCATGTGTTCAGTTAGACTTTTTAATGCTGTCTATTAAGTGCTGTTAACTTTCGAGTTTAGTGTGTTTTATTAATTTTCTATTGCATGAAGTATGTTTGCAATGTGTATACAGAAATGCCACCTATCATAGCACAACTATCTGGAATTAAGAGTCTAATGATGCTCATGAATTCATTGTTGATTGCTGGATTTTACATGTAACTCCAGACCCATAACAATGTAGTTGACTCTTAACTGCCCTCTGGGCAATTAGGGATGAGCAATTAATGCTGGCCTGGCCAGAGATGCCCTCATCCTGAACCAATTAAAAAAACCTGATTGTAAGCTATAAATTCTCAGCTCAGTCACTCATTTACGCCTGCCACAGTCTAAGGCAGCCTCTGTCAATGAGACTTACGATTTAAAGTGTGGTTTTGGGCTCCGGTCAATTTAAACCAGATGAAGGACATTTGGATGTAGTTTTTAACAGCTGGATTATGAGGGGTCTCAGTCATTAGTATTCCCGTCTCCTGGCTGATGTGACAGCTTCAGACCTGCAGATCAGCTTCTTGTCATTCCAGCCCCACATTGGGCCCATAAGATCATTAAACCATCTCCCAGTCACCTCAATGATTATACCCCCATCCCACCCCCACGTGAAGGGTCTCTGAAATGTCCCACATTTGCTCCTCAGTAAAGGCTGCTTTGGGAGTGGAACCTAGAATGAGATAGCGTGAAATCCAAACTTTTCTTTATTTGTTCATGGGATGCAGGCATCCCCACCCATCCCTAATTGCCCTGAGGGCAGGTAAGAGTCAGCCACATTGCTGTGGGTCAGGAGTCACATGTAAGTAAGGACAGCAGATTTCCGTCCCTAAAACATATGAGTAAAAACCTGATAGATGTTTACAACAAGCAACAATCCTTACATGGTCCCTGTTAGACCATCTTTTCAATTCCAGATATTTTGTATTGAATTTGTGCAGGGCAGGTCACGTCTTATTAGCTTGATTGAATTTTTGGAAGGTGACGAAGGTGATAAATGAGGGTAGAGCAGTGGACATTGTCAAAATGAATTTTAATCAGGCTTTCAACAAGGTCCCATATAGTAGGCTAACCCAGAAGATTAAGATGCATGGGATCCACGGTGACTTGGCTGCATGGATTCAGTATTGGCTTACCCACAGAAGACAGAGGGTAGTGGTGGAAGCGTGTTTTTCAGGCTGGAGGTCCGTGACTAGTGGTGTTCTGCGAGGATCTGTACCGGGGCCTTTTGCTGTTTGTGATATATATAAATGACTTGGATGAAAATATAGATGGGTGGGTTAGTAAGTTTGCAGATGATACAAAGGTCGGTGAAGTTGTGGACAATGTAGAAGGTTGTCAAAGGATACAGTGGGATATGGATCAGTTGCAGATATGGGCGGAAAAATGGCAGATGGAGTTCAATCTGGGTAAGTCTGAGGTGCTGCACTTTTGGAGATCAAATTTTAGGAAATGTACACAGTTAATGGCAGGACCCTGAACAGTATTGATGGACGGAGGGATCTTGGGGTTCAAGTCCGTAGCTCCCTGAAAGTGGCCTCACAAGTAGGTAGGGTGATAAAGAAGACATATGTCATGCTTGCTTTTATTGGTCAGAGAATTGAGTACAAGAGTCAGGGTGTCATGTTGCAACTTTATAAGACTTTGGTTAGGTCAGATTGAGAGCATTATGTTCAATCTATGTAACCATGTCACAGGAAGGATGTGGAGGGTTTGGAGAGGGTGCAGAAGAGGTTTACCAGGATGCCGCCTGAATTAGGAATTATAAAGAGAGGCTAGAAAAACTCAGGTTGTTTTCGCTGGAGAAGCACAGGCTGAAGGGAGAATAGAAAGAAGACTATAGAACTATGAGATGCATAGATAGGGTTGATGGTCAGAATCCTTTTCCCAGAGTTGAAATGTCTAAAACTAGGAGGCATGTATTTAAGGTGAAGAGGAAGCTCAAAGAAGACGAGAGGCGCAAGATTTTTTTTAAAACACACAGAGTGGTAGGAGTATGGAACACTGCCAAGGGTGGTGGTGGAGGCAGAAACAATAGGGACATTTAAGGGACTTTTAGACAAGCACATGGGTATAACAAGGAATGGAGGGATATGGACCAAGGGCAGGCAGAAGGGAATAGTTTAATTTGGCATAACAAGCATGGGGCTGGATGAACACAGCAGGTCAAGCAGCATCATAGGAGCAGGAAAACTTGACGTTTCGGGCCTAAACCCTTCATCAGAAATGGGGGAGGGGAAGAGAGTTCTGAAATAAATAGGGTAACCCCACTGCAAAGCCTCTTCTAAGGATGCCTACCCTGAAGAAGTTACCCTCCTCCCTCCGGACAAACCTCAGGGAATCTCTCTCCCACTGCAACTCTCTCCCCCTCTCTCCCTATCTATTTCAGAACCCTCTTCCCCTCCCCCATTTCTGATGAAGGGTTTAGGCCCGAAACGTCAAGTTTTCCTGCTCCTATGATGCTGCTTGACCTGCTGTGTTCATCCAGCCCCATGCTTGTTATCTCGGATTCTCCAGCATCTGTAGTACCTTTTATCTCTGAGTTTAATTTGGCGTCATGTTCAGCACAACTGAAGGGCTGAAGGGCCTGTTCGACGCTGTACAGTTATATGTTCTATGTTCAAATTCAAACGTCACCATCTGCCATGGTAGGATTTGAGCCCCTGTCCCCAGAACATGAGCCGGGGGTTGGGGATTACTGACTCAGTGGCAATCCCCTGGGCTCCTCCTCCAGGATTAGTATCACAGTGAGACCTCGAGTGTGTGACTCCCTGTCTCTGACTGATTCTCTGCCTTTTATTTACAGGAACTGTGAAAGCAGAAATCAGTAAGTGTCATTTTCTGGCTCACTGTTGGTCAAGTTCAGAATTAAACTCAGTGCCAAGTAATTCACAGGTAAAATTCTGTCACAAAGAACACTGACTTCAGCAATTTGCAGGGAGAGGGAGAGAGAGAACCAGACAGAACCCTCGAGTAGGACCTGTCCTGACCCTGCTCAGGGTCCATCAGAGACTGGGACAGGGATCTCCCACTGACTGGGCTGGATTGAGTGACTGAGTATGAGACAGAGTTGACAGAGAGTGTGTGAGAGAGTGTGTGTGTGAGGGAGAGAGTGTGTGTGTGAGAGAGAGAGTGTGAGTGTGAGGGAGAGTGTGTGTGTGAAGGAGAGAGAGTGTGTGAGTGAGGGGGGAGAGAGTATGTGAGTGGGAGGGGGAGAGAGTGTGTGAGTGTGAGGGAGAGTGTGCAAGTGTGAGGGAGAGTGTGTGAGTGGGAGAGAGACGGAGTCTGAGAGGGGAGAAATAGTGAGTGTGTGAGTGAGAGAGAGAGTGAGTGTGTGAGTGTGAGACAGAGGGAGAGTGTGTGAGTGAGAGGGAGG
>JAHRHZ010000042.1:773199-818752 GCA_024137785.1 Ginglymostoma cirratum | reverse complement strand
AGAGGGTGGGTGAGGGTATGGTGTGGGTGAAGGTGTGGGGGAGAGAGGGTGGGTGAGGGTATGGTGTGGGTGAAGGTGTGGGGGAGAGAGGGTGGGTGAGGGTATGGTGTGGGTGAAGGTGTGGGTGAGGGTATGGTGTGGGTGTGTGGGTGAGGTTGTGGGTGGTTGTGGGGTTTGTGGGTATTTGAGGTGCCTTGACCCCTGGCTGAGATATTATGGTTCTTTCTGGCTGTAGATTGTCTGAACTGTGTCCAGGCTGACACTAAGACTTTTCTGGGAATGGTGCTGGGGAATCTAATTGCCACAGTTTTGATCGCAGTCGCTGTTTACTGTGTGTCCGCTCCTGGGAAAACAAAGTTGCACCGAGGTAGGAACTGGAGTCCACCCTCCCCACCCCCTAGGGCGATCTTGTTGGGGAGGTTGGGGTGTATCTTTGTTGGGTGGGTGCGGAAGGAAAGGTAGGAAGTAAAGGGAGCGGGGGTGGGGGGTTAGGCGTTAGAGCGGGTGGACAGTTTGTGGGTTGGATAGGGAATGGGGAGAGGGGCCAGGGTGTGTGTTGCCTCCTTTGGGAGCTCCGAATCCTCCCGGACTCTGGGAATCTGTGACCCTTGTACAGAACCCTGCTGTCTGAGGTTGCAGGGTTCATGCAGGATTCAGTGGTCGGTAAGACGGTATTATAGTGCTATGTACTGCATTATCTCTGACACGTGTTGGGATGGCCTGAGATGGGGAAAGGTGCTATTGAAACACAGGTTTTATATTTCTGACATTTGGCTTTTCCTATGTCCCACAGCCTCGGATCGCCAGGCCCTGGTCCGGAGTGATGAGATTGGTGCTGTTTATTCCGTAAGTGATTGATGAGCGTAGAGCAGTGGATGTTGTCTACATGGATTTTAGTAAGGCTTTCAACAAGGTCCCTCATGGTAGATTAAAATGCATGGGATCCATGGTGACTTGGCTGCATGGATTCAGTATTGGTTTGCTCATAGAAGACAGAGGGTAATGGTGGAAGGGTGTTTTTCAGGCTGGAGGTCCGTGACTATTGGAGTTCCACAGGGATCTGTACTGGGACCTCAGCTGTTTGTGATATATATAAATGACTTGGATGAAAATGTAGATGGGTGGGTTAGTAAGTTTGCAGATGATACAAAGATTGGTGGAGTTGTGGATAGTGTAGAAGGTTGTCAAAGGATACAGCAGAATATAGATCAGTTGCAGATATAGGCAGAGAAATGGGCAGTTGGAGTTTAATCTGGGTAAGTATGGGGTACTGCATTTTGGGAGATCAAATTGCGTTCAGAATTGAAATGTCTAATACTAGAGGGCATGCATTTAAGGTGAAAGGGAGAAAGTTCAAAGAGGACGTGAGGGGCAAGTTTTTTTTAAAACACAGAGAGTGGTAGGAGTCTGGAATGCACTGCCAGGGGTGGTGGTGGAAGCAGATACAATAGGGATGTTTAAGGGACTTTAGATAAGCACATGGGTATGCTAGGAATGGAGGGATATGGACAAGGGCAGGCGGAAGGGATTAGTTTAATTTAGCATCACGTTTGGCACAACATTGTGGGCTGAAGGGCCCGTTCCTGTGCTGTACAGTTGTGTGTTCTGTGTTCCAGGGGAATCATCCTGACTCTGAACTCAGACGAATCAAGATGGAAAGTCCCAAGCTCCAATGGGCAGTGGGCTGTGGTCCCCATTCCATGAGGTTTCGGGGATTCTGATCAAAACTGAAACTTCTCTCACCCAGTGAGGCTTCATTTCAGGGGAAGAACACTGAGGTCAACTCCAAGTGAGAGAGGAACCAGGTTGGGTGTGGGGGTTGGGGGTTGTGGAGGGGAGGGGTAGGCCAGATGGAAAATCAGGTTGGGGGAGGAATAGGAGGACGGAGCAAGTGGAATGAGGGTGACGACGGGGATAGGGGATTGGGAGTGGGCAGTCATGGATAGGGAATGAGGAGGGGTGGGTGGGGGGAGGTGGTGGTGGGGAAAGAGAGCTGGATGGTGATGGGGGTACCCCTGGGGTGAGGGTGAACCCTGCAGTGAGTCGGGTTGTCCAGTGACAACAGGAGAGAGACCTCAGTGGGTCAACTGCAGGAATGGGTCAGTTGGATCATGCAGAATTTGTAATGCCAGGATTTTCAATTTCCTTCCCTTTTTGTTCCAGGGAATTGAACAGTCAGGCCGACAGGCATACAGTCATTTGGAATTCAAGAACAAGGAATGAATCCACTCCCACCTGGGTCAGCTTCCTGTTCAAACCTCACAGCAACTGGCAAAGCTGACTGAGCCTGGGGCAGTTGGGGGGGTGGGGGTGGGGGTGGGGCCCGGCCGGGCCCGGGCGGGTAGTGAGGGAATGGGGGGCTGAAATGGAGGGGGCAATGGGATGAAGGGAAGGGCAGGAAGGGAGGGGAGGTGGTTTATGTTCTGAAGCTGTTTGGACCTTCTGGAAATCCCATGTTGGTCTCCGAGAGTGTGGTTTCTGTGAGATCAACTGGATCCTGGGATCCAGGAGCAGGGTCAAGGATCCTTGTAGTGGTCATATCTATGTCATCCCAGGTGTCCCCTCTCCCCCAGCTCTGCCCCAGTCACTCTCTGAGGGTCTGACCCCCAGCTGTGAGCTACTTCTGGGGCCATGAGAAGCCAAGGAGCAGCTGGAACACGTCAACATTCAGTTTTCTGCTCTTGCCCCAGCTCTTCCCAACATTTCAGCAGCCAATTGCCTGGCCACATGGAGATTCAGCAAAAGATCCCAGCTCACTGTATCACTGGGATTGGGTGTCCCAGGTCCTTGTGAAATAACCCCCAGGCCCAGGGGCACATAAGGAACAGAGAGAGGGAGAGAAAGTGGTGGGTAAACAGGACTCTCTCTCTCTCTCTCTCTCTATCTATATATATCTCTCTCTCTCTCTCTATCTCTATCTCTATCTCTCTCTCTATCTCTATCTCTCTCTATCTCTATCTCTATCTCTATCTCTCTCTATCTCTCTCTCTCTATCTCTCAGTATCTCTATCTCTCTCTATCTCTATCTCTCAGTATCTCTATCTCTCTCTGTCTCTATCTATCTATCTCTATCTCTATCTCTATCTCTATCTCCCCCGCTCCTCATCCTAGAGTAGGGACCTCCAAGGACTCTGTGACTGTGAGTACTCTGTCCCTGACCCTCAGGAAGTGTTTGAGTTGTTACTGTCAGTGTGAGCTGGGAACGTATTTCAAAAATGCTCTTTGTTCTGTAATGCTCTTTATTGGGGAGGCAGAATCACAAACTCGGTCTCTCAGGTTAAAACAATCTGTCTCTATTTTTGATCATCTGTGCTTATTGCTTTAATAAATTCCTGCTGCTGTCTCTGAGTGATGTTTCCTTGGCTCTTGTATTCATATTTCTGGCCAGGCTCCAGGACGATGGTGTGAACTCAATCCTAAAGATGTCCAGCAGCTGGAGAGAGAGCCCAAACAGCATTGAGTCTCCCAGAGAGGGCCTGTGCCATTCTGTCCTAGCTCACAACAAAGGCAGCTCCAGGACTCGATCTGTTTCCAGACCAGTGGCCATTGGTGGCGGCTGCAGGGATACAGGAAGAGCTGTCACATGCAATTCTCAACGGCCAATGCCAGCCCTCACTCCTGTGACTTGGTGCCTGTCAATTCTGGCCCTGTGTCATCAGTAGATTGTGTGGGATGGGTCTGTGGTGAACGGAAGACAATCTATGCTGCTCCTCCTCTCTCGTGTTCTCTGTGATCTCCACCCTCACATCGCGTGTAGGTACCGTCTGGTATGGAGAGTCCCACTCACGCTCTGCCACCCTAGCTAGGCTCATCGACAAGCAACTAATCAGGAGGGAGAGTGTTAACAACTGCTGGCTTCTCTATGTCTATACTAACTGCAAAAGCTCTCCAAAGGCCCCCAGATCTTTTGTCCATTTACATTTTAAATAATCCTGGTTTTGCTGAACTACATTCAACTTAAGAAACAGTGCTGAGAATTGGAAATTTAAAAAGTTAATTTTTGGGATGTAAGTATCGTTGGCTGGGCCCAGCATTTATTGTCCCATCCCTAGTTGCCCCCTTGAGAAGGTGGGGGTGAGCTGCCTTCTTGAACCACTGCAGTCCACGTGCTCTAGGCTGACCTACGATGCCATTAGGGAGGGAATTCCAAGAATTTAACCCAGTGACAGTGAAGGAACGATGATATGTTTCCAAGTCAGGACAGTGAGTGGGGTCTGTTTCCTAGTGAACACATTCCTAGGGTCTTTGGATGGAAGTGGATTTACAATGTGTTTACCCTGACCTTCCCAGAGAGAGTGGTCACACCAGCAGATTCAGCAATGACGGAATTCCTCTTCATTAGATAGACTCAACAGAGGGATCATGGCACTTTTGTCACCATTATAAAAAGGAGGGCAGGAGATTAGAAGGGGAGGGGTTCGCCGGGGGCAGAGGCGGTTTGTATGGGAGGTGGAAGGGAGCCCAGCTGTGCTGTGACCTGATTCGGCTGACATGAGGTTGGTGAATAAAGCACAGAGCGACTCACCCAGCTCAAACAACAAAAACACCCATCTAAAACCAAAACTCTGAGGCACAAGGGGTTAGAAGCAGCTGGGTCTGTAATTCAAGAGAGACTGAAAGAAGAGGCTAAGCTCCTTATTACCATTGAGGATTCCTCTGAGCCCCTGTTGGAACTAGCCCAGGACCATCCTCAATAATTATACTGTCATTCTGTGGATTTCCACATTGCCAACTGCCTCATATTCCCCCATTTACACAGAATTATCCTGTTTTACAACATCATGTCCAGAACTTTCTAAAACTTGCCGCAGAGTTAAAAAATCTGTCCAACAAAAACCTCTTTTCTGCTGGCTTCTAGCGTTTGGAAACATTATTAATTAGTAAGAGTTTTTTTGTTACTAAGTTAATATTTTTCAGAATAAGACAAACCTCAGTAAAACAGCACAATTTTCTGTTAACCAGGTATCCCTCATCATTTCCATCCCCCTCCCTCTCCCTCTCTGGCCATGTCCCTCACCACCACCCTCATTTTCTTTCTGTCCCTACCTCAATGATTCCTCACTGAACCCCTCTCTCCCTTTTTAATCTTCACTGCCATTCTGTTCCCTCCATTCCTTTATGTTCTTTTATGTCCGTCCCTCCCCAGCTCTCTGTTCTATCCCATCCACTTGATCGCTCCCACCTTTTTTCTTTATAACTCCTTTTAGCAAAGTGTGCGAAATGAAAACCCACCAGAAGTCATCCTTACCACTCAGGGCATGTTCCTTGAATTGATCCCATTATCTGAAGCAAAGGGAATTCAGCTTACTATAACCCCATGTCCAGCAGCTTGTGTGTGTGCAGAATAACTTCAGGATCATCCACGACATGTTTTTTCACAAGTTTCTCTCTTACTTAGCCAAAATACTTTAAAATTAACATTATGTGGTGTTTTCATTTTTTGTTTCTCCTCAAATATGTGAGTTAGTTTTTTAGAAGAATAGAAATCTATTTAAGACCATAAGAAATAGGAGCTGGAGAAGGCCATTCAGCCTTTCAAGCCTGCTCTACCATTCAATAGGATCACAGTTGATCCAACATTCTTCACGCCCACTCTCCTGCCCTTTCCCAATAACCCTGGATTCCCCGACTGATCAAAAATCCATCTACCTCCACCTTAAATATATATAAGGATTCTGCCCCACAGCTCTCTGTGGCAAGGAGTTCTGAAGGCTCATAACCCTTTGAGAGAAGAAATTCCTTCTCATCTCAGTCTTAAATTGGTGCTCGTTTATTCTGAGGCTTTAACCTCTTCTCCCAGACTCTCCCATGAAGGGAAACATCCTCTCAGCATTTACCTTGTCAAGCCCTTCTCATTCTCCTTAATCCCAGTGAAGAGTCCCAATCTGGTTAACCTTTGCTCATAGAACAATTTCTTCATACATAAAGGGGTCATCCTAGTGAACCTTCTCTGAACTACCTCCAATGAAATGTATCCTTTCTTAAATAAGGGGAACCAAAACTGCTCTCAGTATTCCAGATTTGTCTCACCAACACCTTGTACAGTTGCAGTAAGACTTCCCTATTCTCATACTTCAACCCCCTTGAAACAAGGGCCAACATTCCATTAGCCTTCCTAATTACCTGCTGCCTCTGTGTGCCAGCTTTCTGTGTTCCATGCACAAGTTCCCCCCAAGTCCCTTTGTGTTGCAGCTTTCTGGTATTTTTTCATTTAAATAATAGTCTGTTCTTTTGTTCTCCTTTCCAAAATGAACAACTCCATGTTATCCCACACTATACCGATTTGTCAGCTTTTTGCCCACTTACTTAATCTATCACTAATTCCTGCACAACCCCACCGCTCACAGGTCACTAACTTGAAAAAGAACCCCTAATCCCCACTTACTGTTTCCTGCCCATTGACCAATTCTCTATAATGGCACCTCCACCTTCTTTCTGCCTCCCTCCCTTTTTAAAAGGGCTGTCACATTAGCAGCTTTCCAAACCTCTGGTACTTTTCCAGAATCCAATGATTTTTGGAAAATTACAACCAGTGCATCTTCTATCTTTGTAGCTACTTCTTTTAAGTACCTAAGATACAAGGCATTAAGGCGAGGGTACTTACTTGACTTTAGCCCCATTACTACTTCTCTGTGACAAAACTTCCATAGAATTCCTACAGTGTTGAAACAGGCCATTCGACCCAGAAATCAACATGCACTCTCCAAAGAGCATCCCACCCAGACTCACAACCCAACCCTACCCTCCCAGTTGGGGAACACTTCAGTTGTCAAGGACACTCAGCTCCCCATCTCAGGCAAACATCTTCCAAGGTGGCCTTCAAGACACACAGCGCAGAAACGCTGAACAGAAACTGATAGCCAAGTTCCATACCCATGAACCCATATTCAACTGTGATCTTAGGTTCATGTCACACTACATGTGACCCCACACCACATTGTTCTGTATCTGTAAAATCTTCCTTACTGCCCTGTTTTGACACCATCACCTTGATAATCCCTTTTCCTCAATTGGTTTGTACAGTTTTGGATCGTGTGTTATTTTGGTTGGACCCTTGGCATATGGACTCTTATTCCTATTTGGTGTGTCTGCAACACCATCTCATTTCTAAATTTTTGTAATTACCTTGTTGCCTCATTTAATCAGATTATAGGTCATCACTTGTTATTCAGTTGTTGACTCTTTACTTACTCCGCCTGACACTTTTGATCACTCGCAGAATCTTATTATTCAGCCTGTCGACACTTCACTCACATGATTTTTATGATTTTTTGATCTCTCTGCTTATAAATTCTGAGCCTGTGTGCTTTTCTTCACTCCACCTGACAAAGGAGCAGCACTAGGAAAGCATGTGATTTCAAATAAACCTGTCAGACTATAACCTGGTGTCATGTGATTTCTGACCTTGTTCACCCCAGTCCAACAGCAGCGCCTCCACATCATGGTTATCTTATCTTTGCAACCCTGCACCTCCCATGGCTGATGCACCAAACTCACACATCCCCAGGCACTATGGGCAATTTAATTTTCAAAGTATCTTCCACTCTAAAGACTAACGAAGAATATCTGTTTAACTCTTCTGCCTTTTTCTTGATTTTTCTTTATATTTATTCATTTTCTGGGATGTGGGTGTCGCTGGCTGGGCCCAGCATTTCTTGCCCATCCCTAGTTGCCCTTAAGAAGGTGGTGGTGAGCTGCCTTCTTGAACCGCTGCATTCTTCCTGCTGTGGGTTGACCCACAATGCCCTTGGAGAGAGAATTCCAGGAATTGGACCCGGCGACAGTGAAGGTACGGCGATATATTTCCAACTCAGGATGGAGACTGACTTGGAGGGGAACTTGCAGGGAGTGGTGTTCCCATGTATCTGCTGCCCTTGTCCCTCCAGATGGAAGTGGCCATGGGTTTGGAAAGTTCTGTCTGAGGATCTTTGGTGAATTTCTGCAGTGCATCTTGTAGATAGTACACACTGCTGCTACTGAGTGTCGGTGGTGGAGGGAGTGGATGTTTGTGGATGTGGGACCAATCAAGTGGGCTGCTTTGTCCCAGATGGTGTCAAGCTTCTTAAGTGTTGTTGGGGCTGCACTCATCCAGGCAAGTGGGGAGTATTCCAACACACTCCTGACTTGTGCCTTGTAGATGGTGGACAGGCTTTGGGGAGTCAGGAGGTGAGTTACTCGCTGCAGTATTCCCAGCTTCTGGCCTGCTCTTGTAGCCACTGTGTTAATGTGGTGAGTCCAGTTGAGTTTCTGGTCAATGATAACCCCCAGGGTGTTGATAGTGGGGGACTCAGTGATGGTAACACCATTGAATGTCAAGGGGCAGTGGTTAGATTGTCTCTTATTGGTGATGGTCATAGCCTGGCATTTGTGTGGCACGAATATCATTTACCACTTGTCAGCCCAAGCCTGGATATTGTCCAGATCTTGTTGCATGTGAACATGGACTGGTTCAGTATCTGAGGAGTCACAAATGGCACTGAACATTGTGCAATCATCGGCGAACATCCCCACTTCTGACCTTATGATGGAGGGAAAGTCATTGATGAAGCAGCTGAAGATGGTTGGGCTGAGGACACTACCCTGAGGAACTCCTGCAGAGATGTCCTGGAGCTGAGATGATTGACCTCTCACAACCACAATCATCTTCCTATGTGTCAGGTATGACTCCAACCACCGGAGAGTTTCCCCAATATCGATTGATTCCAGTTTTGTTCGGGCTCCTTGATGCCACACTCGGTTGAATGCAGCCTTGAGCTCTCACCTCACCTCTGGAATTCAGCTCTTTTGTCCATGTTTGAATCAAGGCTGTAATGAGATCAGGAGCTGAGTGGCCCTGGCAGAACCCAAACTGGGCGTCACTGAGCAGGTTATTGCTGAGCAGGTGCACTGTTACTGACACCTTCCATCACTTTACTGATGATCGAGAGGAGACTGATGGGCATTCATTGGCCGGGTTGGATTTGTCCTGCTTTTTGCATACAGAGCGTACTTAGGCAATTTTCCACATTGTCAGGTAGATGCCAGTGTTATTACTGTACTGGAACAGCTTGGCTGAGCGAGCGGTAGGTTCTGGAGCACAAGCCTTCAATACTATTGCCGAAACATTATCAGGGTCCATTTCTTGATATCACATGGAGTGAATCAAATTGGTATGACTGGTATCTGTAACGCTGTGGACCACTGGAGGAAGCCAGGACGGATCTTCCACTCCGCACTTCTGGCTGAAGATTGCTGCAAACGTTCAGCCTTATCTTTTGCACCGATGTGCTGGGCTGTTCCATCATTGAGGATGGGGATACTTGTGGAGCCTCCTCCTTCAGAGAATTGTCTAATTGTCCACCACCATTCACAACTAGATGTGGCAGGACTGCAGAACTTAAATATGATCTGTTGGTTGTGGGATCACTTAGCTCTGTCTATCACTTGCTGCTTTTGTTGTTTGGCATGCAAGTAGTCCTGTTTGGTGGCTTCACCAGGTTGATACCTCATCTTCAGGTATGCCTAATGCTGCTCCTGTCATGCCCTCCTACACTGTCCATTGAATCAGGATCGATCCCTGGCTTGATGGTAATGGTTGAGTGGGGGAGATGCCAGGCTATGAGGTTACAGATTGTGCTGGAGTACAATTCTGCTGCTGTTGATGGCCCACAGCGCCTCATGGATGCCCAGTCTTGAGTTGCTAGATCTGTGTGAAGTCTGTCCCATTTAGCACGGCGATAGTGCCACACAACACGATGGAGGCTGTTCTCAATGTGAAGGTGGGACTTTGTCTCCACAAGGACTGTGCGATGGTCACTCTTACCAATACTGTCATGGACAGATGCAACTGCAGCTGGCAGATTGGTAAGGATGAGGTCAAGTATGTATTTCCCTCTTGTTGGTTCCCTCACCACCTGCCACAGACCCAGTCTAGCAGCTATGTCCTATAGGACCTGACTAGCTCGATCAGTAATGCTGCTGCCAAGCCACTCTTGGTGGTGGACATTGAAATCTCCCACCCTGAGTACATTTTTTACCCTTGCCATTCTCAGTGCTTCCTCTAGTAGTGTTCAACATCGAGGAGTACTGATTTCATCAGCTGAGGGAGGACAGTATGTGGCAATCAGCAGGAGGTTTCCTTACCCATGTTTAACCTGAAGCCATCAGACTTCATGGGGTCCGGAGTCATGTTGAGGATTCCCAGGGCAACTCCCTCCCAACTATATCCCACTGTGCCGCCCCCTCTGCTGGGTCTGTCATAGATCATAGAATCCCTGTAGTGCGGAAGCAGGCTATTCAGCCCATCAAGTCTGCACTGGCCCTCCAAAGAGCATTCCACCCACACCCACCCCCTTCCCTGTAAGCTCACATTTCCCATGACTAATCCACCTAGCCTCCACATCTCTGTAACTATGGCCAACTTAGCATGGCCAATCACCTAACCTGCACATCTTTGGACTGTGGGAGGAAACTGGAGTATTTGGAGGAAACCCATGCAGACAAAGGGAGAATGTGCAAACTCCACACAGTCGCCTGAAGGTAGAATTGAACGTGGGTCCATGGCACTCTGAGGCAGCAGTGGTAACCACTGAGCCAGCGTGCCACCCTCACCCTGCCGGTGAGACAGGCCACAACCAGAGATGGTGATGGTGGTGTCTGGGTCATTGTCTGTAAGGTATGATTCTGTGAGTATGTCTATGTCAGGCTGTTGCTTGACTAATGAGACAGCTCTCCCAATTTTGGCACTAACCCCCAGATATTAGTGAAATGGATTGTACAAGGTCAACAAGGTTGTTTCTGTCATTGTCTTTTCCGGTGCCTAGGTCAATGCAAGGCGATCTGTCCGGTTTCATTTCTTTGACACTTTGTAGCGATTGGTACAACTGACTTTACATTTCATTATCTTTTTAGTGCTCCCTTTTTGGATTCTGAATTTAACCCCGTCTTTGGGGCTATCACTGACTTTTACCTCCTTATACACTTTGTCTTTTAACTTAATACCCTCCTTAATAAGAAGAGGTCCACTGTTTTTTGTCATTTACATAAATGATTTAATGCTAACATCGGAGGTATCTTTAGTAATATTGCAGATGACACCAACTGGAGGTGTAGTGGACAGTGAAGAGGGTTACCTCAGAGTACAACAGGATTTTGATCAGAAGGGCCAATGGGCCGAGGAATGGCAGATGAAGTTCAATTCAGATAAATGTGAGGTGTTGCATTTTGGAAAGGCAAATCAGGGCAGGACTTATGCACTTAATAGTAAGGTCCTGGGGAGTGTTGCTGAACAATGAGACCTTGGAATGTAGGTTCGTAGTTGCTTGAAAATGGATGCACAGGTAGACAGGATAGTGAAGGAAGTGTTTGCAATACTTGCCTTTATTGGTCAGTGCATTGAATATAGGAGTTGGGAGGTCACGTAGCAGTTGTACAAGGCATTAGTTAGGCCTCTTTTGAAATGCTGCATTCAATTCTGATCTCCCTGCTATAGGTAAGATGTTGTGAAACTTGAAAGATTTACAAGGATGTTGCCAGGGTTGGAGGGTTGGAGCTATAGGGAGAGGATGAATAGGCTGGGGCTATTTTCCTTGAATAGTCAAGGTATTTTCCCTAGGGTAGGGTAGTCCAAAACTAGACGGCATAGGTTTAGGGTGAGAGGAGAAAGATTTAAAAGGGACCTGGGGGGGTAACCTTTTCATGCAGAGTGTGGTGTGTGTGTGGAATGAGCTGCCAGACAAGTGATGGAAGTAGATACCATTACAATATTTAACAGGCATCTGGATGGATATGTGAATAGGAAGGGTTTAGAGGGATCGGGGCCAAATTCTGGCAAATGGGACTAGATTAATTTGGGATATCTGGTTGGCATGGATGAGTTGGGCTGAAGGGTCTTTTTCCATGCTGTACAACTCTATGACCCTATGACCCTATTAACTTCCTTAGTTAGCTACTCATAGATTCCTTCCTCTTTACTGGGATATGTTTTTGCTGACAGTCAAGAATTGTCTCCTGAAATGTCTGTCACTGCTTGCTTACTGTCTTTCCTGCTAATCTATCAACCCAGACCACTTTAACTGACTCCACCCTCATTGAATTGTAATTCCTTTTATTCAAGTTAAGCACAATTGTTTCTGACCCATGTTTCTCATTCTCAAACTGAATATTAAATTCTATCACATTATGATCAATCCTTTCTCAGGGCTCTTTTACTCAGTGGTCATTTATTAAACCTGCCTCATTCTCCATTACCAGATTCAGGATAACCTGTTCCATGTTTGGCTCCATGACATACTGCTTTTGGAAACTATCCCTAATGTACTCTGTAAATTAATTGCTGTGATACACTTTCCCATTTGATTAACCCAATCAGCATGAATGTTGATGAGAGATAGCAAGAACTGCAGATGCCGGAGTCAGAGTCAATATAGTGTGTGGCTGGAGGAACACAGGAGGTCAGGCAGCATCAGAGGGGGCAAAGAAATCGACGTTTTGGGTTGGGTCCTGATGAAGGATCAGGGCCTGAAGAAGGGTCTTGACCTGAAACATCAGCCTCCCTGCTCCTCTGATGCTGCCTGACCTGTTGTGTTTGTCCGGCTCCACACTGTATTGACAGCATGAGTGTTGAAGTCACGCATAATTATTGTTCTCTTCTTTCTACATGCTCCCATTATTTGTTAATTTATAGCCTTTTTTACAGAGAGGCTACAGTATGAGGATCTGTATACTACTCCCACCAATGTCTTCTTTCCCTTGATGTTTCTTTAGATTCTACCCAAATGGATTCTACATCATCCGAGCTTAGATCATCTCTCACAACTGTCTCATTTCACCTCTTAGAAACAGTGCTACCCCACCAGCTTTTCCACCCCTCCTATCTTTCTGAAAGGTTAAATATCCCTGAATGTTAATCCCCCAGTTTCCATCTCCTTGTAACCATGTTTCTGTAATGGCTATGAGATCACATCCATTTACCTCAATTTGTGCCATTGGTTTAACCATTTTATTCTGAAAGTTTTATACGTTAAGATATAAAACCTTTACATTTGTTCTCTTACTGAGTTTCCCTGCACTTTTATGGTTCCTTTGTACAATATGACATTTAGACACCATGTTCCTTCCTCTTATTTTCTGGTAACAATCAGCCCCCCTCACTAACAAACAATCCTCCCTTCTCCTTTACCTTTGATTATCTGATTTCTATGCCAGTGTGTGTAATCCAAGCTGTTGGTCGATAATATTTGCATCTTTCTTTAAGTTTGTTTTTGGCCATTGTTATGATCCTTGATTTTAAAGCCAAATTCATGTTACGATCTGCCTAGAGACCAGAAATTTTATTCCGAAGTAAACAAAGTGTGAGATCCAGGGAATCTGCTAAGAGAATAAAGCTATAAGACTCCACAGTTTTGAACAAACAATAATGAACCTTGCTATACAATGTTTGTACAGTAATAATCTACAGTTCATCAATATCTTATTTCTTACAACTAGAATTAACATGTAGTAAATATGGGAGTCTGTGACTGAACATTCCACAGAGCAATAAAATAACAAATGTGAACAGTACAGATCCCACAGGTTTCATGCTGGGTCATCAAATGTCCTTAAACTTGACAAAGGATCACAATCTTTTACTTATGCCGTCTGGCCTCAAAATCCCTCTCAAACCACTCCACCATGACCTGCTGCAATAACTGCTCCTGTTCTGGTTGGTCACCCTCATTTCCTGGGTCTGCACCATCCTGCACTCATGCCCATGATATCTCCAACTCCTCACTAAGGCTAGCTTCACTGAGCCAGTCCACCCAGAGGCTTTCCCAGGGTCTAAGCTGGTCCAGTTGGATCAAGTAAATATATCATTCTCTTAGCTGCACTGAACTATTAATGCTTGCAATTTCCTTCTGAGCTCCTCATAGCTCCTCACAACACAGAGCCTTTCCACTTTCACAGCTCCCAGGACTTCTTTTCAGCGCTGATTCTAACATTTAGCTGCCCACTACTTGCTAAAAACGTCCTTCTGAGTTCTGGTAGCACCGAGCCATCACTGCTCTGGACTCCAAAATCATTTTTCTACACAGTAGGTGTCATACAGCCAGTTACCACACTTCCAGTCTGGAGTATGCTTCACACTCTGTCTGTCTCTATTGCTTGTCTGTAACCTTTGAAAAACTATTTGAGATCCTGCCCTGAGAGTGACCTATCAAACAACTTGCTTTGAGTCCCTCCCCTTATTCTGGGTAGAATTGAATATCATCACCTAGTAACCTCTGGAGCTGAGTATATCATAAAGGTTCCATTCTCACAGAATGCTGGAAATGGATTACATGTTGACTAAAGTAACCAGACTGACTTGTTCTTAACTGAACTGACTACCATCTGAGACCTGTCTAACCTAAGACTATCTCCAACCTGGTTATAGGTGATGACCAGTGGAGGAGTGGGACTAGAAAAGGACACAGTGACTCCTCCAAGCTCAGATGACACACAGTTATAGATTCATAGAGATGTACAGCATGGAAACAGACCCTTCAGTCCATTCTTTAAGGTTGTAACTAATAGGACAGATAAAGGGGAGCCAATAGATGTAATGCATTTCCAAAAGGCCCTCATTAAGGTACCACACTAAGGTACCAGAAAGGATCATGGAGTTGCGTGTAATATATTGAGATGGAGGAGTATTGGTTAATGGACAGAAACTAGAGTTGAAATAAACAGAACATTTTGAAGTTGGCAGAGAGTGGAGAAGAGTTTGCCGCAAGAATCAGGTGCTGGCACCTCAATACTTTGCAACTTACATTAATAATGACGAAAGGCAGGGAATATTTTTTCAAAGTGTACTGAAAGTACCAGCAAGGTGGCCACTGAAGGAGAGACTACAGAATGATGTAGACAGGTTGTGTGAGTGTGCAACAAGATGGGAGTTCTAAACAAAATTCATTGACAGGCTATGGGCATTGCTGGCACAGCAGGCGTTTATTGCCCATCCCTAATCACTACCGAGAACGTGGTGGTGAGTTATCTTCTTAACTTGTTAAAGTCCTCCAAGTGTAAGTTCTCCCACAGTGCTGGTAGAAAATTCCAAGATTTTGATCCAATGACAGTGAAGGAATGGCGATAAAATTTCAGTTCAAGTTGTGTGTGGTTGAAAGGATCCTGCAGGGGGAGGTGCTCCCGTGTATCTTCTGTCCTTGTACTTCTAGATGGAGGTGGTCGTGGGTTTGGAAGGTGCTGTCTGAGGAGCCTTGGTTCTGAGGAATGGTCGTTGGACCCAAAATGTTAACTCTGTTTTCTCCTTCACAGATGCTGCCAGACCTGCTGAGCTTTCCCAGCAATTTTGTTTTTGTTCCTGATTTACAGCATCCGCTGTTCTTTTGGTTTTCATTGAGCCTTGGTAAATGTTTCCTGTGCACCTTGTAGATGGCACTCACTGCTGCTAGAGGTGGAGGGAGTGGATATTTGTAGACAGAGTTCCAATCAAGGGAGATGCTTTGTCCTGGATGATGTCGAGATTGTCAGGTGTTATTGAAGTTGCATTCATTCAGGGAGTATTCCATCACACTCCTGACTTGTGCCTTGTGGATGGTGGACAGGCTTTGGGGAGACAGGAGGTGAGTTACTCCCTGCAAATTCCTAGCCCCTGAACTGTTTTTGTAGCCACTGTATTTATCTGGCTGGTCTAGTTCAGTTTCTGGTCAATGGTACCCCCAAGCATGTTGATAGTGGGGGATTCAATGATGGTAGCAAAATTGAATGTCCAGGGCTGGTGAGTAGATTCTCTCTTGTCGATGATGGTCATTGCCTGGCATTAGTGTGGCATAAAAGTTACTAGTCACTTTTCCACCCAAACCTGATTATTGTCCAAAACTAACAGAAAGAAAGTTGGAGAAATTCAGCAGGTCTGACAGCATCTGTGGTGAGAAAAACAGAGTTAATGCTTTGAGTCTGCTATGACACTTCTTCAGAAATGGATATTGTCCGGGTATTGTTACATTTGGCCACGGATTGTTCTGGTATCTAAGGAGCGATGAGTGGTGCTTTATGGAGTATAATGCAGAAAGTGTGAGTTTATTAATTTGGTCAGAAGAATATAAAAGGAGAATACTTTTAAAACATCCTGAAACTTGTAAACATTGATGTCCAAAGAGATTTGAACGTTCCTCACATAAGGAACTCAAAAAGTGAGCATGGGTGGGCAGGAAATGCAAATTACAGATGGACCCTTATTGCTGGATCATTGAGTTGTAGCTGTAAATGTACAAAGACTTTGTGAGATCCAACCCAAAATGTTGTGTCCAGTTCTGATCTTGAAACTGAGGGAAGGATGGGTTTGTATTGGAGGTGAAGCTTCACTCAATTAGTCCCTGGGATGATGGAGATATCCTTTGATGAGAGGCTGAGTAAACCAGGCTGACATTCCTAGAGTTTAGCAAAATGAGAGGAGATCGTTTTGAAACAGATAAGATTCTGAGGGGACCCGACTAGATAAATATGGAGAGATTGTTCCTGTCTGCCTGGGGAGCCTTAAAACCCAGGGGAATAGTCTCCTGATAAGGGACCAATTATTTAGGGCTGAGGGAGGCAAGAAATGTCTTCATTCAGAGGATTGTGAATCTTTGGAATTTTGTATCCAGAGGGATGTGATGTTCCATTGTTGAATATTTAAAGCTGAGATCAAAAGATTTACAGTCTCTCAGGGAACTGAGGATATGGGACTGTAAAGAGTTGAGTGGAGTTCAGCCAGGAGGATATTCAGTGGGACCGAATGGTCTCCTTGTGCTCCTATTTCTTTGGGTCTTGTGGAGAGCTGCACATGCCCCAGGATCTCACATTCTTTCATACAGCTCTCTGCTTCTCTTTTCTTTAATCAGGCTGCTCTAGTCAAGCTCTTGGTAATCTCCCCTAACAGCACTCTGGGGTCCTTACATCCCAAGGGTTATAGTACCTCATAAAGGCAGCTCACCACCACCTTCTTAGGGGTAATTAGGGACTGACAATAAATGCTGGCCCAGTCAACATTGCCCACGTCCCATAAAAAAATAGTAAAATAGAACAGTCTGTAACTCACTCCTGGGCATCTATTATTCTACATAATAGGTGGTTGATTCTTAACTGCCCTCTGGGCAATTAGGGATAGGCAATAAATGCTGGCCTAGCCAGTGACACCCAGATCCCATGAGTAGATGAAAACATCTCCTTAACTAGATGCCTGTTAAATGTGATTAGATGATTCTCTTGCTCTTGGAATGTGTTGTTATATCACAGGCGTGATATAAATGCAGCTTGCAATGATAGTTGTTGAAAAGCTGGTGAGTCTGGAGAAGCTTCAAACAGAAAGGGGGTATCAGGGGAGGGAGATTAACCCGGGGAGAGGGAGATTAGTCCAGGGAGAGGGAGATTAATCCAGAGAGAGGGGTTTAACCCGGGGAGAGGGAGATTAATCCAGGGAGAGGGGTTTAACCCGGGCAGAGGGAGATTAATCCAGGGAGAGAGGTTTAACCCGGGGAGAGGGAGATTAATCCAGGGAGAGGGGTTTAACCGGGGGAGAGGGAGCTTAATCCAGGGAGAGGGGTTTAACCCGGGGAAAAGAATTTAACCCAGGGAGAGGGGTTTAACCCAGGGAGAGGGGTTTAACCCGGGGAGGCAGGGTTTAACTCAGGGAGAGGGGTTTAACCCGGAGAGGCAGGGTTTAACTGAGGGAGAGGGGTTTAATCTAGGGAGAGGGTTTAACGTGGGGAGAGAAGGGTTTAGCCCAGGGAGAGAGGTTTTAATCCAGGGAGAGGGGTTTAACCCAGGGAGAGAGGGTTTAACCTGGGGAGAGGAGTGTAACCCAGGGAGAGGGTTTAATGTGGGGAGAGAGGGGTTTAACCTGGGGAGAGAGGTGTTTAACCCGGGGAGAGAGGTGTTTAACCCGGACAGAGGGGTTTAACCCGGGGACAGGAGTTTAACCTGGGGAGAGAGGGTTTAACCTGGGAAGAGGGGTTTAGCCCAGGGAGAGGGTTTAATCTGGGGAGAGAGGGGTTTAACCCGGGGAGGGGGGTTTAACCCAGAGAGAGGGGTTTAACCCAGGGAGAGGGGTTTAACCCGGGGAGAGAGGGTTTAACCCGGGGAGAGAGGGTTTAACCCGGGGAGAGGGGTTTAACCCTGGGAGAGGAGTGTAACCCAGGGAGAGGGTTTAACGTGGGGAGAGAAGGGTTTAACCCAGGGAGAGGGTTTAATCTGGGGAGAGAGGGGTTTAACCCGGGGAGAGGAGTTTAAACTGGAGAGAGGGGTTTAACCCAGAGACAGGGGTTTAACCCGGGGAGAGGGTTTAACTTGAGGAGAGAGGGTTTAATGCAGGAGGTGTTGCTGCAGGATGCTAGAATCACTTTTCTCTCACTTTTCTTTCAGAACCTGTTGCTGCGGAATGGAGTAAGTTCTGACTGTCTACAACAAAATTCACCGATTTCTCCCATTGTAAAATTCTCCAACCAGAGGCTCCTGACTAACATCATGACACAAGAGTCCAATGATTTCTCAGCAGAGTGAATGGGATCTCTCCTGTAGTCTCTATCAGTCTCTGCCTCTGTCTGTTCAATCCCACAGACTTGGCTCTGGGAGGGAGATCACCCACATCTCATCATCCTGCTCGGAACCCTCACAGATCCTGACTCAGACTCACAGGAATCCACCAGGAATCCCTTATTGTCCTCCATCGCTGCCCTCATTACCCCCACAACCAACCCCACATCCAGCCAAACCCCACCAAAGCCCCATCTGCACCCAAGTCCCATCCCTACACAATTTGCATTCGTAACCAAACCCCAGCCCCACCCCCACCCACACTCACACCAAACCTGGGGCTTGAGGGGGTGAGGGTCCAGGAGGGGAAGTGGATGAGAGGAGAGGTTGAGGGTGGGTGTGGGTTGGGATGGTATTGAGGGTGAAGAGATGAGGTGTGAGAGATGGGTAAGGGTTGGGGAGGGAGTAGGGGTAAGGGAGCTTGTTGAGGGGTGGGTGTGAGGAGTGGTGGGGTGGGAGAAGGGCGGTGAGGGTGAGGGGACGAAGGGATGTGGAGAGAGGGTGGAAAGGGAGTTGCTGCAATGGGGCAGGTGACCCCTCGGCCAATGTTCCCGTCAGTGGCAAAATGCCTTTGGGTCAAACTTGCACCCCCCCACCCCCAGCCCTTTCATCAAGTTCCAACTGGAATCCCCAACTGTCCACCAAGATGATACTTTCATATTTTTTTCAGCGATTACTGAAGTTGACGGAGTCCTAAAGCTGAAATGTAGTTCACGGAATATTTTCAATGAAAATAAAGAAGATATGAACACCGACATGTTGATATTGTCTGATCCATCCTCTGGTATTTATGAATGCTCAGAGGTTAACATCATTGTAAGTTATTCAGGTAAGTTCCTTGGTCTATTTGATTAGTGGGCACCTCACTGAAGTCACTGAGATCACTCATATTGCTTTCCCCAGAGCTAAGTGGGATTTTGCCAAAGTCCAGGATCCTGGGGGCAGGTTGAGTGACTCTGCAAATACTGTCTATCACCTGAGAGCCCTTTTTTTTAATTTGCTTATGTGATGTGGACATTACTGGCTTCACGCTAATTACCCAGAGGGCAGTTAAGAGTCAACCACATTGCTGTGGGGCTGGAGTCATGTGTAGGACAGAGCAAGAAAACAGTGTCCTTTCTTCAAGAGCATTAGCAAACCTAATGGATTTTTACATCAATTGATAATAGTTTTGTAGTGAACATTACAGGGAGCATTTTTTTGTTGAGATATATTAATCAAACTAAAATGTCACCATCTGCCATGTTGGGATTTGAACCCACAATAGCTGAGATTCTGCATTACTAGCAGGGCCACATTGCCATTACAACAGAGTCTCTCGATAGCTGGGGAACATTAAGTGAAACTTGATGACAGTGGGGATGGGAACAGGGGAGGGAATGAAAAGAAAAGGAGGTGGTGTAGCTCTGTTTATTACAGATGTGGTCAGTATTTGTGAGAGAGGATCTCAGGTCACAAGATTAAGATGTAGAATCAGTTTGGTTGGAGCTAAGGAACAGCAAGGGGCAAGAAATGTTGGTAGGAGTGGTTTATTGACCACCAAACCATCATGGTAATGTGGGGCATGTTGTTAACCTACTCCTCACTGGGGTAGCTCACTGAAGATCAAACCTCACTTCCCAGACTTGTCACAAAAGTTAAAGTCTTCATGAAATATGCAGAATTTCCCCATTTAACTGTCTTTTAGACCCAGGTTGACAGAAAGTACAAAGCAGGTTTCTATCCTTAACAAGAATGACTATTTGTTTTAAATAAATCGATTCTAGGTAAAAAGTTATGAACTGTTGGTGTATAATTCTACCAGGTAAAACCCTATTGCCCTTATAAACTTCCTCCCTACACGTTTACTGACACAGATAGGTTAAGAAACATGGGTGTGATGGGCAGAGGGTAAGAGAGCTGGAGGCACTGACTTATTGATAAAGGAGATCATCACTGCAGTAATGAGGGAGGATGTCTTAGAAGGCTCTTGAAATGAAACCATTTGGGTAGAGCTTAGAAGCCAAAAAAGGGCGATCTCTTTCCTGTGATTATACCACAGGCCCTCCAACAGTCAGAGTGAATATAGGAGCAGATATGTAGGCAAGTCGCAGAGAGGTGAGAGAGGAATAGAGTAATGGTTTAGTTTATAATTAGGGGATTTGCTAACATTAACAGGGATCACCTTAGTGTGAAAAGATTAGATGGGGTGGAATTTTTAAAGTGCTTATGGGAGAGATTTTGTGCTAGAACGTAAATAGTCCTCTATGAGATGGAACAGTGCTAGACCTAATCCTGGAGAATGAAGCTGGTCAGGTGGTTAAAGTTTCAGTGAGTGAGCATTTCAGCAACAGTGACCCTAACTCTGTAAGTTTCAAAGTGCATGTGGAAAGTGATAAGGATAGTGCGGCAGTTTAGTCTTTAAATTAGGAGATGGCCAATTTCAACACCATTAGATAGGATTTGGCTAACTGACAGGGAGCAGCTACTTCCTGGTAAGTCTACAGCTGGAAAGTAGGAGGAGCCTTTTAATAGTGGTACAGTGATTGCTCAGGGCTAGCATGTTCCTCTAAAAGCAAGTCTAGGGAATGCTGGATGTCAAAGAATAGAAAGTTTGATAAAGAAAAAGGAGGAAGTATATGTTAAATGCAGAGCATTAATAAACAGGGGATAGCTGTACGGGCTGCTTAAAAAATTAGGAGGGCAAAATGGGGCTACAAAACATCTTTGACAGATATGATTAAGGAAAACCCCAAGGCATTTTATTAGTATATTAAAACCAAAAAAGTTACCGGGGAAAAACTGGGGTCTATAACCAAAGGGGCAATTGATGCATGGAGACAGAGGAATGGGTGAGGTCTTAAATGAATATTTTTCACTTGTATTCAAAGGAAAAGAACATTGGAGCTGGAGTTTTCAGTTGGATGCTCAGGTTCTAGAGCATGTGAAGATCAATGAGGAGATATGAGATGTGTCAGTGGCATAAATCCCCAGGGCCTAATGAGATGTATCCCAGGCTGCTAGGCAAGGGAAGAGATTACTAAGGCCCTGATGGAGATATTTAATACTTCACTTGTGGCCAGTAAAGTGCCTGATGACTGGAAGACCACTAATGTTCAAGCAGCATAGCAGGGATGGGCCAGGTAATGACAGCTGAGTTAGTCTGACATTAGTGGTAGCGAAATCATTGGAAAAAATCTGAGGGACAGGATTAATCAACACTTGGAAAGGCAAGAATTGATCAGCAATAGTCAGCATTGATTTGTTGGAGGGAGATCTTATCTGAGTAATTTAATTGCATGTTTTTTTGAAAAGGTGACTGAATGTAATTATTAGGGTAGTGCAGCTGATATGGTTTACATGGACTTCAGTAAGGCCTCTGACAAGGTCCCACGTGGAAGGCTGGCCCAAAAGATAAGAGCACATGGGATCAAAGGTAAGTTGGCAAACTGGATCCAAAATTGGCTTGGAAATAGGAGGCAAAAGGTGATGGTAGAACATTGCTTGTGATTGGAAGCCTGTGACCAGTGGTGTACCATATGACCTGGTTGAGAATATAGAAGATAAAATTAGTAAGTTTGCAGATGATATGAAAATTTGTGGTGTTGTTGATAGTGAGGAGAATGGACTCAGGCTATATTCTGATATTGATTTGCTGGTCAATTGACAGAGCAATGGCGAGTGGAATTTAATCCTGATAAGTATGAGGTGATGCATTTTGGGATATCTAATAGAGGAAGGATTTACACAAATGAATAGTAAGTCTCTAAGAGTACTGAGGAGCTAAAGACATTGGTGTGCAAGTCCATTGATGCCTGAAGGTGTCAGCACAGGTAAACAGGCTGGTGAAAGTGCCATATGGGATGCTTGCTTTCATTAGCCAGGGCAAAGCATATCGGAGCAAGGAAGCTTGTTATAACTTTATAAAACACTGGTTAGGCCACAAGTGGAATATTATATACAGTTCAGATTGCCACACTATTGGAAGAGCATGATTGCACTGGAGATAGTGCAGAGGACATTCACTGGCATGTTGCCTGAGATGAAGTCTCAATTATGGAGAAGAGACTGGATGGGCTGAGTTTGTTTTCCTTGGAGCAAAGGAGGCTGTGGGGGAATCTGACTGAGGTGTACAAAATTGTGAAATGTATAGACAGAGTAGATCATGAGAACCTTTTCTCTGTGGAAGACATGCCTAAGAGCAGAGGTCTAAGTTTAAAGTGGGGAGTAAGTGGTTTAGAAGAGATCTGAGGAAAAATGTTTTCAGCCAGAGGGTGGTAGAAATATAATACTATCTGCCTGAGAGGGTGGTGGAAGCAGGCACTCTTGTAACATTTAAGAAGCATCTGGACAATTGGTATTGTGCCAGGGCATGGTAGGCAATGGAGCAAATGCAGGTAAATTGGATTAGTATAGTTTGGTGTTTGTTGGTCAGCATGGACACAGTGCCTTTCTCATTGCATAATACCAGAGTTAAAATAACCCAATCCATGGTTGGTTCCTCAACATACTATTCAGTAAACTCCAATTTACATAAATTCTGAGTGCATCCTTTGTGCATTTCTATGAATTTTCTAATGTGGTCACCCATGATTGTTGTGTTACCCAGTTTCATTCCCCTGTAATGACTGAGAAATATCCACTAGGAAACATAATACAGTCATGGCCAGCAAGAGAACATGAAGATTATAACAAATCAATGGCAGAGGGTTTTATAAAATTGCCAGAAAAAATAGTTAGCCTGAAGGTTTGAACCATTTCCAAAATCAACCAAAGAAACACCAAGAAACTGATCAAGAAAGCAAAGATGAAGTGTGGAAGCAAACAAGCGAATTACATCAAAAAGACATTAAAAGTTTCTATAAGTATGTAAAAGGGGAAAGACCAGCAAAGCCATATGTGGGTCTGGATTTGTAATGAGGAATAAAAAAAAGGCTGAAAAATTAAACAAACACTTGGATGTCAATCTAATGAGGAAATTAAGAAAAATCTCCTAGGAATACTAGAGAGGCAAGAGACAACAAGACCGAGGGACTAAAAGAAATTAGTCTTGGTTAAAAAATAATAACAGAGAAATGCAGTGTGGAACTGGGGACACAGGCTCACAATAAAAGGTTGGCTGTTTAGGATTGAGATGTGGAATTTTGGCATGGGTAGGGGGAGGGAGATCTTTGGAATTCTCTCCCCAGACAAAACTTAGTTATAGAGTAAGTTCAAGACAGAAACTGATGGGTTCCAAACTAATCACAATCATGAAGTTATTCTGAACAAAGACATTTATGTGAATGATCAGCCGCGATCTGTTTGAATGGCAGAGTAGGTTTGATGGGCGTAAGGAGGTGAGCAGCAATGCTTTGGATGAGCTGCGCTTATTAAACAAAGAGAAGAGACTAGTAGGAGGGATTTGGAGGTTCAAAGGTATCAAAGGCATGAGGCTGCATTACCGTCTCCGAGAGGATTTTACACTATTTTAACCCTCCATGCTTACCCTCTCAGTAACCTCTCTCAGCCTCGAGACTGTCTGGAATGATCTGCAACCCCTTCCCGTCTCAGTAAGCTCCTCTCACCCCTACACCCCCTCCCTTTCTCTGACAACTCCTCCAGTCCCTACACCCCTCCCTATCTCTGACACCTCCTCAGCCCCTACACCCCTGTGCAACACAAGAGATGTGTATGAACATACAGAACAGGGAGAGATTGCATCAGGATGGATGAAGAGATTATTCGATGTGTACAAGGTCATGCTTATTTATAAATGTCCTTGCTTTAAAAAGAGTCCAAAGTTGACGTCATTGCGTGCATTCCTGCAGCATTTTAGTTGGTTCTGAGCAGTTAAGTGTTTTAAACAGTTTCTTCACTTTAAAAAAATTCCTTTATGAGCCCCTGAGTTTTTTTAAATATGAAATGTAAGCTGTGATTCACTATTTTGATGAAAGATGAGGTTTATTTGCAGAGAGCTCAGACACAGTAAGTGTCTGCTTTTTGCAGGGCAGGAGCTTTTTCTGAGTAGCCCAGAGTTAGGGCTTGCTGAGATTGCCTTCAGGTGTTGTATGAACTAACTGCTGTTTCTAAACTGTATGTAGTGCTGGGGGAGTGTGCCCATGGACAGGGTCAATCTGTTACTATCGGGATAAAGGCTTGCATTACAGAGACCCAAATGTCATGGCCCATTCCAGAGGTTAAGTGGGAGGTCATTAACACAGCTTACAGGATGGGCAATTCGATTGTGCGAGGATTTCTCTGTAGCAGGTTATAACACAATCGTCAGCACTCCAGCCTCATAAGGAGAGGTGACATTGAGGTGACATTGACTGATATTGACTTTCCAGAAGTGTCCAGTCACATGATTATGGCAGCCATTTTTGGGCTGTATCTTTTTTTTAAAATATCTATATGTATTAACAATTTTTTTTACCATTTATGACATCTGCAATTATTGAATTGTGGAATCTTGAAATTTTCATTTGATTCTCTCCATCATGGTTTTTGGATTCTAACAGCTGGACTTCCCCTCATTAAATTTCTAACTCTCTGTATCACACTGTCCTCTTTTAAGACACTCCTTACGTTGAGTCTTTTGATTAAATGTCCT
This sequence comes from Ginglymostoma cirratum, assembly GCA_024137785.1. Taxonomy (NCBI): domain Eukaryota; kingdom Metazoa; phylum Chordata; class Chondrichthyes; order Orectolobiformes; family Ginglymostomatidae; genus Ginglymostoma; species Ginglymostoma cirratum. Next base: position 793,647 of record JAHRHZ010000042.1, on the reverse strand, counting down.
GATAGTTCCTTGTACATCTTGGTATCAGTCTTGGCTTTTACGTTCCAGTGGAGAGCCTTGGTATGTTTTCCTGGATAATAGGTGCTATATCAATGCTACATGTTGCCACACAAGTCACTTCTTTGTTCCATTTCTCCCCCTCTCCCCACCCTCAGTCTGCTTGAATTGTGTGCCCATGGACTCCGGGGCAATAGCTGGGATTGTCACTGCAAGTCTCACCTTCACCATCTTGATTGCTGTTGCTGTTTATTCCGTGTCAGCCCAGGACAAAACGTGGAGTCACCAAGGTGAGTGAGATTGATAAGGAGACAATGATTTGATGACAATCTTTCCCACAGTGAGGCTGTGAGTCACTGGGGCCAGGAGCTGGGGAGGGGTGTGTTGGGGTTTGGTCACTGGGGCTTGGAGGAGTGGGTCTAGGGATCCCCCACTGTGTTCGGGTCAAGGACAGGATCAGCCCTCTGGAAAACCCTGCTCTCTCCATTCACCAATGACCAAGACACTCTTATACTGTCAGTCAGAACATGGAGGAACATCTTAAACAGGGGCTGATGCTGAAGACCTGTGGATTTTGCACTTGCCTGGGTGATTTGAGTTCCTTCTGTACTATTCCAGGCCACACCAGGTCTCAGGCTGATTGAAACACATCAGCCATTAATAAATCCAATCAGATTTTCAGGAAAAACAACTTCATCCAGAGAATGGTGATAATTGTCGAACATATTCCCACAGAGACAAAAACAGAAAGTGCTGGAGAAACTGGACAGAGACCCGAGAGACTGGGGTCATTTTCCTTCGTGCAGAGAAGGCTGAGGGGAATCTGACTGAGATGGACAAAATTATGAATGGCATAGAGAGGGTATATAGGGAGAAACATTCCCCTTAGTAGAGAGGTCAATCACCAGGAACACCATTTAGGATAAGGACCTGGTGGTTTAGAGAGGATTTAAGGAAGTAATTTTCAGCCAGAGGGTGTTGGGATTTGGAACTCATTTTGTGTAAGTGCGGCAGAGATAGAAACATTCCAAGGTATTGCGACGAGCACCCACAGTTTACATGGCTATTAGTATAGTGCTGGCAAATGGGTTGGAGAAGGTGGAGGTTTGACGACCAGTGCAGACAAGACAGGCTGAAGGGACTCTTTCCGTGCTGTAAAATCTCTATTCTCTCTAAACTTAGCATGTCTGACAGCATTGTTGGAGAGGGAAACCCAGTTAATGTTTTGAGTCCAAACACTGGATTAGAACATTAACTCTGTTTCTCTCTCCAACAATGATGCTAGACCTGCTGAGTTTCTCCAGCAATTTCTGTGTTTGTTTCAGATTTCCAGCATCTGCAGCATTTTGCTTTTAAATCCTCAGGCAGGATTGATTGAGTGAATGGAATCAATGCATTTGAAGGAAATCTGAATGAATGAGAGACAGAGAAAAGAATAAATCGATAGGCTGACAAAGGAGCAGGAGATTCAGGTGGAGTAGAAATCCAGCACAAATCCCATGTGCCCAATTAAACATGAAAGTATCAGTAATATGACCATTTGGCCCTTTGAACATGTGCTGTTCCATGGGAGAGCTGTTTGATTAGTTCTTCTGCCCCTCTTCATTCTCCATGGTCATGCTGTTTTTATTCTATTTCAATTTCCTTTGGAAGTTGTAATTGAATCTCCCAATCAGGCAGCACATTCTAGATTAGAAGAATTCACTGTGTAAAATAAATTCTCATCTGTCCCTCTCATTCCTATGTCCCTCTGGTAACTAACCATCCTGCCACTGGTCATAGTTCCTTACTGATCCTGTCAAAAAATCCTGTTGTGATTGAATAAATCAGTTAAATCTCCACTTCCCCCTCTCTGCTCTGATGAGACCGGCCCCTGTTTCTGCAGCCTTTCTCTCAATGACTGAGTCCCTCATCCCTTGGACTGTTCTGGTGAATCTCCTCCACCTTCTTTCTTCAAGATCCTTCCTGAAATGTGTCACTCAGAATTGGACACCAGTTTCCGCTGAAGTCAAACCACAAAAGATTACAAAACAACAGCACATTGTATTTATATAGCTTCTTTAACACAATAAAACATCCCACAGTTTTTCATAGAGTCATATAGCACAGAAATAGACCCTTCAGTCTAACTAGTCCACGCCAATAAAACTTGCCAAATTAAACTAGTCCCACTTACTTGTGTTTGGCCCTTATCCCTCCAAACTTTTCTTATTCATGTAGCTGTCCAAAAGCCTTTTAAATATCATAACTGCACCTGCATCTACCACATCCTCTGGCAGTTCATTCCACATACAAACCATCCTCTGTGTGGACAAGTTGCCCTTCAGGTGCCTTTGAAATCTTTCTCCTCTCACCTTAAAAATATCCCCCAAGTTTTGAACTCCCCCACCTTAGGGAAAAGACCCTTGCTGTTCACCTTATCTATGCCCCTCATGACTTTATAAACCCCTATAAGGTCACCTCTCAACCTCCTATGCTCCAGTTAAAAAAAGTCTCAGCCTATCCAGCCCCGCAGTATAACTCAAACTCTCCATTCCCAACAACATCCTGGTAAATCTTTTCTGCACCCTCTCCAATTTAATAATATCCTTCCTATAAGAGGGAGACCAGAATTGTACACAGTACTCAAAAAGTGGCCTACCAGCATCCTGTGCAACCTCAACCATGATGTCTTAAATCCCATACTCAATGGTCTGAGCAATGAAGGCAAGTGTGCTAAACATCTCCTTAACCACACTGTCTAGAAGAACATGAGCAGATATTACACCCATGACCATGCAGTTTGGCTGTTGCATCTTGAAATTTTTATTGGTTAATCATCTTTGTCCTTCACCCTATCACAGACCTTTCCTTTAGCTCTTCTTGTACCCTCCCCAGTTCTACACATTTAAAATCTCTCACTTTTGTAAATCTCTTCAGTTCTGATGAGGGTCCCTGATCTGAAACTGTGTTTCTCTATACAGTTGCTGTCAATACTGCTGCTCGATTCCAGCATTTCTAGTTTCTGTATTTGATTTCCTGTACCTGCAGGTTTTGATTTTGTGAGCAGATATTAAGTCAGATGACCCAAAGCTTGCTCAGTGAGATAGGTTTTAAGTAGTGCCCAAATGCAGGGTGGGGGAGAGGGAGTGGGGAAGGAGGAGGAGAGAGGGAGGGAGGAATGAGTAGAGAAGAAGGGAGGAGGAGAGAGGCAGAGGGAGGGAGAGGAAGTGAGAGGGAGGGGAGAAAGTGAGAAGGTGGGACGGGGCAACAGTGACAGGGAGAGAGAAGGAGGTATGAGAGGGAGTGAGAGGGAAGGAGGAAAGGGACCAAGGGGAGAGACCGGGAGAGGGAGGGAGGGAACTTCAGAGCCTGTGGTGCAGTCAGTTGAAGGTTTGGCCATCAATGGATATCTCAAGGGTACTGTAGAGCTACAGGCAACTACAGAGATCAGGAGGAGGAGGGATTTATAAAACCAGGGATGGTTTAGAAACATGATTAAAATGGAGGTGATGTTAACCAGGTGTTGGTGTAGGTGAACAATTACATGGGGATTGAGTCCATGGATATTAGTGAGTTAAGATACAGGCTGCAGTTTTGGGATGACCTCAAGTTTACAGAGTGTGTTTGTAAGGTGAAGAATAATTGAATTACTTTTATATTCTCTCTGTATATTTATAAAGTCCAATACAATTCTTCGTCTTTCATGAATATTTTCTCCTGCAGCCTCTGACAGACACCCACTGATGCGTAATGATATTAATGAGGCAGTGTATTCGGTAAGTGTCATTCACCACAAACTCACCAACCACGAGATCCTGATTCAAAGTTTACCTTTCCCAAAGACACAAGGGAGCCTGAACCCAGGAGTAGGGGCTGTCAGAATGTCTGACACCAAGCTGTGGTGGACCAGGATGGGAGTTCAGTGAGAGGGCGGAATTAGTTTGCTGATTGTTTCTTCACTCTGCCTGATTCCCAGGTCCTTTCTCTGACCTTGGTTCACACAGCTGTGTTGTGCAAGATTAGAGATCAAAGCTAAAAGAGGGATTTTAATTGCTCCAGAACTCTATTTGATATGAAGATAAACTGTAAACTTGACTGAGTGTGAGTTCTATCGATATTGTACTCCCTCAGTGTTCACCAATAGTGAGACAATGCCACAGTCAAGAGGCTCAAAGTGAGACTCACTGACTCAGGTGATATTTGTGGAAACAATGGCATTTAGGCAAAAAAATAGATGGAATGTTACCTAAAGGTCACTCAGAGACATTGTGCTAAATCCTTAAGGCCTTGGTGCTTTAAGCTTTCTTTCAAATTTGGACTTAATCATTCACAGTTCAATCTCTCTGAATGCCCGAACAGTCCTGATGTAGCTTCAAATGCCTTTAGGAACATTTGTCCGTCTGTGAATGATAGACTCAAATCTTCATTGGGGTAGTGGCAGCCTGTTCCTGTTGCCGTGACAACAAGAGCCTAGCTTCTATCGGGAAGATCCTAGACAACTTTTAGAAGAAAAGTCAAACAGATTGAAGAAATAAGAAGGGATTAAATAATCAACCATCATATTGCAACATTATAGTGAATAAATTAATTGAACTTTCAATGTTTCTAATTATTCATGCTGTGATAAATGATTTGTGGGTTTTTTTGCAGCATCTTAACAATGATAACCGGGCCATGTACAGTGAGCTGGGGACAAGGGCCAGGCGCTGAAGAAATCCGCACCCAGCAGCAAAACGGCTTTATCCCCTTAGCAACCAAATCATGGAGCTCCAACAACCAACCTGTGCTTTAGAACATTAAGATTAATAGTTTGTTGAATATTTCTCTGAGAAATTCATTTTTAATTCTTCTAATTATCTTTACTTTTGAAGTCACATTTGGCAGCACAAGCTGCCTGATTGCTGAGCTTTCTCCTGAGACGATCACGCCACTTGAGGGGACGTGTTTGAGTCTGTTCTCAATATTTGGAATCCTCGGGCCTGTGACGGAGCACAGAGTGATGGGAAAGTTTGAGAGGGAGTGTGAGGCATGACCATCAGTTAATGCCGGAAACTATCCTCTGCTCCCTTCGTCAAATAGGTTTGTGTGAAAGATCCCATTTGATTATTGGGTTTAATTGATCTTTACTTGTTTGTTATCAGTTACTACATTTAAAATTAAAAAGTTTCAAAACCAAATATGTAAAATCTGTTTACTGAATCTTGCAATTTTGTTGCACCCATAACCACCTCAGGGTGTCCCATAGTGTGCCACAGTCAATGAAATCCTTTCAGAGGCTGTCATTGTCATAGTGTAGAAAAAACAAAGAAGCACAAGAGGAACAGATCTGCCTAAAGTCCTTTAGGGAAGGAAATCTTTGCCACCCTCACCTGGTCTGGGCCTATGGGTACCTCCAGACACACAGCAAGGCAGCTGACTCATCACTGCCGTCTGAAATGGCCTAGCAAGACACTCAGTTGTACCAATCACTACAAAGTCTCAAACAAATGAAACAGGACGGGTCACCTGGCATCGACCTAGGCACCGGAAAAGACAACGGCAGAAACAGCCCTGTCAACCCTGCAAAGTCCTCCTCACTAACATCTGGGGGTTAGTGCCAAAATTGGGAGAGCTGTCTCACAGACTAGTCAAGCAACAGCCTGATATAGTCATAGTCACAGAATCAACCCTGACAGACAATGTCCCAGACACCACCATCACCATCCCTGGATATGTCATGTCTTACTGGCAGGACCCCATGAAGTCTCATGGCATCTGTGGAGTCATGGACAGGAAAACCTCCTGCTGACTATCACTTACTGTCATCCCCATCGTCAGCTGATGGACCAGTGCTCCTCTATGTTGAGCACCAACTGGATGAAACCCTTGGGGGTTAACGTTCATGTTTCATTGGCTCCATCCATTTTACTAATGGCATACATGGCCTTTAGGTGGAAACAGGAAGTTCTATTTGAGCCATCAGAGGGAGATGGATTTGTAATAACTCCATCAGGTCTCAGTGATTGTGCATTTCCAAAAGTAGCTGTTCATGTCACTACTCTACATAAACCTCTTGTTATCTTAAGACAAGTGTTGTCTCCTGTATCACTAATCACTGCATAGGACTAAGGCAAAGTAAAGGGAAAGGAGGACTGGGGACAGTGAATGATCACAAATAACAAACTACAGATGCTGCTGATCTGACAAAAAACCAGAAATTGCTGGAGAAGCTCAGCACATCTGGCAGCATCTGTGGGAAAGAAGGGTCACTTTTCAAAATATTAATGTTGCTTTCTCTCCACTGATGCTGCAAGACCTGCTGAGTTTCTCCAGCAATTTCTGCTCAAATAACCCTCACCCAGTCCCACTTCCTGGAGGAGGTGACAAATAACACATCATACCAGGGTTGGCATTTGGGAAAATACCACAGCAATGACATTGGTTGAGGTGTGTGTTAATGGTCCATCAGAAGGAATAGATGGGGCTGAGCGGGTCCACTTGATCTCATGACTCTCAGTAACCCTCACTCTTGGTGACCCTCTCTTTTTCTCTGACCCTTAATCTCTGACTCCGGCCCTTAGGGTTCCTGTCTGTAGGGCCTGTCACGGGAATCTGAGACCAGGACCTGCAGCATATTAGCAGTAGCAGCTGAGAGTGGAGCTGGGCCTGTGATAGCGAGCACTGTGACTGATAACCCTGTGGGACAAGCCACAAAGCTCAGAGAACACACAGCTCTGCTGCAAACTTTGCAGCAACAAACCACAGTACAGTCTGCACCCCGCTCTCTGCAAACACTCTGCAGCCCACACCCTGCAAATGAACACAGCAGCATCGAGAGCACTGCAGGTTAACCCATAGCTGCTGGGTCATCCATTTACAACACATGAAACTGCACTTAATCTATCACTCTGTATCTAACCCCATGCTGTCCCTGTCCTGGGACTGTTAAATGGGGACAGTGTAGAAGCAGCTTTACTCTGTATCTGATATGAGTTACCTCCCAGCCAGAGACAGAACAACAGTTGGACAGGCAAAGGAATGGGTAAAGATCAGCCTTGGGGAATTGTAGCTGCTATTCAGTTATTGTTGTTGTCATTCTGTGCGTTCTATCTCCACTTATTGTCTGCTCCTCTCACTTCCTTCCACCTCTATCTTCTGTAAATACCATCCTATTTCCTAGCCACCATCAGTTCTGAGGATGGATCACAGGACCTGAAACATTGACTCTGCTCTCTCTCCACAGCTGCTGCCTGACCTGCTGAGTTTTCCCAGCTATTTCTGTTTCTGTTTAAAACAGTGCTCATCCTGTCAGCAATGGTTCAGCTTGTCGAGCTAAGTTGTTAAACAATGAGAAATTTAGAGAAATAATTGATGACAAGGATGTAATTATTCCTGGGCACTATGAGTGAGTTTGTGTTGATTATGTTCCAAGGAGTCAATGGAACATGATGTGGGTGTAGATGCCATTCTGCCTCAGAGATTCAGGTGTTCACTGTGCCCCACAAACATTCATCACGCAGGGGTTATCCTGATTAATCTTGAGCCCTTGCACAGATTCACAGGCTAGCTGTCTGTGCCTTCAGCATCGCTGTGTCCCTTGCATCTTGGTGGGATATTTTTGGTTATTGGGGCTTGGTTGCCCTTGAAAACAATTTGCCAGGTTTCTCTCTCTGACCAAACTAAACAAATCTTCTCTGGCTGTTCTTCAATTTGGTCTGACCATCGCTGGATAATAGTCTTTTGCAAATTTTTGCAGTTGTTCACCTTCAACAATTGCTGACTGTAACTTCACATAGGCTCTAACCAAAATGTACCAGATCAACTTTGAGAAAGCCCTCGACTTTATCACCTGGAGATCACCGAGTGGATCAAGATGATTATCTTGGTCCTTGTGTGGGATGAGTAATCTGGCCAGCGGCTCAGATGGAATCACCCTGGGAGATGGCTTCTCTCCCACTTTGAAATCATATCTTTGCAGATCATTGACTGACTTTATTGCATCATGCGGTTTGTTTTGCTAATGAGTGTGTTCTGTTTTTGTTACCCATTCCAGGATGTGGGGTCAATGGCTGGGCCAACATTTATTGCCTGTCCCTGGCAGCACAGGGGCAGTTTAAAGTCAACCACATCATTACAGGTTTGTGGCCGAGACCAGGTAAGGACGGATTCCCTAAAGGATATTAGTGAACCAAATAGGTTTTTATGACCATTGACGATGCTTACACAGTCGTCACTGGCTAGCTTTTCATCCCAAACTTTTATTAAAAATAAATTTCACTGCCTGGTGGGAGAATGAAGTGAGAGAGGTTCAGAGAAACGTCTGTAGCTGGTCATGTGAATTATTTCAACACAAGTGAATGATGAGGCAGTGAGTGAACACTCAGTGAATTGCTGCCTGTGGCACCAGCTCGAAATGAGGTCAGAGCAGACAGGCCTTTGAGAAGCTCACACACACCTGGATGTGATGGTGGCTTCTTTCTGTTTTTGCAATGGCTGATTGCACACAGCAATATGTAACAATCTCTCAGGCTGTCAGTCAGTGATAGGGATTACCCACATTCTACCTGTTAATATCTAACTGTGACTTATCTGGGGAGAACAGTACTGCCACCAAACCTTGTTTCTGGTCTAAGCACCTATTTGGTTTATAATGAAAGAGGAAGAATGACAAATGAGTCTTAACAAGTTGTAGTTTATTGCATTAGGAACAAGCTACATGAACTAGTCAGACATCAATGCTGAAACTTTTGGGACACATCTGGCCCCTTTGAGATCCAGAGTGATTCCCCCAAATTCCCCATCCAAATTCAGATTGAGTGCAGCTTAATCAGCCTCCAACACTAACCCTAATACAACATCCTCCCCAGTAATTAAATCAGAATATACGCAGATACAACCTTTGGGATGTGAATATCTCTAGCTAGGAATTTATTGCCATCCCTAAATATTCAGGAACAGCTAACTTCTCAAACCTCCCAAAGGAGCTGGTCAGTAAGATGGCCTGTTCCCAGATAAAATTTCCCAAATTTATTCCAGTTCCAGATAGGATAGACCAAATAATCCTGGGTAAGGAGAAATGAAGTGGTTCCTGTTTGTTATTCATCTGCTCCCTCAGTGAGTTGCACCAAGGTTAACTAAAAAATAGATACCTTACCTTAAGGATACTTCTCCCTCAGACTGAATGAATTTATATTTTAAAAGAAACAAATTTAATCAGGATTTTGAGTTCATGGAAGAATGACGTTTTAGTCAGCCAAAGGGCAATAATATTGCAACATACAAATTAAAAATGAAAAAATTAGTTCAAAAAAGACAAAAGCTCAAGGTATACAGATCAGTCTCAGGGTTGTTTGTGAAGAGTAAATGGTGGAACATTGATAGTCGAGCAGTTGATTTTGAGATTCCTGGCTGGCAGGTCAGTCAAAATTATTTTGTCCACTTTAATTTTGACTGGCTTCTATTTCTCAGAGTGAGAGAAGAATACTTTACATACACCTATAGATGGGTAATTCAGCCCATTAGCGCATGAGCTCCTCAGGCTACCAGGTCACAAAGATCTGTCCTTGTACACACTTAAAAGGGGACGACGTAACATGACTCTCACCCAGAATGCTCTCTTTTCTCCCATCACAATCTGAAACACCCACCTACGATTACAGTTCAATCTGATGTGCAAATTTCCCTTTGAAGATTCTTTGACATTTTCAAGTGTGATATTCTAGCGTCTCTCTCCAGAATGCCTGAGTTCACATCTGCAGGTCGAATGATATTTGTATTTCTTCTTGTTAAAATACACACATTGTGATTAGAAGCACAATAGTTTCATAGGGGATGATCTAGGGGTATGATCCATGGTGTACGTGTAATGTCACGGGACAAGTAATCCAGAGACACAGGTGAATATTCTTGGGACAGGGGTCAAATCCTACCACAGCAGCTGGTGGAATTCAACTTCAATTAATAAAACCTGAAATTAATTACTTGCCTAATTGTGACCACAGAACTATCATTGATTGTTGTAAAAACTCTGCTTGTTCAATATGTCCTTCAGGGAAGGAAATCAGCCTCCTTACATGTGACTCCAGACACACAACAACGTGGTTAACTCTGAAACACTCTCTGAAATGGCCCAGCAAGCTGCTTTGTTGTATTAAATGGCTATGGAGCCTAAAATAGGATTGACCTGGCTGAATCACCTGACGTGAACGAACTCAATGGTTATGGTAACAGCAAACCCAGCCAGGTCGATCATGCAAAGTCCTCCTTACTGAAAATACATGCTAAAAGTAGAAGAGCTATCTTACAGTTGAGACAATCAATACCCTGACATACTCACAAAATCATACCTTACAGACAACAGGGAGACGATGGCCTTTGGTATTATCACTGGACTGTTAATCCAGAGACCCAGATAATGTTCTGGGGACCCGGGATCGAAACCCGCCACAGCAGATGGTGGAATTTGAATTCAATAAATAGCTGGAATTAAGAATCGTTAATGTTGACCATGAATCCAATGTTGATTGTTGGAAAAACCCATCTGGTTCACTACTGTCCTTTAGGGAAGGAAACTGCCATCCTTACCTGGTCTGGTCTACTTGTGACTCTTAACTGCCGTCTGGGCAATTGGGGATGGGCAATAAATGTTGCCTGGCCAGCCACACCCTCATCTGCGAATGAATAAATTTAAAAAAAGACAATGACCCAGACACCACTATCGCCATCCCTGGATATGCCCTGTTCCACCAACAGGACAGATCCAGCAGTCGCGTGGTATGCAGTTGGGAGGGAGTTGCTCTGGAGTCCTCAACATTGACTCTGGATCCCATGAAGTCTGATGGCTTCAGGTTAAACATGGGAAAGGAAACCTCCTGCTGATTACCACATATCGTCCTCCATCAGCTGATAAATCTGTACTCCTCAATATTGAACAACACTTGGAGGAAGCACTGAGGATGGCAAGGGCACAAAATGTACTCTGGGTGGGGGATTTCAATGTCCACCACCAAGAGTGGCTCAGCAGCAGCATTACTGATCAAGCTGGTCAGGTCCTATAGGACATAGCTGCTAGACTGGGTCTGCGGCAGGTGGTGAGGGAACCAACAAGAGGGAAATACATATTTGACCTCATCCTTACCAATCTGCCAGCTGCAGTTGCATCTGTCCATGACAGTATTGGTAAGAGTGACCATCGCACAGTCCTTGTGGAGACAATGTCCCGCCTTCACACTGAGAACAACCTCCATCGTGTTGTGTGGCACTTATCACCGTGCTAAATGGGACAGACTTCACACAGATCTAGCAACTTATGACTGGGCATCCATGAGGCGCTGTGGGCCATCAACAGCAGCAGAATTGTACTCCAGCACAATCTGTAACCCCATGGCCTGGCATCTCCCCCACTCAACCATTACCATCAAGCCTGGGGATCAACCCTGGTTCAACGGGCAGTGCAGGAGGGCATGACAGGAGCAGCATTAGGCATAGGTGAAGGGGAGGTGTCAACCTGGTGAAGCCACCAAACAGGACTCAGGTCTGCTGTAACACAATAGTTGCGTTCCTATGCAACATTGCATTATAGAAAATTGCCCTATAGAAATAACAGGGAAAAGTGGGGTTAGGAGCAGACTACCAAAAAAAAAATCATTCAAAATCGCTCAAAAAAAATCACTCAACAGCCTAACACAAAGGATAGCACACTTTTTATAAATGTTTAATTCATATCTAATAATGAAATAAAAGTAAATTTAACACTTTACCTTGAAAACATAGGGGAGGAGGTTGTACTGTACCTCTCACAGAAAGCACTTGACAACAAAGCCCATGAAATGATCATGTGATACTGGTGCAGAGACTCTTTCAGCACTAACATTGTACATATTCACAACAAAGCCCATGAAACCATCATGTGACATCTACACACACTCCTCAGCACACCAACGGAATTGTGTTATATCCAACACAAGTTTGCACTTTAGAAATATCATTCCCATATTCGTCAATCGCATTACAGCCCATTCGCAATGCCGGAACACACATTATAGCAGAACTGCCTGTCAGTGCGCGTCAAACAGCATAAGCAGCGAGTGACAGACAGAACTAACTGATCGCACAATCAACAAATTTATATCTAAGCTCTGCAGTCCCAACACATCCAATGGTGAATGGGCATGGACAATTAAACAACTCACTGAAGGAGGAGGTTTCACAAATATCCCCATCCTCAATTTCACAGAAATCTTCAACTGGAAGCACTATGAGGCTAATCCATCTCGGCCTCCTCCAGTGGTCTCCAGTATTACAGATACAAATTTTCAGCTGATTCAATTCACTCCACATGACAGCAAGAAACAGTTGGAGACACTGGATACTGCAAAGGCTACGGGACCTGACAACATCCCGGCAATAGTACTGAAGACTTGTGCTCCAGAACTTGCTGCTCCTTGAGCCAAGCTGTTCCAGTACAGTTACAACACTGGTATCTACCCAACAATGTGGAAAATTGCCCAAGTATGTCCTGTACATAAAAAGCAGGACAAATCCAACCCGGTCAATTACCACCCCAACAGTCTACTCTCGGTCATCAGTAAAGTGATGGAAGATGTCAGTAACAGTGCACCTGCTCAGCAATAACCTGCTCAGTGACGCCCAGTCTGAGTTCTGCCAGAGCCACTCAGCTCTGACCTCATTACAGCCTTGGTTCACACATGGTCAAAAAACCTGAATTCCAGAGGTGAGGTCAGAGTGACAGCCCTTGTCAACAAGTCTGCTTTGAACCAAATATGGCATCAAGGAGCCCCAGCAAAACTGGAATTAATTGGAATCAGCAAGAAACCTCTTTGGTATTTGGAGTCATGCCTTGCACACAGGAAGATTATGTGGCTGGTGGGGATCAGTCTTGGTTCAAGAAGGCAGCTCACCACCACTTGCCTAAAGGCAGTTAGGGATCAGGATGTGAAAGGCCTGGAGGGGAACTCGCAGGGCATAGCCTTCCCATGTATCTGCTGCCCTTGTACTTCTAGGTGGAAGTGGTTGTGGATTTGACAGGTGCTATTTGAGGATCTTTGCTGAATTTCTGCAGTGCATCTTGTAGACAGTACACACTACTGGTACTGTGAAGGGAATGTGTATGGAGCAACATGATGGAGGCCCTGATAAATGGAATTGCTTTAATTTGGAAGGTGTTGGGTTTATTACGTGTCGCTCTGAAGTGAGCACTGACTGTTCCCTCACCTCCTGATCCAGGGCTTGTTGCTGACAAGAGGCTTTGAGGTGGTCAATAACTGAGGCACTTGTTAGTGTCTCTAGCCTCTGAACTAATTCCCAGCTACATGGGTCCCATTAAACCCACGGCCATTGATGACTCTTAAGATGTCAATAATTGGGATTTGCTGATGGGTGGCTACAAGCAGACAGGAAGTGAGCAGACTTCCTGTTGTTCAGGGCCTGACACCTTCTCACTCCATCAACAAGAAAAACAACTCTGCTGATTAGTTATTCTTTCAACAAATTGCTAAACATTGTTAACTAAAGGACACGGCTGATAGACTGGACAACTGAGCATCACAAAAACACTTTCAAACAAACACAGCCTGAGAAACAGAGAAAGATGAAACAACAGAGAAATTGTTGGAGAAACTCAGCAGGTCTGGCAGCATCTGTGAAGAGAGCGACAGAGTTAATATTTCAGGTCCTGGCAGATTGGCTGAGATTTTCCAGCAATTCCAGTCATTGTTCCAGATTCCGAGCATCTTCAGTTCTTTATTAAAACTGATTCAGATATTTGGTTGGGCAGCATCAGAAGAGCAGGAAAGCTGATGTTTTGGGTCGGGATGCTTCTTCAGAAAATGAGTCCCGACCCGAAACGTCAGCTTTCCTGCTCCTCTGATGCTGCCTGGCCTGCTGCGTTCTTCCAGCTCCACACTGTGTCATCTCAAACTCCGGCATTGGCAGTTCATACTATCTCAGATACTTAGTTGGTTGCTGCGGACCAGGTTTGCCTTGGGCACATTGTCTGATTGAAGGTTTGTGTCTAATGGGGAAGATTGTGAATGTGCATTAACACTATCACATGGCTCTCCCAGTGAGCACAGTGGGACTGGGACATTGAGTAAAAGCTGAACCTTCACAGGATACAATGCCATCAGACTGATTCATCGACAGTGTCAGCTACTTTTTTAAGAAAGCAAATGGAGTGTTGGCTTTAAAAACAAACATAAAGGTCAAAATCAAAGGCATTTTAACTTAAACTAGTATAAACACTGGTTAGAGTCCAGCTGGGAGTCTCTATCGTGGGCACCACACCTGGATCAAGGAGATTTACAAAGATGGTTCCAGGGTGAGGGACTTCAGGGAATGTGTAGACAGTGGAGAAGCTGGGATTGCTCTCCGTGGAGAAGAGAGGGGTAAGAGGAAATTTTGTTGAGATATCTAATAGCATAAGAGTTTCTCACCAATGTCTCTCATTCTTACTGTAAATGTACCAGCATCAGTGATATCCCACGGTCAAATGACTTACTACTAGTCAGAAGAAAACAGTCCCAACAAAGTACAAAGCACTTCCTTCAGGCAAGTCGAGGAGTTTAAGACAAATTTGTGTTTATATTGTTGGGTACTTGTGGGGAGGACAGTGAGAGATATCAGGGAGGTCTAAGAGATCCAGAAGATCCAAGAGGTCCAGGAGATCCAGGAAGTCTAGGAGATCCAGGAGTTGTAGAAGACCCAGGAAATCCATTTCTCACTCCCTCCTCACTCAGATTTATCGCTGCAATTTGTCATAAACATCTCGCTGTCCACTTTTGATTGGCTGGAAAACAAAAATGTCACAAGAGGAAAAGGGAATCAGTTTTAGAAATAACATTGAACGTAAACCATGACAGTGAATGAAACTGAGCAAGGACGGATGTGGGGTGCTCTGAAGAGATGATCGAATGTAGGAAATATGGTGGAAAATCTGTGGGGATCACATGTTTGTTACAGCCAATCTTGCCTTAGTCCAGAACATCCCTGAGTGCTGCCCCCTTCCAATTGCACCCCACACCCTGTGTGGTCTCCATTCTCCCTGGGACACTTTTGCATTCACTCCCTCTTCCCAGAACGCCCGTGGGTGCTCAGTGTCTTTCTGCATCTGCAACTGCAACAAGCCCCATTCACCATGACTGCTCAATAAGGCACATTGTCCTGCTGCCCACTGAAAACTAGAGGGCATAGGTTTAAGGTGAGAGAGGAAAGATTTAACAGGGACCCGAGGGGTAGCTTTTTCACACAGAGGGTGGTGCATGTATGGAACGATCCATGAGAGGAAGTGGTGGAGGCTGGTACAATTATAACATTTAAAAAGCATCTGGATAGGTACATGAATAGGAAGGGTTTAAAGGGATATGGGCCAATGGGACTAGGTCAGACTGGGATGTCTGGTTGGTGCAGAGAGTTGAACTGAAGGGTCTGTTTCCGTGCTGTATGACTCTCTGACTCTATGACTCTGCATCTCTGACTCCCAGACCAGCAAAACTGCGGTTTTAAAATTCTAGTCCTTGTTTTCAAATTCCACTATTTCTAAGTAATCCCATTGAGATCCATGACCCATGGAGTGCTCTGTCTTGCTGCTCTAATGGCACCACCCTCTGAGCCCCTAAACCGAGGAATTCCCTCTGGTCCCTCTCAAAATCTCTGCCTCATCTGTGACCATTCTTAAAACCAACCACTTTGACGAAGAATCTCATCGCCTGACTTGGTTTTAGTTAAGAGTCATTCCTGTGAACCTCCTCGGGGATGTTTTATTACGTTCCAGGCGCTATATAAATTTCAGTGGCTTTTGTTGGTGTTGAGAGCCAAAGTCCAGCCAATCGGTGTGTATATTGGTGGAACAATAAATATTCCCACCAAAATAATGGGGAGATCTCATGGAATCATAAAGTACAGAAGGGGACTTTCGGCCATCAAGTCTGCCTGAGTTTCTCCACAACGTGGATCCAGAATTCCTACATTCACTATTCGGGCTGGGAACAGCAACATCTTTAACACTATTCCAAAAGACTGAGCTGTGGGTCTGAAGTGGGAGCATGAAAACTGACTGAACCTGTTTGTTGGAAATGTGGCCACAGAAAGGGTTTGTGGCAGACTGTTATGTGGGGATTGCTGGAGGGCAGTGAGAGAGAAGGGTTTGTTGGAGATCAGAAGGTTGATGCTGGGCAGACTTAGCGGATATAATGACTGCTATAATGGTCCAAACTGTGGAGAATGATTCAAAGTCTTTACCGCGTAATGAGATTGTTGATGGGAAGCTGTCACATTGGCACTTCGACCTGCCGGAGTCTCCATGGGCTCAAACTGCGGATGGCGGAATTCTGTAAACAGAACAGAAGCACTTCAGAAAACGGGAGGCACCTGCGAACGGAACCCATGCCCATGGGTCACAGCTTCGCCACAGAGATACAACCCACTGGCAATCATACAGGCACTGAGCCTCTACCTCAGTGTGGATGCTAGCCCTGACCATCTGTCATGGCCAACATGAAGGAGTGCTCATCCACCTCCTACACTGTCCCCCCCATCAGGGGCAGCACGGCGTCAGATACAGAGTAAAGCTTCCACTACACTGTCCCCCCCATCAGGGGCAGCATGGGGGTTAGATACAGAGTAAAGCTCCCTCTACACTGTCCCCCCATCAGGAGCAGCATGGGGTTAGATACAGAGTAAAGCTCCCTCTACATTGTCCCCACTATCAAACACTCCCAGGGACAGGGACAGCACGGGGTTAGATACAGAGTAAAGCTCCCTCTACATTGTCCCCACTATCAAACACTCCCAGGGACAGGGACAGCACGGGATTAGATACAGGGTAAAGCTCCCTCTATGCTGTCTCCCCCATCAAACTCTCCCAGGGTTAGGGGCAGCATGGTGTCAGACACAGGGTAAAGCTCCCTTTACACTGTCCCCCCATCAAACATTCCCAGGGTCAGGAGTTAGATACAGACTAAAGCTGCCTCTACATTGTCCCCACCATCAAACACTCCCAGGGTCAGGGGCAGCACGGAGTTAGATACAGGATAAAGCTCCCTCTACATGTTCCCCCCATCAAACACTCCCAGGGTCAGGGGCAGCACGGAGTTAGATACAGAGTAAAGCTTCCTCTACACTGTCCCCCCATCAAACACTCCCAGGGTCAGGGGCAGCACGGAGTTAGATACAGAGTAAAGCTCCCTCTACACTGTCACCCTCCCCCCCACCATCAAACACTCCCAGGGACAGGGACAGTATGATACCGTGCAGTTTGGGGACAGGTTGCATTCCGTGACCCTGTTGATAGCTGGTTTCTGGTTGACTGGGCGCTGTGGTTATGGGGCAGGTTTCTCTCATTGGATGAACCGTGGGCTGTTCCTGCAGGTCACTAGTCAGTGTCAGTGAAAGATTCTCCGCTTCAAACTCTTTTGGCAAATTTTGCAGCTTGGTTCAGAAAAGCACGACCAGCAGCTTGATTGACAACAGATTAAAATAAAATCCCACCTTTCGAGTTTCCTCCTCGCTTCTTGGCAAAACAATAAACGCCCATGACCACCAAGAGGGTAAATAACATGTCTCCACAAATGATCCCAATCACCGTGCCCGGATCGAGGTTAATACAGTCATTACAAACTGGGAAAGAGAGAGAGAGAGAGAGTTCTATCACAAGGCTGTTTACACTTCACTAGAATATCAGATATTCCGGAACTGACACTGAAAGTCGCATTTAGCCCACCCTGTCCCTCGTTCCTTACAGTGTTCCCTCTCTTGCTGAGGTACCAGTTCCTTCCTGCCTCTTTCTAAACAAGCACTTCCACTCAGCAGAGGCCAGAACAAGGGGACTGTAGCAATGTCTGCATTACTCTGAAGATACATGTTCTGAGAACCTCTGAACATTTCATTCAGGGACTGACAGGGGATGAGGGACATGAGCAGAGTTCAAATCTGATTCGATCTGAAACTTTGTTTTCCAACAAGACTGTAGAAAGCTGCTACCACTTTTAATCCCCTCTCACGCTCCCTCCAAACTATTTTTATAAACATAGACATTTTCAGCAGTTACCTTTCACATTGATATAAAAATGATGTTTTATTCCACCAGCTTCACAATAGACGTGGCCCTGTGCGATACCTTTGCGGAACTCTAACTGGTGCACTAATTCGCTGCCAAGCTCTTGATGTCGATCCGCGTCTTTCCAGGAAATTGTACCACCCTCCGATGGGCAAGTTAAATTCAGTGCCTGCTCATCGTATGCCACGTATCCTATGAGGAGAAGCAAAGTCTCAATCGGAAATCTTGTTCAAGCCTGTAACATTAGACTGTTGTTAAATTCTTTCAGAATTGTTTTTAAATTTCAGAAATCAGGATGA
The DNA here is from genome assembly GCA_024137785.1 of Ginglymostoma cirratum. NCBI lineage: Eukaryota > Metazoa > Chordata > Chondrichthyes > Orectolobiformes > Ginglymostomatidae > Ginglymostoma > Ginglymostoma cirratum. Next base: position 775,317 of record JAHRHZ010000042.1, on the reverse strand, counting down.
AAAGTTGTAAATTTTTCTCACCATTTACACTTTCTGCGACCCCTGTAAGAGACAGAAACAACTTCAGTCACATTCCTATATTCCACTCACACTCGCATATTCCTTATTTAAAAGCTATCACTTCAGTTTCATTTCTGTTCTTGTCGCTGTCCATCTTGGGTGAAAGCTGCTGTGGGGATTTTCCTCTTGGTTACGGCCAGGGTATCTGCCGGTGTCTGTGTTAAAGGCATTGGGGCTGGTTAGCTCAGTTGGCTGGATACCATGAGCGTGTGTTGAGTTCCTGCATTGGCCGAGGTTAGCACGAAGGATTTTACTTTTACAGTGCCCATCATCAAACCGACAGAACACAGCGCAGAGCAGCTCCAGGGAGGTCAGCAGCGGGGAGGCGATGGCCTAATGGTAATATCACTGGACCATTAATGCAGGGGAAACCCAGATAACGTTCTGGGGACCTACTAAGAATCTAAGAATCTAATGATGACCATGAATGCATTATCGGGGGAAAAGCCCATCTGGTTCGCTAATGTCCTTTAGGGAAGGAAACGGCCATCCTTACCTGGTCTGGCCTACATGTGACTCCAGACCCACAGCAATGCGGTTGACTCTTCCCTGCCCCCTGGCAATTAAGGATGGGCAATAAATGCTGCCTGGCCAGCGACGCCCTCATCCCGTGAATGAATAAAGCATAAGAAAAAATCCTTAAAACAACTCAACAAAATGACAATGTCACAAAGTGACTTGTTCTGTTCATTTGTCATTTTTTTTCTAATCATACTTTGTATCTTAACTATCTTCTGAAAAATTCCAATAACGTCGGTAAATCTCTCAGTTTAAAATTAAAACTATGTACAGATCATAGAAATGAATAACAACTTTTATTCACGACATTTCGGGAATGAACAAAGTTAGAAGCAGAGCAGATTGGTTAAGTGGCCTGTCGCTGGACGTTCCATATTTCAACAGAAAAAAAAGGACCTCCATTATTAAAATCTCAAAGTGAAAAATATTAAACTCGAAAGTAAAACAAGTTAAATTAAACATATTCCAGAAAATGTAAATTAATTTTATTTATTTATGAATAATAAAGGAATTAGAGACATTTTTCAGAAAGTGTAAATTATTTACGAATAAAAAAGGAATTAGAGACGAAGAGGGCTTATGAAAAAAATACTGGTGGGTAATGTTGAAGAAAATCGAAAATGTTTTATAAGAAAACTCAGGACAAGAGAATTACCAGGGAAAGAGTGGAGCCCATTACAGACCAAAGTGGCAGTCATAGCTGAGATTTTAAATAAGTAGTTTGTGTCTGTGTGCACCTTTAAAAAGAATGACAATGGTACAGAAATCAGGGAGAGGGACTGTGATATACCTGAACAAACTAGCACTGAGAGGGAAAAGGAATTATCAGTTTTAGCAGGCTTGAGTGTGGATAAAGCACCAAGCCCAGATGAGATGTATCCTGGCTGCTGTGGGAGGCAAGGGAGGGAGATTGCCATTAGTTTTCACATCCTCTCTGGTCCCAGAGAACTGGAGGACATCTCATGCGGTACCATTATTCAAGAAGGCTGGTAGGGATAAACCAGGAAAATAATGGCCAGTGAGTCTACAATGTGTGGTAGGGAAACTAACTGGAGAAATTCTGAGGAACACAATTAATCTCCACATGGAGAGGCAAGGATAGTGAGCATGGCTTTGTTAGGGGGGGTTTGTGTCCCTGTCACAGTATACAAGGCCATGGGCAAAGTGCTGGGAAATGGGATGAGAATAGATCATTGCCTGATGACTAGCATAGGCGTGATGGGTCGAAGGGCCTTTTTCACTGCTGTAAAATGTTGATAACTGTTGATTAGTCAATAATCTAGCAGTAAAAGAAATTGTGCAAGAATTGAATCCAGTTGGTTGTCAATCAGTTCCCAGGTAGTGTAAGTCATAATGTGACAAATTGGCAGTGGCATTGCAAAAAGAGAATGGTCCCATGAAGAGAGATCTGAAACCGTTTAACCCATTAACTCATTTAACCCTGTGTTAGTGTGAGCTTTTTAATGAAAGCTCTCTAGCCCTGATTCTGATTTCAACTCCAGTTCTGATGTTTTGATTGATCTAACCTTATCCTTTTTT
>JAHRHZ010000042.1:381521-414543 GCA_024137785.1 Ginglymostoma cirratum | reverse complement strand
GTGTGTGGGGGAGGGGTGTGTGTGTGTGTGGGGGAGGAGGGTGTGTGTGTGTGTGGAGGAGGGGTGTGTGTGTGTGTGTGTGTGGAGGAGGTGGGTGTGTGTGTGTGTGGGAGCGGGGAGAGGTGTGTGTGTGTTTGGGAGCGGGGAGAGGTGTGTTTTTGTGTGTGTGTGTGTGGGGGAGGGGTGTGTGTGTGTGTGTGGAGGAGGTGGGTGTGTGTGTGTGGGAGCGGGGAGAGGTGTGTGTTTCTGTGTGTGTGTGGGGGAATGGAGAGAGGTGTGTGTGTGTGGGAGTGGGGGTGAGGCGTGTGTGTGCATGCGTGCTGGGGGGCGGGGTGAGGTGTGTGTTTGTGTGTGTGTGTGTGTGCTGGGCAGGGAGGTGTCCATGTGTGTGGGAGAGGGGAGAGTTGTGTGTACGTGCGCGCGCGCTGTGCAGGGAGGTGTGCATGTGTGTCGGGTGGGGAGAGGTGTGCGTGTGCGCGCGCTGGGCGGGGAGGTGTGTGTGTGTGCGCGCACTGGGCGGGGAGTTATGTGTGTGTGTGTGTTTGTGGGAGGTGAGGCGGGGAGAGCCTCTGTGTGTGAATAATGTGATGTGGTCACCTGTAGTGTGGCATGTACCCACGATCCCGGTTGATGGTGACCGAACTTGGCTATCACCCTCTCCTCGGTGACTCTGCCTTCCGGTGTATCCCGAAACCTGCCTTGCAGGCCGTTTCTCTGAAGCTCCGAGGCTAAGTGCGCTTGACCGCTGACGTGTTCCCCATTGGGAGGGAACCCCTGTCGGGCGATTGTCACAGCGTCTGCATTGTTTTGCCATTGTACTCTCTGGACCGTGACTTGAAAGGAATTTGGGGATTTACGTATGCTTACTAATCAATTAAAATCTTCTAACTGAATGAAGATTTAACAGCATTTTTAGTTTTTTTAGTACATCCTTATCAATGGTGAGAACCCTTGACCTTGTATTTATAAATTCTGTGTCTGATGATACCTCTTTCTAACAACTGGAGAAGGACTGAGGCTCCGAAAGCTCGTGTTTTCTGATGATGTTCGCCCCAGTCCGCTCCACCACATCATCTTTTGCTGGAGGCTCTGGGACCAGTATTAGCTCAAATCCAATTGAACAGAATTTGATCCATAAAATTTACCTGTTTTTGTTACAAATCTTTCATGGATTTAGCGAAAGTTGCTTTAATTTAGTTTTTGTTCAGGTTTTGACGATCCCTGATGCACTGTTAATGTTAACTGGTTTTAGTTACTGATTCCCAAGATTTTATTTACCTCTGCCTTAAAAATATTTAACGATTCTTCATCCACTGCCTTTTGAGGAAGCGAATTCCCCACCTTTCAAATCTCTGAGTGAAAAACTGTTTTATCATCTCTATCTTAAATGGGCAGCAGTTTATTTTTAAACGGTGACCCCTAGTTCTAGATTCTTCTACACGAGGAAACATCCATCTGCCCAGTTAACTCCCTTCAGGATCTTATGTCTCAATTAAGTCACCTCTGACTCTTCTCAACTCCAGGGGATACAACTTTTCTTTGTAAGCCAATCTGCTTGTTGCAGGAAAGGCACTCCTGTTTGTTCTGTTGCCTGTGGTCCGTCTACAGCAGGGGCCTTGCCATTTGAGCTGCTGCCCAGGAGAGGGGCTGGTGCTTTGAACTGAAGTCATTGGCCACTGTGGGGCAAGGCAAGTTTCAAGCTGCCAAGCTCTAAAGTCATTGAGTCATACACCACGGAAACTGACCCTTCGGTCCAAATCATCTGCACCAATCTGACATAGTCCCATTTGCCAGCATTTGGCAGATACCCCTCCAAAGCCTTCCTCCTCTTATATGCACCCAGATGCCTTTTAAAAGTTGTAATTGTACCAGCCGCCTCCACTTCCTCTGGCAGCTCATTCCGTATGTGCACTTCTCTCTGCATGAAAATGCTGCCCCTCAGGTCCCTTTTAAATCTTTCCCCTCACTATAAACCTATGCCCTCTAGTATTGGACTGTCCTACCCTAGAAAAAAGACCTTGACTGTTCATGCTGTCCATGCCGCTCAAGATTTTATAAACCTCTACAAGGTCACCCCTCAGCCTCTGCTCCAGGGCAACTGTGGTTAGCACTGCTGCCTCACAGCGCCACAGAGACCTGGGTTCGATTCCACCCTCGGGCGACTGTCTGTGTGGAGTTTGCGCATTCTCCCTGTGTCTGCATGGGTTTCTTCTGGGTGCTGTGGTTTCCTCCCACAGTCCAACAATGTGCAGGTTAGGTGGATTGGCCATGCTAAATTGCCCATCGTGTTCAGGCATGTGCAGATTAGGTGGGTTATGGGGAATGGGTCTGGGTGGGATGCTCTGAGGGTCAGTGTGGACTTGTTGGGCTGAAGGGCCTGTTTCCACAGTGTAGAGATTCTGTGATCTGACCTGTGATCCTCTGATTTCATTGTAGCTTTGCTTAAATGGGTACTTAATCATGATATGTTAAAGGTTTTAAGCCTTTTAACTAATTGTTTAACCTAGATTAGGTTATAGGTAGATTAAATGCTGACCTCTCACATGAACTATTCTAAGCATTAAAGGACAAAAAGGCAACATCTCTTTCTCCCCCTGCACCAAGTTCTGAATTTATCCTGTGATTGTTATGCACTCTATTATTGATTTCTTGCTGTCTTCATCTCTTTTTCTGTTTTATCTGTCTCCCTTTTTGTGCTCTCTTTTTGAAAGGCACTGCAACAGGAAACACATTACATATGTTTTTGGGAGGGAGCACAGAGTAGTTGCTAGTACCGGAGATAATAGAGGGACAGGCCTTGCATACCAAGTCTGCTCTGATGCTATTCCTCCTCAGAAAGTGCACCTCTGAGTATTTTACTGGCTCCCTTATTATTCCCTTGTAAAGGAATTTATGAACTGAGGATCTCCCAGGACACAATCCCACATCAAATTCCACTCCTCCTGTTTGAGGACAGATGCATGAGTAGGTGGGGAGCAGAGGGATACAGATCCTTAGGAATTGGGCGATAGGTTTAGACAGTGGATTTGGATCGGCGCAGGCTTGGAGGGCCGAAGGGCCTGTTCCTGGGCTGTAAGTTTTCTTTGTTCTTTGTTCTTGATGTTTTCCACTCTCTAACTTCTTCAGTGATTATTGTAAACAGTGCAAACTGTTTATACCACTGAGCAATTGTAGCAATTTACACTAGCATCTTTTAGCAAAGATGATGATTCAAGGAGAGAGTCACCCAGAATCTGCAAATGACTGCCTCGTGCATAATGTTCGGGGAAGAAAACTTTTGATGACAGCAGTTAGGTCTTGGCATAACATTGCTTCTGCTGGATGAAGTGGGCAGAATGGTTTGAGTTTGCTGCCATGTCCTGGAACCGTGTTGAACAGATTGTTTGCTGCCTTGGATCCTGGCTGAGCTTGTGACTCACTGGAGTTGACCCACACTTCGATTCTCCAGAGGTTGGCAGGTGATACATTGTTCAGCATAGACTCAATGGGCCAAATGGTCTCCTGTGTGCCTTCATCACTCTGTGATGCCTTCATTTAAGTTTAGATGTTTATTTTTGTCTTGTTCTGAACCTTTCTGATTTGTGTGTCAGATGGAGGAGAGTGGGAACAGGATCTGCAATCCCAGAGTGAGAATACAGGGACAGATCGAAGCCAGAGTTCATTCAACCGTGCAGAGGTAAGGATTGCTACAGCCCGATAAACCTGCAACCTTCACCCATTTCTTTGATGTTAGTTCAGTTGGGTGTTTTAAAATTCTTAACACTGACAAAGTGCTACTTTTTAAACTTGAACTTAAACTTGCTCGCAAGTAATTGTCTTTAAATGTGCAATTTGTGGTCATTTACATTCATACCAGCCCTACGGTTTATTAATGTACAGAGATTATCTACCAGCCAGGCACCAAACCATCTTATTAATGAAATATGCAGACGCATTTAACTATAATTTATAGGGCACAAACAGGTCTTGAAAGCTCGCATACCCTTTCTGGTCTGTGCTAATGCTCAGTTATTATTTTAACATGATATTATTTATTCGTGTCCATTAATGTTGTAGCCTGACTGAAGCTTTGTGTCTGTGTCTGTGTGTCTGGGGGGTGGGATGCATGCAATGGGGGTCATAGCTCAGGTTTTTCTGTCCATTTATGGATAGATACAGAAGGTTGCAGACAGGAATGAATAAATGGATCACTAGGTGAATATGATGCTCTGCCCCAAGGGCTGCAGTTTGACATTTGCAAGAAATTAAAACTGAGATAACAGAAACACCCCAATCCTTCCTCCCTGACTTGACCTATCACCATTCCTTCAGTTTGACTGGGTAAAAGTCATGGAATTCTCTTTCTAATAGTATTGTGAGTGTCCCTACAGTTGTTGACTACAGCAGTTTAATGAGAGAGCTGGTCGCCATCTCCTCGAGGGCATTTAGACATGAGCAATAAAGATCAGTGATGTTCTGAATATCTGTTGCTGTTAGCTCACCGGAACTATAAAATGAGAGTTTAAAATCTGAATGTTGTTCTGGATGTACTGTGTCAATGAGCTCGGCTTTGTATTTCACTTTTATCTGTTTACTTCTGTTTTGTCCAGTTTGACAAGTGCTGAATATTTTATAGACTCTGCCTTCTTTTTTCAGTCTACAATGACCAGCCCATCTCCCCCAAATGATGGTCACTATCATCGGGACAGTCTGAGCAACAGTCCCAAGACCTCCCCAAAAGATGCTGGCAGCTTCTGTGAAATTATGGACGTTGATGAAAACCAGGACTGGGTATGGTTTTGAAAGGCTCTGACTTAATCAATATGCTTCAGTTATGACTATCGCTGCTGGTGACAAAGTTAGAAATATTGAACATGAACAGCAGTAGCATTAGCATGTACCATCTACAAGGTGCGGTGCAGAGGTTCATCGAGGCTCCTTAGATTAGACATTACCTTCCAAACCCACAACTGCCACCTTCTAGAAGAATGTCGGCAGCAGATACATAGGAGCACTACCCCCTGCAAGTTCCCCTCGAAGCCACACAACATTCTGACTTGCAAATATATTGCTGCTCTTTCAGCATCATTGGGTCAAAATCCTGGAATTCCCTCCGTAATGGCACTGTGGGTCTAACTACAGGACATAGATTGTAGCAGTTCAAGAAGTCATCTCCCAATACCTAGTCAAGGGCAACTAGGGATGGGCAATAAATGATGGCCCAAACGGCGATAACCACATCCTGGGAATGAATGAAAAAAAACCCAAAATATTTTTAAAGTTGCCTCCTAGTCCTTGAGATTGAAGTCTAAATTGTGGTGAAATTTGTCCCTGAAGAAAATTCATGTTTATTGTTCATTTGTGGCTAGAATCTTGTCAAACATTTCCAGTGGTGCTAGATGGTGCGAAGGAGACTGTCAGTGAGTGCGTCTTTATCAGCAGTGACATTATAGATAAGTGCAGGTAGAAACAGGGGAAACATCACATTGAAATGATGATAGTAGAGCCTGATGTTGCTCTGAGACCAAGAAGTGGGCTCCAGAAGTATCTGGGAAATAACTTCACTGTGACAGGGGAGAGGGAGGGGAGCTGGGTGTAAGGAGAGCAGAATTATTGTCAATGTGAACTATCTTGTACTGAGCTTTTTGGCTAAATTTGTGCTATTTTCCACTTAAAGGATTCTCTGTCCCCAGCACTTGGTAGCCCACAGATTGGAGCACAGATAATTGGAGCAGAAGATGATGATTTTGACACTGAAGTTGAGCAAGTGAGTGGCCAGGTTTGAGGTTCCAGTTTGTTTGCAGCCAGTAAGGAAATTATTTATGACCCTAACCCCATCTTGCCTTGTTGCAGATCGATGTTCAGTGCGACTGTTTTCAAACCATCGAGTCTGTGAAGTCTCGGCCTGCACACCTTGTCGCATTCTTACATCATGTAGTGTCCCAGTTTGATGCAGCCCCATTGGTGAGTATTGGTTAGGGGTAAGGGGTTTGGGTGGGGATGGTGATGGAGAAATGGGTCAATGTAGGGGGTGTTGAGGGGGGGAGCTGCCATTTCAAGGTGGCATAGATCTTTTTAGTTGAAATTTGGTGAACGTTATTGTTTCCTCTGCAGCTCTGTTATCTCTATACTGATCTCTACAATCACACAAACCCAAAGGACCATCGGCGATTATTTGTGGAGTTCTGTCATCTGTTTCTGGAGAAAGGTTCGGTGAGTCTCTCGTGTCATATTAATGGTTGCAACAGTTAGTACAGCATAGAAGGAGGTTATTCAGTCTATCAAGTCTATGTCAGCCTACCATATTGAAATTCAGTCCGTATCATTTCCCTAAGTTATTCTTATAGCCCTGAAATTCTTTATCCTTCAAATGCACATCCAATTTCCTTTTGAAATTATTGCACATTTCAAAATCCATCGCCATCAAAGACTAGGTTCCAAGATATCAGTTAAAATATCTGTTCAGCAATGCTCATGATGAGTGGAGCAAAACAAGAGAGTTTTGAGCCAATTAAGCATTGGGAATTGCTATTTGTGTTTCAGGATAATTATCGAACTCTTCGTTAGAGGGGGTAGGCACACCTTGAGTGACATTGAGCCGCTGCCTCCTAGTTTATCAAAAAGATCATTTTCTGTTTGGAGCTTCTGAATTCTCAAAAGATGAGGAAATGGTAGTAATTTGGTGTAAGGAGGTGACTGAGGTTCCCTGCATTGTAGCACTGTGTGTGTTGCAGTGCTGAGAGCCTCAGCTTTGACCCCTCAGTTCCTTTTCTGTTTAGCTGTTCCTCTTTAACTCTCACTGATGCTGCGATAACACATCAGAACTGACAACAAGACACTTAAGACCACTAGGAATCATGGCGGCCCACAAGCCCACAGCCACTCTATGACAGACCCATTCCCACAAAATGCAGAACCAATGTAGTTTACAAAATACCATGCAACAATTGCCAGAAACATTGCATCGGACAGACAAGAAGGAAACTAGCCATCAGAATAAGTGAACATCAACTAGTGGCAAAACGGCATGACAAACTCGTCTGAATGTACAGATATTAAGAAAATGAAGGCCATCGGTTTAACTGATACAAGGTAACCATAGTAGCCCAAGCCAAACAGACACACACGGGAATTCCTAGAGGCATGGTTCGCCACCTGTAATGCAATCAACAAACACATAGAATTGGACCCCATATACAAACCTATACAGATCAAAACCAGAAATGACATTACTCGCCATAAAGGACCAGATAGTATAAATTCCAAGTGGCGTAAAACAACATCGCTTCATCGGAGGCTCCACTGATGGTGTCATCTAGCACGATGATGAAACATCTGAACAAAAATAAGCCAGCTTGGCGAGCAAGTCAACAACCTCATCTACAACCTGAGCTACACATCTTTGCCAAAACTTTAAAAAGCACTAGCCTTTTCCCCAAGAGGCTGGAGGAACTGTTATGCCCTACAGGTCTTCCTGGTGAGAGGCCAAACTTCCCGTTGCTCTGAGAGGGTGGTGATGGGTTTACTACTTCAGTGGTTGAGTCAACTAGCTTTTCCAAACTGCTTCAGATTGTATTGAGCTCAATCATGTGTTGGTGGGTGTGGAGGTTAGGTGGAAGGCAATTGTGACATTGAGAGTGTGTGAGGGGATCTGCAATCCAGTTCTACCTTTTACACAACTTTGAAATCCTGTTGGATATTTCAAACACTCCTCAATGTGTAGATCAAGTATGATGTTTAGCACCTGTGACAATGCACACACGACCTGCAGCCACCCCTAATCTTTTGAACTATTTTCTCTACATGTGCAAATGAAGGAGTCTGTATTTGGGACAGTTATTGCTCAAGACTTAAATGCTGCTTGTTCTTTGCCTGTCACCTTTCTCCACACTTACTGTGCTCACTAGACCTTGTGCATCATCTCAATATATCTCATTCTCTTCCCTAGAATCTCAAAGTTCAGGTTCCAGAATGGATCAGCACAGAGCTGGGTAAGTCTCCAACATGATTGTCCTTTTGCAGTTAATATAGGTTCACTATTTTAGAAGAAAGTTAGATTATGAAACAATACAATTGAAATGTAACGATGAACACAGAAATGATTCTGAGATAACACGGTGTGGGGCTGGATGAACACAGCAGGCCAAGCAGCATCATAGGAGCAGGAAAGCTTGACGTTTTGGGCCTAGACCCTTCATCAGAAATGAGTCTGTCCTAGTGTGTAGGCAGTAGGAAATGTATTCTCAATCTCTGGTATTTTATGTGGAGTGTCTGCAGTGTGGACTATCCTGCAAGATGACAGCAGCAACACACCATTCTTCAGTGCTGCTGGGTCAAAGTCCTGCTGCATCCCATCCCCATCCCCCCACACCAACAGGATAAGTGGAGGGGTGGAACTTCAGAAGATTGGAGCACAGTCCTTAGTGGTACTCAGACATCACTGCAGGGTAAGGTGACCGTAGCACTGCAATCAGCCACCTGTGCACAGGTCAGGATCCAGCCTGGGGTTTCTCTTGTGTGTGTTGCTCAGCCATTCTTGAGTTTTCCAACTCTGGTAGGTGTCTTCACCTTCTGAGCTATTGAGTTAAATAACTGCTTGGGTTTTGTAGCCCTTTGTGTGGTGGCACTTGTGCTGCTTTGCAAATGTAACTTGCTTTCTGAATGAAGTGGTGAATTCATTGAAAAGCAGTGAAATATGTGAAAATAATTGCCCCATTCTCTTTGGCCCAACCTTTCAGAGAGGAAGAAAGCAGATCTGACTGAGGAAATGCAGCGTAGCTACATGCAGGGAATGCAGACCAGTGTCCTACCTGATGTTCAGGCACATCTGGAAGATTTCAGGTAAACGTATTTCTAATTAACCTGTTCATAGATGCTAATATACACCTTTGGAAGAGGCAGGGCTTAAACCTGGGCCTGCTGGCTCAACGGCAGGGACACTGTTATTGCACCACAAGCCCTAAGATTTCAGGTGTTTTTTTTTTACAATTTATCCTATTTTTTCAATTGGCCTGTACAGAGATGTTATTACATATCTCTGGAGAAGGTGGAACTTGAACCCGGGCCTCTTGTTCCAGGGGTATGGACGCTACCTCTGCACAAAATGAGAGCCCTCCTCAGTTGAATTTAAGCACCATCAACTGCTGTGGTGGGATTTGAACACAGAGCAGTAGTCGAGGCCTCTGAGTTACTAACCTAATGACATTGCCACTGCACTACCTCCCCTAAAGACTTCAGGTAAACAGCCATGTCAAGATTGGATGTTTGAGTCATAAACAACAAGTCTATTCACTGAAATGAGGTTCAACTACATAATGGGAAAGAACGCAAACTGCCCAAGGAATGCATCTCTGGTTGGACGCCAGGTGGAGTGTAGTTTGGTCTCCTTACCTCAGGAAAGAAGATATTGCCATGAGGGGGAAGGTTCAACAGAGTCATTCCTGAGATGGCAAGGTCTGTCATGTGAAGAGAGTTTGGGAAAACAGAGCCTGTATTCTTTGGAGCTTGAAAGAGTGAGAAGTGATTTCGTAGAACCATAAGAATAACTAGAGGGAGAGACAGAGTAGAAGGGGTTATTTTGCTTGGTTTTGGAGTCTAGAACTGGTGGGTGCGATTTAAAAATAACACTTGTCCAAGATGAGGAGAAATTATTTTACTGAGTGGGTCATGAACCTTTGGAATTCTCTACTACAAAGGGCAGTGGAAGCTTTGTCTTTGAGTGTGTTTAGAGATTTGATCGACTTCTGTTTACCAGTGGTGCACATGGTTAAGGAGAAGAGGTGAGTAAAAGGCATTGAGGTATTCAGTCAGCCATTATTGTATTGAATGGGGGAGGGGTGCAGGGTCGATGGGCTGAACAGCCTACTTTTGTTACTACTTTTCCCCCTCCTGGCTCTCCCAAATCGTTCACACTCTGCTGTCCACAGACAGTGTATGCTGGTTATTTTAAAGCTGCTTCCAAGAGAATTAAATGTAATTGCGACTAATCTGTGCCTGGCTTTTCTGACAGACAAAAGCGGAATATGGGAATGACGATCGCAGAGAATGATTTGGCAAAGTTAGATCGGGAGCGAATGCATGACCGTGTGTCAGCGGAACAGAAAGAGCGGGTACATGCAGAGAACTTGTTAATGAAGATTGATGATGTTTTGTGAGTAGTGTTTCAAATTTCAATCCCTAACTGGCCTTTAGTAATGAGCTTTCAGACAGTGGGCAGATGCTGAGCATCGGTTGTTACCGTAGCCACATTTTTACCTATTAGGTTGGCCTACTGTCAAAATTCAAGCTGCTTAACCCGGTGTAAAGCCATGCTGATATTCTCTAATCAACCCTTGTTGTCTAGATTCTCAGCTACTCAATCTCTAATAGATTTCAGTAATTTTCCTACGTTTAACATTACTTTTCCTTTCCATCAATACCTTGATGCTATTTGTAAATTTCAGCTCAAAAGGAACAATTCCCAAATCTAGAGAGCTTTGTAAAATTTTGATTGTAACTTTTTCCATATAATACAAACACATCATTTTCTCTGTAGAATTTCTACCTTTTCTGATTCCTCCTATCTCTGGACTAGACTTTTAATTTAATGCTGTTGTTTGTGTTAGAACGCTTGCTGATTTCTCGTTATTTTATCATTGTTGGTTTGGAGCTGTGAACAGTGAGCTGAGAGTGGAATGTGACCTTTGGACTGAGCAGCAGCCTGCTTTCTAAAGAAAAAAGAACAAGCAAATTCATATTTGCTTATAAGGCCAGGCCTGCTGTTTGATTCTTGTTAGGAATGCTGTATAGAGGCGTTATGCTCAAATACGTGGCAGATATTTGAATGGTAACAGGAGCACCAAAGGGATACAACAAAAGAGAAGCCAAAGTTTGAACTGTTTTTTGAGCTGTGGACTAGTCAGAAGGATTTTGGTTATCACAGCTCCAGGATGGAGGTTTTATTGCTGCCTAGTTGTGATCTCATTATCAATTCATTGGAAGTTCAGAGAATAGAATCTCAGTTATGAGAAATATTCTTCTGAGCCTACTGTGAGCTATCTGCATACACTGCTGTTTTCAGAAATCAAGCAAGATGCAATTTCATGTACCTGTGATATTATGGACCGTGGAGACCTGCTTATGTTAGCTGGCTAGTTACACTTCCATTTTATTTTCCTTCGAATTTACCTTAACTTTGTTTGTTGGTCCGTGTAAGAGTATGGGACCTAGAATTAAAAAAAGACTGGGTTTAAATCATAGTCAATAATTAGATTACCTTGTATTTTAAGTTTGCTCTGTTAAAGCTACTGTATTAATAATAAATTGTCAAATCTTTTGTTTAAGTTATAAACCTGGTATCTGATATCAGTTATTCACAAAGTCTGGTTAAGAATCATTGGGGTCAGTTCTGAGGGTCATTGTATCTTTTAATTTTACTGTGTTGCTAATACAGGGTCAGGGAGACTGTTTTGATTTGGCTGTCAGTCTCCGTGTTGTAACGTTTGTCCTTCCATGTCCTCTCTGCCCCTTATTTCCCTTTACTGATGTTTCACCCCAGTATCTGTCTCTCCCTGCCAAGTTAGTTAAAGCCCCTCACCGCAAAGGGCCAGCATCCCCCTCTCCCTCCAGATGACGTTGACCAGGCTGTTGAGGAGCAGATTGTCCATACCTCCCAGCAGCCAGGGAATTTAATGCTGAGCCTCCTGCACCATTTCTTCAGTGACACACAAACTTTTTTTTGTGTTTTCACAGGGAGCCGCAGTGCTGGGTTCCTGACTGTTTGCACATACAGGACTTTTCATGTCCATTCTTAATGTTGGATTATTTAATGACTTTAGTTCTTTGCTTTTCAGGATGAACTTGTCTCCCTCTGAGGAAGATCGAAGGTGAGTTTGTCAAATTCCTGCTGTTGACATTGCCACATTCTGGTTAGCAGCAAGATTGGAATCTGCTTTATTTAAGCGTCCCATAATTTCAGTATTTGCACCATAGTACATGTTGAGTGTTAGAATCACAGAAATCAGAAACCTTTCAAATAAAACTCTTGTGTTGAATATATTAGTCAAGATACTTGTTCGGCTCAGAAAATGGTTTTGGCCAAAAATGGAGTAGAAACTCACTTGGCATCTCCAGCAGCCTGTCGTCATCTCATTGATCGTAGACACATCACCGATTGCCCTCCAGGTTCTGCTGATTTGTGACAGTTTGTGCAGGCTCTCATTCTGGTTATCCTTCTGTGTAGCAATTCCATCAGTGATGTGATCCTCATCTACATGAAACACCTGGGCGTGAAAGTGAAGGATTCAAGGAACCTGGACAGAGATCGCAGAATACGGGTTGCATTCTTCCCAAAGAAGAAGGTAGATTTCTGTATGTTTCAGGTCCAGTTTGGGGTGGTAGGGAAATGTTTGTTCTAGTTTCTTGTGTTGAGCATACTTAGTTTGGATGTGGAGGGACACTCTGCTCTGATGCTCAGGGGGAAGTATGTGGTTCCAGTTGGGGAGAGAAGCAGGAAGTTGAGTGTTCTGGTGACAGATGTAGAGTGAGCAGAATAATGGTGTTTTGATGACCCTAGTACAGAGTTTATGGTTCCTATCAAATTCTGGCATTTTTCTCTCCACAAATAGCCAAGTATTAAGAAGGAAAAAGAGTCAGTGAAAGATGATGACAAAAAGAAACGTTTTCAGAGCATCTTGGATCCAATTCGTCGCACAAGCAAACAGGATCGTAGTGCCAGTAAGTGTAACTCTGACAAAGGGAGGCCTCTTCATGTTTAAATGTAGGGACAGAGAACCTCAAGACTGACTTGTGATCTCTTTGTCTAGTTGAAAAGGCCAGGTTACTGTATCAAAAGCAGATGGGCCCATACAACCGCTCGCTTTCGCATTCTGATCACAATGAGAGAATTAAACCAAGCTCATTCTTCGGTGAGGGAAGTGATGCAAACCATCAGCCTGCAGCAGTTGGACTGGCAGGGTCAGCACTGACTATCTCTGTCCATGATGGGGTTCAGGAGAGCGATACAGGTACACATACTTTAACAAATTGTCCCTCACTGTGATGCACCAAGCCGTAAGACCATGAGGTACTGGAGCAGAATTAGACCATTTAGCCCTTTGAGTCTTCTCCACCATTTGATCATAGCTGATATGTTTCTCAACCCAATTCTCCTGCCTTCTCCCCTTGACCCCCTTACTAATCAAGTACCTAACTATCTCTGTCTTAAAATTCATTCAATGACCTGGCTCCACAGTCTTCTATGGCAGTGAGGTCCACACGTTAACCAGCCTCTGGCTGAAGAAATTCCTCCTCATCTCACCTTTTAAAGGGTCGTACTTTCACTCTGAGGCTGTGCCCTCAGGCCCTGGTCTCTCCTATGAATGGAAACTTCTTCTCCACATACACTCTACACAGGCCTCTGTAACTTTCAGAGAAAGCACCCCCCCCACCACCACCAAAACCAACCACCAATCCTTCTAGACTCCATCAAGTACAGAGTTAGAGTCCTCAATCACACCTCAATGAAAAGCCCTTCATCACAGGGGTCTTTCTTATAAAGTGCCATTGGACCCCCTCTAACCATCACATCTTTCATTAGATATGAGGCCCAAAACTGTTCTCAGTATTCCAAATATTGTCTAACTAGAGCCTTGTACAGCTTCAGCAGTATATCTATGATCTTGTATTCTAGCCCGCTTCAAATATATGCTAACATTGTATTTGCCTTCCTAACTGCTAACTGAACCTACATGTTAACCTTAACAGAATCCTAAACTAGATCTCCGAGGCCCTTTGTGCTTCACGTTTCTGAACCGTTTCCCTGTCTGCGCCCTGTCTTCGTACTAAATTGCTTAACCTCTCACTTTCCCACATAGTATTGCATCAGCCACTGTTTTGGACACTCACCTAGCATGTCCAAGTCCTTCTATAGTGTCCCAAACTCTTCAACATTACCTGTTCCTCCACTTACCTTTGTACCATCTGCAAACTTAGCAACAATGTCCTCAGTTCCTTCATCCAGATCATGCATGTATAACATTAGTAGTTGTGGTCCCAACACAGACTCCTGTGGAACTCCGCTAGTCACCACATACTATCCTGAAAAAGACTCCTTTATCGCCACTCCCTGCCTTCTGCCAGTCAGCCAATCCTCTAACAATGCCAGTGCCTTGTCCCTAACACCATGGGCTGTAATCTTATTTCGCAGCCTCCTGTGTGGCACCTTGGCAGAAGCCTTCTGGAAATCAAAACAGATCACGTCTACTAGCTCTCCTTTGTCTAACTTGCTCGTTACCTCCTCAAAGAATTCAAACAGATTTCTCAGGCATGCCCTCCCCTTGATGAAGCCATGCTGACTCAATCCAATTTTACCATGCACTTCCAAGTACTCTGCAGTCTCATTCTTATTAATGGACTCTTAAAATCTTACCGATTACTAAAGTCAGACTAACCAGCCTG
The DNA here is from genome assembly GCA_024137785.1 of Ginglymostoma cirratum. Taxonomy (NCBI): domain Eukaryota; kingdom Metazoa; phylum Chordata; class Chondrichthyes; order Orectolobiformes; family Ginglymostomatidae; genus Ginglymostoma; species Ginglymostoma cirratum. Next base: position 400,128 of record JAHRHZ010000042.1, on the reverse strand, counting down.
TTAATTTCCTTTTTTGTGCCTTCCTCCTTTCTTAAACAGAAGTGTAACATTTAGCCACTTTCCAATTCTCTGGGACTTTCCTTAACATCAGTGATTTCCTGAAGGATCGTACCAATGCCTCTACAATCTCCTCCGATATCTCCTTCAGAAATCTAGGGTGTAGACCATCCAGTCCAGGTGATTTATCCACCTTCATATAGTTCAACTTAACCCATCACCTTCTCCTTAGTGATAGCCACTACACTCCCTACTGCCCCGTGATTCTCCTGAAATTCTGGTATGTTGCTGGTGTCTTCCGCTGTGAAAACTGATGCAAAGTACCTATTCAGTTCCTTTGCTGTGTCTGTGTTCCCCATTACTGCTTCCCCAGCCTCATGTTTCAAATATCCGATATCCTTTGCTTCTCCCTTACCTTTCAGATATCTTAAAAAAAACTCTTAAAATCTTCTTTATTACTAGCTAGCTTACCCTCAAATTTCATCATCTCCCCTCTTATTGCTTTTTTAGTCATCCTCTGCTGGTTTTTACAGGCTTCCCAATCCTCTGCCTTCCCACAAATCTTCACTACATTGCGTGCTTTTCCTTTTTCCTTTATGCTATCCCTGACTTCCCTTGTTAGCCATGGTTGCTCATCCTCCCCTTCATACGTTTCTTCTTCCTTAGGATGGATTTCTGCTGTGCCTTCTGAATTATCCTCAGAAACTCCTGCCATTGCTTGCTCCGCTATCTTCCCTGCTAGGCTTCCTTTCCAATCAACTCTAGCCAGCTCCTCCTCCATGTCTTTATAGTTACCTTCACTCAATTGTAATACCATTACATCTGATTCAAACTTTCCCCCTCAAATTGCAGGTGAATTGTGTCTAATTATGGCCACTGCCCTGGGGGCATTCCTTCACCTTCAGCTCTCTAATCAAGTCTACCTCATCATGCATCACCAAATGCAGAATTGCCTGTTTCCCTAAGGGGCTCTACCGCAAGCTGCTCCAAAAAACCATGTCGTAGATATAGTCTACAAATCTCTTTTCTTGTGAGATGCTGCCATTCTGATTTTCCCAGTCCACCTGCATATAATCCCCCGTGACAGCTGGATCTTTGCCCTACCACTCCAAGCTCCTCTGTAGTCCAGATGAGATATCCTGAACCCAGGCACCAGGCAGGCAACATAACCTTCAATCCTGACCACAGAGAACAGTGTCTATTCCCCTGACTATACTATCCCTAATTAAAACTACATTTCTGTTTTCACCTCCCTCTTGAATGGCTCCATGTATCACGGTGCTGTGGTCAGTTTGCTTGTCCTCCCCACAGCCCCCACATGGAGCAGGAATCTCAAACCTGTTAGACAAGCACAAGAGCTGAGGGTCCTTTAGCATTACCTCCTGATCTCACCACCTGCTTTGCTCATAGCCACACATTCCTGTCCCTGATCACTGACTGAATGTGAGGTACTTAATCTAAGGGGTGTGCCTGCCTCCTGAAACAGTGTCCAGATAACTCTTTCCCCTCCCTGATATGTTTCAGTATTCAAAGCTCAGACTCCAGCTCATCAACTCTGAGCAGGAGTTCCTCAAACATTCAACGCTTGTTACAAATGTTGTCACTCTGAACAGCAAGCATTTAGAGCGTGCACCTTTCTTTTAAGACCATAAGACATAGGAGTGGAAGTAAGGCCATTCGGCCCATCGAGTCCACTCCGCCATTTAATCATGGCTGATGGGCATTTCAACTCCACTTACCCGCACTCTCCCCGTAGCCCTTGATTCCTTGCGAGATCAAGAATTTATCAATCTCTGCCTTGACACATTCAACGTCCCGGCCTCCATTACGCTCCGTGGCAATGAATTCCACAGGCCCACCACTCTCTGGCTGAAGAAATGTCTCCTCATTTCCGTTCTAAATCGACCCCCTCTAATTCTAAGGCTGTGCCCATGGGTCCTAGTATCCCCACCTAACGGAAACGATTTCCCAGCGTCCACCCTTTCTAAGCCATGCATTATCTTGTAAGTTTCTATTAGATCTCCCCTCAACCTTCTAAACTCTAATGAATACAATCCCAAGATCCTCAGCCGTTCATCGTATGTTAGGCCTACCATTCCAGGGATCATCCGTTTTCACTTTCATCTCTCAACAGCACCTGTTTCTTTGCTTCCCTGTCTCTCTTTCTCTCCTTCACTGTCTCTGTGTCTCCTGCCGATTCCCCTGTGTTTCTCTCTCTCTGCCTCTTGCCCCCAGTCGCACTCTCGCTCTCTCGCGCTTGCTCTCTTGCTCGCTGTCTGTCTTTCTCTCTCCTGCCCCTGTCTGTCACTTTCTCTTCTTCCCGCACCCTGTCTGTGTCTGTCTCTCTTTTTCTCTCTCTCTCTCTCTCTCACCCACCACCACCACCCCTCCCTCACCCCCTGTGTGTGTGTGTGTGTGTCTCTGTCTCTCTCTCTACCCCGTGGTCTCTCGCGCAATCTCCCTCTCCTGCTTGCCCATCCTTTCCTCTGCCCCTTCATTTGTTTCTTGTCCTCTCCTTGTCTCTTGTTGTATTTTATCTTTGTCTCTTTCTGTCACTTTCCCATTAGCTGACTGGTACATGCTCTCAATCTCCCCTGTCTCTCTGTCTGTCCCACTGACCACTTTGTTCTATCTGCCCCCATGATTCTCTCCTCACACCCCCCACCACCACAAATATCTCACTTCATCAGTACTCCCCCCTACAAGTGCTCCTCTCACACTCCCTCCTCACTCACCCTCCCGCCCCTGTAAGAGTAGAAGTAGACCATTCAGCACCTTTAGTCTGCTACACTATTCAGTGAGATCATGGTTGATTTGATAATTTTCAACTCCACTTTACTGCCTTACTTTCATGGCCCATTATTCCTTTACTGATTAAATCTCTACTGTATGGGATTAAAATAATTGTCCTGTGAAAGTAAAGACCAACATGTAGTGGAAGAGGATGAATACCTTATTGTAGTTCTGTTGACTCACTCTGATTCTGTCTACATTTCAGATCCTGTAGCTGCAGCATCTGCTGCAGTGAGGACGGCTAGTGACAACTTGTCAATTGACAGCAATACTTCTGTACCAAAGTCGAGCTTTGATTTTCCATTCGCCCTCGATCAAGTAATGGAGGAGGACCGGGAGTCGGAGAGGTGAGTGGCTCTGATGCTACACACTTGTTGGGGAAGGAGAGGAAGCAGCCACAGTGTTTGATTCATTCAGCAACTGGAGCAAGTCTCCCAGGATCATGTGCCCATACAAACACTCCCTGTTCAGGGAGAGCTTGGCCTAAGGAATGTTTTACTTATTCATTTGTGGGCATTTCTAGCTGGCCACCATTTATTACCCGTCCTTGAGAAGGTGGTGGTGAGCTGCCTTCTTGAACTACTGTAGTCCACCTGCTGTAAATTGACCCACAATGCCATTAGGGAGGGAATTCCAGGATTTTCACCCAGCAACAGTGATGGAACAGCAATATATTTCCAAATCAGGATGGTGAGAGGCTTGGAGGGGAACATGGAGGTGGTGGTGTTCTCATGTATCTGCTGCGCTTTTGCTTTTAGATTGAAGTGGTTTTGGGTTTGGGAAGTATCTTTCTGCAGTGCATCTTGTAGATAGTAGACACTGCTGCCGCTGTACGTCAGTGATGGAGGGAGTGGATGTTTGTGGATGTCGTGCCAATGAAGCGGGCTGCTTTGTCCTGGATACTGTCAAGCTTCTTGAGTGTTCTTGGAGCTGCACCCATCGGGGCAAGTAGAACTTGTTCCTAATGGGTGATGGACAGGCTTTGAGGGGTCAGGAGGTGAATTACTCACTGCAGTATTCCTAGTTCCTGACCTGCAGTGCAGCCACTGTGTTTATTAGGTGAGTCCAGTTGAGTTTCTGGTAAGTGGTAACCCTCAGCATGTTGATAGTGGTGGATTCAGTGATCGAGCACCATTGAATGCCATGGGGCAATGGTGAGATTGTCTCTTATTGGTGATGGTCATTGCTTGGCAGTGATGGTAATGGCACTGAATGTCAAGGGGCAATGGTTAGATTTTCTCTTGTTGGAGATGGTCATTGCCCCTCACTTGTGTGTCATGAATGTCACTTGCCACTTGTCAGCCCAAGCCTGGATATTGACCAGATCTTGTTGCATTTGAACATGGACTGGTTCAGTATCTGAGGAGTCACGATGGTGCTGACCATTGTGCAGTCATTGGCGAACATCCCCACTTCTGACCTTATGATGGAGGGAAGGTCATTCTTGAAACATTTGAAAATGGTTGGGCCTAGGACACTACCCTGAGGAACTCCTGTAGAGATGTTCTGGAGTTAAGGTGATTGACCTCCAACAACCAGATCATCTTCCTATGTGCCAGGTATGTCTACAGTCAGTGGAGAGTTTACCCCAATACCCATTGATTCAAGTTTTACGAGGGCTCCTTGATGGCTCACCGTTGAATGCAGCCTGATGTCAAGGGCTGTTACTTTCACCTCACCTCTGGGATTCAGCTCTTTTGTCCATGTTTGAACCAAGGCTGTAATGAGGCCAGGAGCTGAGTGGCCCCAGTGGAACCCAAACTGGGCATCACTGAGCAGGTTATTGCTGAGCAGGTGCTGCTTGATAGCTCTGTTACTGACACCTTCCATCACTTTACTGATGATCGAGAGAAGACTGATGGGCATTCATTGGCCAGGTTGGATTTGTCCTGCTTTTTACGTACAGGATATACTTGGGCAATTTTCCACATTGTCGGATAAATGCCAGTGTTGTAACTTGACTGGAGGAGTGGCAGGTTCTGGAGCATAAGTCTTCAGTACTATTTGCCAGAATGTTGTCAGGGCCCGTAGCCTTTGCAATGTACAGTGTCTCCAACTGTTTTTTGATATCATGTGGAGTGAATTGAATTGGCTGAAGACTGTTATCTGTAATCCTAGGGAGATCACTGGAGGAGGCCGAGTTGGATCACCCACTCGGCACTTCTGGCTGAAGATTGCTACAAAAGTTTCAGCCTTGTGTTTTGCACTGATGTGCTGGGCTCTTCCATCATTGAGGATGGGGATATTCAACTCCAGTGAGTTGTTTAATTGTCTACCTCCATTCGCGGCTGGATCTGGCAGCATTGCAGATCTTAGATCTGATCCGTTGTTTATGGGATCGCTTAGTTCTGTCACTTGCTGCTTATGCTGTTTGACGTGCAAGTAGTTGCTTGACCTGGAAGAGGGCAGCAGAACGGTGACGCTGATTGGCTGATGTGGGGAAGATATCAGTGCAGTCATTGCTTCCAGAGGTGGTTTGCAGAAGGCTGTTGTCAAGTGACATTTTCTTAAACAGCTTGATTGGTGATAGAAATGTCAGTCAGTGTGATTAAGTGCTGCACTTGTGAGATGTGGGAGATCAGCGATGCTTCCAGTGTCTAGGATAACTACATCTGCAGGAAGTGCACCCAATTGCAGCTCCTCACAGACCGCATTGATAGGTTGGTGCGGCAATTGGATGCACTTAGGAGCATGAGGATGGCGGAAAGCATCATAGCCAGGAGTTTTAGAGATGTGGTGACACCCAAGGTGCAGGCAGGTAGATGGGGGACTGCTAGAAGAGGCAGGCCGTCAGTACAGGGGTCCCCTGTGGCGGTCCCCCGCCTCTAACAAGCGTATCGTTCTGGATACTGTTGGGGGGGGATGGCCTATCAGGGGGTAACAGTAACAGCCAGACTGGTGGCACCACAGCTGGTTCTGTTCTTAAGGGAAGGACAAAGAGCACTAGAGCAGTAGTTGTAGGGGACTGTACAGTGAGGGGTACAGATAGGTGCTTCTGTGGACGTAAAAGAGACTCCAGGATGGTGTGTTGCCTCCCTGGAACCAGGGTCCAGGATGTCTCTGAACAGGCAGAAAGCATGCTGAAGGGAGAGGGTGAACAGCCAGAGGTTGTGGTACATTTTGGTACTAACGGCATAAGTAGGATGAGTGATGAGGTCCTGCAGCAGCAGTTCAGAGAGTTAGGTAGAAAGTTAAAGAGCAGGACCTCCAAGGTTGTTATCTCAGGATTACTCTCTGTACCACGTGCCAGTGAGGCTGGAAATAGGAGGATAGTACAGCTCAACATGTGGCTAAACACATGGTGTAGGAGGGAAGGTTTTAAATATCTGGACCATTGGGATCTCTTCCAGGGCAGGTGGGACCTGTACAAGAGGGACGGGTTGCATCTAAACTGGAGGGGCACAAATATTCTGTCTGGGAGGTTTGTTGGTGTTACTCAGGAGGATTTAAACTAGCTTGGCAGGGGGTTGGGAACCAATGCAAAAGTGAATGGACTGAAAGGGACCTAGAGAATAGGGCCAATAAGACTCAGAGGAAGAGCAGGCAGTGTGTGGTTGCTGATCAAAGTGGGTCTGGTAGACTGAAGTGCATCTGTTTCAATGCGAGAAGTATAACAGGTAAGGCAGATGAATTTAAAGCTTGGATTTGTACTTGAAACTATGATGTTGCTATTACAGAGACATGGTTATGGGAGGGGACAGGACTGGCAGCTTAACTTGCCAGGATATAGATGTTTCAGGCAGGATAGAGAGGGATATATAAGGGGTGGGGCGAGTTGCACTACTTGTTCAAGGGATTATCACAGCTGTACTGTGGGAGGACACCTTGGATGGCTCATACAGTGAGGCAATATGGGGGAGCTCGGGAACAGGAAGGGTGTAATCACAATGTTTGGGGTTTACTATAGGCCTCCCAACAGCCAGCAGCAGATAGAAGAACAGATGTGTAGGCAGATTTTCGCAAGATGTAAAAGTAACAGGGCTATTGTTGTTGTGGGTGATTCTTAACTTTCCATTTATTGACTGGGACTCAGTTAGTGCTTGGGGTGTGGATGGGGCAGAGTTTGTAAGGAGCATCCAGGAAGGCTTCTTTAAACAGTATGTAGATAGTCCAACTAGGAAAGGGGCCATACTGGGCCCTAGTATTGGGGAATGAACCTGGCCAGGTGGTCGACATTTCAGTAAGGGACCAACTTGGGAACAGAATCACAATTCAGTAAGCTTTAAGGTACTGATGGATAAAGATCGGTGTAGTTGTCAAGTGAAGGTACTAAATTGGAGGAAGGCTAATTCCAACAATATTAGGCAGGAACTGAAGAATGTAGATTGGAGGCAGATGTTTGAGGGCAAATCAACATATGGTACGCGGGAGGCTTTCAAGTGTAGGTCGCTGGGACCTCAGGACCGGCACGTTCCTTTAAGGATGAAGAATAAGTATGGCAAGTTTAGGGAACCTTGGATAACGAGAGATATTGTGAACCTAGTCAAAAAGAAAAAGGAAGCATTTGTTAAGGCAATGAGGCTGGGAACACACAAAGCCAGGGTGGATTACAAGGAAAGTTGAAAGAAACTTAAGTAAGGAGTCAAGACGACTAAAAGGGGTCATGAAAAGTCATTGGCCAACAGGATTAAGGAAAATCCCAAGGCTTTTTATACATATATAAAAATAGTGAGAGGGTTAGCCCACACAAAGACAGGGAAGGGAATTTATGTGTGGAGCCAGAGGAAATGGGTGAGGTATTAAATGTACTTTGCGTCAGTGTTCACCAAAGAGAGAAGGGTTTAGGCCCGAAACGTCAAGTTTTCCTGCTCCTATGATGCTGCTTGACCTGCTGTGTTCATCCAGCCCCATGCTTGTTATCTAGGACTTGGTGGATGATGAGTCTGGGGAAGGGTGTGTAGATAGTTTGGGCCATGTTGAGATCAAAAGGGAGGAGGTATGGGGTCTTGAAAAACATTAAGGTAGACAAGTCCCCAGGGCCTGATGGGATATACCCCAGAGTACTGAGAGAGGCAAGGGAGGAAATTGCTAGAGTCTTGAGAGAAATCTTTGTATCCTCACTGGTTGCAGGGGAGGTGCAGAGGATTGGAGAATAGACAGTGTTGTTCCTGTGTTTAAGAAGGATGGCAGGGATTATCCGGCTAATTACAGACCAGTGAGCCTTACGTCAGTGATAGGGAAATTATTGGAGAGGATTTACGCCCACTTGGAAATAAGCGGGCGTATTAGCAAGAGGAAACACGGTTTTGTGTGTGGGATGTTGTTTCTCACTAACTTGATTGAGTTTTTTGAGGAAGTGACGAAGATGATCGATGAGGGTAGGGCAGTGGATGTTGTCTACCTGGACTTCAGTAAGGCCTTTGACAATGTTCCTCATGGCAGACTGATACAGAAGGTGAAGTCGCATGGGGTCAGAGGTGAGCTTGCAAGATGGATAAAAAACTGGCTTGGTCATAAAAGACAGAGGGTAACAGTAGAAGGGTGCATTTCTGAATGGAGGGCTGTGCCTAGTAGTGTTCCTCAGGGATCAGTGTTGGCACCTTTGCAGTTTGTAATATATATAAATGATTTGGAGGAAAATGTTAACTCGTTTGATTAGTAAGTTTGCCGATGACACAAAGGTTGGTAGAATTGCGGATAACGATGAGGACCGTCAGAGGTCACAGCAGGATATAGATCGGTTGGTGACTTGGGCAGAGAGATTGTAGATGGAGTTTAATCCGGAAAATATGAGCTAATGCATTTCGGAAGATCTAATCCAGATGGAAAATATACAGTAAATGGTAGAACCCTTAAGAGTACTGATAGGCAGAGGGATCTGGGTGTACAGGCACACATGTCACTGAAAGTGGCAATGCAGGTGGAAATGGTAGTCAACAAGGCATACGGCATGCTTGCTTTCATTGGCCAGGGCATTGAGTTTAAAAATTGGCAGATAAAGTTGCAACTTTATAGAACCTTAATTAGGCTGCATTTGGAATATTGTGTTCGGTTCTGGTCGCCACACTTCCAAAAGGATGTAGTGGTTTTGGAGAGGGTACAGAAAAGATTTATCAGGATGTTGCCAGGTATGGAAGGCATTAGCTATGAGGAGAGGTTGGAGAAACTTGATTTGTTCTCACTGGAACAACGGAGGTTGAAGGGCGACCTGATAGAGGTCTACAAGATGATGAAGGGCACGGACAGACTGGACAGTCAGAAGCTTTTTTCCAGGTGGAAGAATGAGTTACCAGGGGCCATGGGTTTAAGGTGCGAGGAGCAAGGTTTAAAGGTGATGTATGAGGCAAGTTTTTTGACACAGAGGGTGGTGGGTGCCTGGAACTCGCTGCTGGGAGAAGTAATGGAAGCAGATGCGATAGTGACTCTTAAAGGGCATCTTGACACATAAATGAATAGGCTGGGAATAGAGGGCTACGGTCCTCGGAAGGGCAGGGGATATTAGTTGTGATGGGCAGCATGTCGGTGTAGGCTTGGAGGGCTGAAGGGCCTGTTCCTGTGCTGTAATTTTCTTTGTTCTTTGGTCTTAGTCCTGTTTGGTGGCTTCACCAGGTTGACACCTCATCTTCGGGTATGCCTGGTGCTGCTCCTGGCATGCTCTCCTGCACTGCCCATTGAACCAGGGTTGATCCCCTGGCTTGATGGTAATGGTTGAGTGGGGGATATGCCGGACCATGAGGTTAAAGATTGTGCTGGACTATAATTCTGCTGTTGTTGATGGCCCACAGCGCCTCGTGGATGTCCAGTTTTGAATTGCTAGATCTGTTTGAAGTCTATTCCATTGAGTACAGTGATAGTGTCACACAACACAGTGGAGGTTTATCTCAATGTGAAGGCGGGACTTTGTCTGCCCAAGGAATGTGTGGTGTTTGCTCGTACCAATACTGTCATGGACAGGTGCATCTGCAGCTGGCAGATTCGTAAGGATGAGGTCAAGTATGTTTTTCCCTCTTGTTTGTTCCCTCACCACCTGCCGCAGACCACGTCCAACAGCTGTGTCCTTTAAGACCCGACCAGCTTGATCAATAGTCCTTCTGCTGAGCAACTCCTGATGGTGGACTTTGAAATCCCCCACCCAGAGAACATTTTGTGACTCTGCCATGGTCAGTGTTGTTGAATATGGAAAAGTATCAATCTGTTGGATTTCATGGGTTTCGGAGTCAATGTTGAAGGGTCCCAGAGCAACTCCCTCCCGATTGTATCCCACTGTGCCACCTCCACACCTTGTTATCTCGGATTCTTCAGCATCTGCAGTTCCTATTATCTCTGTGCCACCACCTCTGCTGGGTCTGTCCTGCCGGTGAGACAGGACATATCCAGGGATGGTGATGGTGGTGTCTGGGACATTGTCTGTAAGGTGTGATTCTGTGAGTATGACTATGTTTGGCTATTGCTTAACAAGTCTGTGAGACAGCTCTCCGAATTTTGACACTAGCCCCCAGATGTTAGTGAGGAGGACTCTGCAGGGTCGACAGGGCTGTTTCTGCCGTTTATCTTTTCTGGTGCCTAGTTCAATGCTAGCTGATCTATCCGGTAGTTTTTACTGAAATCAAATTCCACCTTCAGCAGTTTGCTTGGCCTGCTGTGTTCATCCAGCCCCACACCTTGTTGTCTCAGATTTTCCAGCACCTGCAGTACCTTTCATCTCTCCACCTTCAGCAGTGGCAGGATTCCACCCCAGGTGCCCAGAGCATTAGCTGAGTTTCTGGGTAAATAGTCTAGCGATAATAGCACTGGGCTATTGCCTGCCGGCTAGTTGGGAAGGGGGAAGAGCTCAATGCAAGGAATAGGGCTTGGGCTGAGGTTTTCTAAATTGTTATTTAATTTTCTTGTGTTTCAGGAGCCTGGAAACTGCCACGCCCCCATGTACCCCAAAACCAGGTCGCAGGTGAGCACTTAAGAGGCTACAAAAACAGACTTTGCTGGAAAGGCTGAGCAGCTCTGGCAACATCTGTGAAGAAAAATTGTTTCAGGTCCACTGACCCTTCTTCAGAACTGATGGTACCCAGGAAAATGTCCTTCCAGGACACCCTGGTCCACTCTTCTTTCAGTCACAACATCTCCCCTGGAGCCCCATGGCACCATGCCCTGCAACCACAAAAGGTGTAACACCTGCCTATTTACCTCCTGTGTCCCTAGTATACATGGGCGCAAATATACCATCCAGGTGAAGCAGCACTTTACCTGCACTTCCCACAATCCAGTCTACTGTACTGTATTTGCTGCTCACAGTCATTTCCTCTACATTGGAGAAACAAAGCATAGAGAGGGTTGACCGCTTCACAGAGCGTCCATGTTCGGCCCACAGACACCCTAAGCTTCCAGTTCCCTGCCACTTTAACACACCACCCTGTTCCCTGGCCACCATCTCTGTCTCAGGCTTGCTGTAGTGTTCCAGTGAAACTCAGCGTAAGCTTGGGGACACTGCAGCCCTCCAGACTCAATATCAAGTTCAATAATTTTAGGGCCTGAACTCTCCCATGTCCTAGCCTCCTACCCCACACACCAGGCCTTGTTGTCACATTATCTGCCACTACACACTACCTATTGCTAGGCACAAACAGTCCCCATTAACAGCTATTCACCCTCCCAGCCTGATCATTATCAACAGCTTTGTCTTGTCCAACCGCTCTTCTCTTTCTTTATCTCTATCCCCACCTGTCGTTTACTCCTTACCCCTTCCCTCCACCCTATCTACTGCACATAAACCAACATTTTCCTAGGTACCATCAATTCTGAGGAAGGGCCACCGGATCTGAAATGTTAACTCAGACTTTTCTTCACAGATGCTGCCAGACCTGCTCAGCTTTTCCAGTAACTTCTCTTTTAGTTCCTGATTTACAGCAGATGCAGTTCTTTTGGTTTTTACCTAAGAGGCTAGAACATAGAAAATTACAGCACAGTACAGGCCCTTCGGCCCTCGATGTTGTGCCGACCTGTGAAACCAATCTGAAGCCCATCTAACCTACACTATTCCATTATCATCCATATGTTTATCCGACGACCATTTAAATGCCCTTAAAGTTGGCAAGTCTACAACTGCTGCAGGCAAGGCGTTCCATGCCCTGCCTACTCTCTGAGTAAAGAATCTACCTCTGACATCTGTCCTATATCTATCACCCCTCAATTTAAAGCTATGTCCCCTCATGCTAGCCGTCACCATCCGAGGAAAAAGGCTCTCACTGTCCACCCTATCCAATCCTCTGATCACCTCTCTATTAAGTCACCTCTTAACCTTCTTCTCGCTAACGAAAACAGCCTCAAGTCCCTCAGCCTTTCCTCATAAGTCCTTCCCTCCATGCCAGGCAACATCCTGGTAAATCTCCTCTGCACCCTTTCCAATGCTTCCATATCCTTCTTATAATGCGGTGACCAGAACTGCACACAATACTCCAAGTGCAGCCGCACCAGAGTTTTGTACAGCGCAACATGACCTCATGGCTCCGAAACTCAATCCCTCTACCAATAAAACCTAACACACTGTACGCCTTCTTAACAACCCCATCAACCTGGGTGGCAACTTTCAGGGATCTATGCACATGGACACCGAGATCTCTCTGCTCGTCCACACTACCAAGAATCTTACCATTAGCCCAGTACTCTGTATTCCTGTTACTCCTTCCAAAGTGAATCACCTCACACTTTTCCGCATTAAACTCCATTTGCCACCTCTCAGCCCAGCTCTGCAGCTTATCTATGTCCTTCTGTAACCTGCAACATCCTTCCGCACTATCCACAACTCCACTGACTTTAGTGTCATCCGCAAATTTACTAACCCTTCCTTCTACGCCCTCATCCAGGTCATTTATAAAAATGACAAACAGCAGTGGCCCCAAAACAGATCCTTGCGGTACACCACTAGTAACTGAACTCCAGGATGAACATTTCCCATCAACCACCACCCTCTGTCTTCTTCCAGCTAGCCAATTTCTGATCCAAACCGCTAAATCACCCTCAGTCCCATGCCTCCGAATTTTCTGCAATAGCCTACCATGGGGAACCTTATCAAGTGCTTTACTGAAATCTATATACACCACATCAACCGCTTTACCCTCATCCACCTGTTTGGTCACCTTCTCAAAGAACTCAGTAAGGTTTGTGAGGCACGACCTACCCTTCACAAAACCGTGTTGACTGTCCCTAATCAAATTATTCCTTTCTAGATGAATTTAAATCCTATCTCTTATAATCCTTTCCAACACTTTACCCACAACCTAAGTAAGTCTCACTGGTCTATCATTACCAGGGTTGTCTCTACTCCCCTTCTTGAACAAGGGGACAACATTTGCTGTCCTCCAGTCTTCTGGCACTATTCCTGTAGACAATGACGACAAAAAGATCAAAGCCAAAGGCTCTGCAATCTCCTCCCTAGCTTCCCAGAGAATCCTAGGATAGATCCCATCCGGCCCAGGGGACTTATCTATTCTAAGACTTTCCAGGATTGCTAACACCTCCTCCTTATGAACCTCAATCCTGTCTAGTCTAATACCCTGTATCTCAGTATTCTCCTCGACAACATTGTCTTTTTCATGTGTGAATACTGATGAAAAATACTCATTTAGCGCCTCTCCTATCTCTTCGGACTCCACGCACAACTTCCCACTACTGTCCTTGACTGGCTACATTGGAACATGCTCAAAAATTGAGATATGAGTAGAATAGAGAGGGTTTGAGTTTGAGCATGAATTGAGTAGTGAGCCAGAAAAGTGCAAACAGAGGCTGCTGGAGAGGAGGGTGCAAAGTAAATATTGGGAGCTCTTGCACATCATTTTGCAACAAGCAGGAGGGACAGGTCTGTCACTGTAGCACACTGGGATACAGTACTAGTGGGGACAGGTCTGTCACTGTAGCACACTGGGATACAGTACCAGTGGGGACAGGTCTGTCACTGTATGTGAGCATGAAAGCTGCACTAGCTGAAATAATTTAAAAATTAGGAGTTATCCTTTCAGGAGTGTGATGAGGGTGATTTTTTCTCAGAGGGCTGTGTGACTTTGGAATTACCATATTGATTGTAATGTTTGTGTTGGATTTTTTTCCAGAATGGATGGTCATGGTTATGGAGCTTGGACTGAGCCAACTTCTCAAAGCCAGAGCCTGGCTCAGACAGATGAAGATCAAATGCACCTGTCAGATGTGGAGCAGGACGCAGCTAATTGGCAGCAACTGGTGAGCCAGGACATCCTGTCTGGCCTGAAACCACATGAAATCAAGCGGCAAGAAGTTATTAACGGTAAGACAGTCAGGGTTGTCCGACTTCTCTTTTGAGTTTGGGAGGCTGGTGAGTGCATTGGGAGTGCCTTGAGGCAGTGGGAGTCAGGGGAAGGTATATGAGCTTGGAGTAGGCTGGAAATCACCTTGAGCTTTCTGGGTTTTTGGGAGTGTAATGCCAGGAGTGTTTTGTGGCTGAGTGGAGCTGGGAACATCTCTGGTTTGTGGGGGATCTGCTTTGTGATTTGGGATCATAGAGACAGTACAGTTATGGGGCTTATTGGGATCAGCCAAGTATGGAGAGGGTTGCAGGGGGTTAGATGAAGAAGCAGCAAAGGAGTGAGTACAGTGGACCTCACTGTGCATGATACATAAAAAAACCAAAAGAACTGCAGATCGTGGAAATCAGAAACAAAAACAGAAATTGCAGGACCAAAGAAGGGTCACTGGACCTGAAATGTTAATTCTGTTTTCTCTCCACAGATGCTGAGTTTTTCAAGCAGTTTCTGTTTTTGTCACTGTGCACAGTGTTCTCTAAAATGATTTTAGGAAATCATGTGAGAGTGTACTATAGATTCTACTCTACAATTTATTTCTCTAATCGCCAATTTGTATTTTTGCCTCTGATAATTTGGTAGAACTTTTCAACACTGAACGTGCTCACATCCGAATGCTGAAAGTTCTGGATGTAATCTTTTACCAGAAGATGATACGAGATAGCAGCTTACCAGCAGCAGAAGTGAGGAGCATATTTTCCAACCTCGATGAAATTCTGCAGCTTCACAGTAAGTCAGGGTTTTGAAGGGACTTGTAGCCGTTCCAGGAACAAATGAAATAGAAGCAGGAATGCATCATATGGGCACCTCAAGTCTGCTGTTTAATGGGATCATGGCTGATCCTTGACCTCCATACTACCTCCCCATCTGACCTTCATAATTACTGATCCCTTTAGCGTCCAAAAAACACATCTATCTGTTGCTGTCAACCTTAAACATGGTGACTGGTCATCCACAACCCTCTGGTGTAGAAGGTTCCAAAGGTTCACACCTTCTGAGAGAAGAAGATAGACCTCGTTATAGCCCTAAATAGACAACCCGTAAAATGATTGAAATTGAGCAGGATTGATTTTCTAGTTGACTGCCATGGTAACTGGTAATTAAAGTTATTTCAGAGTTCAGTCACATCTCTGTGGGACTGTGCAAACACAGCCCATTCGCTGGCATCACAGTGCCATCCTTATTGGCAGAAGTCAACAACAGCAGTGTCATATTCTGACGCAATCTACAATCTCATAGCCATAAGATATAGGAGTAGAATTAGACCATTTGGCCCATTAGGTTTCCTCTGCAATTCGATCGTGGCTGATTTCTTTCCCAACCCCATTATCCTGCTTGTTCCCCCGCACTCTTGATCCCCTTACTAATCAAGAGTCTATCTATCTTTCTCTTAAATACGCTCAATGACTTGGCAACCTCCTAGTCTCTCCTACTTGTGGAAATATCTTCTCCACGTCCACTCGATCCAGGCTTCTGAGAATGCTGTAAGTTTCAATCGAGTTCAGAACCAGAGTGCTCGACTGCTCCTCATATGACTAGCCCGACATCCTGGGATCATGCTTGTAAAACTCTTCTGGGCCCCCTCTAACACTAGCGCATCTTTCCTTGTTCCAAATGTGGTCTGATCAGAGCCTCATACAGCCTCAGCAGTACATTTCTGCTCTTTTGTTCTAGATATGGAGGTGCTGGTGTAGTGTAACTTCTGACCTTGTATCCTAGTCCTCTTGAAATGAATGCCAACATTGCATTTGCCTTCCTAATTGCCAATTGAACCTGCATGTTAACCTTAACAGAATCATGACCTAGGACTCCCAAGACCCTTTGTGCCTCAGATTTCTGAAGTCTTTCCCATTTAGAAAATTGTCTACACCTCTATTCTTCCAACCAAAATGCATAACCTCACACTTTCCCACATTATATTTCATCTACCACTTTTTTGCCAACTCTCCTAGCCTGCCTAAGTCCTTCTGCAGACTCCCAGATTCCTCAATACAACCTGTCCCTCCACCTATCTTTGTGTCATCTGCAAAATTAGCAATAATGCCCTCAGTTCCTTCATCCAGATCTTTAATGTATAATATGAATAGTTGTGGTCCCAACACTGACCTCCGTGGAACTCCAGTAGTCACTGGCTGTCATTCTGAAAAAGACCCCTTTATCTTCACTCTCTGCCTCTGCCAGTCAGTCAATCCTCTATCCATGCCAGTGCCTTGTCCCTAACACAATGGGCTCTTATGTAGCAGCCTCCTGTGCAGCACCTTATCAAAGGCCGTAAGGAACTCCAAATAGATCACATCCACTGGCTCTCCTTTTACTAACTTGCTCAATACGTCCTCAAAGAATTCTAACAGATATGTCAGTTGTGATTTTCCCCTTGACAAAGCCGTGCTGACTCAGCCCTGTTTTACAATGCACTTCTAATTACCATGCAATCTCGTTTTTATTAATGGACTCTAAAATCTTACCAATAACTGAGGCAGGCTAGCCAGCCCATAATTTTCAATTATCTGTCAATCTTCCTTCTTAACCAGGATGTTACATTGGCCATTTTCCAGTTCTCTGGGGCCCTCCCTAACTCCAGTGTTTCCTGAAAGATCATACAAATGCCTTTACAATCTCCTCAGCTATCTTCTTCAGAACTCTGAGGTCTGGTGCATCCAGTCTGGGTGATTTATCCACCTCCAGACCTTCCAGCTTCCTCATCACTTTCTCTATTGTGATGACTGCTACACTTGTCTCTGCCCTCTGACTTTTGAGGTTCTGCTATTCTGCTGGTGTCTTCCACCGTGAAAACTAATGCATAGTACCAGCCCAGCTCATCTCCACCTCCCTAACCTGTTTTTCCTCTCACCCCAAGCCACACCCCCATCTCCTATCTACTAACATCATCCCGCCCCCTTGACCTGTCCGTCCTCCCTGGACTGACCTATCTCCTCCCTACCCCCCTACCTACACGCACCTTTACTGGCTCCATCCCCGCCTCTTCGACTTGTCTGCCTCCTCTCCACCTATCCTCTCCTCTATCCATCCTCTATCCGCCTCCCCCTCTCTCCCTATTTATTTCAGAACCCTCTTCCCCTCCCCCATTTCAGATGAAGGGTTTAGGCCCGAAACGTCAAGTTTTCCTGCTCCTATGATGCTGCTTGACCTGCTGTGTTCATCCAGCCCCATGCTTGTTATCTCGGATTCTCCAGCATCTGCAGTACCTTTTATCTCTGATACAATTTTAACCCCACTGCGAAGCCTCTTCTAAGGATGCCTACCCTGAAGAAGTTACCCTCCTCCCTCCGGACAAACCTCAGGGAATCTCTCTCCCACTGCAACTCTCTCATCACCTCTTCGGCCTTGAAACTGCTCGACCACGTCCTGAAGCAAACCAGGTACCACAGCCACATCACCTTTCTTAGTACCTGCCTACGGAACCAGATCATCCCCAATGGACTACAATCCACATTCAAGCCTTCCCAATTTGGCCCCAACCGTGACAATATCTACATGGAAAACATTGAGACCCTCCAGAAGCGCTTCTCCCTACGACTCCTGAAACACACACTTTCAGCAATGCGCAGGCACCTCCAGGCACTACAATCAAGACTCCCCCAGCTCAGAGCCTCCCTCTCCCAGACCTGCAAAGGACCTCTTCTGTTTTTTATTCTCCGTAGGATCCACAGCCTGAATTCACAATTCTACTCTGCTTTATTGGACACCAAAAACCGTAAGTACAGTAAACTTACTGATGCCCACCACCCAAAACGGGCTTCCCCCACTCCCCAAATCCCCAGCCGGACCCGGGACCTCCCCCACAATGTACCCGCCGCCATTGGCCACGAGGCTACTGTCGGAGAACCCACTGATGACGTCACATCCGCCACCGCCGGGAACCCCACTTCCGGGACAGCGAACGCCTCCGCTGCAGAAACAACCGCCTCCATCACCGAAACCAACACCGTCATCGCTGTTGCCGCCGCCGACTACGCTCCGCCCACCGCCGACGCCGCTCCGCCCACCGCCGAAGCAGACACAACACCCGACGCAGACATACCTCCGCCCACAGCCGACGCAGACGTAACTCCGCCCACAGCCGACGCAGACGTAACTCCGCCCACTGCCTCCACAGCCAGCAGCTCCAGAGGAGACAGCAGCACTGAGCACTGCCGGGTGTTCACCATCCCCCCAGACCTCCCCCTTACTGAGGACGAACGGTCAGTCCTCAGTAAAGGGCTCACCTTTGTCCCCCTCCACCCACATATCAACGAATACCGCTCACGCTTGGATATTGAGCAGTTTTTCCGCCGCCTCCGCCTCCACGCTTACTTCTCCAACCGCGAATCTAACCCTCCCTCTACTGACCCCTTCTCCCGCCTCCAACACAATCCCTCCTCCTGGACACCACCCCAAGGCCTCCTCCCCTCCCTCGACCTCTTCATCTCCAACTGCCGTCGAGACATCAATCGTCTCAACCTCTCCACCCCCCTCAAACACTCCAACCTCTCCCCCGCAGAACGTGCAGCCCTCCACTCCCTCCGCTCCAATCCCAACCTCACCATAAAACC
>JAHRHZ010000042.1:361221-381121 GCA_024137785.1 Ginglymostoma cirratum | reverse complement strand
CGCCCCCTTGACCTGTCCGTCCTCCCTGGACTGACCTATCTCCTCCCTACCCCCCTACCTACACTCACCTTTACTGGCTCCATCCCCGCCTCTTCGACTTGTCTGCCTCCTCTCCACCTATCCTCTCCTCTATCCATCCTCTATCCGCCTCCCCCTCTCTCCCTATTTATTTCAGAACCCTCTTCCCCTCCCCCATTTCTGATGAAGGGTTTAGGCCCGAAACGTCAAGTTTTCCTGCTCCTGTGATGCTGCTTGGCCTGCTGTGTTCATCCAGCCCCATGATTGTTATCTCATAGTACCTATTTTGTTCTTTTTGTTCCCCTTTACTTGTTCTCTAGCCTCATTTCCAGTGGTCCAATGTCCACTCTTGCCTTTCTGTTTTTGTTATCTTACAAAAGACGATGAGTTTTTTTTATTACTAGCTAGTTTACCCTCATATTTATGCTTTTTTTTTAGTTATCCTCTGCTGGTTTTTAAAGGCTTTCCAATCCTCTGGTTCTCACTAATTTTCACCACATTGCTTGCTTTTGCTTTTGCTTTTATGTTGTCTCTGACTTCCCTTGTCAGCCATGGTTGCTTCATCTTCCCTTTAGTATGTTTCTTCTTACTTGTGTCAAATTTCTGCTATGCCTTTCAAATTAGACTCAGAAACTCCTGCCATTGCTGCTCCACCATTTTCCCTGCTAGGCTTCCCTCCCAGAACATCATACCTGCCAGTTTTAAACTGTGCTACAAGCTCATTTGTGTTGTATTTTGTATTGCATTTAAGTACATGAAATTGTGATGCTCTTTCTATGATCTGGTGAGAACTGTGTATGCAAAACCAGCTGTGGTCTAATCTGTCTTGTACAGATCCAGTATTACATCCCTGCTTTTGTGTTCAGCACCTCATCCGTGAAGGGATCCATCCTATTTGTCGTCTTCACCTAATCTCCCTGTCCTGCCACCATTAGGGACCTGTGGACGTGCACACCAACTCACTTCTATTCCTCCTGTCATTATTCTCTTGCTTTGTTTGCCCTCCCCAAGTATATAACCTCACTCTTTCCTGGATTGAATTACATTTACTACTTTCTTGTCCACTCAACCAAACCATTGCTATCACCCTGCACTTGATCTCCATTCTCCTCTTCATTGACTATCTGACCAATTTTTGTTATTTCTGCAGATTTCCCAATCATGCCTCCTACTTTAATTCCTTGAAACACCTTGAAAATTGGGAAAAATTGTATCAAATGTTTGATATTCTGAGCTCTGTTTATTTTTCCAGTTTCATTAAATGAACAGATGAGAAAAGTCTGGAAAAGGAATGAAAACTTTGTGGTTGATCAGATTGGAGAAGACCTGCTGAGCTGGGTAAGTGTATCTGTGTTAACCTTGAGAAGAGGTTGCATGGAACCTTACTCAATGAAGAACTGCAGAACACAGCTGAAACAATTCTTCTACAGTGACTGAAGTATCTGGATTCATTTGCTGAACATTAACAGATTCATACTAAAACGTGTAGAAGTCAGGACTACGTAACATTCTAATTGGACCGTAAATACTTTGTGTTCCAGTCCTAACTGAAGTTGAAAGAGGTCAATTTGTCTGCAAAAGATAACCCTCTGGTGTTGGAGTCATAGATGGTTGAGATTGTTGGAGGTCAAGTGTCTTAGCCCCATGACATCTCTGTAGAAGTTTCTCAGAGCAGTGTCCTAAGCTTAACTATGTCTAATTGTTCTATCAGTGATTTTTCCTCCATCATTCTAGGAGAGAATTATCCACTTGTGATTGCACAATATGTAGTTTGATCCACAATTCCTCCAGTAGCAGCTCCTACCATTCTGTATCACAATCAGGATAATATCCAGACTTTGTCTCAGGTGAAAAGGATATTAGATTGACCATTAGATAGACAGTCTAACTGTCTGTGTGACTTCCATGGACACCAATCAATAAAATTTTCTGAAGAAGGGTCCCAACCCGAAACGTCAGCTTTCCTGCTCCTCTGATGCTGCTTGGTCTGCTGTGTTCATCCAGCTCTACATCTTGTTATCTCAATCAATAAGTCCCAATTGTTGACATCTTAAGAGTCATTGTTTGCCGTGGGTTTAACGGGATCAACACTAGATTAAAGTGTTCGGGATAGGGATTAGGTCAGAGGCTGGAGGACAAACAAGTGCCTCACTACTGACTCCTTCAAAGCCTCCCATCAGCTAAATGGTCTGGGTCAGGAAGGTGACGGAACACTGGACAAATGCAAGACCATTGTCAAAACACTTTAGGACACAGGTGATTCATGCATTTTCTATTGGCTCTGTACCCTACCCCTCTAGCACTGGCTCAGTTTAGGTGTAGTGTGTACCATATGCAGTGTACACTTTGGAACTTACTGCATATGTGCAACCTGTGATGTCCACCATCAACAACATTAATTCTGATTTTCTTCCACATTTTACGTCAATCTGAATTAAGCATCTATTACCCATTTGAAATTATTTCTGGGTCAAAGGCTTTGGGTTTTCCTCCCAAGAGTCACTACATGGCCTGTAATGTTTTAATAAGGAGGTATCTCTCCCTTTGGTTAATTAGGGATCAGCAATTTCTAACCATAACCTAAATACCAGTCTTGTCATCCTTTTCCAAATCTCAAAAAAATGCTAAACGATCCCTTTTCTAAGATTGTGAATTCTGCCTTGTATGGTATTGACATTTTTGTACTGTTACCTGGTTCATGATTGGTGCCTGTCTGAATGAATCTTGATTGATTTTTCTAGTTCAGCTGTTCTGAAGAGGAGAAATTTAAACGAGCTGCTGCCACTTTCTGCAGTAATCAGCCATTTGCATTGGAACTCATCAAATCAAAACAGAAGAAAGATGCAAGATTCCAGGCAATCATTCAAGTGAGAGCCTCCAAATCCTAACTGCAAGGCATGACAAGGGTTTGAAATGCTAGGTATTAATACGACAGCAGGACAAGTCCCCAAACACACTCAAGACAGGTGCAGTACGGGTTAGATGCAGAGTGAAGTTTCCTCTACCCTCTCCATATCAAACACTCCCAGGTCAGGTACATGCAAGCTTAGATACAGAGTAGAGGTCCCTCTATACTAGCCTCATCAAATACTCCTTTCTTTCTTGACCATAACCAAGCTGTGTTGATCAAGTGAGGAAGACTTATGACAGAGAATATGGGGCAAAGGATCTGCGATAATTTTCTGCAGGCAATGGAGCAATGTAATTCTACAGAGTGTCAGAGCATAGAGGATATGCAGTCGAATGGGGAAGTCAATGGGAGTGTGTTCATAGTTCATAGAATCCCTACAGTGTGGAAACAGGCCCTTCGGCCCAACAAGTCCGCACCGAACCTCAGAGCATCCCACCCAGAACCCCCCGCCCCCCAAACAACCCACCTAACCTACACCTCCCTGAACACTACGGGCAATTTAGCATGGCCAATCCACCTAACCTGCACATCTTTGGACTGTGGGAGGAAACCGGAGCACCCAGAGGAAACCCACAGAAGTGTCACAGGAAGGGAGTTACAAGATTTATAAAGGGGCAGTGCTTGATGAACTGGGTTGATAATGCCACTTAGGAAGAGCAGTGATTCGTCTTAAAAATGATGTGATCTATTGCAGGAGGCACAGAGTAACCCACAGTGCCGAAGATTGCAGCTAAAGGACATCATCCCCACTGAGATGCAGAGGCTGACAAAATACCCGCTGCTTCTGGAGAATATTGCTAAAAACACAGGTAAAGGTCTTCTGTAGTTAGACGGGCAGAGAACCTCGGAATGACTTAGACTGAAGTGCCAGATTCCAGATCTGGAATAGTCATGAAAATGTCAGAATGATGGGATCATACAATGGGAGTGTAACCCATCATCAAAGGAGAAATTCGAGGAAGTTAAACTGAATTATGCATGGTTGTGATAATCTGTGTTTCGTTGTACTGACATTGTTTAGTTGGGTATAGGACAATGTATTGACGTGAAGAAAGGTGAAAGCAGGCTTGTGCAACTAAGCACAGGCACAGGACTCCATCTGAATTCTACCTGATGTATGTGGATGTGGTGTCTGAAATGACATTGCTAAGTCTCGTGCAATTAGTGTGTAGCTGATAATCCTTTAAAAACATGGAGAGCCTCTGCATTTTTGTTCTTTAAGGTTTGAAGACACTTCGTCTGCTAATTTGCATCTCATAAATTCATCCTAATACTGAACTGCTAGGGTTAAACCCGATGCTCTTTGTAACTTCATTTCGAAAGTAGTTTCATTTAAACTTTGTGCTTAATTCCCTGGAGAAGGATGAAAGTCTTTTCCTTAATGGGCCAGGTCTCCTTATCCTTAGATCCAGAGCAGCATGAAGAGAAAAAGAAGGTGAAGAAAGCTGCAGAATGTTGTCGGCAGATTCTGAATTTTGTGAATCAGGCTGTGAAGGAAGCTGAGAATAAACAGGTCAGTATTTCCACAGAGAAAGCTCTTAGTATTTATCCGTACTCTGCACAGAGATGGTGAGTGTGCAGTTTGATTTCCATAGGAGCCTAACTGGTGGGAACTGACTTAAACTAAAAGTGTGCAATAAATCTGGAATTAAAAGTTAATTTTAGTAACAATGAACATATGACCATTACCGTTTGTTATAAAAACCCTCATCTAGTTCACTAATGTCCTTTTAGGGAAGAGAATCTGCTGTCAGTCCTTGCCTAGTCTGGCCTACGTCTGACTCCCCATCCACAGCAATGTGATTGACCTTTAACTGTGCTCTGAAATGGTGCAAAAAGCCACTCAATTTGAGGATAATTGATGGTGGGCAACAAATGTTGGGCTTGCCAGTGACATCCACATCACTTCAAGACCACGACAGTGGACAAGAAGTAGACTAGTCAGCCCATTGGGTATTTTCATTCAGTGAGCTCAAGGCTGATCTGATAATGCTCAACTCCTGCCTTTTCCATGTAACTCTTGATTCATTTATGATTAAAGATCTGTCTATCTCGGCGTAACATATACTTACCCAGTTTTGACAGCCCTCTGTGGTAAAGAATTCCACAGAGGATGTTTTGAGTGGTTTGGTGGGCTCAAAAGTAGATAAATCTCCAAGGCCTGGGGAAGTACCACAGAGAGTTATACAACATAGAAACAGGCCCTTTGGCCCACCATGCCTGTGCTGACCAACAGACACCAAACCACACTAATCCCATTTACTGGCACTTGGTCCATAGCCACCTATGCCCTGGGGTTTTAATTGCTCATCCAGATGCTGCTTATCTGCCTCCTCTACACCCTCAGGCAGCACGTTCGATAAATCTGCCAACCTCTGGGTAAAAAAAATTCTTTCGCATATCTCCAGTAAACCATTTGCATCCCAGGCTGCAAATAATTTTCAAATCCTCTCTGGCCATAGGAGAGGTGCCAGAGGACTGGATAACTGCCAATATGATACCATTATTCGAGAAGGGAAGAAGAAATAAATCTGGAAACTACAGAGCAGTCACTGTAACCTCGATGGTGGGGAAACTATTGGAAACAATTCTGAGAGACAGAAGTAATCTGCACTTGGAGAGGCAGGAATTAATCAAACATAGTCAGCATGGTTATGTTAAGGGGAGGTCATGTTTGACCAACTTGACTGAATTTTTCAAAGTAACCAGATGTGTGGATGAAGGTAATGCATTCACCATAGTCTGCTTGGACTTCCACAAGGCTTTCGGTGAGGACCCACATGGGTGACTGATAGTGAAGGTAAGAGCCCATGGGATTCAAGAAAATTTGGCTAATTGGATCCAGAATTGGCTTAGTGGCAGGAAGCAGAGGGTGATGTCAAGAGGTGTTTGTGTTACTGAAAGCTCACACCCATCAGGATTCTGCAGGGTCTGTATTGGAGCCCTTGCTGTTTGTGGTCATGTATAAATGAATTAGAGTTGAATGTAGGAGGTTTTTTTAATAGGATCCCTACAGTGTGGAAACAGACCCTTCGGCCCAAAAAGTCCACACCAACCCTTGGAGCATCCCACCCAGAGCCATTCCCATATAACCCACCTAATCTACACATCCCTGAACTCTACGGGCAATTTAGCATGGCCAATCCACCGAGCCTGCACATCTTTGGATTGTGGGAGGAAACCTGAGCACCCAGAGGAAACCCACGCAGACATGCGGAGAACAAGCAAACTCCACACAGTTAGTCAGCCAAGGGTGGACTTGAACCCCGGTCCCTGGTGCTGTGAGGCAGCAGTGCTAACCACTGAGCCACCGTGCAACCCTAAATTAATCAGTAATATCTCCGATGATGACAATTGTTGAGGTGATAGTGAGAAGGATAGCTTTAGATTACAGGAGGATATAGACGAGCTGGTCAGATGGGCTGATCAGTGGCAAATGGAATTCAACCCAGATAAATGTGAGGTGATACTTCGGTAGGACAAACAAGGCAAGGGAATACATGATGGATGGTAAGACCCTGGGAAGCAGCTCGATCCAGAGGGAACTTGGTATGTGTGTGTGTATCGGTTCCTTAAGGTAGCAGGACAGGTGAATAAAGTGGTTGAGAAAGCATTTTGGATACTTGCCTTTATTTACCGAGGCATGTAGTTTGAGCAGAGGGGCAAGGGCACAGTTAGACTATTGTGCCCAGTTCTGGAATACACATATAGGAGTGATGTGACTACATTGAAGAGAGTACAGAGGAGATTTGCCAGATGTTACATGGTCTGGAGAATTTTAGTAATGAAATTACTAAATGATGAAATGAGATTGGACAGTTTTTCAATTGTCTGGGACTTGCCCAAAATCTGAGGATTCTTATAAGATAACTTACAGTGCATCAACTCAAAACTATAAAAAAGTGTCATATTAGAGAACAAATTCAGTGACTTTATACTGTTAGGAAGGGGAGGTCAGGCCCTGTGATAATTAAAATTGAAACACAAGCCCCCAATCTGTTATGGCGGAAGTAGAGGTCCCCTTCTAAAATTAAACCCAAAACACCCAGAGAAGCTCGCCTCACCTCGCCTAATCTGTTAAAAATGAGTGGTTAAATGAAAGAAATACCCTGATATACACTTTATAAGCAACAAGTAACAATTTATTTAGTTAATCCTAACAGTGAACAAATTAACGGAACTGCTAACAAACTGAAGAATTCCCCCTTAACTACTAACTATTGCTGAACAGAACAAAATTCTCATGGTATGCTGTTCCAATAAATACCAGCCCCACATACATATATGTCCACAGTGACTTGTCAATTTTCTTACAATAGGATTGGTCCGAGGTTTATCAAATTTAAATTCAATTGGTTTTCACTCTTAAAGTGTTTGGTTTAAATTAATTGACTGATCTTCAAGCTAGTTGCCAAAGCATCAAAACGAGCCTAAGGTCTCCAATCACACAGCTAATTGAACGCAGCACTGTCTGTACCTCTTCAGCTGCTTACAGACACATTTGCATTTAAGTCTCCAAGCTTAGAAAAGCACATCACCTCTTAAAGGGACTATGCACTCTTCCCTGCCTGCCGCCCCCCCCCCCCCCCCGCAATCATTTTTACATACAAATTCTAACTTCCTGCCTTCTAATTCAAAGTACTCTACACAGCTTTGCAACAATACTCTGCTCACTTGCTGGCTTCACTTGAATTGTGATTATGCTATCTATCGATGTTAGCACATGGTTTTATGAGACTGGCTCCAACCTTCTAAATGAGAATAATTTCATAGCCAAAAAAAGACATGAACTGTTCTACCAGTGGCAGTTTCCAGAGGTCTCTGATACAGTCACTAATGTTTAGTTTGCTTCTAGTTGAATTATTTGCTTTCCCTGCCTCCACCGTCACCCGTTCTTGGCTGGTTATTGTCTGCCTGAATTATTAATAACACCCAGTGATCCTTGTGTGATTGCTCAGCTCTGAACCAGTAACATGATGCTGAGGACAGAAGGATTTGAGTAAAGGAGCCTGAAATTTGTGAGGCACGGTCTTGTTTGCCAAAGAATAATTAGCTGACTGTCATTCAAACTTGAAATTATGTTGCTTTTAGGGCTGGGCTGGGAAGGAGAGTAGGAGAGCTGTTATTTTGTGATTGTTAGTTTCTGTCAGCATTACTTTGTAGAAGTTAATAGCTTATTTCTTTCTGTCAGCGATTGGAAGATTACCAGCGTCGCCTGGACCTGTCCAGTCTCAAGCAGTCAGATTATCCACTGATTGAGGAATTTCGGGTGAGTGACTGGTGTAAAAAAAAACCTTCCTCAATAATTGAAGGTAATAGGGTGAATCTGTGAGGGCCATGAACCTGTTACAAAATGACTGATGACCAAGTGAAGATCCTCTTCGCATTTAGTGTAATAACTTGTAATTACTTATTTTGCTTAAGAATCTGGACCTTACAAAGCGGAACATGATTCATGAAGGGCCTCTAACCTGGCGAGTAAATAAAGACAAGACAATCGGTGAGTAAAAGCAACATTACAATATGAAGATGGAATCAGAGAATTGTTTCAGCACAAAAGGAGGCCATTTAGCCCATTGTGTCTGCACCAGCACTTCACATGAGCATCTTGACTTGGTGCTATTCTACTGCAATCTCTCTGTACCTCTGCGCATTGTTTCATTTCAATCACCAACACGTGTCCTCTTAAATGCTTCATCTGAAGCTGCCCCCAAGCAGTGCATTCCAGACCCAACTGCTTGTTGTGTGAAAAGATTTTTTCTTCCTCATTTGCTTCTTTTACAAAGTACTTCTGAAATCTGTAGCCCTTGTTCATCATCCCTTTACAGGCTGGAATGGTTTCTCCCTGCCTACTCTCTCCAGCCCCCTCAGAAAACAATCCCAACTTCTCCATTCTTTTCTCAGTGCTGATCTTCATAGCCCTACACATTCTTCCTTTTTAAATAATAACCCAATTGCCCCTAAATACCTTGATCAAGCCTGTCTTCACCACACTGTCAGTCAAAGCATTCAGATCCTAACCACTCATTGCTTGAAGAAGTTTTTCCTTGTGTTGCTGTCACTTTCAACAGTTACCTTAAATCTATGCTCACTGATACATAATCATTCCACCAATGGAGACAGTTTTTTGTCATTTAGTTTGTCCACACCTTGGTGCAGTCCTGAAAAAATGCTATCAAGTTTTTCCAAACATGGTCTTCCTTTTGTAAAACCTTGCCGACATTGTCTGATCACACAATGATTTCTTTTTTGAAGGGCATTTTTGAGATTTGCTAATTAGTGATTTCAACATATTCCTGATGATTGGTTCAAGCCAACTTACCAGTAGTTTCCTGTTATCTCTCTCTCCTTCTTGAGTAATGATGCACTTGCTGACTCCAATCTCTTAGGACTGTCTTAGAATCTAGGGAAGTTTTAAGAATCAGAACTTGTGTGTCACTATTTCTGCAACTATCTCTTTTGAAACCCAGGATTTAAGTCATTGCGGCCTGGAAATTTTAGTTCCTTAAGTTTGTCCAATTTTTTTCTGCAGATTTTAATTGCTTAAATTCATTTCTGCTATATAATTTGCCTTCTATAAGACCAGGCACACAATACTTACGTGGCATACCATGCCATTTCCTCATGGCCCCTCATCTCTGTCTCTAAAGGAGCAAGATTAATTCAGCTAATTTCCTTTTTATACTCTTGTAAAAGTTCTTCCAGTTTCTTTTGTACTCCTGGCTCAGTCACACCCCTTTCACTTTTACATTCATTTTTTGATCACCCTTTTGTGGTTTCTAAGAATCCTGAATCTTCAGGCTTTCTATTATTCTTTGAACATCTGAAAAACAGTATTTACTCAAATACTGTTTTTCCAAACAGTAGTGGACCACGGAGTGATTTTTCTCACCACGTTTTTGTTTTTATTGAAACATTTTTACTGCAAATTTAAATAATTTATTTACATATTTCTCATGTTTATATTTCATATTTATGGATATATTTGCTAACTGTTCTTTTATGACTGTAACTTTGGCATTGCTTAAATTTAACATTTTTGATTTGGGTGCTAATCTGTTGCTCTCAAACATGAGATGGAATTTAGATAAATTATGACCACCTAATCCACAGGGTCTTTGATTATGATGTTACTAAGCAATCATTAACCTCATCACTCATCTGTAAACCTAAAGAGTTTTGCCCCGAGTTGATTCTATAACAGATTTCTCCAAGAAACTGTCACAAACACATACTGCAAACTCAACTTCCAGTCCAGTTTTGCCAACATGATTTATCCAGTCTATATATAGAGATTTATTTCCCCATGATTTCTACATTGCCTTTGCTATTATTCCTTGTTTAATGCTCAGTCCAACGGTATAACTACTATTAAGGAGGTTCTAAGTTTTCTACCTGTAATGTACCCATAACAATTCTTCTTCCTGATAATTTGAGCTGAGGTACCTGGCTCAGTTGTATTCTCCTGCCTCAGACTGTTGGTTATCTCTAAGATACTAATTAAGCAAAGGTGTGCAACTGTCTCCAGGCAAAGGTTCATGTTCCTGTGTCTCGGGTATTTCAGGATAAGAATTCCCCTGAATTTCACTGAGGAACATAACTGAGCCTTGGTATAAACAGCTGATCAGCCTCTAGGCTTGTTGTACAACGCTGCATTGAGCATAAGAGAATCACAGCATCATAGAATTGTTATGGCATAGAATAAGGCTGTTCAGCCTGTTGTGCCTGCAATGTGTCCTGGACTATTGTGCACAGTTTTGGTCCCCTTATTTGAGGAAGGAGGTGGTGGCATTCCAGGCAGATCAGAGGAGGTTCACTAGATTGATCCCAGAGATTGAACAGATAGGCCAATATTCTCTGAAATTTAGAAGAATGAGAGGAGATCAAATTGAGGTATTTAAGATGATGAAAGGTATAGATAAAATAGACGTGGAGCAGATGTTTCCTCTTGTGGAGCATTCTAGGATGAGGGGTCATAGCCTTAGGATAAAGGGTAGCAAATTTAAAACAGTTGAGGAGAAACTACTTCTTCCAAAGAGTGATGAATCTGTAGAATTTGCTACCCCAAAGTGCAGTGGATGCTGGGACAGTGAGGAAATTTAAGGAGTTAGACAGATTTTTAATTGGTAATGGGTTGAAGGGTTATGGGGAGAACACAGGAAAATGGGGGTGAGGAGCATGATCGAATGGTGGAGCATACTTGATAAGACCGTAAGATATAGGAGCAGAAATTAGGCCATTCAGGCTATTGAGTCTGCTCCACCATTCAATCATGACTGATAAGTTTCTCAACGCCATTCTCCCACTTTTTCCCCGTTACCCTTGATCCCTTTGACAATCAAGAACCTATCTATTTCCGTCTTAAATGTACTCAATGATCTGGCCTCCACAGCTTTCTGTGGCGGTGAATTCCAAAGATTCGCCACTCTCTGGCTAAAGGTGTTTCTCCTTATATCTGTTCTAAGAGGTCTTCCCTTTACTCAAAGGCTGTGTCTTCGGGCCCTGGTCTCTCCTACCAATGGAAACATCTTCCCAACATCCACTCTGTCCAGGCCATTCAGTATTCTATAAGTTTCAATTCGTTCCCCCCTCATCCTTCTAAACTCCAATGAGTATAGACCCAGAGTCCTCAAATATTCCTCATATGTTAAGCTTTCCATTCCTGGGACCGTTCTCGTGAACCTCCTCTGAACCCGCCCTAGGGCCAGTACATCTTTCGTGAGATATGGGGTCCAAAACTGCACACAATACTCCAAATGTGGCCTGGCCAGAGCCTCAGAACTACATCACTGCTTTTATATTCAAGTCCTCTCAAGATAAATGTCAAAGTTGCATTTGCCTTCCTAATTACTGATGCAACCTGCCAGTTTAGTTTGAGAGAATCCTGGACTAGAACTCCCAAGTCTCTTTCCACTTCAGACTTCTGAATTTTCTCCCTATTTAGAAAATAGTCCATGCTTTTATTCTTCTTACCAATGTGCATGACCTCACACTTTCTCACATTGTAATCTGCCACTTCTTTGCCCACTCTCCTATGGGCTGAATGGCATAATTCTACCCCTATTTCTTATGAACTTTATTGGTTCTATTACCTAGTGGAAAGGGAAGTTGTAACTAGTAGAGGCTATGGTGACTGGGTCTCAGTGCCTTCACCCTGATTCTGAAGTGTCAGAACAGAACTCCTGATCTCCGTGTCTGTTTTAAGCACCAATCAACAGAAATATTGGTTTATTACGTAAATGCTTAGATGTTCAAAGGACTGTGTATGTATTTTCATTCTGAAGTTGCATTTAGAAAAGAGTTTGATAAATTGAGTTTGGATATATATTTTGCTGCACAGTTCTAAAAGTTTATAATTTTCTCAAAGGAGGACAATGTTGACGTTGAGAATTACACCATTATCATTGATGTTCAACCCTTCCATTATCTCCAGATCTCTACACGCTGCTGTTGGAAGATATCCTGGTTCTGTCCCAGAAGCAGGATGAGCGACTGGTGCTGAAATGTCACAGTAAGAACCTTGCTGCCAACGCAGATACTAAACACATCTTCAGCCCCATCATCAAGCTCTCTGCTGTGCTTGTGCGGGAAGTCGCAACAGGTCAGCCCATTCACCTATCCAGGTCAACACTCTGATACAATTGGATAGATAGAAATTAATGCTGGAGGTTAGAGAGATGCAGTTGTAGTCAGAAGTTCACTAATTAGGAATACACTTGGCATGCCTCTATTTAAGGTATACATTGATCATTGTAATGAATTCCTCAGCATTTGCCAGGTGACATCTGATTTAACTTGTATGCTGTTGTTGAAACAATGTAATCCCAATACTTTTCCAGATTGAAGAACTAGTTTACAAGGCTAAATTGCGTAGCCTAGGTTTGTATTCTCTCAGGTTTAGAAGATTGATGTAATTAAGGTGTTTAATATGATTAAAGGATTTGATCAGACAGATAGAAAGAAGCTCTTTTTTTCTGGTCTGGGGAAGAATTTAGCCACATAGTTCAAGTGTGATGTCAGGAAGCATTCTCACATAAATGAGAGTGAAAATTGGAACACTGTCCCTGAAGAAAGCTGTCAAAGCTTTAAGGTCACCTGGAGGTTTCAGAACTGAGATTGATGAAACTTTGTTTTGCTTGCGTGAGGATTATGGAACAAAGGACAGGTAACAGAGTTAAATTACAGATCAGCTGTTATCTATATTACGCTCCAGTGGTATAGTGCACTGCACATCAAGCTCTGCTAATCTTGGAGTCATGACAAAAGTAACCAAGATTTGAAAAAAAATTGCAGAATTCATCAATTTATCTGTCCTTCAGACAGGGGTTGACAGAAAACAAAGACCAGGTTTCTGTACTTAAGAGTTACAGTTTATTGTAAATAAATAGATAAACAGTTATGAACCATTGATGAATTAACAGCTGGTTAAGTTTTAACTACTACACACATGCATAGGCATGCACATGCTTACACATGTACGTACATACACTGGCAGGAAAAAGAAAATCACATGGTTGCGAAGGGAAGAGAGAAAGGCCGGGGGTGGGGGCGCAGTTCAGTGCTCCCTGTTCACAGGGTTCACAGAAATGGTCCTTTTGTCTTGTCAGGGTCCGCTGTACCTTTGTTCACCTTCTCTAGATACTTCCATTTGCGTGTAGAAGATGCACGGTGGCTGGTTCATGCTTATAATGTCTCTGGCTTACTGGTTAAGAGTCGTAGCTTGCTAAGGGAAAAATAAAAACTGTCTTTCTTCAAGTTTAAGGTGGTTTTTATTGCAGAGAAGAGTCAGCTCCTGTCCTTGTGGAGGTGAGATTGCTTAACCCAAGAATTTACATCCCCAAGCTGTTCAGCTACCTAGGAGCCAGCCACACATTGTTGGCAGGCAGGAGGCTTTTGTCATTTGTAACTGGTCATTAGTCCCTAGACCAATAACTACTTGTCGTCAGCCAAATGTTTATTCGTATATAGTCCCCCAGCTCCAGCTTATCTGTATCTAGGCTTTCGTGACCGCAAGTACTTGTGCAAACAATGTGTATCAGGTTACTTGCTCTTAGAAAGTGCAGCAATCCTTCAACAATCTTTGGTTTTTGAATATTTCAGTCCACGGTCAAAACTGTAGTAGATTTAAAAAAAACACATCCTTTGAATTTAATTGAATATGCAACAGATTAAGGGGCTGAGTGACCTTCTGTTTCGATAGCCACCATCAAGAACCCGTGACTTCTCCCTTCTTTGTCAGCATGATCTTCACATTCTGGTAACAGCAATTGGAAAGGGCAAGCTGAGAAATGTTTACTTGTTACTTGTTCACTGACCATTTTCTCTTGTCTGTTACAGATAACAAGGCTTTCTTTGTCATCTCAACATCAACTGATGGTGCCCAGATATATGAACTGGTAGCCCAGACAGTCTCTGAACGAAAAACGTAAGAATGTAGCACAGTTGCAAACTTGAGATTTTTGGATTTAACATTTTTTGTAATGTCAAAGGACTGTTACAAATAGGTACTTGTACAAAAGCAGTCCATGTTCAAATGCAAGTAGCACTTGTACCATGCAAGTGCAAGGCAATGAGTATTTCCACAAAGAGAGAATTGAATCATCACCCCTTGACATGCGGTGGTGCCATCATCACTGAATTCCCCACTATCAAAATTCTAGGGGTTACGATTGACCAGATACTGAACTATGAACTAGGCATATCTCAATACTGTAGTTACAAGGGCAGGTAAGAGGCTAGGAATCTGCCAGCGCACAACTCACCTCCTGACTCCCCAAAGCCTGTCCATCATTTACAAGGCACAAGTCAGAAGTACAACGGAATACACCCCATTTCCCTGGATGGGTGCAATTTCAACAATGCTCAAGAAGCTTGACACCATCCAGGACAAAGCAGTCCGCTTGGTTGGCATCATATCCGCAAACATTCAGTCCTTCCACCACTGACGCTCAGTAGCAGCAGTGTGTACTATCTACATGAAGCGCTGATGTTCAAGGTTCCTAAGACAACACCTTCCAAACCCATGACCACTACCTTCTAGAAGGACAAGGGTAGCAGATACATGGGAACACCACCATCTACTAGTTCCCATCCAAACCACTCACCATCCTGACCTGGATGTATATCACTCTTTCTTCAGAGTTGCTGGGTCAGAATCCTGGACTTCCCTCCCTAAGGGTATTGTGGTTCTACCTGCATTATGTGGACTGTAGTGGTTCAAGAAGGCAGCTCACCACCACCTTCTCAAAGGCAACTAGGGACAGGCAGTAAACACTGGATCAGTTGGTGATGCTCATGTCATGTCAGTGAATCTTTAAAAAGTAGAGAAATGACATTCTACATATTGGGGAAGAATTCAAGTGGGATTTCCTGAACAGTGAGTTCTCAAGAATCATATGGAACAGAGCAAACGAGATGCCGGGATTAGTGTCCTGGAATATAAAAGCAAGCGAGAGATGTGGATTTTGTACAGAATCCTCATTTGACACAGCTTTGATTCTTGTATGAGGCTCTGAGAATCCTATTTTGGAAGGCCCATTAGAGCACTGAAAGGCAAAGCAGATATTCTCCAGAAATGTAAAAAGAAAGTGAGTGATTAGAGTGTAAATGACTTTTTTTAAACTGGAATACGGTATTAATGGGAATCTAATTGATGCCATTAAAATGTAGAAAGATGATCATAGGCAACATAAAGATTTTTTATTTTCTGATCAGCAAATCAATAACCGCGTGAAAATTATTTAGTTATTGCTGAAAAGAGAAGATGTAAGAATTATACAAGAGAAAACAATGTACTTTACCAACAGAGAATTTTATAAGATTGTAACTGGAGCATTGTTTTAAAGCAAATTGGAGTAGCGTTCTAACTCGGAGTATAAATGGACACAGGGAGCAGGCAAGAAATTTTAACTAGGCTATAGTGCTTCAGTTAGTCCTCAGGCAGGTACAATACTAAACCCATTAGCCTTGAACCTGTTCATTGCTCAGATTATGGCTGATCTGTGACATATCTCCACACTGCTGTCTTTATTCCATATCCTTTTTGTTAACAGAAATCTGTCAACTCAGGTTAAAATTAGCCATCAATCCAGCATCATTTCCACTTGCCACAGTGTATTTTAAACTTGTGATGTCCTTCACATGTCAGTGTCCTTGCAACTTTCACTCCTGAAAGTTCTGGCTATATTGTTTAGCCTATGATCCATAGTTCCGGACTCCCAGTCAGTGGGAATGTTAGGGGTTTCTAGTCATCTAAAGGTATTCCGTTAGCCTTTTTGATGAGTTTCTGTACTTGTTCATGACATTTTAATGATCCCAGTTTTCTGGACCTGTGTTGTTTGTAAACCTCTAGGGAACAGTCCACTTTTGGATCTCGGTCTTGTGAAATGAGAAAAGGCTTTGTTGCCTGCCCAGTGCCAATTTGGGAGATCTCCTCAAGACTGTGGAGTAAATTAGAGTCATAGAGTAATATGGCATGGAAACAGGCCCTTCAGCCCAAACTGGTCCATGCTGACCATGTGCCCACTCAGCTAGTTCCAATTGCCTGCATTTGGTCCATATCCCTCTTAAACCCTTCCCATCCATGTACCTATCCAAATGTTTTTTAAATGTTGCCTCAACCACTTTTTCTGGCAGCCCATTCCATATATGCATCACTGTTTGTGTGAAGAAGTTGCCCCTCAAGCCCTTCTTTAAACCTACACCCTCTAGTTTTCAATTCCCCATCCCTGGGAATAAAAGTCTATATGCCTTCATCCTATCTATGCCCCTCATGATTTTATGCACCACAGTAAGGTCACCTGTCATTTTCCTATGTTCCAAGGAATAAAGTCCTATCCTGGCCAACTTTTCCCTATAACTCAGGCCTACTCGTCCTAGCAACATCCTCGTAAATCTTCTTTGCACACTTTCCGGTTTAACTATTGTCTTTCCTATAATAGGGTGACCAAAACTGTACTCAATACTCTGCCTTCTTCACCACCTTGTCCACCTGTTATGCTGCTTTCAGTGAACTATGTACTTGTATTCCGAGGTCCCTCTGATCCACAACACTCCCCAGGACCTTATCATTTACTGTGTAAGTCCTACCTTGGATTGACTTTCCAAAGAGCAGCACCTCATACTTATCTGTATTGAATTGCATTTGCCAATCTTCAGCCCACTTCCCCATTTGTAATTTTTGATAACTTTCCTCACTATCAATGATACCTCCTAATTTTGTATCATCTGCAAATTTACTAATCATGCGTTGTACATTCACATCCAGATCATTCATGTAAATAACAAATAACTTGTAGTGGGAGAGAGGAGGAACAGTGTTTGTAGTCCATGTAGATACCAATGATATAGGCAGAACTAGGAAAAATATTCTGCAGAGACAGTATTGTGAACTAGGCATTTAAGTTGAAAAGTAGAACCTCTTTGGATTATTAATTAAGCCATGTAAATTGGTGTAGGGTACATAAATTTAGGGATATTAATATGTGGCTCATAGATGGTGTGGGATAAGTGAGTACCTATT
The DNA here is from genome assembly GCA_024137785.1 of Ginglymostoma cirratum. NCBI lineage: Eukaryota > Metazoa > Chordata > Chondrichthyes > Orectolobiformes > Ginglymostomatidae > Ginglymostoma > Ginglymostoma cirratum. The sequence continues at coordinate 363,671 of JAHRHZ010000042.1, read as the reverse complement.
TGTCGGCCGTTTGCACTAGCCCTGGAAAAAGTGGAGACTGTACCGTTGGGACGGTCGATACCTGAACCATTGCTGGAGCCAGTGTTATTCTGTTCAGAAGTCGAGGGAATTAGAGAGTATTTTAGACTAAATATTTGGGGTAAGGGATCAAATGTGGAAAGATGAAATAAATCAAAGTGTAGAGATAAACTAAGGGAGGATAATTAATATAGGAAATAAGGGTCAAAGAATGGCAGGAAGGAGCAGAGACAAAAAGAAAAACCTAGGCATAAACCAACAGTCAAGGCTAGAAGTTGCAAAGATAACATAAAATACAAAACTAAAAGGTGTGTATCTGAGTGTGCATAGCATAACAAAGTAAATGAGTTGGTAACATAATAAATAAATATGATATCATAGCTATCGTGGAGACATAGCTTCACGATGTTAAAGTTGACGTTTCGGGTTGGGACCCTCCTTCAGAACCAATCCGAAACGTCAACATTCCTGTTCCTCTGATGCTGCCTGGCCTGCTGTGCTCCTCCAGTTCCAGACTGTGTTATCTCTGACTCCAGCATCAGCAGTTCTTACTATCTCTTCATGATGTTGAAGATTAGTTCCTGAAGTTTGAGGGATCTATGACGTTGAAGAAAAATTGGAAATGAGGAGGAGAGGTAGCATTGTTAATCAAGGAATAGTATTGGTCATCTCTGACTATTACACCATTGTTCAGGAGGTCAGGATGTAGTATCAGTTTAGGTGATAATGAAGAATATTAGGGGAAACAAGTCAGTACTGGGAGTGGTCTACAGGCCCCTGAACAGTAACCACAATGTGGGATGTAACATACAAGAAGAAGTATCAGATGCTTGTGATAAAAGGATGGCCAATAATCATGAATGACTTTCACCTACGCGTAGACTGGTAATTCAGTTTGGCAGTAATAGTTTGGAATTTATGGAATGCATTCAAGAGAGTTTCTTAAAGCAGCACATTTTGGAATTGACAAGAGAGCAAGTTATATTAAACTTGGTATTGTGTAGTGAGACAGGATTAATTAATCACGTCAGAGTTAAGACAATGACAATGGTAACGGCAGCCACAATGTGATTGCATTTTGCATCCAGTTTAAAAGGGAGAAAATCGACTCTAAGGCTATACTAGCTATGAAGAGAGGTTGAGTAGGTTAGGATTGTTTCCATTAGAAAAAAGGAGATTGAGGGGGGACCTGATTGAGGTCTTCAAAATCATGAAGGGTATAGACAGGGTTGATAGAGATAAGCTTTTTCCCAGGGAGAGGGATTCAATAACGAGGGGTCACGCGTTCAAGGTGAGAGGAGAAAAGTTTAAGGGGGATACACGCAGAAAGTACTTTACACAGAGGGTGGTAGGTGCCTGGAAAGCGTTGCCAGCAGAGGTAGTAGAGGCAGGCACGGTAGATTCATTTAAGGTGCGTCTGGACAGATGCATGAGTAGGAGGGGAGCAGAGGGATACAGATCCTTAGGAATTAGGCGATAGGTTTAGACAGTGGATTTGGATCGGCACAGGCTTGGAGGGCCAAAGGGCCTGTTCCTGGGCTGTAAGTTTTCTTTGTTCTATCATGCAGGAAATGGCATTCAGCAAACTAATGGAGCTGCAGGCTGACAAGTCTCCTGGTCCAGGTGGACTTTGTCTTAAGGTCTTAGATTCAGGAAAGGTTCTATTGACTGTGACGAACCCTGTATTCAAGAAATGGGGGATGCAAAAATGGGAAACTATAGCCTGATTAGCTTGCTGTCTGTTGTGGGTTTTTAGAAGGCTTTTCACCACAGGAAGCAGTTGATGCCAAAACATTATCCAACTGCTCCTTGAAATCAGATAGAGCACTTAGGGCAAAAGGATTCAAAGTCAGCAATGGCCGATTTTAGTAAGATCAGATGTGATTTGATCAGAATGGGCTGTGAGCAGATACTTTTAGGTAAATCTGTGTCAGAACAGTAGGACATATTCAAGAAGGAAATAGGGACCATACAGGGCCAACATGTTCCAATAAAGACAAAAGGGTGGCACCAACAAATTCTGTGAGCCGTGTATATCACGGGATGTACAGGATAAGACATAGAGGAAAAGGAAGGCTTATGGCAAACACCGAGGGCTCAAAACAACAGAAGCCCCTGAGGAATATAGATGGGCGAGGAGAAACTTTAAAAGGAAAATGAGAACAAAAAAGGGGCTTGAAAGAATAATGGCAGGTAAAATAAAGGAAAATCCCAAGTATTTTACAAGTACGTTAGAGGTAAAAGGATAACTAGGTAAAGAGTAGGGGTCGTTAAGGGCCACAGTGATAATTTGTGCATGGAGTCGGCAAAGTTCTAAGTTCACTAGTGCGAGGGACACTGTGGGTGTAGAAATCAGGGAGAAGGACTGTGACATACTTAAACAAGTTAGCGTGGACTGAGAGGAGGTTCTAAGTGGTTTAGCGTGTACTGAG
>JAHRHZ010000042.1:295931-361211 GCA_024137785.1 Ginglymostoma cirratum | reverse complement strand
GAGGTTCTAAGTGGTTTAGCGTGTACTGAGAGGAGGTTCTAAGTGGTATAGCAAGCTAAAAAGTACATAAATCTCCTGGGCTGAATGAAATGTTTCCCAGGTTGTTGAGTGAGACAAGGAAGGAAACAGCAGGGCCACTGGCAATAATTTTCAAATCCTCTGTAGCCACAGGAGAGGTGCCAGAGGACTGGAGGACAGCCAGTATGGTACCGTTATTCAAGAAGGGAGCAAGGGATAAGCCAGGACATTACAGGCAGGTCAGTTTGAAGCAGTTCTGAGGAGCAGAATAACCTGCACTTGGAGAGGCAGGGATTAATCAAGAAAAGTCAACATTGTTTTGTTAAGGGAAGGTTATGGCTAACCAACTAGATTGAATTTCTCAGAGGTAACCAGGTATGTGAATGAGGGCAATGCTTTTGATGCAGTCTAACGTTTTTGAGATGATATAGTCTAATTGAACTTTGGCAAGGCTTTTAATAAGGTCGCACTTGGGAGACTAATAACGAAGTTAAGAGCCCATGGAATCCAAGGAAATTTGGTTAATTGGATCCAGAATTGGCTGAGTGGCAGGAAACAGGCGGTAATGGTAAAAGGCTGTTTCTTGTGACTGGAAAGCTAAGTCAAATTGGGTTCTGCAGGGTTCAGTTTTGGGGTCCTTGTTGTTTGCGGTATAGCAAACATTTTATTAACTCGGCACCTTTGGGACCAAGCATGTGCTAGTTGATCAAATACTCCGGTTGGTTAAGAGGTCCACATAATCAATGTAAAAGGGGAGGCGATGGCCTAGTGGTATTATCATTGGACTGTTAATCCAGAGACCCAGATGATGTTCTGGGGACTCGGGTTCAAATCCCACCGTGGCAGATGGTGGGACTTGAATTCGATAATAATCTGGAATTAAGAGTCTAATGATGATCATAATTCCATTGCTGATTGTTGGGAAAAACCCATCTGGTTCACTAATGTCTTTTAGGGAGGGAAACTGCCTCCTTACCTGGTCTGGCCTGCATGTGACTCCAGACCCACGGCAATGTGGTGGACTCTTACCTGCTCTCCAGGCAATTAGAGATGGGCAATAAATGCTGCCTGGCCAGTGATGCCCCATCCTGTAAACGAATAATGGAAAAAAAATACACTAATGAATTGCAGGAGGTATGCACATCACTGTTACGTTATTTGCAGCATAAATCCCTTAATACTGCAACTTTGCCCTAAATCAACCTTAGCAGTAGAGAGCCTTTTCACTCGCACCCTCAGCTGCCTACTCTGATGTCACAAAGATGGTGATAATACAGTAACCATGTAGTATCTTGTGTAATAATTTTTGGTGATTTGTATGTTCTGCTCAAAACAAAATTAGCTGTGTATACAAGTTGGGGGGTGGGGGGTGGGGTTGGTTTTGGTTTTGGTTTTGGAGGGGAGGTGGTGCGTAGAATCATAGAATTCCCACACTGCGAAGAGAGGCCATTTGGTCCATTTGAGTCTGCACCAATCCTCTGAAGAGCATCCTGCCCAGACCCAGACCCCTACATTATCCCCATAACCCCGCATTTCCCATGGCCAATCCACCTAACCTGCACAACTTTGGACTGTAGGGAGGGAGGAAACAGGAGCACCCGGTAGAAACCTAAGCAGACACAGAGAGAATGGGCAAACTCCACACAGGTAGTCACCTGAGGCTCGAATAGAACCTGGATCCCTGGCGCTGTGAGGCAGCAGGGCTAACTACTAAGCCACCATGCCACTCTAAAGTTGCAAATCTACAAGCCAGACTCTCGTTCATCCCTCTGCTGAAGGGTAAACCTTTTTCAGCATTTCCCAGTTCCACTTTCCTCCCTGCTTGTATTTTGTGTTCAGACTCTGGAATGGAACTTAAACCCAAAAACTTATATTTTGAAAACTAGGGTAAGTGAGTGGGCAAAAACCTGGCAGATGGAGTGTGTTGTAAGAAAATGTGAAGTTTTGTTTTGGCAGGGCGAAGAAAAACATGGCAGAGTTCAGGTTGTGTATCATTTGTATATACACTCAAAAGCTGAAAAGACCTAAAAACTAAAGTTAGCTTTTTTCCAAAGGGCCCAAACAGAGAAGTAGTAAGTGTAGCAATAAGTTGAGACAAAGAATAATAAGTGCAAAGATAATGAAAGAAAGTTTACAGGTACCATCAGGTTTTTGATAAAGGTAATGTGAATCCATTCCCCAGTAGATCAGGATACAACAAATTGGAGAGTTGAATTAGTATTTTGGTTTTGGTTGTGAAATGGCTAGTAAAAGATCTTGGTGGGTAAGGTAAGTGTATTTGAGAACTCAAAATATCCTTCATCCAAAAAGCAGTTGGTCCTGAGATTTTTGGGAAAAAGGATTCCTGACCTGTATTGCATAAACAGAGAATAACTGTGGAATCCTGAGGTGCAGAGGGATCTAGGTGTTCTGGTGCACGAGTCATTAAGAAGTTAGTACTCTGGTACTGCGCGTAATCAAGAAGGCTAATGAGATGGTACCCTTGATTAGGAGAGAAGTTGAACATAAAAGTGAGATGCATCAGTTATACAGGGCCACTCAGAATCTTTATACTTCAATCAGGTCGCCCCTCGCTCTTCCAGAATCCAAGAACACATGTCACATGACACCAGGTTATAGTCCAACAGGTTTATTTTGAAATCACAAGCTTTCACAGCACTGCTGCTTCGTCAGGTGGAGTGAAGGGAAGCACATCGGCACAGAACTTATGCGTAGAAAGATTGAAAGGTAGTACAAATGGTGTGAGTGGGGTGTCGACAGTCTTAATAACAAGTTTCTGCAGGTGATCAAAAGTGTCTGACAGTGTGAATAAAGTGTCAACAGCTGAATAGCAAGTGAAGGGACGACCTTCGATATGCAACTCTTATACCTAGCACGTTATTCCAGCCATTTGGTTTGTCTCCAGCACCATCTTATTTTTAATTTTTTGTAATTATCTTGCTGCCTCAATTAATCGGCTTATAGGTCATCCCTGCAGAGACTTGTTACTTAGCCTGTCGACACTCCACTCACAACATTTCTACGATCTTCTGATCTCTCTGCCTATAAATTCTGTGCGTGTTCATTCCTTCACTTCACCTGATGACGGGCAGTGCTAAGAAAGCTTGTGATTTCAAATAAACCTATTGGTCTATAACCTGGTGTCATGTGATTTCTGACCTTGTCCACCCCAGTCCACATCATCATCTAAAATCCAGTAGAAACAACTCCAGTCTGCAGTCTTGGACTGTGAGGCCACAACTCAAATACTGTGTGTAGTTTTGATTTCCTTATTTAAGGAAGGATGTAAATGCAATGGAGCTGGTTCATAAGAGATTTACTAGATTGACACCAGGAATGAGCAGGTTGGCTTATGAGGAATGGTTGGACAGACTGGGGTTATTTCCACTGGATTTTGAAATTGTGACGAGTGACTTGATTGAACTGCATGAGATCCTGAATAGTCTTGACAAGGTGGACCTGGAAAGAGAGTTTGCCTGGATCAGTCCAGGCAAAATTAAAAATCCAGACAGAGCTTAGAGAGAAATCCTTTTACTCGGACGGTTGTATGTCTTTGTAACACTCTGCCTCCAAAGGCAGTGGAGGTGAGCTCATTGAGTATTATTAAGAGCAAGGTGTTGAGATGTGTGTTGGGCAGAGGAATCCACCATTACTGGGGTTGATGGGAATTTTCAATTCTAAACAAACTGATCAGCAATAGATGGTGGAACACGCTTGAGGGACTGATGGCCTAATTCTGCACCTAATTTATATATTTATATGTAAAACTTAGTGGTACATATAGGGGCCTCTGCGAATAGTGATCTTGTATGATAGAATTTACTATTGATTGGAAGTGTGGAAGTGAATCCCTTTTGCTGTAAACACTTTCTAACATTTGCAAGAAGGACTTTAGGTAACTGTATAAATAGTCTGAGATTTCCAAATGTTATAACTGTGGGGACAGAATCCACAGCAGCATCTAATAGAGAAGTGGATAACTACTTCAAAACTTAAAAAAAAGCATGAAGCGTTAATCTTGTTGGTTGGTTGGTTTGGTTAAAGTCAATATTATTTAAGTTCAGAGTTTAAAGTAGAATTTTAAAATGCTGTTTGGTGAGTGATCTTTGCCTGTTGAATTTACAGGTGGCAGTATTTAATCACACAGACATCAGGATCAATTAAACCTCCAAGCCACCATGTGATCCCTGAGCCAGCAGTTACGGAGTAAGTAATTCAGTCTTGCTAACTTCTCAAAGTTCAGTTGGTAAGATTTGGTAACACAATAGGCACATACAGCTATTGCCTAGCTGCTGCTGAGGACAGGGAGAATGTGTGGAGCAGGTGTATCTCAGTTTGGAGCCAAAGCTTTGTTAATGTCATGGTAACAAAGACCAGTTGCCGCCTTGCATTCCGGAATGAGACTTGGTCCATTCACTGAGTTCTGCATAGGGTAACCAGGAACAGTTTTGTGATTTTGTAATTCTGCAGTTGTGCAAAAGCAAATCTTTGGAATTAAATAGATGTTGCCAGTCAAAGCAGACTCAAACTATTTCTTATCTGAAGAATCACTGTCTGTTTCTTCGTTATTTTTGAATCTACTTCTCTTACCTTCAGAACAAATTCCTCCAGTTCTGGTCTCTTGTGCCTCCCTTCCTGTCTTCATCCCGTTGCTGGTGGTTATCCTTTCGATTATCTAGAGTCCACGATCTGGAACTTCCTCCCAGCAGAAGCATCTGTAAAGAGAAAAATAAAAGTTGATGTTTCAAGTCCAGTGTCTCTGTATCAGAACTGTTCAGTCTACAGATGCTGCCAGACCTGCTGAGTTTCTTCGGCACTTTCTGCTTTTTTGTTTCGGGTTTCCGCCATTCACAGTTTTTTACTTTTACCTCTCCTGAAACACTTCAATCTCCTTCTGTTTTTAAAACACATCTTTCAATAACCCTAGCCCTCCTCCAGGCACATGTTTGCTGATTATACTGTTATGAAGTGTACAGGATGATCTTTTGTCTAGGATACCTGGGAGACGGTCTTTTAAAAATGAGGCTGTGATGTTCCCTAACAAATGTAATGGGCAGGTATTTCCACAGGAGTGAGCAAGAAGATGAGGAGAATCTGAGCACACTGCAGCAAAGTGGATCAGGCAAAGTTTCAGGAAGAATGTTCGGCAGCAGTGAATCACCACAAGGTACCAAAATCCATCAGAGATTAATATGTCAGTGATTAAGTATTTTGAATTGTTTGTGACAAACCCCTTAATAGCTTCAGTATGTAGAGGAAACTGACCAAACTCATTTGTCTTGTATTTAATTGCATTGAGCCCGTGAGAAAATGAATCGTCTACATTGTCACTTTTCTGAGAGCATCTCATTGTATTGTTAGTCTTCGGATTCCAAAGAATGCTATTGGAAGAAAAGGAGAAGTGTAGAGACTGAGCAGCTTCTGGTTGCATATCCTTCAAACTAGAATTGATACCGATTCTTATGACATTTACTTTCTGTTCATCTGGCATCTTTCACTGAGTTCTTGCTATCAAATGTTGAGGAACCATTTGATAATTAGATTCAAGAGATACTGGGATACCTCAAATGAATCTTGAATAGATTATTCAGAAGCTCAGGACATTTACTGCTGTCTTTATCTAAAGTTGTTTTCTGGCTAGATGATCTCTGTAAATTGATCTGTTTAGTTTACCTGGGTCGTGGTCAGGTCTGTGCTGTGACAGAAAACTAGAGGTAGCAGATTGTGATTGTAGGGAGGCAGATCTCCTCATACGAAGTATATGTGACATGAATGCATAATGGATCCTGTATATAATCTTGTTAAAATCACAATTTGGTTGTTGCAGGTACCTGACCAGCATGTTACAGGATTGTGTGTGTACGTGCCTGTTTACTGAAGGCCAAACTTGCATGGTGAATGTAGGTGCAGGTTAAAGCAGAAAACAATGTCCTACCAGTTTGAGTAATTGCCAATCTGCATTGCAGGTAAAGAAATGTTATCTGGGACTGAAGACACTCTGAATCTCTCCATGTCAAACCAGCAGAAACCTCATGTAGTCCCCTCCACACAGGAGACAGATGAGCAGAACAAACCCACAAGGGAGTACTCCAGCCTCCGCAGATCAACTGATCAAAGTCTACCCTACAGAAACACCGAGCAACACTATTCAAACCAGAGTCGGTCTTCAGGCTCACCGCTCTCCTGTTCCCGAGCAGAGATTGCACTAACAAACCGTAAGTGAACACAATGCATTATAGCCTGTGCAAATGGCAAGATGCCTCTGAGAGCCACATCTGGGCTTTTCCAATGCTAGTCAACACAGACAGCATTATTGTAACCTCATTTTCAGTTATAGTTTTCAGAGAGTTCTGATCTCAGCTAACACTCATCCACACAATAATGGTAGGATTCTGAAAAGTGCAGAGGAACAGAGCAGTTATGTACGCCCGCAGATCCTGAAGGTAGCAGGGGAGGCAGGTTAGAGAGACAAGCAGGATACTCTCCTTTGTAATCAGAGCAATTATTCTAGAACTGTATAAACACTAATTAGTCTACAGCTAAAGTTCCGTTTCCTGTTCACCTGGTAAGGTGCGATCACATGGAGAAAGTATAGAGGAGATTTAGTGAATGTTAGTGATTTTGAAAGATTGGATAGGTTCTCTTGGAAACAGGATGTTGAAGGGAGTTGTAGAGAAATTTGGCTTGCTGTACTTGGAGCGGAGAAGATTGAGGTGACCTCGTTGAGGTATTCAAAATTATGGGCAATCTTGACAGGGTAAAGAAAGGTATTTTGTTTCCACTGGTTGGTACAATTTCAAGAGTGTCAGCAGGGGAGCTAGGAGTGAGTTGACAAGAAACTTCCTTACTCAGAGTTGAAAGGATTTAGAATGTGCTTTATGAGAGAATAATGATGGTAAATTACATACAATTTTTCAAAAGAGATCTGGATATACAGATAGGGCAGGAGAATGGGACTAGCTGGGTAGTTCTTTTATAAGACAATACTAACACAATGGATCTAATGGCGTCCTTCTGTACCATAAAATTCAATGATTCTATAAGATGTTGGCCCTAGATTGTAGGTTGGAAGGATTTATTTCCATTAGCAGAGAGGTCAGTCACCGGGATGTTTAGATTGAAAGTAAGCGGTCAAAGAATTAAAAGAGAGTGGAAGGTGTGTTTTCATCCAAAGGGTTGTGCAGTCTCAAACTCACTGCTTGAAATGGTGAGAGAACACAAGATGTCAGAGCAGAATTCGGCTATTCAGCCCACCGAGTCTGCTCCACCATTTGATCATGACTGATATGTTTCTCAACCCCATTCTTCTGTCTTCTCCCTATAACCCTTGATCCCATTACTAATCAAGAGGCTATCTAATTCTGACTTAAATACACTCAATGACTTAGCCTCCACAGCCCTCATTAACAATGAGTTCTGTAGATTCACCGCCCTCTGTCTGAGGAAATTTCTCCTCCTCTAACTTCTAAAGGATCGTCCCTTCACTCTGAGGCTGTGCCCTTGTGTCCTAGTCTGTCCTGCTTGTTGAAGCATCATCTCCACATCCATTCTGTCCATGCCTCTCAGTACCATGTCAGTTTCAATCAGATTCCCCTCATCCTTCTAAACTCCATTGGGTACAGGGCAAGAGTCCTAAACCACTCCTCATGACAAGCTCTTCATCCCCAGGATTCTTCTTGTAAAACTCTACACCTCCTCCGGTGCCAGTGCACACTTCCTTAACTGGGATCATACTTTCCCCACACTATGGAAAAAGACCATTCAGCTCATCAAGTCTGCACCAACTGTCCGAAGAGCATCCCACCCAGACCAGCCTCCAGTACTGTAACCCCGCATTTACCACCGCTAATCCAAATAGCCTGCCCATCCCTAGACAACTTGGGGCATTTAGCGTGGCCCGTCTACCTAACCTGCACGTCATTGGTCTGGGAGAAAACTGGAGTACTCAGTGGAAACCCATGCAGACATAGGGAGAACATCTAAACTCCACACAGATAGTCACTGAAGAATCGAATCTGGGTCCCTGGTGCTCACCACTGAACCATGGTGCAGCCTTAAAGTTGTCAATGTACAAGCCAAACTCTCCTTCATTCCTCTGCTGAAGTATAAGCACTTTTTAGTATCTCCTACTTCCAGTTTCTTCCCTCCCTGTATTTTGTGTTCAGATTCTGGAGTGGGATTTGAGCCCAGAGCCATGTGTTTCGAAGGCCAGGCTACTACACACTTGAGTCACAGTGAATCCTAATACAGGGCCCAAAAATGCTCACAATATTCCAAATGTGCTCTCATCAGAACCTTATACAGCATCAGCAATACATCTTTGATCTTGTATTCTAGCCCTCTTGAAATGAAAGCTAACATTGCATTTGCTTTCCTAACAGCCGACTGAACCTACATGATAACCTTAACAGAATTCTCATCTGGAACTCCCAAGGCCCTTCATGTTGCAGATTTGCAAAGCTTTCCCCCATTTAGAAAATAGAGTATGCCTCTATTCCTACCTAAGTGCATAACCACATACTTTTCGCACACTGTATTCCATCTGCCACTCCTTTGCAGAAAACCCTTGTTACAGTTAGAACATATTTGGGTGTAACACACTGTTACAGCCCAAGAGCTAGACGATAGTAGGAATAGGTTGCAGAGACCATTTTTTTGTTGGCGTTAATATAAAGGGCCTAGTGGCTTCTTCTGAGCTCTAAATTTCTTCTTCTGTGGCAAGATATTCATCTTTGCAGGAAATGGAGTGGGGAGTGACTGGCTGAGTGTTGTACCAGATGTTGTAAGATAAAGCAGTTTGTGTTCCAAGTGCTACTCCTGGTCTACTGGAGCCAGGATTATACATCAACCTTAAAACCTAAAGTTCGGGCATTGAATACTTGATTGCATGGGTAAATAGTTTTGCATCTGAAAATGCCTCTAAGTATGGTGAATATGGGGAACATGCAACCTTAGGAAGTGATGAGAGAAATTGCGTTCAGTAGATATATTTAAGGGGAGATTAAAGAAGCACTTGAAGGAGGTAGCAGTTGTACTGATTGAGGATGTGGGTTTGGAGGAGGCTCCATTGGAGCACAGATTTCAGCATGTTCTTGGAATTAATTGGTTCTATACTGTACATTCTGAATAATTCTGTCATTCTCTACCCCTCCAAAGTTCACACCTTGAAGCAATTGCTAACATTTAACATGCTGAATTTGGATGATGATGGCAGTGATGGAGGCTCGTTTCAGCACCTTCCAGAGGAGGACAGTTGCCTGACTTCTCCAAAGCTAGGGGCAGATGGGCCACTGGATTGTACAGTGTATTGTCAAGCTGAGACATCTGACAAAGTTCAGCAGCATCAGGTAGAGTTAGACAATGGGACGCTGGAAGAAACGGAAACTCAAACAAGTCTTACTGAAAGGACTAAAAGTTCTCGTCACCTTACGCTGGAGGCAGCTCACACTGAAGAGCACAATCCAGACCCTGCAACAGATGACAGCGGAGAAAGATTCTATGATGCCCCAGAAGATCATGCAGATGAACATCGGCCACAGCAGAACTGCTCCAGTCCCAACAGAGAGGAGAGGCCAAAGTCACAAGCACGTGTGTCAGGTGAATATATTTGGCTATCTCCTACAGTTATTTCCAGAGAACAGTTTGGAACATGATCATGGATTATTGTGGGGCAGGGATATGGGGGGAGCAGTTCTGTATTTCAAAACGTTTTCCTTTGAGCTTCCCATGACACTGGTTATTTAGTCAGCAGTGTTCGTACATCACTGGTCCATTGGCTGGGCTGTCTTGGTAATTCTAGATAGAGACTAACCCGTTTAACCTGAGGCTCCTGAGCTATTCAGTAAACTCAGGTTGTCCAAAGCTTTGCTGCCCCTTATTAAAATTATCTTCATTCACCTTAACAGGAAATTACATAACCCTGGACGGATTTCCGCAGACTGAGGGGAGCTCCACTGATGAAACTGACATGTCAGTGATTCAGGCTGAATGTTCAGTGGATACCCAAAGCACAGAAGCTAGGGAGGATTGCAGTGTCACTGGACCATGTCATCCAGGTGTGGAATTTGGACAGTTGCTTCCTTCGTTGGATGTACAAAATCAAATCCTTCAATTGATACAAAGCATAGAGTCTGATCTGAAACATTTAAAGGTATGACCCTTCTTGGTAAATACTTAATCAGTCACCCCAACCCTTGGTGCGATAGCACTGTCAGGCTCCTTGTGATGTAACTGGTGGATTTTCTCACTTTATCACTGAGCATGAGCTGGTGTCACTGTCAGTAGTGACATGCATAAATGTTCTTGTGTGTTTATAAACTACCTTTTTAGGAGGGAAGAGTGTTTACAAACTCCAGGTGGGGCCCTGATCAGAAGCTGAAAAGAGTTCTGGTTGAAAGCTCCACTGCTTTTTTTTGATGATTAACTTTAATGCTTTTTCTTCTAGGATAGAGAAGACCAACATTTGGCTTGACAGAGATCTTATAAATTATTTAGAATGTTTAATAGGTTGAGGTGTTCTCATTGTGGTAAGACCAGAACAAGAGGGATCAATATAAGTCAGTAATAAATTCAGGAGACTGTTTGTTTGTTTTTTCACTTTTTTAACAGCACTGCGGTGTTCCTAGACCTCATGGGCTACAACAGTTCAAGAACGCGGTTAGGCAGCACCAGCTCAAAGGCAATTAGGGATGGGTAGTAAATATATGAATAGTGAGAATGTGGAGCTCATTAAAAAGTGATCAAAGTGAATGTTTAGATACATCTACTGGGAAGCCAAAGAAACCCAAGGGAGAGAGAAAGGAATAAAAGATTTTGTTGGGATGAGATGAAGTTGCGTGAGGAGGATTGTGTGGACTACAAACACCAGAATGAATTAGAATTAGAATCCCTACGGTGTGGAAACAGGCCCTTCGGCCCAACAAGTCCACACCAACCCTCGGAGCATCCCACCCAGACCCATCCCCCCTTAACCCACACACCCCTGAACACTATGGGCAATTTAGCATGGCCAATCCACCTAGCCTGCACATCTTTGGATTGTGGGAGGAAACCGGAGCACCCGGAGGAAACCCACGCAGACACGGGGAGAATGTGCAAACTCCGCACAGACAGTCACCTGGGGTTGGAATCGAACCCGGGTGCTGTGCTGTGCTGGTGCTGTGAGGCTGCAGTGCTAACCACTGAGCCACCGTGCCGCCCTACTAGAATGGACCTACTAGTTTTTGCAATTATGTGGTTGCCTGTTAGCTGCTGGGAATTGCTGTGTTAACTAACAGTTGGAGATACTGAGGTACCAGAATTTCTGTAGATGTTGACTTATCTTTAGGAAATGTATGATATCAACTCTGTGCAAGGGCAACCCAGAGCATTGAAACTGCACTGTTAGTCTTGCTGTATTCCTTAAATCGTATCCAGGCTCTGATACTTCCTGGGAACTGAATGGAAACTGGTGACTTGAACTTTGAAATTGAGAGTGAAGGAATCATGATTGATGCTGGGTAGAACAATCTCCCGTTGTTTAGATACACCATTCATATCTCTTTCTGTCTGTCTGTCTCTCTCTCTCAGCTCCGTCTCCACCTGTGTGCTCAACTCTTCCTTTCTACCCTGGTGGCTTCAGCAGCTACTAACAGGTCTGATGAAGAGTCACTGAATTCAAAATGTTAACTCTCTGCTTTCTTCCCACGGATGTTGCCAGACCTACTGAGTTTCTCCAGCAATTTCTGTTTTTGTTTCTGAATTCCAGCATCCATAATTCTTTGTTTTATTGCGGAATAATATTTTCTCCATTTTCCCTACAAATGGAGTCACAGTGAGTGAGTGAGACAACGAAGGGAAGTGACATATTGCAAAGAATTACATCACATTCTGCTCCCTGTTCCAGGTGCTTAACAGACTCTGATCCAGTCCTTGATACAGAATCTCAATGGGAGGGGGAAATAATAGGATAAAAAGAGATACATTGATGCAAATGATTGAGGATGATCATCATTTCAAAGTATTTTAGAACAATCCATAAAAAAAGACAACCATAGTCAATAATTTGAGAGAAAATGATGTAGTGCCAGAAGACTGGAAGATTGTTAATGTATTTTCAAAGTTAAGAATAGGTCCAACATGTCTGGGAAATTCTAGACCAGTGATCTTCAATTTGGTAATGAAAAGGATAATGAGTACCTGGATAAGGAAGGAAGAGCATCTGGATAAAAGGGGTGGAATGATGAATGCTCAGCATGAATTTCAAGAAGGAAAACTTTGCTTGATCAGCTTTGTTTGTTTTGTTTCACATAATGGTTACAGCATCGGGGAAAAACATTGTGTCTGCACTAGCTGTCTGAAGAAGCAGATAACCTAATGTGATTTTCCCCACCTTTTCCCTGTAATCATCTTTTTCCAACTCCCTTTTAAATCTATCAATTGAATCTGCGTCTTTTCCAGATTCAGCATTCACGGCATAGTTTTCTCCTCCAGTTGCTATTGTTTCTGTTGCCAATTACCTTAAATGTTTGCCCCCTCATTCTCAATCCCTTCACAATTATAACAGTATAACAGTTTTTTCCTACCTAGGCTGTCTACACCAGTCATGATTTTGAATATTTCAAATATTAAATTTTATAATCTCTTCTCCAGATAGTGGCGAGGATGTAGAACTTTCTACCACAAGGAATGGCTGAAGTGAATGGAATAGATGTATTTAAGGAAGTTCATCAAGCATGTGAGGGAGCAGCTTGTTATTTTTTAATATTCACACGGAGGATATGGGAGTTGCTGGCTGGCCAGCATTTGTTGCCCATCCCTAGCTACCCATGAACTGAGTGGCTTGGTAGTCCATTTCAGAGGGCAGTTGAGAGTTAGCTGCATTGTTTTGGGTCTGGAATCACATGCAGGCCAGAGCAGATGAGGATGGCAGAGTTCCTTCCCTGAAGTAGATTAGTGAGACTAATGGTTTTTTCTGGCACTCAATCTGGTTTCATGCTTATCAGTAGATTCTTGACTCCAGTTTTTTTTTACTGAATTCAAATTCCATCATCTGCCTTTCGAACCCTGAACATTAACTGAGTTTCTGGATCAATAGTCTAACGATAAAACCACTAGGCCATCACCTCCCCGTTGTAGACTGTTACAGTTGTAAATTGAAACACTCTAAGCAGCCTGTTTCTGTATATCCGGTGCAATCTTATGAATTTCTCTGTGATTTCAGGAGGTGGAGTTGGAGTATTACAGTCAGCAGATCCTGGAATCAGCACCGTCACATGAGAGAACAAGTAAGTAATCAGTTTGCACTGCACCTTCATTTTGCTGGACTAGGCGTGTTAATTTCACGAGGATTGAAATAGACTCTTCTCCAAGATGAAGGTCTCCATTTTATTGTGGAATCATGAGATTCCTTTTTGTACTTCAACCTGAAATATCTCATCATTCATGTTTTTGTCCCTATTTGCTAAGAGATTAGAAATATATAACACTCTCTCCTATTGTTTCAAATGTGTTGAATGCCGCATGTAAATCCCGCACATGCTCCATTTAGTTTGTACTCCTCCGTCTCTACAGATCTGAATTGATGCAGCAAACAGTATCATGAGAAAGCCAGAATTATATGAAAGTAATTTAGTTTAACAAATACTATTTTGAGTTAATAATACATAAATCATTACTATGGTGAACAATCTGAAAACCAGTGCCATTTTCATGACAACAGTAACAATTGTGGATTGGTTTGAGAGAACGCTGTTGAAGTAGACACAAGGGAAGGATTCACAACATGGATTTGAGGGTCGTAGTGAGAAGACCGTGTCATTGAGTAGATCGCCTGTGATTGGATGCTCCAGAGTTGATGAAATTCGAATCTGAATTGACTAATATTTGGTTTCTCAGGACTCAGGAGATTTGGGGAGTAGCAGAACATGAAGTTTTTATTGAAGATCAGCCTTGATCAGTTGAAATGGTGGACGGCCTCAAGGTGCTTTTTAATCAACTATTGCTTCAAATGTAAATGTTGTCTTATCTCCACAGGAGACAGTTAATGCAGTCCGTTTGGATATGGAATCGAGCCAGAGTTGGTGTTGAAATGTGGGTGCTTGGATCTGATCCCTCAAAGCTCCGGTTAACTCTGGACTTTGGAGACATTTGTGGAACCAAATGTTGATTCTGTAAATGCCGCTGAGTTCTACATGTCATTTTTGGGATGGTCCTGCCAATTACCAGTGAGTGCTGCTGGTTTCCGATGCACTGGTGAGTTCCGGAACAGTTGATATAATCGCCTTCCCTTGTGTACGCGCACCTCCGTTGATTATAGAACTGATCTCACTCGCCACATGTCCAAAAACCAAATGTACAGAAATTCGGAAGGAAATCAATTTAGATTTTGAAGAAATCGAGATGTATTTATTTGTATCCACTTGCTATGATAATGCAATCTTTTTGTTATAATTTTTATTTTTGTAGTCTGCATCGAGCTGATATGCAGATGAAGATTGAGATCTGGTCAATAAATGGAATTCAAGCTGTGGGTTCCAACACTGGGGGCAGTGAAATAGATGGAATAGGGGTGCAAGAGATTATTACACAGGGTGTGAGAGAACCACGACACAGTTAGGATGTGAGAAGGAGAGTTAAAGACTGCTGGTGTATGAGAGGATGTTGTGTTATTACAGTTTCATAGCTGCAGCATAAATCTGAGAAGGTTAGACAGGTTTCAGAACCATCTGCATTTGCTGCTGTATCCTGATGAGCTGTAGAATCGGGGTTCTGGACCAAAGCTGCTTTATTAGCAAAACCTCCACATGGAGAGAAGCAGCAGATTAAAGAACAGGTAATTGTTTCAGTCTAGAACGATGAACTTTAAAATCTGTTGTTTCCCTGAGCATGTGCCGTTCGTTTGTACTTTAAATGCTTGCAAATGCATTTACCTGAGACAATCTGTTCTTTTCTCAAACATCTATTTCTCACCGAGAGGGAAGTGTTGGAAAACAAACTATTTGGTTATTAAAGGTAGAGCTGCTTTCCGAAATAAAATGTTGGAAATATTAAAATCCTGGGCTTGGGCTGACCAGACTTACCTTCAAGCATTTAGAATGTCACCTCCCAAGAACAGTGAAACACACAGTAAGTGGACCTTCCTATCCATTCCTGTGCCACTTGTTTAAGAAGCTGTTTCCACAGACATGCCGTGTTTAAATATGATTTCTATTTCAGTAATTGGTCTCAGATGTGGCTATGAGGAGTAGTTTCATTGCTGAGCTGACTGTCAGCCCATAACTAAGCTGGAAGTTACTGTCATGTAGTTGTTGACGTTTTGTATCAATTACAAAGTGAGCACAGAAGCAGTTAATGTGAACCTAGTGCTGGATTTCATTGTAAAGTCTGACTGAAACAATCACTTTCAGCTCTCAAACCGTCAGTTACTTGACTGCATGTTCTAACTGCGGATTGCTCCTGACGTGTATACACATCTGGTGTAGCCCCTATTGCTGTCCTATTATATTGCCCTGCACACTACACTAACCTTGCTGCCTCCCCTAACCTATAGTTTTAAAGTTTAGAACTTTGACATATTTCATTTGTTTTTATCTAATTTTGTAAAATAGCATCTCATGTAAGATTTAGTAAAGACATTATGTTACTTGAAAAAATATAATTCTGTTTCTGGGATCTGGGTTTTAAAGAAATGTTTCATTATAATTATAATGTTGAAATATAATTAAAAAGCTTGTGGCTGAAATATTTGCTTCTATTACTTTTGCCCTCGTGTGTAGTTTGTGATTTTCCAGTCTGACCGTGTATTCTTCAAAAATGTGGCTGAGCTGGTTGGTGCCTGAATCCCATGATCACTGAGCTGTCTGTTCTCCACACATCAACCCACCCTGGACAGCTGAGGGCCCTCTCACCCATGCATCACGCCACTGCACCTTCAGGAGTAGGTGGTGGCCCTAGTGGTATTATTGCTAGAATATTAATCCAGAAACTCAGCTAATGTTCTGGGACCTGGGTTCAAATTTGAATTCCACAAAAAAAAAATCTGGAATTAAGAATCTGCTGATGACCATGACATAATTGTCAACTGCAGACAAATGGCAGAAACAGCTTTGTCAACCCTGCAAAGTCCTCCTCACTAACATCTTGAAGTTAGTGTCAAAATTGAGACAGCTGCCTCACAAACTAGTCAAGCAACATCCTGATATTGTCTGTAAGGTATGATTCCGTGAGTATGACAATGTCCTAGACACCATCGCCATCCCTGAATATGTTCTTTCTCACCAGCAAGAGAGACCCAGTCGAGAGGGAGTTACCCTGAGAGTCCTCAACACTCACTCTGGGCCCCATGAAGTCTCATAGTTTCAGCTTAAACATTGGAAAGGAAACCTCCTGCTGATTACCACATAGCATTCTCCCTCCCTCCATGTTGAACAATACTTGGAGGAAACACTGAGGATGGGAAGGGCACAAAATGTACTCCAATGTCCACCTCCAAGAATGGCTCGGCAGCAGTACTACTGATCGAGCTCGTTGGGTCCTAAAGGACATAACTGCTAGACTGGGTCTGCAGCAGGTGGTGAGGGAACCAACAAGAGGGAAAAACATACTTGACCTCATCCTTACTAATCTGCCAGCTGCAGCTGTATCTGTCCATGACAGCATCGGTAAGAGTGACCATTGCACAGTCCCTGTGGAGACAAAGTCCTGCCTCTACATTGAGAATAACCTCCATCGTGTTGTGTGGCGAGGCACTGTGGGCTATCAACCGCAGCAGAATTGTACTTCACAATCTAACCTCATGGCCTGGCATATCCCCTACTCGACCACTGCCATCAAGCCAGGGGATCAACCCTGGTTCAATGGGGAGTGCACAAGGGCATGCCAGGAGCAGCACCAGGACTACCTGAAGAAGAGGGGTCAACCTGGTGAAGCCACCAAATAGTATGCCAATCAGCATAAGCAGCAAGTGATAGATAGAGCTAAGTGATCCCACAACTAACAGATCAGATCTAAGCTCTGCAGTCCTGCCACATCCAATCATGAATGGTGGTGGACAATTAAACAACTCACTGGAGGAGGAGGCTGCACAAGTATCCCCGTCCTCAATGATGGAAGAGCCCAGCACATCTGTGCAAAAGGTAATTCTGTGAAAGCTTCAGCCAGAAGTGCCGAGTGGATGATCCATCTCGGCCCCCTCCAGTGGTGTCCAACATTACAGATACTAGTCTTCAGCCAATTCAATTCACTCCACATGATATCAAGAAACAGGTGGAGGCATTGGACAGTGTGGAACATTGGCCAAGTATGTCCTGTACATAAAAAGCAGGATAAATCCAAACCGGCCAATTACTGCTCCATCAGTCTACTCTCGATCATCAGGAAAGTAATGGAAGCTGTGATCACCAGTGCTACCAAGCAGCACCTGCTCAGTGATGCCCAGTTTGGGTTCCACCAGGGCTACGCAGCTTCTGACTTTATTACTGCCTTGATTCAAAAATGGATAAAACGGCTGAATTCCAGAGAGTGACAGCCTTTGACATCAAGGCTGCATTCAACTGTGTGGCATCAAGGACCCCCAGCAAAACTGGAATCGGGGGCAAACTCTCCGGTGGTTAGAGTCATACCTGACACTTAGGAGGACAGTGGTGGTTGCTGGAGGTCAGTCATCTCAGCAGGAAATCCTCAGGGTGGTGTCCTAGGGCTAACTATCTTCAGCTGCTTCATCAGTGACCTTCCTTCCATCATAAGGGAGGATGTTCACTGATGATTCAACAGTGTTCAGCACCATTCATCACTCCTCTGACGCTTAAGCAGTACATGTTCAAATGCAACAAGATCTGGACAATATCGAGGCTTGGGTTGACAAGTGGCAAGTAACAGTTGTGCCACACAAGTGCCAGACTACGACCATCATGAATAAGAGACAATCTAACCACCGCCTCTGACATTAAATGGTGTTACCATCACTGAATCCCCCACTATCAACATCCTGGGGGTTATCATTGACGAGAAACTCAACTGGACTCACCACGTAAATATAGTGGCTACAAGAACAGGTCAGAAGCTGGGAATACTGCAGGGAGTAACTCACTTCCCGACTCCTCCTAGCCTGTCCACCATCTACAAGCCACAAATCGGGAGTGTGATGGAATACTCCCAACTTGCCTGATGAGTGCAGCCCCAACAATACTCGAGCTTGACACCATCCAGGACAAAGCAGCCCACTTGATTGGCACCACATCCACTCTCTCCTCCACTATCTATAAGATGCACTGCAGAAATTCACCAAAGATCCTCAGAAAGCACCTCCCAAACCCATGACCACTTCCATCCAGAAGGATAAGGGCAGCAGATAGATGGGAATACCTCCACCTTCAAGTTCCCGTCCAAGCCACTCACCATCCTGACTTGGAAGTACATCACCGTTCCTTTACTGTTGCTGGATTGAAATCCTGGAATTCCCTCCCCAAGGGCATTGTGGGTCAACCCACAACAGGTGGACTGCAGTGGTTCAAGAAGGCAGCTCACCCCCAACTTCTCACCAGCCAGCGACACCCATATCCCGCAGATGAATTAGAAAAGAAGTCTCCTGATTAGTCTGAGGGCTTGGTCACAGTGTTGGCTGTGATCAGCTGTTTGCCCTCTATCCAGGGAATATGAATATTGCAGGTGTTTGTGTTTTGAACCAACTAATTTTAATACAAATATTTAAGTGAGCTGGAGTAGTATTTTCTATTGCAATTCCTGATATTTCTTTAATTTTTCAAGTCTATTTGCAGAGGAGTGGGATTTGGCCATTTGGCCACTAGTGCAGGCTCAATAAGGTCAAGGCCGATCTCCACCATAAAGGTTGATGAAGCTAAGATGGTTTAAATCAGAATGAGCCTAAATTCTAATGAAATTGTTTTTATTTTCAAGTTGATCTTCCTACACTCAGCAAAAGGCTGAAATCTTAAAACTAAGAACAGTTCAGACTACCTCCAGCTAAAGGATTGAGTTTTCATGCCTCTAAATTCATCACAAAATCCAGACCTTAAGATCCTTCACTATAGTACTAATACTTAAATAAAACAAAGTTAATTCGACATAAATTCCCCAACAGTACAAAAATGCATTGCTTCTTAAATTCTGATCAATGCCACCGTACTCCTGTTCCCAAAGTGATTGCTTCCGTCTTCACTGTTGTTACGGTTTCAGGTTTGGTGTATTTATCAGTACCCAGCCAAACAGCTGTGTCATCACTAGAAGTGTGGGGAGAATCGCTGGCTCACTACAAGCGCTTAAAGCTGCAGAGAGACAGAAAGAAGAAATGGTTAATTTTGGATGGCAAATAGCATTAACATGTAGGTGAGGAACACACATCAGAAGCCATTGCACAAATCACATTTTGAAACCTGCCTTCGGCATTGTTGTATGTGAGCTGACCAACCTGCTGGTCTGGCCAAACTGACTTTGATTGTTCCAAAACTAAGAGAAGAATAGTTGATTTGTTGGCAGCCTACCTTGACAGTGTTTGCCATCCCAGTGCAGAAATCCAGTGGTACAACTGCAGACTGCGTGCTCCACCTGACTCGTACAAATCTGTTCACAGCCACCATTGTCCTTCTCACACCAATCAGCTGCTGTACAAAGAGGAAAGACATTCACAACCAGTGCCATTAAACTTTTGTTAATGTCACACAGGCTCTGCAATCACCGTCTACCTCATTAGTGTTTGTATAGCACATCCAGGCACCCGAACAATACTGGAATAGTGCAGAGAGTCCTGTGAATTTCAGTGGCTCACAGTACAGACCATAAATGTGCACTGCACTTACGATATTAGCAAAGTCTTCCATCTATGCCTTGACTACCTCAAGACTTGACGAGTTGAACACTCTTGGGTAGGACTTATACAACGAATCGTGCGACTTTGTGTAGTTTGTAGAACAGAGAGATCTAGGGGTTCAGATACATAATTCTTTGAAGTTTGTGTCATAAATAGACAGGATGATTAAAAAGGCGTTTGGCTAACTTGCTGTCATTGCTCAGTCCTTTTGAGTAAAAAAGTTGGGAAGTCATGTTGAGGTTGTATGGGACATTGGTGAGGTCTCTTCTGAAATACTGTGTCCAGTTCTGGTTGCCCAGTTACAGGAAGGATATCATTGAGCTGGAGAGGGTTGAGAAGAGATTTTTTTTTTCCTTTATTCATTCACAGGATGAGGGTGTCACTCGCTGGGCAGCATTTATTTCCCTCTGGGCAACTACGTTGCTGTGGGTCTGGAGTCACATGTAGGCCAGACAGGTAAGGATGGCAGTTTCCTTCCCTAAAGGACATTAGTGAACCAGATGGGTTTTTCCTGACAATTGACAATGGATTCATGGTCATCACTAGACTGTTAATTCCAGATATTTATTGAATTCAAATTCCACCATCTGCCACAGTGGGATTCAAACCCAGGTCCCCAGAACATTATCTGAGTCTCTGGATTAACAGTCCAGCGATAATACCACTAGGCCATTGCCTCCCCTTACCTTGCGATCCTTACCAGGATGTTGCTGGGTGTGGAAGGTTTGAATTATAAGGAGGCTGGGACTTCTTTCACTGGACTGTAGGAGGTTGAGACGCAACCTTATAGAAGTTTATAAAATGATAAGGGGTATAGACAGAGTTAATGGCAGTTGTGACATTCAGGTCCAGGCCCTCAGTTTTGGAACAAAAACAGGAGTTGCTGGAAAAGCTCAGCAGGTCTGGCAGCATCTGTGAAGAAAAATCAAAGTTAACGTTTCTGGTCTGGTGACCTTCCTCAGAACTCAGCTCAGGAAGTCCCCCTCTACAACTTGCTGCCTCTACCTCTTTGTTTTGAAAAGGTTCTTTAAAACCCTTCACTTTAGCCAACCTTTTGGACGCTTGTTCCAATATAGCTCACTGTGAAATTTTGTTTGTTAACAGTCCTGTGAAGGGCCTTTGGGATGTTTTACTTCAGTAAAAGCATCATGTGAATACATGCACTTGTATCATCATGGTTGGGGTGGGGTTTTGACAAGGTACTTCTCAAAATGTTGTCAGAAGTGCCCACAGTGGCATAAATAGAGAATTGCTGATGGGCAAGTGGGATAAGGGTTTTTTTCAGGTTGGTGATCTGTGACCAGCAGGGTTCCACAGGGATCAATGCTGGAACCTCAACTGTTTTCAATATCTATCACTGACTTGGAGGCAAGGAGTGAAGTACTGTAGTCAAATTTGCAGACAACACCAAAGGTGGAAAGCAGGTTGTGAGAGGGATACAACCAGTTTACACACAGATAGTGATTTGTTAAGTAAGTGGGCAAAAAACTAACAAACAGGTATAGTGTGGGAAAATATGATGTTCATTTTGGAAAGGAGAACAAAAGAACAGACTATGAAAAAATAACTGCAGAAAGCTGAAACACAAAGCTAGCACACAGAGGCAGCAGGTAATTAGGAAGGCTAGTGGAATGTTGGCCCTTGTTTCAAGGAGGTTGGAGAATAGGAGTAGGGAAGTCTTACTGCAACTGTACAAGGTGTTGGTGAGTCAAATCTGGAATACTGAGAGCAGTTTTGGTTCCCCTTTTTAAGCAAAGAGATCACGTCGTTGGAGGCAGCTCAGAGAATGTTCACGCAGATGGTCCCTGTATGTATGGAGGGATTGTCTTATGAGCAAAGGCCAAACGGTTTGGGATTCTCAGGAGTTTAGAAGAATGAGAAAAGATGTCATTCATAGATACTGGATTCTTAAGGGACCTGACAGGATAAATGCTGAGAGAATGTTTCTCATGGGAGGGTCTAGGACCAGAAGGCATAGTCTCAGAATAAGGGGTGCTGATTTAAGACTGAGACGTGGAGGAATTTCTTCTCTCAGATGGTTGTGTTTCTATGGGTCTCCTTGCTTCAGAGAGCTGAGTGGCCAGAATCATTGTGCATGTTTAAGGCTGAGGTAAATAGATTCTTGATCAGTCAGGGAAGCAAAGGTTACAGGGAAAAGGCATGAAAGTGGATGTGAGGAATACTGCATCAGCCATGATCCTATTGAAAGGTGGAGCAGGCTTGAGAGGGCAAATGGTCTATTCCTGTTCCCATTTTTTTATGATCTTATGGGTTTTTTGTGCAAGGTAAACCCTTTGGCCAAAGAGGCAGCAGCTGTTTTGTTAACCAGCATTCTGGGTATTCTGTGGCAGCCCATCCAGCACCCTCTGACCAGTTCTCTCTCTCTCTTCCTCTCCTTATTATCTTATTGTGTGCTTTTATCCGAGGAGGTTTTACACATGCAATGATGAGAGTAATCCTGGCCAATATGTGAAATGCTCAACCAGATTGAAACTAACCTCTTTTTCTGATGGGTCCAACAGACAGAATCTGCTCTTTCGTTTGTAGCCATTCGTCATTGGAGAGCCTCCTGCTGTTTGTTGGACAAGTCTACAAGGACCAACACAGATTCAGTCAATCTACCCCAGCACCAAACCAACTGAGAGAGATAACAAGCATGGGGCTGGATGAACACAGCAGGTCAAGCAGCATCATAGGAGCAGGAAAACTTGACGTTTCGGGCCTAAACCCTTCATCAGAAATGGGGGAGGGGAAGAGGGTTCTGAAATAAATAGGGAGAGAGGGGGAGGCGGATAGAGGATGGATAGAGGAGAGGATAGGTGGAGAGGAGGCAGACAAGTCGAAGAGGTGGGGATGGAGCCAGTAAAGGTGTGTAGGGGGGGTAGGGAGGAGATAGGTCAGTCCAGGGAGGACGGACAGGTCAAGGGGGCGGGATGATGTTAGTAGATAGGCGATGGGGGTGGGGCTTGAGGTGGGAGGAGGGGATAGGTGAGAGGAAGAACAGGTTAGGGAGGTGGAGATGAGCTGGGCTGGTTTTGGGATGCGGTTGGGGGAGGGGAGATTTTGAAGCTTGTGAAATCCTCATTGATGCCATTGGGCTGCAGGGTTCTCCACCTATCCTCTCCTCCATCCAACTGAGAGAGATGTTTGTATAGCTCAGACTCTTCCGATACTATACAGGGATAGTTTGGGTATTTGTACCAGTTTCATTATATGAGCTCTGAACAAAGGGTCTGTATGAGCAGTTTGACATTCAGTAATCCAATCCTCGCTCAGTGCATCAATTGTTGCCTAGAGTGGGTCCCGTTTGAGGAATGGACAATCTGATTGGAGGGGTTTAGTTTCAAAAGCAAACACCAGGTAAATTCTGCATAATAGTATGAACAGATTTGGAAGCTTGTTCAGTCAGAAATGCTAACAGGAGGCTGATCTTACTCACAACTCTGCAGTTATTTGTATCGGAGTCACACAGTGTCACGTCACAATGCAGATGGACCTCCTCATGATCACCGATAAACTTGAAAACAACGAGGTGGAAACGGCAGGTGAGAGACACTCCATTCTCCTCCATCTCGATAGTGTTGTCCTTTGAGTTTGGACATCTACTCAAAGCAAGAAGGAGGAGATGCCATCATTATGGATCAGAGGGTGGGGCAATATGTAACCTACCTCCTCCCACACCCACTGGAAGCTGCAAAACACCCTTGCCCCTTGGAGGAGGGGCATTATAAACAATTACAAACAACTCCTGGGAATGTATATCAAAACTCGAGGTAATGAAACTAATTTCATGAGAAAATAGGGTAGACAACCAAAAGGCTGATTTCAGGGGAAATGAAATGAAGGCAGCATTATGAAATAAAAGTATTTCAGGAGATTTCTGAAGGACTGTGGGGGCTGAGTTCTGAGTTCTGTTTTTTGACTGAAGAGAGAGGTACCCAGTTGCACAGGATCACTTTGAGCTGCAGTGAAACAGCCCAGCAAACAGACTCCAGCTGTTTGGCAAGAATATGTGCTTGAGAATTAGGGATGGGATCTGTACTCACATCATGTGCCCATATTAAAACAAAACCTTGGAAACAGTTCACACAAACCCTTGCTCTATTATCGTGTAGCGTAGTCGATCCTTTGGATTCCGGGATGGAGTGGCCCAGCACCGGTTGATGATCAGAATTAAGTGAGTGGCATCTGCTCCCTCGACAAACACTCCAATATACAGGACGTCCCGAGTTGTGAGTGTCACCTCGCCCTCTCGATATGGAAACTTGTAAGATGAATTTTTATACAGAGCCATTTTGGTGATGAAACTACCTTCTTTGGTGGGAAGAGTGAGGTTGACAACACTGCAATAAACAGCTACGTCAGTAAATACCATGACGAATTTAAATCTATCTTTCCACACATACCTGGGCACAGAACCCAGGACTGAAATCTAATCATCACAGCTGGAATGTGATTAAACTAAACTAAAAACAAAATATTTAGCTGATTCTGATGAAGAGTCAATGGCCTGCTTCCCCTCCACAGAAGCTGCCTGACTTGCTGAGTATTCCCGCACACTGTTCAGAAAGTTATTTCACATTTTCAGCATCTGTTGTTTTTTGCTTTTGTATTAAGACCCTGGATATTTTATTTGAGGAATTTACCCTCTACTGAAAGATGGAAACTTGGCCTGGATGGAGAAGTATTTGTGTGTAGCTCCCCTTGGTGCTGCTAAGTCAATGCACTAGTTTAATTGGCAAATGGTACAGTATGAAATACTTTGATTCTATAAATTACAATAAGTTGAAGATTACAATAAACGAGGTTCAGTGCCTCCTGGTTTACAATTCAGTAGCAGCAGTGAGATTGGATCTGTAGCTAATATTACTTCTTTGCATTGCAATCACTAAACTTCAATTTTAACAAATTATTGAAAGACAAGAGTTTGTGGTTGCCCCTAGTGAAATGGGAGGTGTACAATTTCAATAATTTGTGTATCTGTCGGGTGCAGCCTCAAATGGGCCAATATATAGATATCATCTAATCGAAAATTTTCAGGAACACTCCAGAGAGAAGATTGATTCATCGAACAGATTTAACAACCACAGTATAAATGATAATTCAGCAAAGTACCTAGAATCACACAAAATCTGCTTTCTCATCAATTGCCCTCCTCCCACTCATGCTCATAGGCACATACACACACTGCCACACAACCTGCTCCCCCATCCACACATACCCTGCCTGCACACGCTTACAGACACACACACTCTCTGCCCCCACACACACAGAGACAGTCCCTCTCTCACACACTGTGCTGCAATAGACACGGCGCTCAGTGCTGCCAGGATCCTGGAGGTGGAATGCTGTTAGATCAAATGTAGGGCATCACTTACCTCAGCATTGGCCTCACAACAGTTTCAAGAGAAACTTTCAGGTCAAGTTCGTAGGCACAGGAGAACTCAACAGTAATGACTCTATCACGAGTAATGACATTGCCTGTGTTGTTCAGACTTTCGATCCAGACAGTATTTATGTACATGATATGCGTCTCATTTGTCTGTCGAGAGAGAATACTGTCATCCTGAGACAAGTATCCTGTTATATTCTGACAGGACAGTGTGTACACATAGTGTTCCCATCCATCTCTGGCCTGGCAAGCAGACCTAGCACTATAAGAGCTCTTGTGTTGCAGAGGTACTGTCCCTACCTCTGAGCCAGGAGGCCTGGGTTCAAGTCCCACCTGCTCCACAGGTATGTTTGAATATCTATGAACAGGTTGATTAAAATACCTAGCTACTTGATGAATAGGAAAGTCAATCTACCTCGGTCTTAAAAATATTCAGTGGCCATACTTCGATTGCTCATGGAAGAAGAGAATTCCACAAACTCACTGCCTTCTGGGAAGAAAAAAATTCTCCTTCCTATCTTAAATGAGAGACTGTTTATTTAAAACTGTCCCTCGTTCTAATCTCTCTGACAATTGGAAGAAACCTTTCAGTATCCACTCTGTCATCCCACCAGGCTATTATACGTCTCATTAAGATCACCTCACTCTTCTAAATTCCAGTGAATATGGATCCAGCCTGCCCAACCTTTCCTTGTAGGAAAATGCTTTCTCCAAGAAATCAGCCACGTGAACTTTCTGTGCTTCACACACAAGCTTGTGTTGGTGTCCATTTTGGTGTCCAGTGTCCATTTTCCCTTCTTCATTCATGGGGCATGGGCATTGCTGGCTAGGCCAGCACTTATTGTCCAAAGTGGACAAGGACTCAACCACATTGCATATGTAGTTCAGACTGAGCAAGGATTGCAGATTTCCTTTCTAAAGGGCATGAATGAACCAGATGGTTATTTATGACAAATTGGTTACATGGTCACTGTTAGGCTAGCTTGTTTAATTTTTCTACTTTTTTTATTATTGAATCAAATCTCATCACTTACTATGGTGAGATTCAAACCTTTGACCTCAGATCAAACCTTGGGGTTTCGGGTTACTAGTCCAGTGATGATACTATAACACTGCTACATGATCAGTCAGGGTAATGTGGGAAAGTGTGAGATTTATACATTTTGGTAGGAAGAATAGAGGCATAGACTGTTTTCTAAATGGGGAAAAGCTTCAAAAATCTGAACACAAAGGGACTTTAGAATTCTCCTTAAGGTTAATGTGCAGGTTCGGTTGGCAGTTAGGAAGGCAAATGCAACGTTGGCATTCATTTCAAGACAGTTAGAATATAAGAGCAAGGATGCACTGCTGAGACTGTCTAAGACTCTGGTTAGACCTCATTTGGAATATTGAGGGCAATTTTGTGCCCGGTATCTAAGAAAGGATGTGCTGACCTTGGAGGAAGTTTACAAGAATGATCCTGGGATGAAGGGCTTGTCATGAGGAGCGGTTGAGGACTCTGGGTCTCTACTCAGTGGAGTTTAGAAGGATAAGGGAGGAATACTGAGAGACTTTTATAGAGTGAATCTGGAGAAGAAGATGTTTCCACTAGTAGGAGAGACAAGGACCCAAGGATGCAGCCTCAGAGTGAAGGGATGACCCTTTAGACTGAGATGAAGAGAAATTTCTTCAACCAGAGAATGGTGACTGCGGAGGCCATTGAGTGTATTTAAGACAGAGATAGATAAATTCTTCATTAGCAAGGGGATCAAGGGTAACAGGGCAAAAGCAGGAGAATGAGTTTGAGAAACATATCAGCCACGATTGAATGGCAGAACACACGCAATGGGCTGTATGGTCTAATTCTGCTTCTATAGTTTATGGTCACTTTCAAAGAATAAACCATGTCTTCAGCTCAGCATGTTTCCTCCTGTTAATTGTCATTATTTAATCTACCCTCTAACTCTGCATTTAATAAGTGAGAGAGCGTACAGCAAGGATGTCCCAGCTCCCAGCTGGCCCAGACCTGAGAGGGAACTCTGGGACAGACACTGATAGACAAGCTCACTCTTGTTCTATAATAATCTCGCAAATCAAAGGGGAATTCATCCTCAGCAGCTCCCACTCTCACTGGTCAAAATTCAAGTCCAAACACATTTCTCTCCAAACCTCCTCCTGAAGCACTGATCCCAGAGAACCCAGTGTGTCCCCTGCCCTGAGCTCAATGATCCCTTTCCCTCCTCCCTGACAGGCCTAAGCATCTTGCAACTTGACTCAGCTTCCAAAGAAGGGACAGGCATAGAGACTAATTACAAACTCATTAACTGAAAGGACTTGAGTCTTTGGAAGAAGAAAGGAAATGTGACTGGGGAAAATGCTAGAACAGAGAGCATCTGCTAAGAATAAGGACTTAACTACATCTACTGGTGACAAATACTACAGGTAAGAAATACTCACTTTCACAATATTGCCACAGTTGTGGTTGGTATTATTGATGTGAAATGCAATAAAATCATCTCCTTCCGACCCCATGCAGCGTATATCATTAATTCGAACATCTTCACGCTCAAAGCCCAACTGATAAAGTCGACATTTGGAAATATAAACATCCATCTGTGAATATTTACACACCACGTCTGCCTGAACAATATCATCTGTAATGGCATAGCGAAGGAACAGGATTTAATAGTGAATGACAACTGTCTAAGAAGCAAAACTTGGTGAATGGACCAATCTACATACAGCAGTCTTGAACTGAAAACCCTTTGAATTGATAGCAGGCCTGTCTGGGTGCAAATGTATAATCTGTAGGCGATTCACAGCAAAAGTCTTTTCCCTCAAGTGTTGTATGCGGAACTAGGGAGAGGTTCAAGTAAACAGCAGAAACACATGCATGGAGAAGCTGGGTAAATAGGAAAGGAGAGAAAGCTAGAGGAGGTATTAATCAAGTGAGAGGTGGTCCTTGTGAAACATATACGCCAGCCTGTTCTAGTTGGGCCAAATCCCCTGTTTTGGTGCCCTAGACAATCGAACGCTATGTATGCCAGGAATGTACTTCAGTGCAGTATTCAGGGAGTGTTGTGCTGGGATATTAAGACAAGGTCTGTTGAACCACTGAGATGGATTTAAAGGATTGCGCAGTATAAACCACCACCAGAAAAGGTTTTTTTCCTGGCGTCTGAACATTCCAGTTAATGAAGATTCTGATTAATTACCCGATTTTCTGTTTCTGACAAATAACTTCCAATTTTTAGTTGACTGAAATGCTTTGAGAATCTTGAAAAATATGAATGTAACTTCTTGCTTTTTATTGAACAAATGGTCTTGACTTTCTGGACCATTTATTTATGAATGTTATTTCTTTTGGAGGAATCTTGCCAGTTCACACAGGGTCCAGGATCTGTCGCTCAATCTCCACATTTGTGACCATGAATTAACCTTTGGAATAAGATCTAAATAAATAAATTCAGGTTACTGATGTTTGTAACTGGGGTTGATCTATGCAAATCTGTAATCAGAGACCATGGACTGAATTTTCACATTGGGAGGGGAGGATTGGAGTTGGAGCTGTTTCCGAATCCCAATCCTGTCTGGTCAGCAAATGAAGCAGGAATAGCATCCGTCTTTGGAATTTTCACTGAGTAGCCCTCCCTTAGACACATACAGATATTGTTCAGTTAATGGTGGGAGAGGGTTCACAAAGTCAAACAGCCAATCAGATTCAACAGTGAAGTGCAAGTCCTTTTAAAGAATTAACAGCAGAGAACTGACATGGACATATTGGTATACTGCATCTGCTGTACCCGTTGTGGCCTCCTCTACATCGGGGAAACCAAGCGGAGGCTTGGGGACCGCTTTGCAGAACACCTACACTCAGTTCACAACAAACAACTGCACCTCCCAGTCATGAACCATTTCAACTCCCCCTCCCATTCCTCAGACGACATGTCCATCCTGGGCCTCCTGCAATGCCACAATGATGCCACCCGAAGGCTGCAGGAACAGCAAATCATATTCAGCCTGGGAACCCTGCAGCCCAATGGCATCAATGTGGATTTCACAAGCTTCAAAATCTCCCCTCCCCCAACTGCATCCCAAAACCAGCCCAGCTTGTCCCCGCCTCCCTAACCTGTTCTTCCTCTCACCTATCCCCTCCTCCCACTTCAATCCCCACCCCCATCTTCTATCTACTAACCTCATCCCACCCCCTTGACCTGTCCGTCCTCCCTGGACTGACCTATCTCCTCCCTACCCCCCCCCCACCTAAACTCACCTTTACTGGCTCCATCCCTGCCTCTTTGGCTTGTCTGCCTCCTCTCCACCTATCCTCTCCTCTATCCATCTTCTATCCACCTCCCCCTCTCTCCCTATTTATTTCAGAACCCTCTTCCCTTCCCCCATTTCTGATGAAGGGTCTAGGCCCGAAACGTCAGGCTTTCCTGCTCCTATGATGCTGCTTGGCCTGCTGTGTTCATCCAGCCCCACACCTTGTTATCTTGGACATATTGGTCGCCTCTGCACTGAAACTATTCAGTGAGAATTCTAATTTACCCAGTCCAACCCAGGAAACTACAGCTAATTTACCATAAGATATCTATTTTCACATTTATGTGAATGAAACAGCTTCCACCTGAACATATTGCTGGAAAGTTTCCTACACCATTCCTCCATCAGTTAGAGATTCACCTACTAGGTATTTAGTTTAGGTATGCAGTATTTCTGCATATTTACCACTGTATGGGCTTGGCAATTCTGGGCAGCCACAGAGATCACCATTACCCTGTCGGCATAAACTGTAGTTGGTGCAAATGCCTCCAGCACATGGATCCTCAATCAATTCTGCTAAAAGGAAACAGACACAAATGGTTAACTCTCAGCAACCTCCAGCAACATTCACCTGCCAAGAACTGCAATCAAAATAGATCAAATGATGGACGCACTGAAGTTTGTAGGAAACCACGCAATCCCTGTAAAATATTTGCAGCGTCAATGGCTTCAGCTGTTCAACTGGAGCCTGAGCTACTGGCGTTGCAGGTTAATGGGGAGAAGGGAGAGTTGCCAGAACATATTAACAGAGTTTGAGAGTTGGTCAAAGGCAGAGGGTGTGACTGAGAGTCCGGGAAGCATGGAGATCCAGATGCAGTAATAAAGGAAAGTCTGCTGTTGACGTCGATCAACAGATTTGAGGGACTGACCCATGTGGATGGGTAACAGACCACAGCAGCAAGGTGTAGGAAGCCATTCAAATGGGGAGTGTGGGTGGTAATAGAGAATGGTATAAATCAGTGGTGACAGGAGGGAAGATAGACTGAAAGGAAATGTTGCTTTTCTGCTACCAGGGTTAAAGTCAAAAACAGAGGTGGTACACATATGAAATGAGCTGCCAGCAGAAGTGGTTAAGGTGGCTGTATTAATGACATGTAAAAGGCATTTGGATGAATACATAGATAGAAAGGTTTAGAAGGATATGGGCCAAGTGCAGGGAAATGGGGTTAATGTGGATGGACATTTTGGTCAGCATGGACCAGTTTAGGCTGAAGGGCCTGTATCTGTGCTGTAGGACTCTATGACTCTAATGGAAGGAGCCTTGACAACTGAAGAATGGTGTCCTGCTGAGAAATGTTGTGGAATTATGTTCCAAATTAAAAAGCAGGACCTTAAATCTCAGGATTGTTACTTGAGCCACTTTCTCATAGGCTTTGGGTCAAGCATATTAGAAAAATATAATTCAAAATGGATAGCAAGAAGGTTTTTCCCAGAGTGGGGAACTCAATTACTAGGGGTCATGAGTTCAAAGTGAGAGGAGGAAAGTTTACGGGAGATATACGTGGAAAGTTCTTTACGCAGAGGGTGGTGGGTGCCTGGAACATGTTGCCAGTGGAGGTGGTAGACGCAGACACGTTAGTGTCTCTTAAGATGTATCTGGACAGGTACATGGATGGCCAGGGAGCAAAGGGATACAGACCCTTAGAAAATAGATGACAGGTTTAGACAGAGGATCTCGATCGGCGCAGGCTTGGAGGGCCGAAGGGCCTGTTCCTGTGCTGTAATTTTCTTTGTTCTTTGTAAAAAATGGCACGGGAAGAAATGGTTGCAATTCATGGGTCACTAACACCAGTACTATGGAATGAAGGTCCATTTGAACTGGATTGGGTCAGTGTCCTGGCAAAGCATGTAACTAGAGCGATTGATAAGGCTTTAAACTAAAAGTGGTAGGGGGTGTGGGGAGTGGTGAAGTCTTAGGTGAAGGAGAATTTAGAACATACAAATATTTGAAATGGAAGCAGTAGACCATTTGGCCCCTCAAACTTTCTCCACTGTTTATAAGACCAACGCTGATTTGTTTGTGTTTTGAATTTTACATTCCCATCTACTCTGGATTCCCCTGCCTTTAAATAATCTATCTATTCCTGCCTTAAAAATATTCACTGACCCAGCCTTCTGAGACAAAGAGTTGCAAAGTTGCAAACCTCTGAGAGAACAAGAAAGAGTTTGTTTCCATCCTGAAAGCACTACCTTAGTGGCCCTAGCTCTGGACTGACCACAAAAGGAAACATTCCTTCCACATCCATCTTGTTAAACCCATTCAGGATCTAAAGAGAAGAGTCAAAGCAGCTGAGCATTGTCATGATTTGGGAAAAGACATGCAAATTGAGATGGAATCACAAGGGAATTTTATGATAATGCTGTATCACTTTGTAGGAGCTTTCTTAGTAGTTTCTGGGCATTGTGTAACCAATTAGGAATAAGGTAATTTCGATTAAATATTGTGCTGTATTGAGGTACATACTAATCTTAGTGTCAGTGACATATTCCAATTTCAGAATTGTTAACCTAAAAGTCATTTAAGAGGGGAGAACTGGTTAAACTTTATTGGGTATATAGTCTATAACTTAGAGTGCTAATAAAACTGAGAAAAAAGCAATTGTTTAAATGAGCGAAGTGCTGCAAGGCTAAGTGCTGGGATCTCAGCTATTTACAAATTTACATTCAATGAAAAAGTTAAAATTCAGCAAGAAAGATCCATCCATGTTTCAGTAGGAAAGTTACAGATTACATTAATTTAAAGGAAGAGGCTTATGATGTGGCAAAAAATAGTAGGCAACCTGAGGAATGGGAGAGTTGTAGAAACCAGCACAATACCACTTAAGTTGATAAAAGGAAAAAAAAAAATGAGAGTAAACCTGCTGAGAATATAATGAAAAAATGTGGTAAGAGCTCTTACAAATACATAAAAAGGAAAGTGGCAAAAATAAACATTGGTCCTTTAGAGGACCTTTAAGTAAAGGACCTGTAAAGAGGTCCTTTACAGAAGAAATTATAATGGAGCATGAGGTAGAGACGTGTCTATACACAACTGACAGTACAAGTTACATACCAGAAAGCGAGGATATCCGATTGATTTAAGTGAGTGATGAAATTAAGGTAATTCTTTTTCTGTAAACGATATTACTAGAGACACTAAAGAGACTAAAAATCAGCAAATTCATAGGGTCTGATGACCTCCATCTCAATGCTGTAAAATGGTAGCTGTAGAGATGTTGGTTGCATTAATTATATAATTTTATGAAATTATACAGATTCTAGAATGATTCCATTACATTCAAAGTTAGTACATGTAACACCACTATTCAAGAAAGAGAAAGGAAAGTCCAAACCAGCCAGCCTGTCATCAGTCATTGGAAAATACTGCACTCTTATGAAGAAAACCTTAACAATGCGTTTAGCAAGTCATTGTATGTTACGATCAATATGAATTTATGAAAGGAAAATCACGTTTAATTAATTTGTTATTTTGGAGGTGTGACTAGTAGCTTGGATAAAGGCATCAAGTAAATGTAGAGTTCTGGATTTCCAAAAGGTATTGGATAAGTGCCACACAACAGGGCTATTATGCAAGATAACAGCTAATAGAGTTAGGGGTGATATATTAGCAATGGACAGAAGATTAAGGGGCAGAAAGCAGACATCAGGACTTTCACATTGGCACCTGTAATGAGAGGAAGGCTTCTGGTGGATTGGAAGACTGGAAACATTAAATGATGAGCGTTGATGATGCAAAGGGATTGGTTATGGGACAAATAAAGGAAAAAAGGTTGTGACTAAAGGCTTGGGAATCACAGGGTGGAGGCACAGGCTCAGGATAAGAGGTTGATTGTTTAGGAGTGAAGTGAGGAGAAATTTTGTCACTGCAAATCTTTGGAATTATCTACTGCAAAGCATTGTGGCCGTTCCATCTTGAAAACATTCTTAAATGAGATTAATTAAAATTTTAGTCTCTCAGGGAATCAGATATAGGGAAACAGTGCAAAAGTGGATTATGGTTGAAGATCAATCATGATTGTCTTCATTAGCAGAGTAGATACGAGGGGCCTTATGGCCTACTCCAGTTCTTCTTGAGTTTTGTGCACTTAGACCGTCAGAAGCATTTGTTACATGCATTCAAGTGAGATGGCCTTTTTTTGTTCATTTGTTCACAGAATGTGGGCATCAGTGGTGAGGCTAGCATTTATAACCCATCCCTAATTGTAAAATGGATAGTTAAGGAGTCAACCACATTGCTCTGGGCCTGGAGTTACATGTAGCTAGACAGATAAGAATGACTGATTTCTTTCTCTAAAGGACATTAGAATGATTAGATGACAAAGTAAGAAATAAAGCACAGAGTTTATGCTTAATTACAGATCTCAGCTTCCTAACCGCTAGCCCAGTGTCACAGCAGTCTCTCTTTATATTTGGTCAAAGACCATAAATCAATACCTGTTCCTGATTATGCTTAAAACCAACTAGAAAATTGAACATGACATTAATACCATTGCTAGCTCAAAGACCTAAAATGCAAGCCCCAGGGGAAGGTTGACCAGGAAACAACAGAACCTGATTCCAGGCCAAATTGCCCTCCAATCTGTTACCAGCTCCTCTTACAGCAGTTTTCCCGCCGAATCCAGTCAGTGCTCAGGATCCCCCTCAAACGACATGCTTCTCCGTATGCTGCCAGTGAGCTGCAGATCTGTGATCTTTCATCCCAGTAACAAGTATCTAATCCACAGGATGTGTAAAATGGCATTGGGTTGATGAAGCCATAACAGGGCTGGAAGAATCCCTTCATTTCAGTGAGTTTCAGGCACCTTCCTTCATTCTGTAACTGGATGATGTCCTGATTATCACAAGTGAGTGATAGTGCAGTGTATTGATCTTCATCACAACTGTGGGATACACAGAGCTGGTCAATATACTCACAAAAAAAAAGAAATCAGATTTTCTTCCTAAAGTCTTAATAATAATTCAGGTGCGAAATTAGAGAGGGAGTCAAAATAGTGGAAATAAGAACTGCAATAGAGTCCTGAAGGAGGTTCTACAGTTATTACTCATTGTAATACGTCCAAGTTTGCAGACGACCCAAAGCTGAGTTGAGGGTGAGCTGTGAGGAAGATGCAGAAATGCTTCAGTGTGATTCAGACAAGTTGAGTGAGTGGGCACATTCATGGCAGATGGAAGATAATGTGGATAAATATGAGATTATCGACATCAGGAGCAAAAACAGAAAGCAGATTATTATTGGAATATACATCAAGCCTTGGGTAACTTGAGCATTGAGAGTGCACCAGGCAGTCAGGGAAGGCAAATGGTACATTAGCCTTCATAATGAGAGGATTTGAGTTCAGGAGCAGGGATGTCTTGCTGCAACTGTACAGGGCCTTGGTGAGACCACATCTGGAATATTGTGCAGTTTTGGTCTCCTTATCTGAGGAAGGATGTTTTTGCTATAGAGGGAGTGCAGCAAAGGTTTATCAAATTGATTCCTGGAATGACAGGACTGACATATAAGGAACACTTGAATCGGTTAGGATTGTATTCACTGGCATTTCGAAGAATAAGGAGGGATCGCATAGCAATCTTTAAATTTTAAGAGGACTAGATAGATTAGTTGTAGGAAGAATGTTCCCAGTGATGGGGGAGTCCAGAACCGGGGGTCACAGTCTGAGGTTACATGCAGTGAGCAGTCCCATGTCTTGTTACTTCTTCCAAAGTGAATCATTTCACGCTTTTCAGGGTTAAATGCCATCTACAACTGATCTTCCCATCTGACCAATCCATCTAAATCCTCCGCTTTCCTCACTGTCAATCACTCAGCCAATCTTTGTGTCATCTGCAAACTTATTTATCATCCCCTGCCCCTAAATTTTCATCAAAATATCGTTTACATATATCATGAACAATAAGCGACCCAACAGTGGTCCCTGTGGTACACCACTGCACACCAGCCCCCAGGCAAACAGCCTTCCACCACCCTCTGTCTCCAACAACTAAGTCAACAGCCACCAGAGATTAGCGGAGTGAGGGATGATATTAACAAAATTCTTGGGCAGCTTGATGCAGTAGATGCTCAGTTGCTGTTTCCCCAGGTGGTAGTTCTAAAACAAGGAACATGATCTCAGAGTAAGAGGGTGATCATTTAGAACTTTACCTGTTCTGCATGCCATTGGTTTTCCAACTCTTTGCCAATTCCAAGACGGTTTGTGCTGGTTTTCCTCGAGAACTTAAATCATCATCATTGGGGTTTCCATTAAAATTTCCACAAAGACCACACACCTTGTTTTGTAGACGTTCCCCCATTCTGATAGATAGCAAATTAAACCAGTTGTATTGGATCTGAATATCTTGAACAGTATCAATGATTAGAAATCCCTCAGCAGTCGAGATCTTTGTTAGTCCTGTGGCAACAGGAATTGTAACAATGGTTCCATTCACCTGGCAGATAGGACAGTATTAGTTATAGTTTTGGGAAGAGGCACAGTTCTGCACATTTCTTCATCAACAGAGGTCTCTTTTTACATAGGACATTATGAATAGCTTGGTGAAGATTTTTTTGAGCAAGTATTTTCAGCAAATTCACATAGATTAACTTTTTAGTCATCAGGGGAATATCCAGTTTTCACTAGCTCACAAGGGAGGGACTACAAAACTAGTTAGTCAGCAATTTAGGGAGAATTAGCCAGAGAGATTGGAAGACGCAGACAGAGATAACAGAACAGTTTGAGTTAGAGAAAAGGACAGAGAGAGTGAGAATGTAGGTGAAAGAATAATTGATGAAATGAATAAAGGGAAGAGAGAATGGGAGATGACCAAGAAAAATGATTGAGAGAATTAAATGAAAGAGAATCAATGTAAGATAGAGAAGGAATTTAAGATGCATTGAGAGAATAATTGGGAGTAGAAATTTATAAATAACTTTGAGATATTCTGTAAGGAAATTCAAAGTGGTAGAAGAATGTGACACAGTAAAAGAGGAAATTAATGAGTATGAGAAATGTCAGAAAACATAAAATTGTGGGGGAGAAATAATTGTGAAGAAATAAATGAAGGAGAGTTGCAGATATACAGTGCCTTTTGTAACTTCAGGATATCCCATGGCACTTTACAATGAATTAAATACTTGGCATAGCTATAGTATGGAAAATGTGCCGGCCTATTTGGCTACAGCTACTGTCACATAAACAACATGATAATCCACTGATAATCTACTTCAATGATTTTGGTTGAATGATGAATATTCAGCAGGAAACTGAGGAGAATGTCACTGCTCTGATTTGAATATTGCTGTGTAATCTTTTATATTCACCTGAAAGTTACAAACAAGTCCTTATTAGTTTAGTGCCTCCTCTGAAACACAGAACTTCTAGCACTACAGCAGTCATTCTGCGCTGCACCAGCCTCTGCAAGTGAGCTCAAACCCACAACCTTTTAATTCAGGGGTTAGAAGGCGACTTATTGAGCTGTAGCTGAAAGCAAGAAGGAAAGCACAAGAGGCAATGAAAGTGACATGTGGATTATTTATGTATGAGAAAATAAAATGTATGCTTGCATAAAACATTCAAGTGAGGGGATTAAGAAATAGATGTTACAAGGTGACAATGAATGTGAGAGATAGAGTAATGAGGTAGGAGAGGATAAATGTAAGAGAATATATGGAGGAAATGGGTGCAACAGATTGGGAATTAATGGGAGAGAGAAAATGTATTCACAAAAGAATGAATGTACAAGTAACACAAATGTAATGATTAGACAGAACTGTTGGTGTATCAGAGTGAAGATGCATGAGCAAGAATCAATGTGCAGACAAAGGAGTGTAAAGGTTTACCTGCACAGTGTTGCCTGAGATGAGAATCTGTTCTTCATTGATATACAGGTAAACAGGGGAGATCACAGTCATGTTGGGTGAACTCCATTTGTCAAAATTTACAATCAGTTGAAAGGATATGTCTGGAAGTTTGTGACAGATTGTGGACAGGACAAATGAACAGGCAGCAGGAAATCGCAGGAATGCCCCGTCAAAGGTCTGGAATATGCCTCCCCCAGCAGCGATGCAAGACGAGTCTTTCTTACTGTAGCAGCCTCTGATTCCATTGCGGATTAAACATGATTCCTCATTCTTGCATTGGCGTGAATCACACTGGACCATATTGCGTCCCATGCAGCGACAGTGTTTGGAGCAGTTAGTGTTCCAGAAAAACTGCCCTGGCTGATAAAGACAAACATTTTCAGGAAAACCAAACCCAACAAATGACCCTATTCACGGGACAGCAGAGAACCTGTAATTGATTCATTTTTATACCAAATGATAAACTCATCACTGGTCCCAGTTACATAGATTGTTTAAAAAAAAAGTACACAGGGCTAAGCAATCCCAGAACCAACCAATCAGATCTAAGCTTCACACTGTTGACACATTCAGTTGCAAATAGTGGTGGACAATTAAACAACTTTACTGGAGGAGGCGGCTCCAAAAATATCCCCATTCTCAATGATAGGAGGACCCAGTATACAGAGTCATACAGAATAAAAACAGACAGTTGAAGCACTCAGAGCAATCTTTAGCCAAAAGTATAGAGTGGATCACCCTCCTCCAGTGGTCCCAGCATGACAGATAGCAGAGTTCAGCTAATTCAGTTCACTCCACGTGACATCAAGAAACAGCTGGAGGCACTGGATACTGCAAATGATAACATCCCAG
This sequence comes from Ginglymostoma cirratum, assembly GCA_024137785.1. Taxonomy (NCBI): domain Eukaryota; kingdom Metazoa; phylum Chordata; class Chondrichthyes; order Orectolobiformes; family Ginglymostomatidae; genus Ginglymostoma; species Ginglymostoma cirratum. The sequence continues at coordinate 323,003 of JAHRHZ010000042.1, read as the reverse complement.
CAACAGTACTAAAGGACTTTGCTGTAGAACTTGCTGTACCCCTGGCCAAGCTGTTCTAGTACAGTTACAACACTGGCATCTCTCCAGCAACATGGAAAATCGCCCAGGTATGTCCTGTACACAAAAGCAGGACAAATCCAACCCGCCCAATTACCGCCCCATCAGTCTCCTCTCTATCAATAAAGTGATGGAAGATATCATCGATAATGCTACCAAGCAGCACCTGCTCAGCAATAACCTGCTCAGTGACGCCCAGTTTGGGTTCTGCCAGGGCCACTCAGCTCCTGATCTCATTACAGCCTTGGCTCAAACATGGACAAAAGAGCTGAATTCCAGAATGAGGTGAGAGCGACAGCCCTGAAAATCAAGGCCATATTTGACTGAGTGCGGCACCAAGGAGCCCAAGTAAAACTGGAATCAAAGCATATCAGGGGAAAAACTCTCCACTGGGTCAATCATATCTGGCACATAGGAAGATGGTCGTGGTTGTTGAAGGTCAATCATCTCAGCTCTGGGACATCTCTGCAGGAGTTCCTCAGGACAATGTCCTAGGCCCAATCATCTTCAGCTGCTTCATCAAGGACCTTCCCTCCATCATAAGGTCAGACATGGGGATGTTCGCTGATGATTGCACAATGTTCAGCACCATTCATTGACTCCTCAGGTACTAAAGCAGTCCATGTTCAAGTGCAGTAAGACCTGCACATTATCCAGGCTTGGGCTGCCAAGTGGCAAGTAACAGCCGTGACACACAAGTGAGGGGCAATGACCATCTCCAACAAAAGAGAACCTAACCATTGCCAATTGACATTCCGTGCCATTACGATCACTGACTATCAACATGCTGGGGATTACCACTGACCAGAAACTCAGCTGCACTGGCCACATTAATATCGTGGCTACAACAGCAGGTCAGAGGCTAGGAATCTGCAGTGAGTAATTCACCTGTTGACTCCCCAAAGCTTAGCCATCATTTACAAAGCACAAGGCAGAATGTAATGGAATATTCCCCACTTGTCTGGATGGGTCCAGCTCCAACAACACTCAAGAAGATTAACACCATTCTGGACAAAGCAGCCACTCGATTGGCAACTCCTGAAATATTCATGCCCTCCACCATCATTGATATCAGTGCGTACCATCTACAAGATGCATGGCAACAACTCACACAAGCTATTACAGCAGTGCAAGGTAGTAGATGCATGGGAACACTAGCCCCATTATGTGTCCCTACAGGCCATCTTGTCTTGGAAATATATCACATTTCCTTCACTGCTGCTGAATCAAAAATTTGGAATTCTGTCCCTAATAGTATTGGGGATGTTCCTACTCCCCAAGGACTACAACAATTCAAGAAGGCAGCTTCAACAACCTATCCAAGGGCAGGTAGGGATGGACAAATTCTGGTCAAGCCAGTACCATGCACAGTGCTGAGAAAGAAGAAATGTTTAAACATGTTTCAAAGAGAGAGGATTTCCATCATTTTCAGCTTGAACTGTGTTATGATTCCAAGAGACAGTAATAAATGGATAGTAAAGTTACATCCCAAAGTCAAACCTGTATTGATAAACCAAACATTTTATTTTTGATGTTTGTTTACCATGGAGGTCAGTCACTTAACATATTCACAAGACAAATATCAGCAATAAATATTTACCCTCAACAAAAATCTCAAAAGTACTCAAACTTCAGTGAAGGATCACCCTGTCTCCATTTTAAAGTTCCTTGTTCTGTTACTCAGGACTTATTCCCCAGCCCTGACTGTTGAGCAGACTGCTAAAACTGGCAGCTCTCTCTGACTCAACTTGCATACATTTACTTGACCTTCTAGTTGCTTTGTCTTTCGGTATTTTGGACTCCTGTCGCTAAGGCATCAGCGGTCTTTTCTCCCTTGTTTTTAATGCAATGAACTGTTCACCTCAATTATTACTCCAATGCTGTAAAACGTTATGAAAAATGTATGTATCAACAGACTTCAGGTACCCTGTCACTACTCACAGAACAAATGTAAAATTAAACTGAAGCCATATCTTCCCTCATGACACAATCTAGAAATACAAACCAAACTTAAAGCAGTACATAAAAATTTGGAGCAGGAGTAGGCCATTCAGACCCTTCAAGGTTGCTCCACTTGGTTCTGTCCAGTTTAGAACCCAAGTCTCCCAATAACAATACATCACAAAGCTCCATCAAACCAATCTTGGGAAAAATCTTTCAGTCCCTTGAGTGTGCCGCTGCATTTAATTCATCTATGGTTGATCCACATCTCAAGTTTTGAACCCACCTTGGTTCTTTATCTCTTAAAACCTTTGCCAATTTGAAATTATCATTTGACCTCTGACTTCAAAGGCTTTTTGAGTTTCAGATTTTCTTTACATGTCATGTGAAGAAATTATTCCTTATTCATTCCTGGCATGAATTATAAAGTTCTGTCCTTGTTCTGGACATCCCATCAGACAAAATAGTTTCTCTTTGAAAATTTTATCAAATTATTAAGTATGCAAAGATCCAGCTTCAGAAGGACTTTCTGACCTACCTCATAGTAATTATCATCTGCCAAGCAGCCGCAGTCCTGGGGTAGGATGCATGTTCTGCCATTCAGCAGGAAGCCATCGTTACACTGACAGCCCTCCACACAATAATGACTGCAGTCCTGGTGAGTTTTGATGGTGCCACACCCCGGTTGGCACACAGACATACAGCTCTCGTAGTGACTGTTTGCAGGACAGTTGATCACTATGGAAAGGAAATCAAATGCAAAACATTTACTAAAAAATAAATTCAGTATTGTAATTTACCATTTGGATTCCATTAATTTAATTTAATTGTCCCTGAATTGTTTCCACTTAGCAAAAGCCTTCTCAGAAGCAAATGTGTAACTTTATTAAATATGGCCCACATCAGGATTCAAATGCCTCATATTTTCATTAATTAATCACTTGAAACAGGTTGAATACCAATGATTCTAAAGCCTCTAGTTTAAAGTTTGAAGAATTATTTTCCAAGATCCAGACAGCTTGTTAACCAAAAATTAGCATAAAATAGTTAAATTTGTCATCAACGAAAGTAACCAATCAGGACAGCCAAGTATCCCATTGAGCAACTTCCTAACCCCATCGAATTCAGCATAAATCGACTCGAGGTCGAGCCAATGGGAAAAATGGTAATAATCCCAAGTTGGAAATATTTCCCCTTATTCTAATCCAATAATACATTAGAGTAATTCCCCAAATAATACAAAATAACCACTTTGTCCAATGATATTGCAGAGTAATGTTTACCCAGAATAAATTCCAATCTTGACAACTGCATCTTGTGTTTGTACCCATGCAGCAACAGGATAAAGGTCCCTTCAATCAGTTTAACAACAATCAATAACCTTGACCAACAACTCAAAAGAATGCTTCTTCCTCATCAAATGTCAGTGTACAACTGTAGAAATGCCAAGAAACAGCATAAATCAGGACTGGTTCCACTGTACCACTTTCTAAATGTATGCAAGGATTTCAAAAGACATTTGAAAAGGTGCGACATAAACAGGTCTGCCAGTGAAGTTAAACCCCAGAAAACAAACGGGGTAGTGTCTGCAGGGCTATCACATTGGTTAAGTGGCAGGAAAGAGTACTGATGATCAGTTTTTTTAACTGGAAGAACGTATTCGATTCTGCAGAGATTGGTATTGGGAGCACTGCCAGACATTCATTGCCCAGGCTTCAGTACACAGGTAAAACTTCAAATTTGTAAAAAGAAACTTGGAAGTATTATATACAATGAGAAGGATAAAGATAGACTTCAAGACGACATTTAATGCAAAAAGTGTGAAGTGATACATTTTGGGAAGAAGCACAAGGAACGACAATATAAACTAAAGGGTACCTTCTTGAAGGGGATGCAGGAACTAAGGAATGCAGGATATATTAATAGAATTCATTGAATGTGGCAGTGTAGGTTTAAAAGTGGTTAAGGATGTACAGGATCGTGGGCTTCATAAACAAGCAGAAAGAGGTGAACTTTAATATGCTAGTTCAGCTTCAATGGGAAAATTGCATCCAATTCTGGGCATGACATTTTGGGATGGAGACAGTAACATTAGATCAAGGGCAGAGAATATTTGCAAGGATGGTCCCTGAAATCAGACACTTTAGAAGGGAGTTCAGGTTGATGAAGCTACGGCTCTTTACAGGGGGGTGTGTTAGAGTCTGGGCAGAGTTGATTAGAAGAGAGTGTACACATGGACAGAAATACTGAGAATCATACTGAAGGTGAATGCCTTTGGTGCTTTTGCCAATGTGAGGGAGGGCATTTTCACAGCCAGGCTAGATAACAGGTGCTGGTGTAGGTACAATAGGCCCACTGGCCTCCTGCTGCTCAGCAGTAATTCCGTGATTCACACCAAGTGGTTCACAGCAGGAGGGTAAGGCCTAAGGGTCGTAGGGCAAGGTTCAATGGAGGCTTTCAAAAAGGGGATAACAAGGTGTAGAGCTGGATGAACACAGCAGGCCAAGCAGCATCAGAGGAGCAGGAAAGCTGCCGTTTCAGGCCTAGACCCTTCTTCAGAAATGGGGGAGGGGAAGGGGATTCTGAAATAAATAGGGAGAGATGGGGAGGCGGGTAGAAGATAGATAGAGGAGAAGATAGATGGAGAGGAGACAGACAGGTCAAAGAGGCGGGGGTGGAGTCAGTAAAGGTGAGTGTAGTTGGGGAATTAGGGAGGGGATAGGTCAGCCCAGGGAGGACGGACAGGTCCAGGGGGCAGGATGAGTCTAGTAGGTAGGAGATGGGAGGTGGGGTTTGAGGTGGGAGGAGGGAATAGGTGGGAGGAAGGACAGGATAGGGAGGTGGGGACAAGCTGGGCTGGTTTTGGGATGCGGTTGGGGGAGGGGAGATTTTGAAGCACCACCAAAACATCATCTCCCAAACCATCCACAACCTCATCACTTCAGGTGACATCCCACCCACAGCCTCCAACCTCAACTTTTCCCAACCCTAGACCGCCCATTTCTATCTCCTTCCCAAAATCCACAAACCTGACTGCCCTGGTCGACCCAGTGTCTCCGCCTGCTCCTGCCCCACCAATCTTATCTCTACTTATCTCAACTCCATTTTCTCCCTCTTGGTCCAGCAACTTCCCACCTACATCCATGACACCACCCACGCCCTCCACCTCCTCCAAAACCTCCGATTCCCTGGTCCCCAACACGTCATTTTTACCATGGACATCCAATCCCTATATACCTGCATTCCCCATGCAGATGGCCTAAAGGCCCTCCACTTCTTCCTGTCCCGCAGGCCCGACCAGTCCCCCTCCACTGACACCCTCATCAACTTAGCTGAACTTGTCCTCGCCCTTAACAACTTCTCTTTCAATTCCTCCCACTTCCTACAGACAAAGGGGGTGGCCATGGGTACCCGCATGGGCCCAAGCTATGCCTGCCTCTTTGTATGTTACGTGGAACAATCCCTCTTCCATAGCTACACTGACCATAATCCCCACCTCTTCCTCTGTTACATTGATGACTGTATCGGCGCCGAGGAGCTCAAACAGTACATCCACTTCACCAACACCTTCCGCCCCAACCTTAAGTTCACCTGGACCATCTCTGATACCTCTCTCCCCTTCCTGGACCTCTCTGTTTCCATCTCGGGCAACCACCTGGAAACCAATATCCATTTCAAGCCTACCGACTCCCACAACTACCTCGAATACACTGCCTCCCACCCACCTTCCTGCAAAAATGCCATCCCCTATTCCCAATTCCTTCGCCTCTGCCGCATCTGCTCCCAGGATGAGGCATTCGACTCCCGAACATCTCAGATGTCCTCGTTTTTCAAGGACCGCAACTTCCCCCCCTCAGTGGTCGAGAACGCCCTCGACCATGTCTCCCGCATTTTCCGCAACTCATCCCTCACACCCCTTCCCGCAATACCAACCAAAACAGAATCCCCCTAGTTCACACATACCACCCCACCAACCTCTGGATCCAACGCATCATCCTCTGACTCTTCACCATCTGCAATCCGACCACACCACCAAAGACATTTTTCCTTCCCCACCCTTATCTGCTTTCCGGAAGGACCACTCTCTCCGTGACTCCCTTGCCCGCTCCACACTCCACTCCAGCACCACCACACCCAGTACTTTTCCCTGCAACCGCAGGAAGTGCTACACCTGCCCCTACACTTCCCCACTCACCCCCATCCCAGGCCCCAAGAAGACTTTCCACATCAAGCAGATGCTCACCTGCACATCTGCTAATGTGGTATACTGTATCCACTGTTCCCGTCGTGGCCTCCTCTACATCGGGGAAACCAAGCGGAGGCTTGGGGACCGCTTTGCGGAACACCTACGCTCGGTTCGCCACAAACAACTACACCTCCCAGTCGCGAACCATTTCAACTCCCCCTCCCGTTCCTTAGACGACATGTCCATCCTGGGCCTCCTGCAGTGCCACAACAATGCCACCCGAAGGTTGCAGGAACAGCACCTCACATTTCGCTTGGGAACCCTGCAGCCCAATGGTATCAATGTGGACTTCACAGGCTTCAAAATCTCCCCTCCCACAAACCATCCCAAACCATCTGGCATCCCAAAACCAGCCCAGCTTGTCCCCGCCTCCCTAACCTGTCCTTCCTCCCACCTATCCACTTCTCCCACCTCAAACCCCACCTCCCATCTCCTACCGACTAGACTCATCCTGCCCCCTTGACCTGTCCATCCTCCCTGGACTGACCTATCCCCTCCTTAACTTCCCACCTACATTCACCTTTACTGGCTCCACCCCTGCCTCTTTGACCTGTCTGTCTCCTCTCCACCTATTTTCTCCTTTATCCATCTTCTATTCGCCTCCCCCTCCCTCCCTATTTATTTCAGAACCCCCTTCCTCTCCCCCATTTCTGAAGAAGGGTCTAGGCCCGAAACGTCAGCTTTCCTGTTCCTCTGATGCTGCTTGGCCTGCTGTGTTCATTCAGCTCTACACCTTGTTATCTCAGATTCTCCAGCATCTGCAGTTCCTACTATTTCAAAAAGGGGACTGAGTATTTATCTTAACAGAGAGGAATTACAACATTCGCGGAAAAAGATGGGTAAGTGGGACTGGCCTTGTAGCTTTTGGAGAGAACCAGGACAGGCATAAGCGGCCAAATGGCCTCCTTTTGTGCAATATCTACTCTATGATTCTTAACTCAATCTAAATATGGTGCAAAACATGAGAAACAGCAAAAAAATTCTCTGTTCTAACCCAGTGGCTTCAATCCAAAACACTAACTGTCACACCGTCCAATGAGAAGGCAGATGGATCATCATTCAAAATGAGACAAGATTTCTTATTAACAAAAGTGATTCCCCAGAAGGATCTTCTCAGTGAGTACCCCCTAACTGAGCTGTCCCCAGAGACTGGGTTCCTCACTTGGACAGGGCAGTTTGAATGAACATTAGATAACAGTGTGGAGATGGAGGAACACAGCTGGTCAGGCAGCAGGAAAGTTGGCGTTTCAGGTCGGGACCCTTCTTCAGAAATTTGAGTTCAGAATTTTTCTGAAGAAGGGTCCCGACCTGAAACGTCAACTTTCCTGCTCCCCTGATGCTGCCTGGCCTGCTGTGTTCCTCCAGCTCCACACTATTATCTCTGACTCCAGCATCAGCAGTTCTTACTACCTTTGAATGAACATTGAGAAGCAGACAGTGAAGGAACCCTCACTCAGTGAGATGTAAGAGTTTTGAAGTCAGGAATATGAGAAGGTGACGGTGACACTGAGACTTACTGCACATGGTCAGGTTTCTCCAGCCGGCTAGAACAACTCCCTGAGCCTGGCAGCTGCTGCCGTAGCTCTGAAGCCAGTTACAGGCGGTTTGACGGTCTCCACGGTCGATACACGTGTCGAAAATACAATTGTGGTAAAAGAACGTGGGATTCACCTTCGCGTGACAGCGGCTGAAGACATTGTCTTTGGACACAATGAGGGCACAGAGTTGCAGCACGTCCACAGGGAGATTGAGTACCTGCTCACAAGACGGGCAAACCCGGTCACAGCCCAGCTCACAAAACGCAGTCCTCGCCACCATCCAGCTCCCTGCAAACTCCAGCAGATCTCCCGCGATCTCGCCGTCGGCAGTCTGGAGATCGTCAGCTGGATCTCCATTGAACTGGCCACACAGACCCCGCGTGGAATTGAAGAAGATCCGGGGGACGGTCACCGTTAGGAACGTGTTCCAGTCATAAATCACCTTGAGACCAAAATCCGTTTCCAGAATCAGGTAGAAACCGAAAGAGTAGAGATTGACCTCGCCATGACCCAGTCTGAGGGGCAGATTAACCCGCTCCTTGTTCACCTGCAGATGGAAAACTCTCCAGTTAATGATCAATGGGGCAGATCGTCGTCAGGATTAGTAATGCATACTGGCTCCTACGATGCTCCCTGGTGGTGACCATTCCTTGGGACTTCAGGTCTCAACCGCAGGTCCCACCCGCCCTGGAGGGATCCCATATTCTCTCCGAGTTAAATTAATTGGAAAGTAGCCCGCACTCCCCCTGCTGATCTACTCAATGATCTGGTTGGTTTCTATGGGCACCCCGTCAGCTTAACACCCCCCACAGCAATAAGTGTCCACATCCCCTGAACCAATAAAACAGTAATGCGCCAGGGATTATCCAATTCCCCTGGAAATGCTGAATGAGGGGCACAGAGAAGCCTCGTTTCCCAAGTAGTACCTGACATTTACTCCCCTGTTTTGCAGGGCTTCACAGATTTGGGACTCAGCCCACTCCCCTGCCTAGTCCTTGCTCACCATCACTGTGTGTTTGTAGGCTTTGGAAGCGGTGATACTGTAGCCGTACACCTTCACCTCGACTTGATGAAGCCACAGAGCCAATGACGTGTTGCGGTCTTCATTCTCAGCTTGGACCAGGAAGTGGGGCAGATGGCGGGAGCTGGGGGACACAGTGCTGACGATGTGGGAGCAGGTACTTTGCAGATCATAGGCCAGAGTGTCAAAGGTGTACAAGTGGCTGTAACCAGACACGATGCAAACAGCCTCTGTGCGGAGAAGGCAGGAAAACAGGTCAGGTCCACCAGAGCAAAACTCATCGAGACGGCACGAGGCGCTCTCACAGTATACCGCATTGTCAGAGCCATTGCAGTAGCAGCGAGTTTGACAGTCTCTGTCCAACCAGAAAGTTTCATTGGTCCTGACCTCCAAACCTTCGTAGATACAGCCGCAGTGGCTCTTTGGAATGCAGTGACCGTCTTTCAGGACAAAACCCTGGTCACACTGACAGCCCTCCACACAAGGCAGCGTACAATCCATATCATGCTCCAGGGAGACACAAGTCATTGGACAGGCGGAGGTGCATTCGGCAAAGTGGCTATGGTCAGGACATGGAAGAGCTAATGGAAAAAGAGAGCAAAGGTTAAAGAGGAAGGGTTTTGGCCACCTTCAGTCCTGGTCACTTGACCCTTCTTGGCACGAATCTCCACTCACTGGAAACTGGCCTCTTGTCAGGGGCCCCAAAATCCTACCCTATTCTGGGCTGAATTACCTGAGCTCAGAAATCCCAAAGTTGCCCTTGATTACAAAAGACGAGGTACTGGAGATCCTAGAAAGCATAAAGGTAGATACATTTCTGGGACCTGATCAAGTGCATCCCAAAACATTGTAAGAAGTTAGGGAGGAAAATGCAGGGCCTGTGGCAGTAGTACAGTAACTCAGTGGTTAGCACTGCTGCCTCACAGTGCTAGGGACCTGCTTTTGATTCCACCCTCAGGCGAACATCTGTGTGGTATTTGTATATTCTCCCCTTGTCACCATAGGTCCTCCCTGGGTGCTTTGGTTTCCTCCCACTGTCTAAAGATGTGCAGGCTAGGTGAATTGGCCATGCTAAAATACCCATAATGTTCAGAGATGTTTAGGTTAGGTGGGTTAAACATGGGTAAATGCAGGGATAGGGGGCTGGGTCTGGGTCTGGGTCTGGGTAGGCTGCTCTTTGGAGGGGCAGTGTGGACTTGTTGAGCTGAATGGCCTGTTCCCACACTATAGAGATTCTGTGGTCGACAACTGCAGGTGAGGTGCCAGAAGACTGGACAGTGGCTAATGTTGTGCCTTTATTTAAGAAAGGCTGCAAAGAGAAGGCTGGGAACTATAAACCAATGAGTCTGATGTCAGCGGTGGTTAAGTTGTTGAAGGGGATTCTGAAAGACAGGATCTACATGCATTTGGAAAGGCAACTGATTAGGGATAGTCAGCATGGCTTTGCGCATGGGAAATCATGTCTCTCAAACTTGACTGAGTTTTTTGAGGATGTGACTAAGATAGAGGGGTGCAGAGTAGTATAGTTGTCTACATGGACTTCAGTAAAGCCTTTGACAAGGGTTCCATGTAGTAGACTGGATAGTAAAGTTAAATCACTTAGGATTCAGGGACAGCTTGTCAACTGGATGCAATATTGACTAGACGGTAGGAGACAGAGGGAGGTCATGGAAGGTTGTTTTTCAGTCTGGAGGTATGTGGTCAGCAGTGTTCCACCAAAATTGGTGGTAAAGTAGGCAGTGGGGACGATTACTAAGGTTACAAAGGGATCATGTTCAATTGGGCCAATGGGCTGAGGAGTGGCAGGTGGAGTTTAATTTGGATAAATGTGAGGCATTGCATTTTGCTAAGATGAACAAGGGCAGGACTTACACAGTTAATGGTAGGGCCCTGGGTAATGTTGTAAAACAGAGGGACCTAGGGGTTCAGGTACACAACTCATTGAACGTTGCATCTGACAGGTAGACAGAGTGGAAAAGAAGACGTTTAGAAGTTTAGGAGTTGGGACTTTACGTTGAAGTTGCATAGGACGTTGGGGAGGCCACCTTTGGAGTACTGTGTACACTTCTGGTCACCCTGCTATGGGAAGGATATTATTAAATTGGAGAGGGTTTGGAAAAGATTTACCAGGATGTTGCTGGGACTGGAGGGTTTGAGTAACAAGGATAGGCTGGATAAATTGAGACTTTTTTTGCTGAATTATTGGAGGTTGAGGGTCGACCTTATAGAGGTTTGAAAAATCACGAGGGGCATAGATAAAGTGAATAGCACGGGTTTTTCCCTAGGGTTGGGAAGTTCTAAGTGAGAAGGCATAATTTTAAAGTGAGAGGAGAAAGACAACTTTTTCACATAGCGGGTGGTTCATGTGTGGCAAGACGCATGTACAGTTACATTTAAAAGACAATTGGACAGGTACATGAATAGGAAAGGTTTAGAAGGATATAGGCCAAATGCAGGCAATTAGGACTAATTTGTTATGGGAAACTTGGTCAACATGGACGAGTTGGACGAAAGGGTCTGTTTGCATGCTGTATGACTCTGTGACTCTATGAAACCCATGGATGAGGGAGTTGAACCCCTCTGGACATTGGTAAACATTGCTTGGCAGTGATGCCTCAGTGGTGAATAGCTGAATATCTTGTCACAACTCACGGAGTTTGGCATCCAAGGGCACTGGGAAAACCAAGGCCTGTGAGAATCTGGGGACAATCTGCCCCAAACAGCAGGTGAGGATCAAAGAACAACCCTGAAGAATCAGCCTCTGCTCAGTCTTTGCAAACATTCTCCAATGGAACTTACAAAACTGACAATATCAGATTGATCCTTGTAGCAAGCTGGGATCTGGGACACAAGGTGGTCAACAGATTTGAGGTATAAATTAGTCAGGACCCAATTGACAGAGCAGGGGTTTAATAACCTTCCAATTTGTATGGATTTGAAACTGCCCCTCCATGTCACATAAAGAGTGGCATGGTTACCACCAAGAAGGGCAATTAAACTCATCTATCTGGCAAATTCAACCTCTGAGTTGCCCTAGATCCATCAGTAATCGTTTGCTGGACATTTTGAAGAGAGTGGGAAATAATAATCAAGCTAACGAGCACCTGGAAGGGAGGACAATGTTGTGCTGCCCTTTATTGCAAGGAAGTTTGAACAAACCGTGAGGAAGTTCTGTTGCAATTAAACAGGTGTTGTTGAGAAATTAAATAGAACATTATTAAGAATGCATCTAGAGCACTGTGCTCAGTTTTTGTTTCCGTATCTACATAAGGGTATGATTGACTTACACAGGGTGCTACGTAGATTCACAATTTACACATGCTACAAAAATACAGGCACTGGCTGTGGGAGGATACATTGCTACAGACACTGAGTACCCGCTTTACTCAATAACTTACGGCAAAACGTGCTACTCCTCCAGTTAGCTTGTGTGACCTCGGCACCAAGGCAAGCATCTGCATATGCCTGCAGGGAGCTGCAAAGGGCTGTTATGTTCCCACCATTTAAACACATGGAATACAGGCAACTTCTGAAAAAGGGAGAAGGATTGACAGCTTCATGACAGTTGAGGAAGGAGCTGTTAGTGGGATCATTGATTATTCCACACAGAGAAATTCCTTGATACAAAATTAACTCCTCATTTGTACACACAGTGTACAGCTCCTCACACTGGCCGTTGCATGTCATATCATCAGCAAATGTCTTCCAATTATCCACAAATTCTGCAGCATTTTCTGTCACCTTTCCATTGGCTTTACGGAAGTCATCTGTGGGATTACCATTAAAGTATCCACAGAGTCCACAGGTGTTGTTGTAATAGGCAGTGGACAGTGTTAAATTCACACGATCCTCACTCGAATACAGGATTTGGAAACTGTTGTCTAATTCCACCATGGTATCATTTCCATTTCTGTAGATCTTCAGTTTTCCAGATGAATGCATAAACGGCAAAGAAATCGCAAAGGCATTCACCTATAAACAGGACAGAAGGAGGCAATTTGGTCCATCATGTCTGTACCAGCTTTCTGAGCATTTGAACTGAGTGCCAATCTCCTGTCTTTTCCTTGTCACCTTGCACATTATTTCTAACCAAATACTCATCCAACACCTCTTGACAGCCTCAGTTGAACCTGCCTCCATTCCATTTCCAGGCAGCCTATTCACTGAGTTAAAAGTTGTTTTTCTCTCTCAACTTCAATTTGCACAGTGGCTTAGTGGTTAGCACTGCTGCCTCACAGCACCAGGCACCCCAGTTCAACACCACCCTTGGGCAACTGTCTGTGTGGGGTTTTCACACTCTCTCCATGTTTGCATGGGTTTCTTCCAGGTGTTCCGGTTTCCTCCCATGGTCCAAAGACGTGCAGGTTAGGTGGATTGACCATGCTAAATTGCCCATAGTGCCCAGGGATGTGCAGGCTAGGTGGATTAGCCATGGGAAATGCAGGGTTACAGGGAATAGATAGGTAGGGGAGTTGGGTCTGGGTGGGATGCTGTTTGGAGGGTTGGCATGGACTTGATGGGCCGATAGGCACACTGTAGGGATTCTATGATTCTTTTGCAAAATGCTTTAAAACTGTGCCCTTTGGTTCTTGATCCATTTACAAGTCAGAACAGTTACTCCTAATGCAGTCTGTCTTGGTCCTTCATGATTTTGAAAACTTCTCTCAAATCTGGTCTTATTTACTGCTCTCCAAGTAAAACAGTCCCAATTCATCTAATCTTTCTTCATAACTGAGGTTTCTCATCCCTGAATGATTCTCAAACTTTCTCTCCAATGACTCACATCCTGCCTAAAGTGAGGCATTAGACGCACACTACACTCCATCTGAGGTCTGACCAGTGTCCTCTATAAGTTCATCATAACCTCTACTGCCCCAGTAAATGAAGACTAGAATACTAATGCTTTAGTAATAACTCTCTACCTGTCCTGACACCCTTAATAATTTATGTATATGTATAACCAGGTCCTTCTGCTCCTGCACACCCTTTAGAATTGTACTCTTTGTCTATGTTCTTTGTACCAAAGTGTGTGACCTCACACTTCTCTTGTGTTGAACCTCATCTGCCATCTAGCCACCCACTCCACCAACTTGTCAATGTCCTTTTGATGTTCTAAAAACTACTTCCTAACCAACTTGTTCAAGGATGTTATTACATACCGCTGGAACAGTGGGAATTGAACCCAAGCATCCTGGTTCAAAGTTGGGGATATTACCACTGCATTTTGCCTTTTGATGTACACAGTCCTCCTCACAGTTTACAATTCTCCCAAGTTTTACGTTCTTGCTTGGCCATTTCAGAAGGTAGTTAAGAGTCAGCCAGAATTCTGTGAGCCTGGAGTCATCTGTAGGTCAGACCAGGTCAGAATAGCAGATTTTCTTCCCTAAGGATATTAGATGTGTTTTTATAATACTTGTTTCATGGCTACAATTACTGAGACAAATCCCAAATATATTCACTGAATTTAAATTACATCAGATGCTAGCTTAGGATTTGTACCAGTGCTGCATATTAGCAGCCCGGGCCTCTATTTCAATGATATTACCATTATTCCACTGCATTGTCTTTGCCCCATCTCTGCCCAGCTCACATTATAGACTGAAACTCTTAACTGCACTCAAATCCATGAGAAACCACCTAGAGAACAGGCCATCTCAGATTTGGTACTACATAACGAGAAAGGAATAATTGACAATCTAGTTGTGCAAGGCCCCTTAGGAAAGAGTGACCATAATATGATAGATGGAAAATGGAAAATGACATAGTTGATTTTGTGACTAGGATCTTGAATCTAAATCAAGGAAATTATGATGGTATGCTGACTATGAAAATTGACGATATTACTTAAAGGGCTGATGATGGATGGGCAATGGCAAACATTTAAAGAGCACATGAAGAAACTGTAACACTTGTTCATTTATGTCTGGCACAAAAATTAAAATGGGAAAGGTGGCCTGCCACAGCTGACAATGGAACTTAGGGATCGCATCAGATCCAAGAAAGGGACATACAAATTGGCCAAAAAGAGCAACACGCATGAGGGTTGGGAGCAATTTAGATTTCAGCAAAGGAGGACAAAGAGATTGTTTAAGAGAGGAATCAGAGTACAGAGTAAACTTGTGGAAAATATACAAATTGATTGTTAAAGCATCTATAGGTATGCCATTGAGTTCAAAGTCCAACCAGTCCTCACTGACCATATATCCAAACTAAACTAGTCCCACCTTCCATTTGGCCAATATCCCTCCAAATCTTTCCGATTCATGAACTTATCCAAATGTCATTTAAATGTTGCAACTGTACCAGCATCCATCATTTCCTCTGGCAGTTCACTTCACACATGAACCACGCTGTATAAAAAAGTTGCCCCTCATGTCCTTTTTAAAATCTTTCTCCTCTCACCTTAAAAATATCCCCCCTAGTTTTGAACTCCTGCACCTTAATGTGAATAACAAAAGTCTTTCCCTATCCATGTCCTTTATGATTTTACAAACCTCTATAAGGTCACCCCTCAACTTCCTAAGCTCCAGTGAAAAAAGTCCCAGCCTATTCTTATAACTCAAACCCTCCATTCCCAGCAACATCCTGGTAAATCTTTTCTGAACCCTCTCCAGTTTAATAATATCCTTCCTACTCCAGGGCCACTAGAACTGCACACAGTACTCCAGAAGAAGCCTTACCAATGTGCGAAGAAAAACAGATTAGTGAAGACAAATGTAGGTCCGTTAAAATCAGAAACAAGGGAAGTTCTAATGAGGAACAAAATTATGGTAGACTAATTAAATACCCTTTTTTGGTTTTGTCTCTGCAAAGGAGAACAGAAATAATGTTCCAAAATGTTAGGGAGATATGGAATGCAGTCAGTATTAGTAAGGAAATGGGGAAACTGATGCAATGAAAAGCTGATAAATCCCCAGGTCTCAACAATACCGCACAGAGTAGTTAAGGAAGAGGCATAGAAATAACGGATACATTGGTGGCCATCTTTCTGTAGGTTTTGGAACAGCACCGATGAATTGGAAGGTAACCCTACTATTTAAAAAGGGTAGAGGGAAAACTGGGAATTATAGACCAGCAAGCCTGACATTGGTAGTGGATAAATGCTAGAGTCCATTATAAAAGATTTAATAGGGGAGGCGATGGCCTAGTGGTATTATTGCTGGACTGTTAATCCAGAGACCCAGATAACATTCTGGAGACCTGGGTTTGAATCCCATCATGGCAGGTGGTGGAATCTGAATTCAATAAAATATCTGGAATTAACAATCTAATGATGACCGTGAATCCATTGTCAATTGTCATGAAAAACCCATCTGGTTCACTAATGTCCTTTAGGGAAGGAAAGTGCCATCCTCACCTGGTCTGACCTACATATGACTCCAAACCGACAGCAATGTGGTTTGACTCTTAACTGCCCTCTGAGCAATTAGGGATGGGCAATAAATGCTGCCCTAGCCAGCAACACCCTCATCCTGTGAACGAATTTAAAAAAACTGAACATTTGGAAAACTGTGGCATGATTGGACAGAATCAGCATAGATGTATATTAGGGAAATCATGATTGACAAATCTAGTGGAATTTTTCAAGAATACAATTAATAGAGTTGATAAGGGACAACCAGTGGATGTGGTTTACTTGGACTATTAGAAGGCTTTTTATAAAGTCTTACATAAGAAATTAGCGTAAAATTAAAGCATGTGAAACTGGGGATATGTTCTAATGGAAAGAGAACTAGCTGGCAGCCAGGAAACAAAGAGCAGGAATAAATACAGAAATTGCTGTAAAATCTCAGCAGGTCTGGCAGCATCTGTGAAAAAAAAAAATCAGAGTTAACGTTTTGGGTCCAGTGACCCTTTCTCAGAACTGTTCTTTTCTGGCTGAGCTTTTGCAGAAACTTCTGTTTTTGCTTCTGGTTTGCAACATCTGCAGTTCTTTTGGTTTTTAAAGAGCGGAAATAAACAGGTCTTTTTCTGAATGGTAGGCAGTGACTAGTGGGGTACTGCAGGGATCAGTGCTAGGACCCCAGCTATTCACAATATATACTCATGATTAAGATGACCGAACTAAACATAATATCTCCAAGTTTGCAGATGACATAAGAATAGGTGGGTGGATAACCTGTGAAAAGGATGCAGAAGAGATGCTTCAGTGTGATTTGGACAAGTTGAGTAAGTGGGCAAATATATGGCAGATGAAGTATATTGTGGATACATTTGAGGTTGTCTACTCTATGACCATAAACAGGAAGGCAGATTATTATCCAAATGGTGACAGATTGAGAAAAGGTGATCTGCAATGAGACATGTGTGTCCTTGTACATCAATTGCTGAAAGTAAACAGGCAGGTTCAACAGGCGATGAAGAAGGCAAATGGTACTTTTGCCTTCATAGCGAGAGGATTTGAGTACAGAAGTAGGGATGTCTTGCTGCAATCGTACAGAGCCTCGATGAGATTACATCTGGAATGTTGTGTGCAGTTCTGATCTCCCTAGCAATGGAAGGATGTTCTGGTTATGGAGTGTGTGCAATGAAGGTTCACCAGATTGATTCCTGGATGGCAAGATTGATGTATGAAGAGAGACTGGAGCAGTTAGGACTATATTCACTGGAGTTTAGAAGAATGAGGGGGTCTCAAAGTAACCTATAAAACTCTTACAGGACTGGACAGGGTATTAGCAGGAAGGACGTTCCCAATGACTGAGGAATCCAGAAACAGACATCAAGGATATGGGATAGGCCATTTAGGAGTGATATGTGGAGAATTTTTTTCATTCACAGAGTAGTAACTCTGATATGTCCTAGATCTTGCAGTATAATATTCTGGTCAATCCTTCACCCCTCAATGTAATACTTTGATATATCCCTCACTGTATATCCTATAACCTTGACTGTAAATGCTCCAGCATCTCACACTGCAATATTCACCTCCTTTTGCATTACAATGCTTGGTAGAGTGTTCCAGATTGTTTTTAGTGCTGAGTATGGTGTGTATCAGAGTGTGTTACTGAGGGATATATCAGACAATGTTACAGATGAGGGTATAGAGCATATCAGTGTGTTATAGTGAAGGAGATAGAGTACATATCAATGTTTGAAGGTATGAGTAGGTTAGTGTTACTAACTGTGTAGAGGACTGTGGAAAAAGTTATATTAGAGACTTCTGCTGCAAATATTGAAGATATGGTAATATTGTAAAATGGAAGGAAGTGGTGTATCAGAGAGTTACAATAGTGAATATGTGATGATATTTTCTAGATTCTTACCTTAATGATGTTTTCACTGTCTCCAATCTTTATTTCATGATCAGGGAATTTTATAGTCAGTGATTTTATCCAAGAACCATTAACCATTTTCTTTCTTCCCAGTTTGATTTCAAAATGAGACAGGTTGTAACTGTTTGAGCCACAGATTTTGAGCAGGGTGTACGCATATTCATCCCGGAAATCAAACGAAGCACCATCGAATGTTTGTAGCCCGTTATTGCGCGAGACTGTACACACAGCTGCTCTCTTGGGATAGCACCCACGGATCCCATTCTCCACAAGACAGAATTCTCCTTTTGAGCAAGTTTCATTTATACAGAGCACCTCCCCAGGACCCTCACACAGGCAATGTAGGGTGCAGTCATCATTTGCCCAGAACTTTGTTTTGAAGGAATAATATCGCTCATGGAATTCACAGCCACACTCTTCAAGTGGAACACAGTTACTACCACTGAGTACATAGCCTGCATCACATTGACAACCCTCAGTGCAGGGCCTGGTACAGTACAAAGGAGAAATCAAGTCAGTGCAGGTAGCTGGACAGCTGCTGGTACACACCTCATAGTGGCTCCGCTCTGGGCAGGGTAAGGCTGAAAGAAGAAACAAAATGATTACTCCTAGTAAAACAATCTCTGCCTAAGGCAATTTGGATTGCCTGTTATCCCACTATAAAAGTGGTGGATGGTCTCAGGATCCCAAAGGCAATTACTGCATTGCCAGTGTCATGGTATGTCACCAGTTAAACATTTTGGGATACTCTTGACCTCAAATGGTAATTTGACTCAATCCCAGGTATGTTTAGAAATACACACAAAATAAATTACACATTGAATCAGGTGAAATACTTGTGACACAGGTTTACCCTCCATGTATTTGAATCACTGAAGCTAAGAAGTGATGGTAGAAGGGCTAGCACTGTCAAACAACTCACTCACCCCACGAACAACTCTATCGCAGCACCACCACTCTCCATGACCTCTCCTTCGCAGCTTACCCATATTTTGCTTAATTTCTAATTGACAGTAACTTCTCAAATTCTCCCACTGATTGTCTGAGATCACTGATATGTTTTGCATGTGTTATTAGGGAGAGTTTAAACTAAGTTGGCAGGGTTGTGGGTCCCAAAAGACAAATATCAGCGAGGAACACCAAGCCTCACAAAATACTGGGAGAAGCAGATGGCAGTTGAATAAGGAAAAGTAAATTGATAGATGGGGTCAGAGTAAGGGAGAAAATAATAGTCTAATTCAGGGTTATTGAGCATGCATGTGAAGGCACCAAGTGTGGTAAATAAAAGAGTGAGTTCCTGGCACAGATTGCCAAGTGGAAATATGATGTTATGGTAATAACAGAGACCTAGTTAAAAAGAAAGAACATGACAGTGTGAAGTGATTCATTTTGGAAGGTCAAATTTAAATGCAGAATACAGGGTTAATGGCAGGATTCTCGGCAGTGTGGAGGAACAGAGCGATCTTGGGGTCCATGTCCATAGATCCCTCAAAGTTGTGACCCAAGTTGATAGGGTTGTAAAGAAGGCGTATGGTGTGTTGGCTTTCATTGGTAGGGCAATTGAGTTTAAGAGCCATGGGGTTATGCTGCAGCTCTATAAAACTCTGGTTAGACCACACTTGGAATATTGTGTTCAATTCTGGTCACCTCATTACAGGAAAGATGCAGAAGCTTTAGAGAGGGTGCAGAGGAGATTTACCAGGATGCTGCCTGCACTGGAGGGCAGGTCTTATGAGGAAAGGTTGAGGGAGCTCAGGCTTTTTTCATTGGAGCGAAGAAGGATGAGAGGTGACTTGATAGAGGTTTACAAGATGATGAGAGGCATAGATAGAGTGGATAGTCAGAGACTTTTTCCCAGGGTGGAAATGACTATTACAAGGGGATGTAATTTCAAGGCGATTGGAGGAAGGTATAGGGGAGATGTCAGAGGTAGGTTCTTCACACAGAGCGGTGGGCGTGTGAAATGCGCTGCTGGCAGTGGTAGTGGAGTCAGAGACTTTTAAGTGACTCTTGGATAAGCACATGGAGGATAGTAAAATGTAGGGTATGCAGGGTAGATTGATCTTAGTAGGATAATAGGTCGGCACAACATCGTGGGCTGAAGGGCCTGTACTGTTCTATGTTCTATGTTCTATGACAGATGTTAAATATTTCTGGATACAAAGTGTTCAGAATGATAGAAAAAGGAGGACGAAGGGCGGCAGTACTGGCTGAGGAGAGCAATGCAGCGAGAAGTGTTCAAGGACAGAATCCATTTGGCTACAGATGAAGAGTAATAAATGGGGACATTCCATTGCTCAGTGTAATCTATAGGCCATCAACCAATGAGGAGGATGTTGAAAAATTTGTAACAAAATTACAAGAAGTGTTTTCAGGAGAATTTCCTGCAGTGGTGTGTTTCCAGCTCAATGAGTATGGGAGAACTGCTAGACCAGCATCCTGGGATTGAGGTGGACCAAATACATCAAGTGTCAATCAGATAACATTTAACACATAGTGATCACTGTATTAGTAAGTTTTTGCTGACTGTGGAAAAGGACAAAGAACAACCTACAGTAAGAATAATTAACAGGCGGCTCAGTGGTTAGCACTGCTGTCTCACAGCAACAGGGACCCGGGTTTGATTCCACCCTCGGGCAACTGTCTGTGTGGAGTTTGCACATTCTCCCTGTGTCTGCATGGGTTTCTATCAGGTGCTCCAGTTTCCTCCCACAGTCCAAAGATGTGCAGGTTAGGTGGATTGGCCAGGCTAAATTGCCCATTATGTATAAGTTGTATGGGATGTATAAGTTAGGTGTGTTAGCCACGGGAAATGTAGGGTTACAAGAGAGATGGATCTGAGATGCTGTTTGGAGGGGCAGCGTGGACTTGTTGGGCCAGATGGCCTATTTCCACACTGTAGGGATTCTGTGAAAAAACTGCAGGAAAGCCAGGTGCAATCGGGTAAGAATGATTCTGGGTTGAATAAATTGGAGTCAAAAGCTGCTAGAAAAACTGACTATCTTCAAAGAAAGAATAATTCGGGTACAGTTAAAGAAATATTCCCTTAAAAGGGAAAATAGGGCATACAAATCCAGAGCTCCCTGGGTGACAACAGAGACTGAAATTAATATAAAGGAGAAAAGGTGTCAAAGATAAAATAAAAATGTCAGGGGAAAGTACAATTGAAGATCAGAGTGAATATTGAATGTTCAAAGGGATAGTGAAAAAGAAAACAAGAAAAACAAATAGAAAGAATGAAAAGACACCGTCAGCTAATATAAAAATGAATTATGAAGTCTTCTGTAGGTAGCTAAATAGTAACAGAAAGAATGGGGCTGATTAAGGATCAAAAAAGGATTTATTCATGGAGTCAGAGGGCATAGCTAAGGTATTAAATATGTAAAAACTGAAAGAACTGCAGATGCTGTAAATCAGGAACAAAAAGAGAAGTTTCAGGAAAAGCTCAGCAGGTCTAGCAGCATCTGTGAATATAAGTCAGAGTTAACATTTTGGGTCTGGTGACCCTTCCTCAGAACTGTGTTATTAAATTTATATGTTGTATCTGTCTTCACTAAGAAAGAAGATGTTTCGCAGGACATGGGAAAGAGAAGGAAATTCACCATGAGAAGGGCTAATAATTTCGAAAAAAATCAGAAGATATTGGATAGGCTGTCTGTACTTAAAACTGATAAGGAACCAGGACAGGAGGGGATACATCCAAGAATATTGAACAAAGTTAGAGTGGAAATTGTGGAGGTGCTGGCCATAATTTTTCAGTTTTTCTAATACTCAGAATTGGAAAATTGTAAACATCACAAATAAAGAAGGTTATAAAGGTTACCTCAGCACTTACAGGCTAGCTATTTTAACCTCACTGGCAGAGAACCTTCTTGAAACAATAATTCAGGATAAAATTAATAGCTGCATAGACAAAAGCATGTTAACGAAGGAAACACTGCGGATTTCTTAAGGGGAAATTCTGTTTAACATTTTGGAATTTTTTAAGGAGACGACAGAAAGAATTTGTGTAGGTAATGCTGTTGCTGTGGTCTATTTGAATTTCAAAAAGGCATTTGATAAAGTATCCCATAAGGGAATCGTGATCAAATTTATAGCTCATGGAATAAAAGGGACAATAGCTTCATTAATATAAAATTAGATGACTGATGACAGGAAATAGAATAAGTCTTAAAGGATGCTTCTTGGGCTGGAGGGAGGTTTGGAGTGGCGTTCCTCAGAGGTCAGTGTTGAGACCCTTGCTTTCCCTGTCATACTGTATGAATGACCTAGATCCTGTTGTAGAGTTTCAAAAATTGCAGATAATGCAAAACATGGAAGCATTATGAACGAAAAGCAGGAAAGTGTGGAAATTCAACAGGACACAGACAGGTTTGTGCAGTGAGTGGATAGGTAGCAGATGAGGTTCAACGAGGAGAAAAGACAGAGGTGATACAGTTTGATAGGAAGAACATGGAGAGACAATATAAAATGTAGGTATAACTCTAAAAGGAAGTGCAAGAGCAGAAAGACTTAGGTGCATGTTTGCAGAAGTCATTGAAGGTGACAGAGCCTACCCCTCCCTCACTGCCATTCCCTCTGTTGTACTCTCTAGGTATTTGCTCCTCACACACTCACATTTTCCAGGTACAGGACACTGATTGGCACTGTCTCCAGCCCCTCCCTTCCCTATTCTCCCCATAATCTCATCTCATTCCCATTTCTCAGTCGTCTCACCCCACCCCATTTAACTGCATCATATAAATAATTTTTTTAATCTCATTTCTCCTCCATCTTTCCCTTACCCTCCTTTTCCCTATCCAATTCGCACCCCTCTTTGTTTTCTCTTTGCCTTTTCATTCTCCTTCATTTATGCATCCTACCTTTTTTTTGGTTCGCTCCTCCCCTCACCTCCTCTTACTTGTCTCCCTTTCTTATGGAGTCATAGAGTCATCGAGACATACATCATGGAGACAGAACCTTTGGTCTAATTTGTCCATGCCAACCAGGTATCCTAAGTTAATCCAGTCCCATTTGCAGGCATTTGGCCCATATCTCTCTAAAACTTTCCTATTCATATACCCATCCAGATGCCTTTTAAACGTAACTGCACCAGCCTCCACCACTTCCTCTGGCAGCTCATTCCATACACACACACCTCGCTCTGTGTGAAAAAGTTACCCCTTAGGTCCCTTTTAAATCTTTCCCCCTCACCTTAAACCTATGCCCTCTAGTTTTGGACTCCCCTACCCTGGGGAAAAGACCTTGAATATTCATCCTATTTGTGCCCCTCATGATTTTATAAACCTCAGTAATGTCACGCCACAGCCTCTGACGCTCCAGGGAAAATAGCTCCAGACTATTCAGCCTCTCCCTATAGCTCAAAAGCTCAAACTCTCCAATCCTGGCAGCATCTTTGTAAATCTTTTCAGAACCCTTTCTAGTTTCACAATATCTTTCCTACAGCAGGGCGACCAGAATTGAACACAGTGTTCCAAGAGTGGCCTAATGTAGTGAAGTTGGGTGGACTATTTATGAATTAGAAGGCAGGATATTAGAATTTGTAAAAATGATTTTGGTGGGGGGGGGGGGGTGGAAAAGAGTACATGGTCCCTTTAAGATGTGATGCGCTTTTCTAACTTAGAGATTTTTAAAAAAGTGTCTGCAAGCAATGGCAGATGCACCGAAAGTATGTATTAATTGGCTGTGTGGTTGGCAACCTAGCCTTGTTTTGATGTTAGGGAAACCAGCTTGAAAATCAGCCAATTTAAACCAGGCCCTTGATACCAAAACCCAATTAAATTTAAATCTAGGACCAATCCTATTATAAGAAAATTGACAGGTCATCAAGGGTACTTAGGAAAAAGGTTTTTGAAAATCAGTGAGAGTGAACTGTGTCGGAAGAGTAAAACTCAGGCTCTCACAGAAATCTTTGAGCTCTCTGATTAAGCACCATCTAGAAGGTACCATAGCACTCTTAGCTAATATTCCTTACATAAGGATTCGATGATGAAAGAATTCCTGACTGAAGAATAGCAGAAAAGGCATTGAACATTCTGGAAGATGCACCCTAACTGTAATTTTGAGAGTCTAAGTTTTAATTTATTCTTATTACTTTGGTTTCTATAAGTGGGACTTGTATTTATTGGAATGGCATACCATTAGAATTTTGTTCTATTTGGGAATAGTTAGGTTTGTTAGTAAGTGCGTTAATTTGTTCACTGTTAGAGTTAGATAAATAAATTGTTACTTGTTGATTATAAAGTGAGTATCAGGGATTTCTTTCATTTAACCTCTCCTTTATAACAGATTGGGAGGTGAAAGGCAGTTTATACCATTTTCCCCATTTCCTTTAGCCGATTATGAGACGAGGCAAGCTTCTCAGGGTGTTTCAGTTTTAATTATCAGAGGGGTTCAACCTCCTCCCACTAACACCAAACCAATGTCCTGTACAGCTGGAACATGACCTCCCAACTCCAATACTCAATACACTGACCAATAAAGGCAAGCATGCCAAATGCCTTCTTTACTATCCTGTCTATCTAGGATTCCACTTTCAAGGAACTATGAACCTGCACTCCAAGGTGTTTATTTGGTAACATTCCCCAGGACCCTACCATTAGGTGCATTTAGTCCTGGCCCCGATTTGCTTCTCCTGCACCCTTTATCCCTTAGTTTCTAACTTTTCCTTAACTCTATTTGCAATGGTACCTGGCACTGAGCATCTTCAGAATGTTATAAGAAGATCTGGGTAACAAATTCAAGACAAGTAACCAAAAGATAATATTGACGAATGATGATAAAAACTGAAAAATCAATGGAGAAGATGGGAACTCAAAAGATGGACATGTCTGGTAGGGAATTAGCAGATAAAGCACAAAAAGTGCCATGGACTTATCCAAAACAAACTTGGAATGTACATTGGCTTCGCTAACAACTTCTACCTTCCTCTCAAATTCACATGGTCTATCTCAGACACCTCCCTCCCCTTTCTTGACCCCTCCATTTCCATTTCTGGTGACAGTTTATGGACCGACATTCACTTTAAATCCACAGACTCCCATAGCTAACTAGACTACACCTCCTCCCACCCTGTATCCTGCAAAAACTCAATCCTGTTTTCCCAATTCCTCTGCCTCTGTCGCATCTGCTCTGACAAGGAGATGTTCCATGCCCAAGCATGCCGGATGTCATCCTTTTTCAAACAATGTCCTTTTCACCCCACGTCATCCAGACAGCCCTCCACTGTGCCTCCTGTATTCCCTGTTCCACAGGTCTAAACCAGCCCCTAGCTCCAAACTTAATAAAGATAGGGTCCCCCCTGTCCTCACTTACTACCCTACCAGCCTCCGCATCCAATGTATCATCCTCAAACATTTCTGCCAACTGCAATTAGACCCCACCACCCAGAACATCTTCCATTCCCCACCCATCTCTGCTTTCCGCAAGGACCATTCCCTTCGCCACCCCTTAGTTCACACCACACTCACCACCAACTGCTCCAGCATCCCCCCCACCACCCTGCGGTACCTTCCCCTGTAACTGTAAAAGGTGCAACACCTGCCTACACCCCACCTCCCTCACCTCCATCCAGGGCCCTAAACAGTCCTTCCAGGTGAGACAGAGATTCATCTGCATCTCCTCCAACCTAGTCTATTGCATCTGGTGCTCCCAATGTGGTCTTCTCTGCATCGGTGAGACCAAACGTAGACTGGGTGACTGTTTCACTGAGCATCTTCATCTGGGCCCATAACGGCCAACCTAACCTCCCAGTGTCTGCCCATTTCAACCACCCCCACCCCCATTCCCCATCTGACATGTCCACTCTCAGCATCCTCCCATGTTGCAGTGCTTCAGAATATAAATTTGAGGAACGACACTTTATCTTCTGCCTGGGCACCTTACAGCCCAGAGGACTCAACATGGAATTCTCCAATTTCAAATAACCTTCCCACCCATCCCCTGGCTCCTTTTCCAGCCCTACCTCCTCCATTCCACCGACTCACCCTCCCTTCCAGCCACCAACCGGATTCATCCCTCCCATTGACCAAACAGGTCCTACCTACTACCAGTGCCCACCTATCACCACCATTCCGCTACCCGCCCCCCCACCTTTATCTGCAGCTCCTCCTACCCCGACATCCAGTCCTGAAGAAGGGTGATACCCTTCTCCTTCCCTCCAGATGCTGTTTGGTTTGCGGTGTTCTTCCAGCCTCCTGTCTACCCTGGATTCCAGCATCAGCAGGGGTTTTTTTTGTCTATAATCATAGAAGTTACTTTAGTTACAATGCCGTTCTTCAGCTGCTTAAAGTCATTCTCCGCCTCGAGCTAGTGGATACCAGCAGAAATGGAAACATGTTTCAAACCGGAGGAAAAGTTTAAACTGGGTCAAGAACACATATTCTCCGTCAAACCTCCCGCCCCCGTTTCCCGAGTCTTACCGCAGAAAGTGCGGGATCTCCAGCGGCCGATGGTGATCCCTGCCGCCTGGCAGCTGAGGGCATAAGCCTGAATGGCCTGGCACAGGATGTTGCTGAAGTTGTCTGCGTTGGCACACAGGTCATACACACAGCTGCTGATGAAGCTGCTCGGGTCCAGCAGAGTGCGACAGTCCCGGAAAGGTCCATCGGTTTGGTTGATAAGGCCACAGTATTGGTTGGTGGAGAAGGTAGACTCGGAGTGTAAACTACAGCTGCTGCAGTTCGGGGCACAGCCGTGATGGCAGAACCTGCCAGTACTACCCAGCTCTGCCACTAATTCCGAGGGCATTCCCCCCGGGAGCAGGTTGTCGTCTCCGGGATAGTTGTTGAAGTTGCCGCACAGGCCGCAGGTGTTGTTCCGGTAGGAGCTGGGCACCGAGATCGACGCGTAATGTTCCCCGTCAAAGTTCAGGAACAAACCGAAATCCGTCTCCAGGGCAGTGGCCAGGCCGCTGTGGAAAACTTTGACCGCCCCCATCTGCAACTGCACAGGCAGAGTCAGGCGGACACCGTCTACCTGGGGGTAGGGTGGGGGGGG
>JAHRHZ010000042.1:187793-295831 GCA_024137785.1 Ginglymostoma cirratum | reverse complement strand
TGGGGGGGGGGGTGCAGAGAGAAATGGCGGTGGGGGAGGGGTGCAGAGAGAGATGGCCGGGGGGGGGGTGGTGTAGAGAGAGGGAGGGAGGGAGGGGGGGGTAGAGGGAGGGAGTGGAGGGAGGGAGGGAGGGAGGGGGTGTAGAGAGAGGGAGGGAGGGGGTGCACAGAGGGAGGGGTGCAGAGAGAGGGGGAGTGGGGGTGCAGTGGGAGAGGGGATGTAGAGAGAGGGAGGGGGTTGGGGTGCAGAGAGGGAGGGGGAATGGGGGAGCAGAGAGAGAGTTGGGGGTGGGGGTAGCAGAGAGAGTTGGAGGGGGGCAGAGAGAAGGGGTGTGGGGGCAAGACATGGGGGAATGGGCACAGAGGGGGTAGAGGAGGGAATGGGAACAGAGAGAGGGAGCATGGAAGGAGGGGAGGGGGCAGAGAGTGGGATGTCAATGAGACTCTGACGGCTCTTCCACTTCCCCACCCACCACCCCCATCTCCTCTCCTCATAATGGAACTGAAAAAAAGAAAGTAAAACTCCTGCAGGGTGCTGGAATTCTGAAACAAAACCCAGAAATTACTGGAGAAACTCAGCAGGTCTGGCATCATCTGTGGAGAGTGAAACAAGAGTTAATATTTCGCGTCCAGCATTCCCCATTAATGTATCAAGGGTCTAGGCCCGAAACGTCAAGTTTTCCTGCTCCTATGATGCTGCTTGACCTGCTGTGTTCATCCAGCCCCATGCTTGTTATCTCGGATTCCCCATTAATGTGCTGGGAATTGCGGAGAGATTTTCACTCCATTTCAATCCGGATCCAGGTTCCTGTGGGATCCCAATTGCCAAAGTGGCTTCCGCCCACCCCAGGGGTTGGATTCCACAGCCCAGCCCTTACCAGCACTTGGCCGCCGTTTCCCCGGGGAATGACGATGCTGTGTGAATAGACCTTCACTTCGATGCTCCGAAGCCAAGAGACGGCGCTTCCCGCGCGGTTCTCGTTGGTGGACTCGATGATGAAGCCGGGGAGATGGCCCCTCTGCAGGCACGGCCTGGATAGGACATAGGAGCAAGTTCCCTGAAAGTGGAAGAGGAATCCGTCGAAGGTGTGATAGTGAGGGTCTCCAAAAACTACACAGGAGGCTGTCTGCTCGGGAACGCAGCGATAAATACCATCGACAGAGTGACACTGCTCGAACTGGCCGCACGATAGGTTCTGGCACAGGAGCCGGTTCTCCAGGTCAAGGCAGCGGCATTTGGTCTGGCATTTCTCCTCGGTCCAGAACACATCCCCACGGCGGAAAAACTGCCCTGGAACAGAAAACAATCCGCTCCCAGTGAAATGAAGCGGTTGGCAAACCGGATCGAGCCCGGCATCAATCCGAAACAAGAACAAATACCGACTGTGTCACCAACCGCGAATTACTGACATTCACAGCCGGAGGCAGGCCACTCGGCCAGGAGACCTGTACTAGCCAAAACAATACAGCGGCACCGGCCAGCAGCCGACAGAACTTCAAGTGAATTTTCAAGGATCTTCAATTGTGGCCTTTAAACCTTTCAGCCAGTAAGTTCCAGGTTCCAAGCATCTCTGGTGTATAACAAAACCTAAAGTTTCCTTCAATTTTAAATCTAAATCAGTCCACTCATGGGTAAAGGATGTTCCAATCCACTCTCTACAGCCCCTTAGCTGTATACTCCTCAACTCCATCTCCCCACATTCCCCTCTATCCAGAAAAACAGTCCTGTCCAATCTTTGCTCATTCTCCTTTCCTGGCCAGATTCTCATGGATCTCCCTGTAACCCTCTCTAGTGTAATCCCGTCCTTCCTTTAATGCAGTGATCCAAACTGTAGAAGATGCTCTAAATGTGGCCTAACTAGTATTTTATACAATTCCAGCACAAGTGCTCTGCTGTTTTAGGGAAATCTTAGCTCGTAAAGTAAATTATTGTACATGAATTCCTAACCACCTGATCTGTCTGTTTGGTTACCTCTGAGGTCTGGATAGAGTGGACATAAAGAAGATGCTTCCACTAGTGGGAGAGACTAGGACCCAAGGGCACAGCCTCAGGGTGAAGAGACGACCCTTTAGAACTGAGACAAGAAGGAATTGTGTCAACTGGAGGCTGATGAATCAGTGGAACTTATTACTGCAGAATGCTTTGGAGGCTAAGTTATTTGAGTGTATTTAAGACAGAGATAGATAAGTTCTTGATTAGTGAGGAGATCAAGAGTTACAGGGAAAAGGAAGAAGAATGGGGTTGAGAAACATTTCAGCCATGATTGGATAGTCGAGCAGACTTAATGGTCTTATGTACCTCCTGCAGCTGGGATGACTGACTTCCTCGATCCTTTGTGCTGGGTTTGGCTCCGAGCAGCAGAGAGTTTGACACCTCACCAATTTCCATTGACTCCAGTTTTTCTAGAGCTCCTTAATGGCACATTCAGTCGAATGCTGCTTTCATCTCACCTCTGGAATTCAGCTCTTTTTTTTACGTTTGAACCAAAGCTTTAATAAGGTCAAGAGCTGAGTGACCCCAGCAGAACGCAGACTGGGCCTCACTGAGCAGGTTATTGCAGTGCGGCTGCTGCTTGATAACATTGTTGATTTCATCTTCTATTAGAAAAGTGGTATTCCAATGGATGGTTAGTTTATTCAGTCAGTGCAGACAGAATGGGCTGATTGGCCCCTTCCTGTGCTGAGATGTCTTAAGGACATACAGCCAAAATAAGTGCCGATGCAAATTCAGTGATTATCTGAAGAGAAGAATCCTAAAATATCACACCTGAAGTGTTAAAGAAGCTTCAAAGGGTTGGATTTAAAGGGAAAATGCATTGCAATCCCCTGGGATTGACAACTCCTTTAGGATAGTTTTCTAGAAACATATGTTGTGGATCCAACCAGGGATCAGGTTATTTTGGATCTGATGATGTATAATGAGGCAGGTCAGACAGTAAAATATCCCCTCAGAAACAGTGACCACAACATAGTAAAATTTTGGATTCGGATTAAAAATGAGAAACTTGAATTTAAAAAAAAACTCTGCTAAATTGAAATAAGTGTAATTACAAAGGAATTAATACAGAAGTAGCTGGAATTTAGCAGCGAAGACTGATGAGGAAAATGGCAGATGTTGAAGAAAATAGTTCAAAGAAAATAGTTTTCTTCTCATGGCAAAGATATCCCATTGGGAAAGAAGAAAATGGATAAGCCAACCCTGGTTAACCAGGGAAGTTAAAAATAACATCAAATTGAAAGAAAAACATACAATGTGGCAAGGTGGTAAGCCAAAGCATTGGGAAAGATTTTAAAAACTATCAAAGGACATAATACAGGGGGAAAAATACACTTTGAGGGTAAACTTGCAAGTAACATCAAGATGAGCAGCAAGAGCTTCTTTAAATATATAAAAAGGAGGATGGATACCAAAGTGAACATAGGCCCCATAGAGAATGAGGCTGGGGAAGTAATATGGGGTACCAGGAAATGACAGATGAGTTGAATAAAAGCTTTGCATCAGTCATCATAAAAGAGAACTCTAACATTATCCTGAAATTACTAAATAATCAAAGGATAAAAGGGTTGAGAAAATAAATAAAATGACTATCATTAGAGAACAGGTACCAAAGAAACAAATGGGGCTAAAAATTGATATGTCCTCTGGACCCGATTGGATGCACCCTCAGATATTAAAGGACTTAGCTACAGATATAGTGGATCCACTGGTAGTCATCTTCCAAGAATTCTTGGATTCTGTATAGGTGCCAGAAGATTGGAAAACTGCCAGTGCAACAACTTTATTTAAAAAAGGAAGGAGACAAAAAGAAAGAACAGGTTACTGAAAGGGCCAGTTAGTTTGACGTTTATTCTTGGGACAATATTAGAGCCTATTGTAAAGGATCTAATAGCTGAGCATTTAGAAATACCTAATATGATCAAGCAGAGTCAACATCACTTCACAGAGGGGAAACCATGCCAACCTGTTATTAGAATTCCTTGAGGAGGTAACAGACAGGATAGATTCAAGGGAAGCAATGGATATAATATATTTGGATTTCCAAAAGGCGTTTGACATAGTCATAGAGTCATAAAGCAGACCGCACGGAAACAGACCCTTTAATCCAACTCATCCATGGCGACCAAGTTTCCCAAACCAAACTGTTCCCACTTGCCTGTGTTTGGGTCTATTCCCTTCTCAACCTTAATGTAAACAGAAAGAACTGCAGATGCTGTAAATGAGGAACAAAAGCAGCAGTTGTTGGAAAAGCTCAGCAGGTCTGGCAGCATCTGTGAAGAAAAATCAGAGTTAATGTTTTGGGTCCAGTGACCCTGATGAACTGATGAACTCCCTCTAAACCTTTCCCATTCATGTACCTGTCCAAATGTTTTTTAAAATGTTGTAACTACCCACAATTACCACTTCCTCTGGCAGTTCATTCCACACACAAACCACCCTCTGTGTAAAAAATTTGCCCGTCAGGTCCCTTTCAAATCTTTGTCTTCTCACATTAAAATTATGCCCTCTCGTTTTGAACTCAGCCACCTTAAGGAAAAGACTTTTATTATTTACCTTACCTATGCCTCTCATGATTTTAAAACTTCTATAAGGTCACCCCTCAACCTTCTAAGCTCCAGGGAAAAAAGTCTCAGCCGATCCTTATAACTTAAACTCTCCAGACTGGCAACATCCTGGTAAATCTTTTCTGAACCCTCTCCATATAATAATATCCTTCCTGTAGCAGGGTGATCAGAACTGTACGCGGTACTCCAAAAGTGGCTTCACTAATGTCTCTGATAACCTCAACATGACATCCCAACTCCTATACTCAATGGATTGAGCAATGAAGTCCAATGTAGCAAATGCCTTCTTAACCACCCTGTCTACCTGTGATACAACTTTCAAAGAACTATGTACCTGAAGCTCTGGCTCCGTCTGTTTGACAAAATTACCCAGGGCCCTACCATTAACTGTGTCCTGCCCTTGTTCAATTCACCAAAATACAATACCTCACATTTATCAATATTAAAGGGGAGGCAATGGCCAAGTGGTAGTATCACTGGACTGTTAATCCAGAGACCCAGATAATGTTCTGGGGACCCAGGGTCAAATCCCGCAACAGCAGATGGTGGAATTTGAATTCAGCAAGTATCTGGAATTAAGAATCTAATGATGACCGTGAATCCATTGTTAATTGTCGGAAAAACCCATCTGGTTCACTAATGTCCTTTAGGGAAGGAAAGTGCCATCCTTACCTAGTCTGGCCTACATGTGACTCCAGACCCACAACAATGTGGTTGATTCTTAACTGCCCTTTGGGCAATTAAGGATGGGCAATAAACATTGCCCGAGCTAGCTATGCCCTCATTGTGTGAATGAATAAAGAAAAAAAACTTCATCTGCCACTCCTCAGCCCACTGACCCAATTAATCAAGATCCTTTTGTAATCTTAGATAACCTTCTTCACTGTCAACTATTATCACCAATTTTGATGTCATCCACAAACTTACTATGCGTGCCTCCCAAATTCTCATCCAAATCATTTATATAAATGATAAACAACAGTGTACCCAGCACCAATCCCTGTGGAATGCCGCTGATCACAGGCCTTCAGTTGGGAAAACAACCTTCCACCACCGTCCTCTGTCTCCTACCATCAAGCCAATTTTGTGTCCAAGTTGCAAGGTCTCCCTGTGATCTAACTTTACTAATTAGTCCACCATGTGGAACCTTGTCAAATGCTGTACTAATGTCCATGTAGACAACGTCTACCACTCTGCCCTCAATCTTTTTGGCTACGTCCTCAAAAAACTCAATCAAGTTTGTGAGACATGATTTCCCTCGCACAAAGCCGTGCTGACTATCTCTAATCTACCCTTGCCTGTCCAAATGCATGTAAATTCTATCTGTCAGGATCCACTCCAGCAACTTACCCACTACTGATGTCAAACTCACAGGTCGATCATTCCCAGACAGCCTTTTTAAAATAAAGGCACAACGTTAGCCACCTTCCAGTCCTCCAGCACCTCAAGCATAGCTATAGACGATACAAATATTTTTGCTAGGTTCCCCATAATTTCTTCCCTAACTTTCCATAATGTCCTGGGATACACTTGATCAGATCCCAGAGATTTATCCACCTTTATGTTTTTCAAGACCTCCAGCACTTTCTCTTCTGCAATGTGGGCTGTTTTTTGAGACATCAGTGTTTATTTCCTGGAATTCCCTCGCCTCCATTTCTTTTTCCACAGTAACAACTGACACAAAATATTTGTTTGGTATCTCTCCTCCCTCCCATGGTTCCATATGTAGACAGCCTTATTGATCTTTAAGGGGCCCTATTCTCTCTGTAGTTGCTATTTTGCTCTTAATGTATTTGTAGAATGTCTTTGGGTTAACCTTAACCTTAAACTTATCTGAGAAGGCTGTCTCGTATCCCCTTTTTGTCCCTCCTGATTTTCCTCTTAAGGATGCCCTTACTCCCATCACACTCTTTAAGAGATTCACTTGATCCCGGTTGTCTATACCCAATATATGACTCCTTCTTATTCTTGACCAGGGCCTCAATATCTATTTCCATCTATTGTTCCCTACTCTTACCAGCCTTACTTTTCACTCTATCAGGAACATAATGCCTCTGAACTCTCATTATCTCACTTTTGAAAGCCTCCCTCTTGCCAGCCGTCCCTTTACCTGTGAAAAGTCTATTCCAATCAACTAATGAAAGTTCCTGTCTCATACCAACAAAATTTGCTGTATTCCAATTTAGAGATTTTGTACAAGGCCTGTCCTTTCTCATAATTGTTTTAAACTAATATAGGTATGATCACTGGTCCCAAAGTGCTCCCCCACTAACACTTCAGTCACTTCAGTAAAGACTTTGATAAGGTTCTGCATGGTAGACTGCTCTGGAAGGTTAGATCGCATGGAATCCAGGGAGAGCTGGCAGATTGGATACACAATTGGCTTGATGGTAGGAAGCAGGAAGTAATAGTGTAAGGATAACACGGTGTGGGGCTGGATGAACACAGCAGGCCAAGCAGTATCATAGGAGCAGGAAGGCTTGACGTTTCGGGCCTAAACTCTTCATCAGAAGACCCTCCATTTCTGATGAAGGGTCTAGGCCTGAAACGTCAAGCCTTCCTGCTCCTATGATGCTGCTTAGCCTGCTGCGTTCATCCAGCCCCACACCGTGTTATCTCGGATTCTCCAGCATCTGCAGTACCTTTTATCTCTAATAGTGTAAGGATGCTTGTTTTACTGGAGGTCTGTGACTAGTGTGTGAGGTGTTGCATTTTGGAAAGTCAAATTGAGGTGGGAGTTTCATGGTGAATGGTGGGGCCTTAAGGAGTGTAGAGGAAGAGAGGAACCTTCGAGTTCAGGTGCACAGTTCTCTGAAAGTGGAGTCACAGGTAGACAGGGCAGTGAAGAAGGCTTTTGGCACACTGGCCTTCATCAGTCAGGGCACCGAGTATAGAGGTTGGGAAGTTATGTTTCAGTTGTACAGGATGTTGGTGAGGCCGCACTTGGAGTATTGTGTTCAGTTTTGGTCATCTTGCTATAGGAAGGATATTATTAAACTGGGAAGAATGCAGAAGAAATTTACAAGGATGTTGCCAGGACACAAGGGACTGAGTTATAGGGAGAGGTTGGACAAGCTGGGACTTTTTTGTTTGGGGGGGAAGGAGACTGACGGGGGGATCTTATGGAAGTTTATAAGATCACGAGAAGCATGGAGAGGGTGAACGCACTCAGTGTTTTTCCCAAGGTTGGGGAAATTGAGGACTTGAGGGCATTGGTTTAAGGTAAGAGGGAAAAGAATACATGGGAACCTGAAGGGGAACTTTTTTTAACACAGAGGGCTGTATGCATACGGAATGAGGCAGGTACATTACAACACTTAAAAGGCATTTGGACAGATACATGGATAGGAAAGATTTAGAAGGATATGGGCCAAGTGCAGGGAAACTGGGCTAGCTGGATGAACATTTTTGGTTGGCATGGACCAGTTTGGGCCGAAGGGCCTGTCTCCGTGCTGTAGGACCCTATGACTATGACTCTATGACCTGCCCTGCCTCATTTCTGAAGAAAAGGTCAAGTTTTGCTCCTTCTCTAGTAGGTACATCTACATATTGATAAAGAAAGTTTTCTTGAACAAATCTAACAAATTCATCACTATCCAATGCCTTAACACAATGGCAGTCCCAGTCTATGTTTGGAAAGTTAAAATCCCCTACTATTACAAGCCTATTATTCTTACATATATCTGAGATCTCTCTACGGTGGAGGGTGGTGAAGGAGGGGGAGACTAGCCAAAGAAACAGTGGCCACAATACTAGAGGAAGCCGCAATTGACCAGCAGCTCCATTAGTAATAACAACATACTCAAACTACTAGACCTGTGCCTCACCACACACTTCGTCTTTAATGGTCAAGTATACAAACAGATCAATGGGGTCACCCATCTCAGGGCTCATTGCAGAAGCAGTCATGCAAAGTCTAGAACACACCACCCTCGCCCACATTCAACCTAAACTGTGGATCCGGTATGTAGACGACACATTTGTCATTATTAAACGCAACAAATTAGAAGAGACCCACCACCTCATCAATAGCATATTTGCAGGGATTAAATTCACAAGGGAAGAAGAAAACAACAATCAACTTCCGTTTCTGGATGCTAAAGTTGAGCGTATGACCAACGGGGAGTTCCAAACCTCGGTATACAGAAAAGCAACCCACACTGATCAAATCCTTAGCTTCCACAGCAACCAACTTAATGTCCACAAACAAAGTTGCATTAGGACACTGTTTAAATGAGCCAGGACACACTGTAATGCTCTGGAACCAAGCAGGAAAGAGCAAAAGCACCTACACAAAATCCTTGCGATAAATGGATATCCCCGCAACTTCATCTTTAGGTGCCTACTAAACAGACAACAGGGGGACACAGTACGTCCTAATACACTGGCCACACTGCCCTACATCAAGAACATATCAGAACTGACAACAAGACGCCTAAGACCATTGGGAATCATGGTGGCCCACAAGCCCGCAGCCACTCTACGGCAAACACTCACCACTCATAAGGATTAAAGACCCCATTCCCACAACACGTAGAACCAACGTGGTTTACAAAGTACCATGCAACGACTGCCACAAACATTTACATTGGACAGACAGGAAGGAAACTAGCCATCAGAATACATGGGCATCAGCTAGCAGCAAAATGACATGACAAACTCTCCTTAATATCAGGACACTCAGACAATGGAGGCCATCCGTTTAACTGGGACAAGGTAACCATAGGAGCCCAACCCAAACGTAGACACATACGGGAATTCCTAGAGGCATGGTTCTCCACCTGTACTGCAATCAACAAACACGTAGAACTGGACCCCATATACAAACCCATACAGATCAAAACCAGAAATGACAGTACTCACCATAAAGGACCGTACAGTATAAATTCCAAGCGGAGTAGAATAACATCGTTTCATTGGAGGCTCCACTGATGATGTCACCTAGCACGGTGACAAAACGTTTGAACAAGAACAAACCAGCTCGGCGAGCAAGTCAACAACCTCATGATCTCAGCAAATCTCTAACCCCAACCCTAACCCTACCTAACTTCCTATATTCACTCTGCAAAACCTCAACTCTTTTCCTAACTATGTCGTTCTCACCAATGTGTACAACAACTTCCGGCTTATCACTCTCCAACTGTTGCAACTGCTCTGAGACGTCCTTGATACTGGCAACTCGAGGGCAACATACCATCCCTGAATTCACACTCACGGCTGCAGAATTTCCTCTCTGTGCCCCTGACAGGATAGTCTCCTCTAACAATTAGTTTTGAATCTTGACAAATTCCGCTTAACATTAGATTCACTCTTAGTGCCCAAGATCTGACTGCCACTTCTATTTTCCTCTGAGAGATTATCCTTCTCAACAGTAACCAAAACGGTCTATCTGTTTGAGAGAGGACTAGCCACAGGAGACTCTTGAATTACCTTCTTACCTCTCCTGACAATCACCCATTTATCTGACTGAACTGAACCATCTACTATCCATCATTGTGCCTCCTATACGCTCCTCGGTGACTCTAATTGCCTCTCCAGCTGATTGAAACGGTCTGATTTGCGACAGATCCAAACACCCCTCCTGCAGACATAGTCTCCAGGGACAATTCCTTAATCTCCCACATCCAACAGGAGGAGCCTTCCATTCCACTGACCACCATAATTGCCCCTTAAAATTTGCTCACTTTGATTTACCTAAAAAGACCCACACTTTTCTCAAATCCAGTGTTTGTAGACTGATTACTGCTGACTCACTATGCTGGGTGAACTTAAAAAAACTATATTCTATCTTATAAAACCTAAAAGAAGATGCTCTAAAAAAAGAAAATTTAACAAAATAACCAAACAATGCCCCCTTCCCACGGTTTTTAATTTAACCATGCAAAAGAGAAAAAAAACTATAAAAGTTCAAGAATAATTCTAAATGAAAAATTTTCTGCTCCTGCTCTGGAATAACCAGAGGGAAATCACAAGAAAAACTCCAACTCAGGAGCAGCTGCAAGATCCACATTACTGTCCTTCCACGGTTTTATTTTTAAGCCTGGTATCACACATTTGGCTACTTAATAAGTTAAGCACCCATGCAGCTGGAGGTAGTGTATTAGCATGGATAGAAGATTGGCTAAGTAAAGAAGACAGAATTGGAATAAAGGGTCATTTTTAGGATGACAACCTTAACAACTTGAAGAACTACAGGGATCAGTGCTGGGGCCACAATTATTTACAATATATGTTAACGACTCAGATGAGAAAAGTGGATGTACTATAGACAAGTTTGCAGATAATGCAAAAATGGGTGGAAAGGCAAGTGGTGAGGATGACACAAAGTGAATGTCTAGTTGCTATATTGCAACATGGATACAGAGGCACTGGAAAAGGTGTGGAGAAAATTTGTAACAATTGTACCAGAGATTTATGAGCATACATACATATCAACAAAAGATTGACAATGTGTCTGTTGGGAAAGAAAGGCTAAGGATGATCTAATGAGGTTCTTTGAAATTTTGAAAGATTTGAGAGGAGTGACAAGAGAAATCTTTCCCCTTCTGGGGAATATCATGACTAGAGACCATAAATATAAGATAGTCATCAAGAAATATGATTAGGTACTGGGAAGAATCTTCTTCACCCAAAGAGTGGTGAGTTGTGAACCTCACCTCCATACAGCGATTAAAGGAGACATGTGTTGAGGCAGAAACTAGACACTAACAAGTATTTGAAGGAGAAGGGATTAGATGGCTATAATGATAGATTCAGATGGAAAACGGGAGGAGTCTTGAGAGGAGCATTATTTCTGACATGGATTGTTGGGGTTCAATGGGTTTCACCTCACTATCACCTCCTACTGCATGGACAATGAATGCCTTCACAGCGCTCATTCCAGTTCATTTTTGTTAAATCACACCTCAACTTAGTAAAATTGGTCTTTACACAATTGTGAAATCTTACACATGGCAAAAAGTAGAGATTTTTAAAATAAATTATGCATGGTTTACATTTAATGACCCTAGGGGAGTCTTAGTGTCTTAATTTAGCAAAATCTGAAATAACTGAGGGCCTCATCTCAGGCATTTGAAGAACTGAATATGATGGCTCCCTTAGGTCACTCACCGAGCCTATAGCTATCAAGATATCTGTGCTGTACTTACATCATTTTAGTACTATTGATACTCACCATTCAGGCTGCAACCATTTGATGGATCAATTGTATCTCCATCTATTCTAAAAATCCAGCGTCCTGGGAAGTTTACGTTACTTGTCTTTACAATGTTCATCATCTCAGAGGTTCGAGATGTGGGCAAACTGAAAAAGTGACTGTTATCCCCACCATTGAATCCTGCCTGTACAGTGTCACAGCAAGAATAATTAATACCACACAAACATGCCTGATATGTCACATGTAATTTAACCACAGGTTTAACATATAAGAAAATTACAAACGTTTGAGAGACATGACTTAACCTGTTTTCTATTATCTTAAATTGGATTCTAAATGAATCACAATTAAAAATTCCTAAAACTCATGCTTAGACACAGCACTTTGCAAACCTGCTCTTGTTAGTTTTGTCCAATAAAAGATGTTTCAGCAAAACTAGGCTGTTCCTATAAATCAGAAGAAAGAAGAATTATTTCCCGTCACTGACCAAGACATAGCAATTTGGCCAATGATCCAGTGGCAGCTCTGAAAGTGATATCCAGTTAATTTCACTTTTCTGTTCTTTCCTTACAGTCTAGCAGATGTTTGCCATTCAAAAATTTATTCGTGATCATTTGAAAATTATTATTGAATGTGCTTCCACTGCCCTTTCAGAGAGTCTTTTCAGGTTGTAACTCCTTATGTTTAAAAAAAGGTTTTGACATGCCATCTCTGGTTCTCTTGCCAGTTACTTTAAATGTGTGCCTTCTGGTAACTGGTCCTGTTCCCTCTTGGAATAGCTTCTTTATCAACCCCACTCAAAGTTCAACATTGTCAAATCCCCATTTTAACCAGTTCTGCTGTAAAGAGAACTATCACAGCTTCTCTACTCTCTCCACATAACTGAAGTCCCAGCCCAATATTATTCCAGAAAATATTCTTTAAAAAGCATCTAAGACCTTGACATTATCCCTAAGTGGAAGTGCCCAGAGTGAATCATGGATTTATCCAATCACTGCTTAAAAGAAACTTTTTCTAATCTAAATACCAAAGCGAATAACTTCATACTTCCCCACTTTATACTCCAGCTGCTACATGGTGTTACTCACTCCCTGAACCTGACTATATCTGTTTGCAGATAACAAGGTGTAGAGCTGGATGAACACAGCAGGCCAAGCAGCATCAGAGGAGCAGGAAGGCTGACGTTTCGTGCCTAGACCCGTCTGTGTTCATCCAGCTCTACACCTTGTTATCTCAGATTGTCCAGCATCTGCAGTTCCT
Source organism: Ginglymostoma cirratum (assembly GCA_024137785.1). NCBI lineage: Eukaryota > Metazoa > Chordata > Chondrichthyes > Orectolobiformes > Ginglymostomatidae > Ginglymostoma > Ginglymostoma cirratum. The sequence continues at coordinate 282,853 of JAHRHZ010000042.1, read as the reverse complement.
ACTATCTCTATATCTGTTTGCAGCCTCATTATTCCTTCTTAAAGTTTACATTCCCATGTAGTTTGTATCACGAGTAAACTCGGATACATTGCCACAACCGAATTGGGAAAGTGCACTGATTTTCAAACTCCACTATTCCTGGTGTTGACACAAAAGTTAAAGATTTAATTGAATTACTCAAAGTCCCCAATTTTTCAATCTGATGAACTGACGTCCACAGAAAGCACTGACCAAGTCCCTGTATTCAACGAGAAACTACTGTCTATTCCAAATAAATCAGTCGTAACCACAAGCAAACAAGACTATGAATTATTAACTTATGACTCTAATTAAGACTCCACACACACACACAGACAGACATAGACAAAAAAAAACATTGCTGTTATGAGTGAAGGAAAAATATTAGGGAACACAGATCAATAGCACCAGTCCACAGTATTACTGAGGGGTCCTTTAATTCCTGATCTTTGATCTTCCTCATTCCAAGTCTCTTTCATTCTTTGGTGAAGACACAAGGCAGTTGGCACACTGAGTATTTCATCTTTCAGTCACTAGTAAAAGGCAGCAGCTTATTGGTAAGCAATGAGTAAGAGAGTAGCTACCTATCTTCCCATTCTGTGTTACTTCCCTACAAGGAGAGAGCGATGATGTCTTTTTTAGAGTCTGGAGGCTTTCTGTCCCTTTATTGTTCACACACAGCCTGTTGATTTGCCCATGAGCCAATAAGAGAGTTGTTCTCTTGCTGATGACTCTTGCCAACACATTGGTCCTGATTGAAAAACTAATTAACAGCATGTCTCTGGGCAAACCTGCTTTAAACACATATCCACATGCTCATGAGTCTAGTAATCCTCCTCACTGCTTGGACAAAGCAACAGCGTAAATACGATTCACAATGAGTTCCATTAAGCGATTTTAAAACTGCAACATACTTTCCTTGGTTAAAACAGAATGCATTTGCCAACCTGGTGCACAATCCAAAATTAAAGGAAAATAAACAAATGTGGTCTTTGCAACATTGCCTCCTTTCTTTTCATTTAAGCCATTGATGTAGATTATAAGTAGGTCAGGCCCCAACTCTGATTCTTACACCAATGGTTACAGCCAACCATATTGACAATGTCCAGCTGTCTGTTAAGCAGCCTCGATCTATACTAATATTATCAGCAACAACTCCACAAGCCCTTCTCTTGTGTATTAACATGGTTTGTGGTCCCTTATCAGTTACATTTTTGGAAATTTAAGTGGACGGTCTCTACTGGTTTCCAATGATCTAAACTATTGCTTACACCCTGAAAACACTCAAATAAATGTCAAACACAACTTGCCTTTCATAAAAGCTTGCTGACTTTAATCATGCTATGCTTTTCTAAGTGCATTGTTTTAACTTTATTAATATGGGAATCCAGCATTTTCCTGATGGCTGATGTTGAGCTACCTGATCTTGTAGCTCCCTAGTTCACTCTCTTTTCTTGAATCTAGAATTATGTTTGACAACTTCCAATCCACTCAGACAATTCTAGCGTATACGATTTTACAAAACTCCTCAATTTGCACAACTACGCGGTCTGCAACTATTTATTTTAAAACTCTAAGTATAGGTCATTAGGTTCTTGCAACGCATAGAATTTTGGTTCCTTATAGGTTTCTTCAATATATTTCACTCTGGTGATGTTGTTTAGCTTTTTGTGCCTTGCTGTTTTTAGCCTCTTGGTTATCCCATACTTTCAGTGTATTGTGTATTCTACTGTGAATCAAACACAAAATATTTTTTCAATGTCTGCCATTTGTGATGAAGCATCCCATCTTTTGCTTTCAGGTACTAGTTTTTAATTTAATTACTTTCCTCCTTTTTATGTACATGTAGAAACTCTTGCAATCTGTTTCTTCATATTCCAGGCTAGGGCATTCTCATATACAGTCTTTTCTGCTTTTTTTAAAAATCAACTTTCTTGTGGTCCTTTGCTGATTTATTAAACCCTCAGGCTTGCACATTTCACCATTTTATACTATCCTTAACATGTTGCTAAGTCACAGATGGTTCTTTCTTCCTGAGTTTTTGATTTCATTGCCACTATTCCCTGTATATCCAAGTTCAGATCGTGAGTACATATTAAAATAGAGCTGTAGTTTCAACATTGACCCCTTTGAACATCACTGTTTACTCTCCTCCAGTCTGAAGAGCAACCAATTATTCACTATTACATGCTATGTTCTGGCTGTTAGTGAATTTTATATCCATGCTCTTATTGTATCAGAGATAAAAGGTACTGCAGATGCTGGAGAATCCGAGATAACATGCATGGGGCTGGATGAACACAGCAGGTCAAGCAGCATCATAGGAGCAGGAAAACTTGACGTTTCGGGCCTAAACCCTTCATCAGAAATGGGGGAGGGGAAGAGGGTTCTGAAATAAATAGGGAGAGAGGGGGAGGCGGATAGAGGACGGATAGAGGAGAGGATAGGTGGAGAGGAGGCAGACAAGTCGAAGAGGCGGGGATGGAGCCAGTAAAGGTGAGTGTAGGTAGGGGGGTAGGGAGGAGATACATCAGTCCAGGGAGGACGGACAGGTCACGGGGGCGGGATGATGTTAGTAGATAGGAGATGGGGGTGTGGTGAGAGGAAAAACAGGTTAGGGAGGTGGAGATGAGCTAGGCTGGTTTTGGGATGCGGTTGGGGGAGGGGAGATTTTGAATCTCCTCCCTACCCCCCTACCTACACTCACCTTTACTGGCTCCATCCCCGCCTCTTCGACTTGTCTGCCTCCTCTCCACCTATCCTCTCCTCTATCCATCCTCTATCTGCCTCCCCCTCTCTCCCTATTTATTTCAGAACCCTCTTCCCCTCCCCCATTTCTGATGAAGGGTTTAGGCCCGAAATGTCAAGTTTTCCTGCTCCTATGATGCTGCTTGACCTGCCGTGTTCATCCAGCCCCATGCTTGTTATCCATGCTCTTATTGTCTTGTTAACCCACGGACTTAAATTTTACCCACAAGTTAACTTTGTCAAATGCCTTTGTTAGTTCATATAAACATCAATATACTATCCTTATCAACCCTCACAATGACATTTCCATTGCACGTAGGTGGGGACTTCCTGGACCAGAGGGGAGAAATTGGAGTCGAGATAAGTGGAGATGAGTTCGGTGGGGCAGGAGCAGGCAGAGACAATGGGTCGACCAGGGCAATCGGGTTTGTGGATTTTGGGAGGGAGATAGAAACGGGTGGTGCGGGGTTGGGGAACAATGAGGTTGGAGGCTGTGGGTGGGAGGTCACCTGAGGTGATGAGGTTGTGGATGGTCTGGGAGATGACGTTCTGGTGGTTGGGGTTGGGGACATAATCAAGGCAGGTGGTAGGAGGTGGTGTCGGAGAGTTGGCGCCTGGCCTCGGCAATGTAGAGGTCAGTGCGCCATACCACAATTGCACCACCCTTGTCCGTGGGTTTTACAGTGAGGTTAGGGTTGGAGCAGAGGGCGCAGAGGGCTGCACGTTCTGCGGGGGAGAGGTTGGAGTGGATGAGAGGGGTGGAGAGGTTGAGCCGATTGATGTCTTGATGGCAGTTGGAGATGAAGAGGTTGAGGGAGGGTAGGAGGCCTTGGGGTGGTGTCCGGGAGGATGGGGTGTGTTGGAGGCAGAGAAAGGGGTCAGTAGAGGGAGGGTTAGGCTCGCAATTAAAGAAGTAAGCTTGGAGGCGGCAGAAAACTTGTTCAACGTCCAGGCGTGAGCGCTATTCGTTGATGTTCAGGTGGAGGGGGATAAAGGTGAGTCCCTTACTGAGGACTGACCGTTGCTCCTTAATGAGAGGGAAGTCTGGGGGGATGGTGAAGACCCAGCAGGGCTGGGTATTATTGTATACTCTGGAGCTGCTGGCTGTGGAGGGGGGGTGGGGGGGAGGGGAAACGTCCTCCACCTCCTCCAAAAATTCTGATTCCCTGGACCTCAACACCTCATCTTCACCATGGACATCCAGTCCCTTTATACTTGCATTCCCCATGCAGATGGCCTAAAAGCCCGCCACTTCTTCCTCTCCCGCAGGCCCGACCAGTCCCCCTCCACCGACGCTCTTATCCGCTTAGCCAAACTCGTCCTCACTCTCAACAACTTCTCCTTCAACTCTTCCCACTTCCTACAGACAAAGGGGGTGGCCATGGGTACCCGCATGGGCCCAAGCTATGCCTGCCTCTTTGTAGGATACATGGAACAATCCCTCTTCTGTAGCTACACTGGCCCTAAACCCCATCTCTTCCTCTGTTACATTGATGACTGTATCGGCGCCGCCTCATGCTCCCACGAGGAGCTCAAACAGTTCATCCACTTCACCAACACCTTCCACCCTGGACGTTCACCTGGACCATCTCTGATACCTCTATCTCCTTCCTGGACCTCTCTGTTTCCATCTCTGGCAACCACCTGGAAACCGAAATCTATTTCAAGCCCACTGACTCCCGCAGCTACCAAGACTGCACCTCCTCCCACCCACCTTCCTGCAAAAATGCCATCCCCTATTCCCAGTTCCTTCACCTCTGCCGCATTTGCTCCAGAGATGAAGCATTCCACTCCCGGTCATCCCAGATGTCCTCGTTTTTCAAGGACCACAATTTCACCCCCACAGTGGTCAAAAACGTCCTCGACTGCATCTCTCACATTTCGCACACCTCAGCCCTCACATCCCCTCCCCGCAATAACACCAAAGACAGAATCCCCCTCGTCCTCATGTATCACCCCACCAACATGCGGATTCAATGCTTCATCCTCTGCCACTTCCGCCACCTGCGATCCTGACTCCACTACCAAGGACATTTTTCCCTCTTCGCCCTTATCTGCTTCCAGAGGGACCGCTCTCTCAGTGACTCCCTTGTCCACTCCACACTCCCCACTAGCCCCACCCCTGACACTTTTCCCTGCAACCACAGGAAGTGCTACACCTGCCCCTATACCTCCCCACTCACCCCCATCCCAGGCCCCAAGAAAACCTTCCACATTAAACAGATGTTCACCTGCACATCTACTAATGTGGTATACTGTATCCACTGTTCCCGCTGTGGCCTCCTCTACATCAGGGAAACCAAGTGGAGGCTTGGAGACTGCTTTGTGGAGCACCTACGCTCGGTTCATGACAAATGAAAACACCTCCCAGTCGCGAACCATTTCAACTCCCCCTCCCACTCCTTCAATGACATGTCCATCCTGGGCCTCCTGCAATGCCACAACGATGCCACCTAAAGGCTGCAGGAACAGCACCTCATATTTCACTTGGGAACCCTGCAGCCCAATGGTATCAATGTGGACTTCATAAGCTTCAAAATCTCCCTACCCCCGACCACATCCCACGACCACCCCAGCTCATCCCCACCTCCTTGACCTGTCCCTCTTTTCTCCCACCTATCCGCTCCTCCCACCTCACTGACCAAATCCCACCCCCACTTCCTACCTACTAGCCTCATCCCCGTCTCCTTGACCTGTCCATCTTCCCTCAACTGACCAACCGCCATGCCAAGTCTCTACCTACACTCACCTTTACTGGCTCCATCCCCACCTCCTTGACCTGTCCGTCTTCTATCCACCTATCTGCTCCTTTATCCACTTTCCATCATTGCCTCCCCGTCTCTCTATTTATTTCAGAGTCCCCTTCCCCTCCCCCATTTCTGAAGAAGAGTCCAGACCCAAAATGTCAGCCTTCCTGTTCCTCTGATGCTGCCTGGCCTGCTGTGTTCATCCAGCTCCACACCTTGTTATTCCATTGCTGTTTAGCTTTCATTAAATCCATTCGACACCTATGACCTACTTTTGCATTAACCAATCCTGCCATTATTATTTTCACTCACTTTATTAGCAAAGTTTCATATAGAGGAAGAAGTTTGGAAAGTTTGACCTGTGCTGCTGAGCCTCCAACTCCAGTTAATGGGTCTCCTCCACTTGCAGTCCCCGTCGTCCAGGAAATATCAGCATAGTTGAACATGGCAAATGATGTTCTTTCATCTGTGATCAGCACACACTGAAAGGTATTCATCTGTTCACCACAGAACACAGCTTTAGAGATAAATATCTCAAAACCCAGTCTAAGCAAAAGCTCTGAAGAGAAAGCTGGCTAAGGCTGGTGGGTATATGGCAAGAGTAATAAATATACAGGCAGTGAACATGAAAAAAAATCATTCAAGGCACTCAGCAAAAACATAAAATCTGTCCCTGTCTTACTTTGGAATATTGTGAAGAATAGGAGTAAGCTTCAGTATTGGGAGTGTTTTGGAAATGAGCAAAGGGTCACTAGAAAGTTGATAAATGAGGAGAAAAGGTAAAATATGAGTGTAAACTAACCGTGAGTCTAAAAACAACTGGTGGGAATTTTTAAGTTTAAAAGCATAACAGTAGGACAGTAAATATTGGTACCTTAGATGGAGACAGAGGGGAATGGTTATAGTGAGTGATGAAATAAAGAGATGTTGAACAAATGTTTTGTGTCAATTAACCTAACCCTAACCATAGAAGGTACAAATTAAATAGAAAAACTAAAGGGCAGCCAAAGGGCTAATAAAGAAGTGATTCATATTGTAAGGGAAAATGATTCTAAGAAATGTAAAAAACCCAGTAATTCTCAAGGCCTGGAGCTGCTGGCCTATCTAAGAGCTTGAAATAAGGTAACTGAGATATAGTGGCTGCACTAGATATGATTTTCCAAATCTCCCAAGACTCTAAGATGTTCCCAGTGGATTACGAGTTAGCAAATGTATCACTGTTTTTCACAAAAGGAGGGAAAGAGAATCAGGGTAAACCAGATCAGTTAGACTGACATCAGCTGTTGTGAAAATGTTGAATTTTGTAAGTTCATTCATTTATTGATTGCCCTAATTAACCTTCGGAATATTGTTGTGAGATTTTCTTTTGACCCACAGCAGTCCTTGGGGTGTGGGGATACCCACAATGCTGTTAGGGAGGGAGTTTCAGGATTTTGGCCTAGTGACACGAAAGGATGTGAGATACAGTCCTGAATCATAGAGCCGTACAGCCCAGATGCTGATCAGGTTTCCTAAACTGAACTTGTCCCATTTGCCTGCGTTTGACCCATATCCCTCTATACCTTTCCTATTCATGTACCCATCCAAAAGTCTTTTAAGTGTTTTAATTGTACCTGCCACTACCACTTTGAATATGAAGCACGATATGAATCACTTCTTTATTAGCCCTTTGGCTGCCCTTTAGTTTGTTGTATGCTCACATCATCCTTTGTGTGAAAAAAATTCTCCACAGGTCCCTTTTAAATCTTTTCAAAAGATGTCAGGCTCACTGGTCTATAATTCCCTGGCTTTTCCTTGCAGCCTTTCTTAAATAATGGCACCACATTAGCTACCCTCCAGTCTTCCAGTACCTCACTCGTGGCAGTCAATGATACAAATATCTTTGCTAAGGACTCTACAATTTCTTCCCTAGCTTCCCACAATGTTCTTTGATGCACCTGATCAGGTCCTGGGGATTTTTTTTACCTTTATGCATTTTAAGACCTCCACACTACTTCTTCTGTAATATGGACTCTTTTTCAAAACATCACTATTTATTTCCACAAGTGTTATTAGTGACAGATCTTGGTGTACACAGCACAATTCAAAATATGTTGATGATATGCAGTTGTGAGGCTTGAGAGGTTATACTTAAGAAGGACAGGTGATCTTATTGAAGCATGCAAGATTCTGAAGGAGGTCCAATAGGGTGGACACGGATTGCTTCAATGATTGGAGAATTTAAAATGTGTTCGTATAACCTCAGGATAGAGAGTTTGTCATTTAGGACAGAGATGATGAGAAATGTCTTCACTGAGGGTTTGTGAATTTCTATAATTCTAGACATCTGTAGATGTTTAGTGGTTGATTATGTTCAAGGCTGAGGTAGACTTTGCCCTGTCAGGAATCAATGGCTGTGGAGAGCAGGCAGAAAAGTATGGTTGACACAGAAAACCATTGTTGATAGTACTGAATGGCTAAAGGGGTCAAATGGTCTACTCTAGTTCGTATTTCTTTTGTTCTTATGAGATCAATGTATATAGTGATATTGTCTGATACATAGGAATGTGCAGCAATTAGTGATTGAATCACAGTTTCTCCATCTGCACCATTCATCTTGCTGCCCAAATAATTATCCCTGCACCCAAAAGTTTACTGCTCTGGTTGAAAACATAGGTTAACCTCATAACAATCTTCCAATTTGCAATTACCGGTGTTGTGGAGCTGCCTCCATAGAAGGTGACTTTGTACCAGGTGGCAATGAACACCCAAGTAGCTGAGAAGGAGGTCTGGTCCTTGAAGCTCTTCCTGATATCCTTGGTAGCTCTTTGCAGCATACTGGGATCAGTGCTCTCTCTGTAATACACATTCCCCTTGATTCCATTATGAACATCCGCCCAAAAAGGAGCAATGAAGGAACGCCCATCAGAGAGAGGGAATGCTTCAGGGGTGAACTGGCTGACTTGTACGTTGAAGGATATCACACCATTGTTATTCACCTGGCAGACAGGACACAAAATTCATTAAATATCTACTCTTCAGACCAAATCCCAACAACCATAGATTATACCTCTCAATGGCACAAGTACCAAAATGTCACTGATATTGTCTACTTTGCCTAGTGGTTGCTCAGACTATCAACTGGAGTGGGACAGTTTGGTGGTAGGGGGTGGGGTGCAGCAAAAAGAGAATGAACAATTTCTGAAATGACGTAATATTACTGTCACTCGGGAAGCGTGCTGGAAATCAAACCCCACTATTCCCTGAGTAATCACAAAAGTTAAAGATTTGTAAAAGCACATGCACTGACTTGTCCAATTTCCCTGATGTTTAGACCCAGATTAAAAGTGAGCACAAACCTGTTTTCTGCACTTAACAAGATTTACGATTTATTACAAATGCATAAGTTCCAGCTACAGGTAAACAACTATAAATCATCGACACAGGACTCTACTTGTTAAAGCTCTAACCTGCTTTTTACTGCAGTCTGAAAAAGCTCCTTTTTTTCTAGAAATCAATAGCTTCTGACCTCAACATTCATAGCATTAAGCTGTTCAGCTTCCTGTGAGCCAATCACACAATGTTGGCAGATAGGAGGCCATTGTCATCCATCACTGGTCACTAGTTCACAGACCAATCAGCTACTTGTTCCAGGTGAAATCTCCATTCACACAAATCTTGCTGGCTCTTTTTCACCTGTATCTAATGTTTAACCCACTGCTTGAACTAACAGCAATGAGTGTCAGTTTACTTGCATTTTTTAAAAAGAACAGAAAAATAAAATGATATGCCTTTACAATAAACAAACAATTGGCTTCAACAGTGGTGTGAAAGGTCTGGATTCACTAAGGTACATCCATATATATCGACAGAGATAGATTTCCATGTAGCCCTTCATAATATTTCATACTATATTCCTGCTCCTGTTTATGCAACAGCTTTACAGGTTTATGTATCTTTTGGCTAAGGTCAAGTGTAAGTTCCAAGTTGCAAGTCGTCAGAGGATTTCAAGATCGTTGCTGGGTCATGATTGGACATTGAAGGATCTTTAGTGGAGTTGAGCTGCTATTGATGGATCTTTATGCTGGCTTCAGCCTAACAGTGACCAGCCAACCACAGCTATAGCCTCTGTGAGTGCCCATGCCTCAAGGCCAGGGGGTCCACAATACAGTAAGGGTGACTGTGAAGAAGGTGGAGGAAAGATCGCGTGTCGACTGGACCTTCTTAAGAGGATTCTCCTCGGTTGCTGTGGGATCCAAGTAGCACATGAGGATCAACAAATCATTTGGCAGAATGCTCCACCACCAGAACTTTCCAACAAGCACCAAGACATCATTTGGTTGGTGGTGAGAAGGGCACTACCTATCAGATCCTTCATGTATGTCCGGTCAGTGTGCGCCTTCACACGCTGCCCTTGAAGCAACTGTGGGGACGCTGAGACTGTCACACATCTCCTTCTGGAACATAAAAACCGAAACAACTGCGGATACTGTAAATCAGGAACAAAAACAAAGTTACTGGAAAACTCAGCAGGTCTGGCAACATCTGTGGAGGAAAAAACAGTTAACGTTTCGGGTCCAGTGACCCTTCCTCAGAAGCCAGAGACCTTGGATCACTGGACCCGAAATGTTAACTCTGCTTTATCTCTCACAGATGCTGCCAGACGTGCTGAACTTTTCCAGTAACTTTGTTTTTGTTCCTTCTGGAAGATGCCTTTATAAAGGAAGTCTGGAGAAAGATGCAGTGGTTTTTGTTGAGATTCATCCAAAACAGCTCCGTGATGCAGGACTCTGCACTCTACGGGTTGTTCCCTGGGACACACACCAGGACACACCATCAGCTGTGCTTGGTGGACTATCAACTCAGTGAAAGACGCTCTTTGGTCTGCTTGAAAAGATCTTGGTCTTCCAGTGCAAGGAGTTGACCTCGACTGAGTGCTGTAGACTGGCACGTTTCCAAGGTCCAGGACTATGTGCTGAGGGACGCACTAAAGCTTGGAGCAGCTGCTGCCAAGGTACAGCGGGGGAAACCCACTGTCTGAGGTCTTGCTGCTGAAGTTAAATGTGGGCCCGTTCAGATATCGGACCCTCCTGCTGCCCCAAAAATATGTAAATAGTATCTTGCATAAGTAAGAAATGGCTTTGGGTTTGTGAACCAGCGGGAAAGTTGAACTCCAATGTTTATCCTCCATATGCTAAGGCTGTACAGAACTGAACTTTTTTAGTGACTACGTATATATTTAAAGATTTTTTTACAAATAAGGTATATTTTGGCAATAAATCAAATCTACTGTCTGTAGGATTTCCCCAGAGGGAGGGTATTTTGATGTGACCCTTTGGAGCCTGAAGTAATATGAGCATCTCCTGAAGTTATTTGAGGAGAAAGGAGGTGAGGCTGCCCTCTCTGTCCTATATGCAGCACCGTTGTTCACCATCCCAGAGCAGAGGAGCCGGGTTGTTACCATTCACATATATAAACCCCTTGTGCTGGCAGAGGCCCTTCCAAACCCATGATTACTTCCATCTAGAAGGACAAGGGCAGCAGATACATGGGAATGCCACCACTCTCAAGTTTCCCTCCAAGCCACTCACCATTCTGAATTGGAAATATACCATCACTCTTTCACTGTCGCTGATTCAAAACCTTGGAATTCCCTTTCTGATGGCATTGTGGGTCAACCCACAGCAGGTTAACTGCATTGGATCAAGAAGTAAGCTTGCCACCACCTTCTCAAGGGCAACTAGGGATGGGCAAAAAATGCTGGCCAGCCAGTGATGTCCACATCCCACAAATGAATAACTTATAAGAAAAGTAAATGTCCTGACTTTTATGGGAAGGTGTGTCTAATTGGGAGGTGGCACATTGATATAATGGACTCATTTGGGAACTGGATGAACAAGCAGCAGGTTAAGGTGAACATGAAGGTGGACATCGATGGGAACATCCTGCAGCCACCCTCCAGCTTCATGATCAGAGGGAGCCGAGGTTCCCTGAAGTACACCAGGCAGCCTAGAGCGTGCTGACCTGCAGGAAGTCAGGGCACACAGTGACAGACTGCAAAGTGACTCTCTGCAGGAACTGCAAACAGGAGGGGCACCTGACTAAGGACTGCAAGGAGTCCAACAGCTGTAACCTATGTGGGGAGGCAGGCCACCTATACAAAGCCCACCCAAGACAGGACGCCACATATGTTCGGATGGCCAGAAGTGGCAACACAAGCTGTGGACAGCACCCCCCAAAGGACAGTGAGATGCCACTTTCCAGCAGGTGAAGCCAGGGTTATCCACAAGTATTCGTGGAGGTGGAAAAAGGTGAAGGAAACCACGGCAAGACCACATGGGGCAACAGCAAAACAGAAAGAAGCAGCTGCATGGTGGACACAACACACCAGCAGTTTCTCCTACGATGAAGACATATGGAGGGATGGCCATCAACAAAAAAAAGAAGCACAGTACAACGGGGGAGAAGGAGAAGGAGAGGAGCATGCCCCAACCTGGAAACACTGGATGTCCTACCCGTGGGAACCAAGAGGTATCCACCGCAATACAGCTTTGGGCAACCAGGAGCAGAGATGCTCCAAATCAGGAGCGGAGCGTGACAGCCCCTCTGTTGGACTCCAAACGGGACCTTCATCCTTGCCCCAGTGCCACCATATTGGGGTAACCTACCCCCAGGGAGAAACAGGACAGCTCCCACAGCTCTGCCAATGTGAAACAGTTCATTCACACCATAGGGATTCAGGAGCTTGCCCTGTAACAAGACCATGGGGGTAAATGGACATTGGGCACTTGATGATCTAAAATTATCGAAAATGGGTTTAAAAATTGCCAGCATTAACATGTATAGTGTAGCCAGACCTGCTGAGTTTTTCCAGCAAATTCTGATTTTGTTGCTGGTTAAACCTTGTTTCTTTTGCTTCCACAAGCTGCAGCAGAGTCTCAACACAGATATTGATCCATTGTCCATCCTCTATAGACATGAAGTTAGGTGTCAGTTTGGAACAGTCACATACGAGGCTACAGAGACTCAAAAAGGTATAGGGCCAAAAGAATCAAATAATACAAACATAATACTTCATAAACAGTGTAATGTGACCCACGCCACTATAGTGCCATCGATACGTTTGCTTCTTTCTCTGCCACCCACTATGTCCGATTGTACTCCTTGGTTGCACAGCTGGGTTGGAGGGAGCCTTCTTGACAGTGAAACCTGATGGCCCTGGAAGTTTGGTTGGGAGGTTCTGGAGTTGATCGTGGCCAGAAGCCCAGACATTCAGAGAGTCTTCTTGCCAGAGACAAGTGATTGGGCCTGGGCCTGATTTTCCAAGGGTCAGAGTTGGGAGCAGGCAGGGTGGAAGTGCAGTGCTTATTCACTGCTGGAAAGGCCCTGAGAGAAAACTTTGGAGGGTCCTGAGGACCAATGGCTGGGGTGCTGGAGTGACATGTGTGTACCTTTCCAGCCGACCCTGAGAGTGCTGGATCTGGCTCTCCATGGTAGCCGCCAAACTGTCCATGGAAGCAGCCAGACAACTGAATAACCCACTGCACTGCTGCAGCTTCTGGACAATAAAGGTGATTGCATCCCACACACCTGTCTGCCTCTCCTGTTCTTCCCTGTGCATGTAGACCAACTCCATGATTGCTGAAGCCACATATTCCATTACTGCCTGGGCCTCAGCAAATGTCCGGTCTCCAGCAGTCCTCCAAGTACCAGTATCAGGAGTATTTCACCCTTGGCGGAGCACTGACAATGAGGTGCTTGCTGGATACTTGTCTCACACTTTCTAAGCTTAATGATCCTGCCAAGGTGGCAGGATCTAAATTGGTGGGAGGTGCAAGAACAGCCTTGACAATGCTTCCTCTGAGTTCTCAGAACTCTTTTACCCTCAGAGGTTGAGGAGGTGGCTTCTACTGGAGCAGATGTTCTTCCATGGAAGTAATGGTAGACATGCGGCCTCACTTGGAATATTGTGTACAGTTCTGGTCGCCCCATTACAGGATGGATGTGGAAGCATTGGAAAAGGTGCAGAGGAGATTTACCAGGATGTTGCCTGGTCTGGAGCGAAGGTCTTATGAGGAAAGGCTGAGGGAATTGGGTCTGTTCTCATTGGAGAGAAGAAGGCTAGGAGGGGATTTAATAGAGACATACAAAACGATCAGAGGATTAGATAGGGTGGACAGTGAGAGTCTTTTTCCTAGGATGATGACGTCGGCTAGTACGAGGGGGCATAGCTGCAAATTGAGGGGTGATAGATTTAAGACAGATGTCAGAGGCAGGTTCTTTACTCAGAGAGTGGTAAGGGCGTGGAATGCCCTGCCTGCCAATGTAGTTAACTCAGCCACATTAGGGGCATTTAAACAGTCCTTGGATAAGCATATGGATGATGATGGAATAGTGTAGGGGATGGGCTTAGATTAGTTCACAGGTCGGTGCATCATCGAGGGCTGAAGGGCCTGTTCTGCGATGTATTGTTCTACGTTCTATGCTGAATGTATCTGTAAGACACGTGGAGGTGAAGGTGGTCACAGCTGGTGGTTCGATGTGATTTGCAACAAATTACCCTGATAGTGGATTTACTGTGAGAGTCGAATGGGGAGTGGGGCTGACTCATTGGTGGGCCTTGGACCTCTGCAGAAAAGTTCCAGTCTTCACCTGCATAGGAGGTGAATCTCTCCTTATAAGAGCTGAGGAATCTAATGTCAGGCACCCCCCATCCACCTTGTCTGCTCTACTCTGGGCTAACTTTTCCTGTAATGAGAGAAAGGGAGAGATTGTGTGAGCTGAAAATGTGTGGCATAGCATTTTATTGTTGGAAGTGGTGGTGTAAAGGTGGTGAGGTGTTGCTTGGGTATGAAGAGGCCAAGCAGAGGCCATATAGGGTTAGTGATTTGGGAGGTTGGAGCCAGGAGACTGGGTGAGGGCAGATGTTGTAGGCAATAGTGGGAGTGGCAGAGCATGGATACTTAGTAGGAGGTGGTTGCAGTAGCAGAGGTAGAGTGTGGGCGACAGACAAAAGTTTGCGGCACTTACCCTGGCAGAGCAGAGAAGGTCATTCACATTGTAGAGCAGTTGTCACCTTGATCATGTCTGATGAATGTTCCTAAGGCATCTAATATTCAAGGACCTTGGTCATGGTTTAAATGAATTGAAGTTTTGTTCTGGTCAAATGAACTCATTTTGAACTTAAGTGTAATGGCCTTATTGGCTTGATTCCAATACACAGCTTTCAAAAAACCCCATTATCTAGAAAAGTAATAGGAAGAGGTAGTTTGTTTCATAATACAAGTTGATTACTCACATGAAGTGACCTCTGTCCCATTGCAAAAAATGGGAATGTGATTGATAGAGGAATTTCTGGAGATCCGCCATCATCAACCTTTGGAGTTTCACTGTCCGAGTTCCTGGTTCCAAATTGATACAGTAACTCTAAACACAACACTGAAAAAGAGATAGAGCTGGTGGAAAAGGAGAACTTTCATGTTGAAAACATTCTGTAACTTTCCCCAAATCACTGACCTCCATTACAGGCCATTGTCAGAATGCAGTAAATCAGCAGAGCCAGACAGCTGGAAATCATGATCCTACAACAAAAAAGACAGAGTGATTGGGTAGCTGGAAAGACATGTTTCTTTATCAAAAATAATTTCCCTTTCACCACAGCTACTCATCGCAGCAAACTCCTTTCAGCCCTCATCTTCCAGTTAGACATGAACCCAGTTTCTTTTCAAACCCACTCATCCCAATCAAGTAGGGCATGCACATTTCTTCAAAGAGAGACTCTGTCTCAATACCTGTTTATCTAGCTTCATTTTGGGGTATCGATCCAGTTGGCATCTTCTTGGGTTCCATTCTACCTGATTTGGAAACCACAATTACCTCTGACATCTCAAAAACACTCTCAAGCTTTTTATTTAAGCTTCAATATCCCGCTATCTCTTGTGAGTGTATCTTAGCTCCACGTCTACCTCCTGGAACTCATTGATTCACTCAGGCTTCCATCCTACTCTCAAAACCAGAACAAGATTGTGCTGTTTCACCCTCCTAAAACACTGCTCATACAACATGCCACTTTTCTCCAAGGTGTCTCCTCCTTTGTCTAGAGTAATTAAAAAAAAATTGCATGTGCGATGTGTGCATCATTGGCTAAGCCAGCATTTACTGTGGAAGAACTGAGCAGCTTGTTTGGCCATTTCAAAGGGCACATAAGGGTCAGACACATTGCTGCGGATCTGGGGCAGATGTAGGCCAGGTGGGATGAGGGTGGCAGATTTCCTTCGCTGGAGGGACACTACTGAAATCAACAAAGCAGATGGACCTTTACGTCGACCAGCAATTAAATGGATGTCATTAGGCTAGCTTTTGTTTATTCCACATTTTTTAATTGAATTCAAATTTCACTATATACTACAGTGAGATTCAAACTCATGTCCCCAAAATACTAGCCTGGCTTCTGGATTATTAGAATCAGT
The DNA here is from genome assembly GCA_024137785.1 of Ginglymostoma cirratum. Lineage (NCBI taxonomy): Eukaryota > Metazoa > Chordata > Chondrichthyes > Orectolobiformes > Ginglymostomatidae > Ginglymostoma > Ginglymostoma cirratum. The sequence goes on along the minus strand of JAHRHZ010000042.1, from coordinate 266,892 downwards.
GGTATTACCACTGTGGCACTACCTCCTGTTTAGTAAACATATTCAGTGTAGGTGCTGGAATAGCTCTTGTTCCTTCCAAAACACCATCACTTTGGAGGAAGTTCAGAGAAGGTTTACTAAGACTAATACCTTGAATGACGGTGTTGTTTTATGAGAAAACAATGGTCAGGATAGGCTTTCATTCTCTGAAATTTGGAGAAGAGCAAAAGGCAACTTGATTGAAACATTTGAATCCTGAGGGATCTTAACATGTAGATGTGGAAAGGATATTTCTTTTTTAATTCACTCCTGGGATGTGGGTGTCACTGGCTGGGCCAGTATTTATAGCCGATTCCTAGCTGCCCTTGAGAAGGGGTGATGAGGTGTCGGTGATGATAACACCATTGAATTTCAAAGGATAGTGGTGAGATTGACACTTATTGGGAGATGATCATTGCTTAGCACTTGGAGCCCACTTTCCAGACAACCTAGAGGTACGTCAGGATACAGCAGTGACCAGAGCAGCTTGCACTCCGATCAGGGAGAGAATCAACCTGTGATGAGAGGAACAGACTGAACAATTCGACAGACCAGCACAAGTTACGAGTATCCATTGTGACCTGGTTCACTGACTGCAGACTTGTGCTGTGTAATCTTTCCTAGGTAAATTAGTATTGTGTACACTGGTTGAGGAGCCTGCGGGGTCTTAGAGATACCCTGTTCCAGACAACTGGTCTGTCGGCAGTATCTCGGCTGGTCTATCAGTGGCTAATGGCCATGTCTTGGCTTGGCATGCAAGTGGATCTTGCCCGGGCATATTCCTGAGGCACCGGAGGAGATCAGAGAGGTGGCAGTTACAGCAGCAGCAAAAATGGCATCTGCAGCGGTGGCGAGAACAGACAGCTGAGTCTCCCCGAGAGTGAGATAAATTCATCAAAGACTGTTGAACTTTTAATTTATGCCTTTATTTTCCCCGTTTAAACTACAGAAGATTTTAATGTTAACTATTACCTTATTTCTTTATTTTTCTACTAGTCTATGCAGTAACTTTTTAACCTTGTCTCTTTTACTACTTTGTACCCGAGTTTCTATGTACCTAGGTACCTTTGTACCTAAGATAGTGCCATGTGTGGTAACATTATACACTTTTCAGTGTACTTCTGTGCCAGAGTGCATGTGACAATAGAATCTAAATCTTAATGTAAATCTAACTAGTCAGTCCAAACCTGGATATGGACCAGATCTTGTTGCTTTTGAACATGGACTGCTTCAGAATGTGAGGAGTCACGAATGGTGCCGAACATTGTGCAATCATCAGAAAACATCCCCTCTTCTATCCTTATGATGGAGGGAAGGTCATTGATGAAGCAGCTGAAGATGGTTGGGCCGAGGACACTACCCCGAGGAACTCCTGCAGAGATGTTCTGGTGACTGGTTTTCAATAACAATAGCCATCTTCCTATATGGCAGGTATAACTCCAACCAATAAAGAATTTTCCCAAAGAATTTGGTTTTGTTAGGGCTCCTTGATGCCACTTTTCACTTAATGTTAAGGACAGTCACTCTCACCTCACCTCTGGAAATCAGCTCTTTGTCCAAATTTGGACCAAGGCTGTAATGAGGTCAGGAGCTGAGTTGCCCTGGTGGTATCTGAACTGAGCATCAATGAGTAATGGTGAACTGGAGAATTTGTAACTAGACATGGTCATGAAATGGTCATCAAAAGAAAGGTGGGACTTAATGAAATACTCTTTAACTTGAATGTTCCTCAGAGGTTGAAAGGCTTTCTCAAAAGCAGTTTGGAAGCAGACCACTATCCTTTGAAATCCTTTTAAAAAGGATACAAGTTAATATTTGAAAGAGAGAAGGATCACATTTTGGGGAAAAGGCTACTAGAACTGGTTTAAATTGTTTCTGATGAAAGGACTTCAACCTGAGATGATAACTCTGTCTCTCAGTGCTGGCTAAGTATTTCCAACATTTTCTATTTCAGATTTTCAACCTGTGCAGAATTTTGCTTTGGTTTTGGAAATAAGCATGTACTGTGTTCCATTGATATCAGGAACAATTGCTCCAAGACTACTCACAGAGATTACACAGTGTAGACCTGGAGGAACACAGCAGGCCAGGTAGCATCAGAGGAGCACGAAAGCTAACGTTTCGGGTTGGGATCCTTCTTCAGAAAATTTTTCTGAAGATTTTCTGAAGGGTCCCAACCCAAAACGTCAGCTTTCCTGCTCAGAAATGGGGAATGTAATGCACAGTTCACTTCAACTTAAAAGGATTTGTTGACCATCTCAGATTAACCAGATTAATGTGGTACACCAAACTCAAATTAAATAATGAATGGGATAGATATTCTTAAATCAATCTGTTCAGAGATGTTACTACACACCTCTGGAGCAAAAGGATTTTGAATCTAGGCCAAGAGGTAGGTAGACCTAGAGGTAGGAACACTACAACTGAGCCCTTTAATGAATGGGGAATTACTCAACAAATTGAGATTTTTCAGCAGGTTACTTTGCTCATTTAATTCCTGTTCCAGAAAACCAGCTATCTCACTGTTGCAAATGGATTACCATAACCATCTCACTTATTTTAAAAGGATGCAATAGGATATTATATACAAACCATTCTATTTCAATTTAGTGACGCATTCTGGCTGTCTTGCTCCAGTTCACCATGATTGGATCATCTCACATAGTCATACAGCATGGAAATTGACCCCCAGGTCCAACCAGTCCATGCAACCATAATCCCACCTGCCTGTGCTTGGTCCATATCCCTCCAAACATTTTTTATTCATGTATTTATCTGAATGTCTGTTAAATGTTATAACTGTACCTGCACCTATCACTTTCTCAGGAAGTTCATTCCACTTAAAAACCACTCTCAGTGTAAAAACATGCCTCATGTCTTTTTAAAATCTTTCTCCTCTCACCCTAAAAATATACCCCCAGTCTTGAAATTCCCCACCATAGGGGAAAAGATATCTGTCATTCACCTTATCTATACCCCTCATTATTTTATAAACCTCTATAAAGGTCACTGCTCAACCTCCTACACTCCGTGAAAAAAGTCCGAGCCTATCCAACATCTCCCTATAAGTCAAACCCTCCATTTCCAGCAACATCCTGGTAAATCTTTTCTGAACCCTCTCCAGGTCAATAATATCCCTCATATAACAGGGCGACCAGAACTGCACACAGTACTCCATATAAACTGTTGAGCTAGAAACCCTCATGTGTGGTTATTGCGTGTAAGTTATAGGGAACATTTGGAAGTCAATTAAAGTCCGAATGCAACTTGTACCCAAATGATCAACAACTAAATTAATGTTGCTCTTTTTTTTTAAGACAGCTGCACAATGCAAGGATAAGAGGATCCAATCTGTGAATAGATGGGAGAAGTCGGGCTTTTGTGCAGAAATGATACAGATATTCAAAATCGGGAGGGGACAGTTTTCAACAGAGAAGGTGGAGAGAACCAGCACCATTGTGGAAGTGCCTAGAACAAGAGAATCCTTATTTTGAAATGTTTGGAAATAGAAGCAATGGCGACAGGAAGGAAAACCATTAGGGCTAAGTGCTGGAAAATGGGATTAGGATAGTCAGGTGCCTATTTTCGACTGACGCGGACTCGATGGGTCGATGAGCCTTCTTTGAGCTGGAGACCTCAGTGATTGACTCATTGGTTCGAATCTAGAATGTACTGTCTGAACGTGTGGTGGAGCCGGATTCAGTCTTGGCTTTCGAAAGACAATTGGATCTGAGGAAAGACGGGACTAATTGATTTACAGAGTCAGGACTGAGAGGAACGGTGTAACGATGCTGTAACCATTTAACAATTCCAATCATAGACCAACTGAAGGCAGAGATTGAAAGGAGATTTAACCCAGAATCATTGCAAACCCCTGTCACATTGAATCTGTAACCAGGAAGGGGCTGAGCCTTTCCAGTGACGAATTTCTGTTCTAATTTAGGGGACGATGTGTAAAAAGTGAAAGTAGGAAAGAGAAACCTACCTGAGCTGCTCCTCAGCAGATGTCCCCGCAGTCTGGGTTCCTCCTGGAAACTGAGGCAGTTTAAAATCAGGCGGTTTCGCTCATTATTCCAGGTTGCGAAATGAGTCGGAGAAGTCAGCAGATTTAAAGAAGTCGAAATGAAAACGGATGAAAAGGTCCTTGATTGCTAGTTGACAACACGGTGTTGCCGTGAATCGGGTGTTGTGTGTGGAAGGGTCTTAGTTGTAACTTGAACTCTCAGGCGTTGCTTAAAAGAGAAAAGGAATGTTCTGATGAAAATGTCAATGATTTGGAGTAAATCAGAAATGAAAAGCCGACAGTTAAGAATAGGCGTCCTTTTCATCTCCCTCTTAGACAAAAGTTTCCACTTTTTCTCAGCGGTATCTCTAGTTTCATAATTTGCATTTTCCGCTGTCAGGGACTAATCGCTGGAATGCCATCCTGATTAAAGAAGGAGTGATAAGGACGAATCGCGTTCCACGCGGACAGAGGATTCACAACAGAATCGTTTATCTCTGTTTCAAACCAAGAACGGTATCTGCTCCATTGTGCATCAAGACAGCTCCAGCACCACTCACACAAACTCCTTTCTCTTAGACTCCCTTTATAAACAAACATCCCAAACTACTCGAGTTTGTGAATCTGTGGGGAGTTGTCCATTTAACATTCTCTCCGCTTTGGTTCAGAGGGAGGCTTCCCTCAGGATACAAACGCCTACTTGACTACAGGATCACCGTTTAAAATAGAGGACAGTTCCCCAAACTACAGTTACTCGAGTTTTATTTATTCCATTCCGAGACGAATCGTGAATCCCTTTGTTCAAAATAACTCTACTAAACAATTCCAATTGGGCTCTTGTTTCTGAGAACGCTCTTCGGTGCAAATGCAGTTTTAACTTGTAATCCTACCGGAAAAGTTACTTAATGTACTTGGTCTTTTTATTTTGTTCCTGTTCATGGTAACCGTGAGACGACTGTTCAGCTGCAGGGGAGCCCTCCTGCTCCATTTGTTAGCTTCAGGTTTAATGAGTTGTTCCTGCCAGTCCAAATGGTCAGCGACGTTGTTCCTGTTAACTCCAGTTCTATTGAAGACTTTACTTTCTGTCGATTTTGGTTTGAAATCTATTCTCTGCAAACCCTAATACCAATACTAGAAACAGGAGCAGAGGCAGGCCATTCGGTGCGATCATGGTTGATCTTTGGTTTCAGCTCCGCTCTCCCCACATCCCGGTGTGACGCTTTATGGCTTGAACATTTCTTCAGTAAAAATACTAGCTCCGTCCTTGTCAGAAACTTATTTTTTTTCATTAAATGAGGGCGAGGCACTGGTTTCATTTTAAAATTCCATTTGAAACAAAACTGCTCTTTGTCATGCAGTCCATCATTGGATACCAGAAAATGTGATTATTTTAGTGACTGTGTTCTATTAAAAAACAACAGCTCCCGTTAACTCCAATCCTTGTGGTGAGACTTATGTTTCTGATTGTCCTGCTTAAATTCAATCCTTTCGTAAAGTCGATGTTTGGCAGCGATTAACGCGCTTATTTGTTACAATGTATTAATTTCAATATTGCTGTGTAATTGCTATTTTGACAACCTTTAACCCAATCAATATGCCGCTGCTCCTGGTGCTGTTATCCTGGCTGGGAATTGACACCAGGAAGTTTCATTGTTCAGTTTGATCCCGGTGACACGATGCTCTCTCTGGAAATTACCTACCATGGAACCTACCCCAGGAAGCCCGTTTGTCAAGTTGCTGCCTCCATTTGCCAGTTATCCTGTCCCTGAGCCAATTATTCCCGTCGTCTTAAACGTTTCTTTGGTGAACTCCTGTCGCACCGAAATGACCCTTTTCTGTTGACAGTCCATTTGCTACTGCGGCTATTTTCTCTAGCCTGCTGCTCCCTCAACCGAAGGAAACGCACACCTGTTAGACTTGTTTCCAACATTCCACTGTATCGCCGGTGACCGAATAAAAGGGAAAGTTACAAATATTTTTGGGCTCCGGCTTTCGCACAGATTGTCCACAAAGTGCTCCGTTGCCTTTTAACACACTGAACCTTTCATTGGATCTGTTGTTATGAAATGATCTGAGAGACTTTGCCTCTTTTTCTTTCTTCTTGACATTTTCACATTTTTCAACTTGTTTGTTCACATCGAAATATTCCAGAACTCCAAATGTGGGCTTGTAAAAACGGTACAAGGGTCATTTACAATAAAAATTGAAAGAACTGTGGAAGATGTAATTCAAACAAAAACAGAAATTGCTGGAAAAGCTCATAAGTCTGGCAGCATCCGTAGGGAGGAATCAGAGTTATCGTTTCGCGTTGAGTGACCCCTCCTCAGAACTGAAGGCCATTTGTCTGAAATGGGAATGTTCCTTGTTGGGGTATGATCCTCATGTGCTAGCACTCACCCAGATGTAAATGATAGAATTTATCAAGTGCGACGTCTCAGGACCGTACCTTGCAAAAACACGACCTGGTATCTGTTGTCTTTTTGCAGATGCTTTTGTTGCTATGTTTAATGCCGCCAATTTACGACCTGTTTACTTGGCCGAGGGGAATTTGAGTTTTAACCTAATGCGCCTAACAAGGTCGCTTTCCAAATGTGTTTTGTCCCAATACAATACTCCTACTTATTGCTGTTACAACTGCTATTTTGACAACATTTAGCCCTAATCGTGCGTTGTTTCTGCTATTAACTTTAACCCTGTTTGAGAGTTTAATTAATTAATTTGATATCTTGGTAAATTGAAGGTTGACAATGGAAAATGCTAAAGCTCCGTTTCTGTAGTGAACTTCATACGCGAAAGGGCACGTTTCGAAACGGGTAAGTGCTAACTATTGAAAAACGCTGACATGGAAGGATGGGACCTTTCATTTCTGCTCGATTTGGCTCAGATGCGATTTTGGTCCGTATACAGAAAAGTCGTTGGTGTTTAAACTCTACAACAACTGCCTCACAAAATTTCTCTCGTATGAAGGTAACCGTCTATTTTTCTCTCCATGTTTCTCTGGCTTCCCCTTGAACGTAATCTCTTATTCACCTCAGTCACTTTGTGATAGTGAATCTCTCAGAAGTCAAAAGATTCTCCCGAATTTCTAATTTATTAGTAACTATCTTATAGCTTGTGTAAACTCCACCTCAGTAAGTTTAGTTTGTTTTTGTGCAACTGTCCCTCCAAATCTGACAATTTTGGGCGCTGATTCACGGGACTGTTTCTCTGCTTTGAGTCGGGGGAAAAAAATGATATTGCTTCCTAGCTTCAAATCATGGTTTGAAGCGAACTTTCAAGGCAGTTGAGGGGCTAATTATTAGAAAGGGACTTATTCGCCAGTGCGCACATTCCTGTATTGGGTGTTAATATCCAAGGCCCTCAATTACCAATTGGCTGGAACATTAAGATATCCTTGCAGACCGCGCCACGTCACCAATACTACAGTGACTACAAAAGTCCAAATAATCCGAACATAAAATGTCAACTGTTCTGAGAGAATGTGACTGTATAAAACTGGAGGGAACATGATTCGGTTTTAAAGCAAGGCGCTGGCTCATGCTTAGTCAAGAGGGTGTAGCTTACTCCTTCTGCCTTTCCTTGTCAAAATTCTCATGTTTCAATGTGACAATACATAATTCCAGATTCTCCGACTGGCACACCTCACTCCTCCAGCATAAAAGCAGAAGTGCTAGAATATCCTGAAGCCAGAGATGCCAATTGCTAACTGGCCAGTGCTTCCTACATCAGAACCAAAACCTTCAGCACAGGACTTGATATGAAACAAAATTATTTGTGACATCGTCAATACGTTACTGATAGCAGTTTTGGGGCTGACTGGCTATTTGAAAGACATGTCAAGGGCCATTCACGGTGAGTTCAGTATGTGAACTGCGCATCTTTATAAACAGAACACTTTTAGCTTCCCAGGCAGCAGGTTCTGATGTTTTATATAGCTTATTTGCTTTGGTCAAGTGCAACATAAGGGACATTCACCACATCTATAGAAACAAATTCACTGATTCTAAAGTAAGGGAAACTGCCACAGGTCCGTTTAACCATAATTCTAATAAATGAAAAGATCATTTATAATCCTTGATATTGAAATTAAGTGTTTTATTGATAATTGATTAAACTGTACAATACTTAAAATATTTGCTATATTTTTGTCAATTACGATTGCATTATGCTCACTTAGTAAAACTAAATTGATTTACATGCAAATAGTTGAGAGACTGACTCAATAATTCATTCAGGGAAAGCGGTGATTAATGTTTCGGATACATGAGTTAAGTTGGATTCACATGCAGGTTCGAGAATGACATTAGACAACATAAAATACCAAGACCAGTGATGAGACACAGCAATTAAAAAAACACCTGAAAGAGGTGTATTTGAATCACAGGATGGTTACAGTATAGGAGGAAGGGTGCACAAGGTACAGTCTTTACTACTTCCAGAATCAGGGCACCCAACCTACAGCAGTAGCTTTTATGAGAATGGAAAGACCAAATATAACAAAAATGTGATAAGTTTCACATAGTAAATGCAATGTTACAGTCAACCAATATCCATTTTCAAAATCTGACAATTACACTTCATCTCATTGTTAAATGATAGGATAAGAAGTGGAAACTGCTTAAAAGTTGGCTGATCCTTGCCTTGTCAGCTCGCTTAGCATTCGGTAAGCAACAAATAACTGGTTAGCTAGTGCTAGTGATTGCACTCAGTAGTAACACAATCCAACAAAGTAATCAAATCAGATCCTTGCTGAATTAAGGTGGCAAGAGAGACAGTCTTAGTATGTTACTGGACCTGTATAGAGGATAACTGAGAAAGTATTCTTGGCTATATGAATCACCAGAACACTAAATTTTTTTAAAATCTGGATTTGAAAGGCTGAGTACAAAACCTTACCTCCAAAACATTAACAAATGACTGCTCAGAAGTATGCAAGGTGATGAAATAAAAATACCTGCAGGACAAGAGCTAACCACCAACTATGAATCAAACCTGTAAGCATGGATTAGAGTAGGGTGGCCACAGCCTTGCTCTTCGCCCTTTTTAATATTAAATACTTGCTGAACAATACCCTTTATTTAAATAATCCCTCTTGAATCTCATGACATAGTTGGGGTGGCATCATGGGGCGGCACGGTGGCACAGAGGTTAGCACTGCTGCCTCACAGCACCAGGGACTCGGGTTCAATTCCACCCTCGGGCGACTGTCTGTGTGGAGTTTGCATATTCTCCCCGTGTCTGCGTGGGTTTCCTCCGGGTGCTCTGGTTTCCTCCCACAGTCCAAAGATGTGCAGGTTAGGTTGTTTGGCCATGCTAAATTGCCCGTAGTGTTCAGGGAGGTGTGTTATAGGGGGATGGGTCTGGGTGGAATGCTCGGAGGTTCGGTGTGGACTTGTTAGGCCGAAGGACCTGTTTCCACACTGTAGGGATTCTAATACATTCTAATATAGTTGTACCACACCAGAAATCTTCAACATTTATTTCACAAAGAAGCAATGTGAGTTCACGGATCAAGGTCAGAGTCACAAAATACTTTATATGAAAACAATTTGAACATTCAAGGGCAAAAGCCATGACAAGCCATGGGGGCAGGGAGGTGATGGTCTAGTAGCAATAATCACTGGACTGTTAATCCAGAGATTCACAATGGCCTGGGGACCCAGGTTTGAATCCTGCCATGGCAGATGGTGGTATCTGACTTGAATAAAAACTTGGAATTAAGAGTTTAGTTAAACAAATATCGATTGTCAGGAAAAACCCATCTGGTTCACTAATGCCCTTTAGGGAAGCAAAGTGCCATTTTTACCTGGTCTGGCCTACATGTGACTCCAGACCCACAGCAAAGGGTCATTAGGGTTGACCCCTAACTGACCTCTGGACAATAAAAGCTAGCCTGGCCAGCAATGCCCTCATCCTGTCAATGAAGTTTTAGAAAAATGATACATCAAGCTCTTGATTTCAATATGTTTCAACCAGGGTCACAAATAAATTCTAAAGCTCACAAAAAAAGCACTGTTATACTTCAACGTTAGTATGTACGTGGAATGGATTCATTTGGGTCAAGTTTCTTACAAACCATAACCAAAGGATGCTTATTCACACAAAGTGCAGTTTTCCTGAAAGATAGCAAATTTGCATTGTCTGCTATACAGATAACAGCAAATGAGGAACACTGTACACTTAACTCAATGTTAAGGGCTCCATTCTGCCTTGGTGCCGTATGAACTTAGCTCCAGACTACAATTCAATTCCTTCCATTACAGGAATCAAATTCCATGATTTGATGAAGTGGCAGAGGAATATTGCAGCATAAACATCTCTCCAAAAAGGCCAAGGCCAGCATGATAAACCATGGCAGTAAAGGAATTCAGAGATGTGATTATCTAAACAACATTCACTTGCAATCAAATGGTAAGAATCTGGGTCCACAGGTTCATCCAGTCAACTCACCACAGCAAAAAAGTCATCAACATAATTATATTTGAATGAACAGATGAAACACTTCCACAATTAACCAAATACAATATTAAATGCAATAATGCAACTTGGAGCACATCCCAAGACTTGAGCATCTAGTTGAAAATAATTTTAAGAAAATATTTGAGGCTCACTTTGCCCTTCATGGACCAATTTGAATCCATCAATATATTACTGCCCACATTAAATGTGTGTATATTGCAGCTAACATACTGAATGCACAATTACAATGTTTGCAGTTCATACAGCACTGTGGATGTTGTGCATGTTTATGTGGCATGGTGTCCAAGGTACTAACTGTGCAATTTAAATACTGATTGCTTACTCTGTGTAAACACTTGTTGGTACGTCACAAATGTTAAAGCATGGATTCTGCTGAAATGAATTGCCACGGATTCAGAAATCACATTCATTCACGTTTTGGCAATATTGATACAAAATGATACAGCACAAAATGACCTAATGTGCCCATGCCAGCTTTAAGCTATCTAAGAAGTCCCACTCCCTTGTTCTTTCCCCATTGCTCTGCAATTTTTTTCCTTATAAGTGTATATCCAATTCTTTTTTAAAATGGCCGTTGAAATACATAATGTAGTCACGTCTACACAACTAAATCCTGCTTTGAAAGGATAATAACCTCCGTCGATGGCAGGAGGAGAATTGATGTCAACAAGTTAAATTGATAAATGGCTTAACTTTAGACAACTACTTCATGTGTTAATGGCATGATCATATCCAAATTTGACTATAATAAGGACAATTTTGTGCTGTTTCGTATCCCATCTTCTTAACACCAAGTATGTTTACAAGCAAACATTAAAACCCAGATTGTGTTCTCTAAAGTTGAGTGATTGAGAATAGTGTTGTACAGGCTGTAATCCTTGATTTTTTTGGAACCTCATACAATGGTGATCCTTCATTCATTACACTACAGTAACTTATGATTCTGCACACTGCTGGTTTCAATAAACACATCACAATATATGTCTCCACTGATCAAAGCCATGGTGACCATAGGATCTGTTATTACAGGGTTGCATCCTTCATCGAAACTTCCACTAATTTTAGGAATTTTGATCAGCAATAATTAGTACCTATGTACGGGATGTCGAACCCCTTAATAGTTACAGTTGTGAAACCACACTGTGACCCAGCAACACTTTCATTAAAAAACAAAATACTTGTGTAAAAAGTGCAAAGATTGAGAGTAATTTCACAAGACTATTTTGTTTTGGGTTCTACATGAATCTCATCTCCGTCTCGAATACTAAATGAGTGGAGAGCACGTGTGCTGAATTTCATTTCTTCTGGTCCAAAAGTCTTTACCATGTCTTGATCAATGTAGTACAGGCGCATATTATTGGCCGGTAACTGTACGACAGTTCGAAGTTGCTTCTTCAGATCAGCCACTGTCTGATCGAGACGAATATTCATGACCTCAACTTTACCTTCAAAGTGAACCTCAACCTTTGCACGGCTCTGGGGTCGAAGGTCAACCACTGCCAATGGTTCCAGTACACCATACTGTGTTACCAGTTCATGGTATCTAGAAAATAAATGGAGAGTTCAGATAGTTAAAAAAAGACACCTGTAGTATACCTCAGTGTTCAAACTCAGTGGGACTAAGCCTTAATATTAGCATTACCAATTTTAAAAAAAGCCAATCTCTCACCAGGTACAACCTTCTTCCTTCAAACTAATTCTGCTGTACATATTAACTCTTGGTTCACATTCAGTTTCCTGACACTATTAATATCATCTAGGAAGATACAGGAGATAAGTCTTTGGGGATTGCAAGTGTGGTTTTTGTGCGCAAAGGGGTTTTCAAATTCAGGTAGATGAGCAAATGAGTTCTTGTGCTTCATCACAAAGTAAAGATGAAAGGAAGAAATGGATAGTGATCATACGGAGGGTTGTTCACAGAATGGTCACAGCAATGAAGGAGGCCATGTTAAGCAGCTGAAGAATCAACTCAGGTAGTGCCATCACCCTGCCTTTTCCTTGTTATTCTGCACATTTTTTCCTTTACAGATATTAACCTAACACCCTTTTGAATGCCTAGTCGACCCTGCTTTCACCATGATCTCAGTCTGTGCATTCCAGAACCTAACCATTCACTGTGGCAAGACATCTTTATTCCAGCACACTCATCCCAATGTAATTAAGACCATGATTCCATTTGCCTTCTTCCTATTTACTTGGTCCAAATTAATGTTTTGAATAATTGTTAAATCTAAACTAGACTTATATGTAAGCATGCATGAGTTTTACCATGTATTTTAGAGAGAATATATAAATTTAGAAGAATATTCATAGATTATTCAGCCTGATACATGGGTTTAATGGCTCATTATCGAAAGATTGGACAAATATAGACAAGTAGAAACTAGGTGTAGGCCATTTGGCCCTTCAAATCCATCCACCATTCAGTATGATCACGTGATCCTCTCTCTCAATGCCATATTCCCACTCTCTCTCCCCAATATGGGTTACTTATCATCTGGAAATGAGCATACAGGCAAACCAGCTTCATGTACTTAAAATAAGGAAATCAAGAATACCACTTCTTTAGAAAGGGAGCTCAAGACAAGGAGAAATAATCTTGGGATTCGAACAAAATAGCTCAGATGCCAATCCAGCAAAAAGGATCTTCACACAATGTGGCTCTTAAGGAATTTGGAAACAAAATGGTTGAACAAGCACCTCAAATAGCCCTACTGCAAGCAGCACGAGAGCTGGTGAGAATCAGTGGTGCGAATGAGACAGATTAACAGGCCCAAACTAGCAGTCTCACAGTCTTAACCAGTTACACATACAATAAGCAAAGATACATTAAGACATAAGTTTCAGTCAAGATTGACTAGTTCAGTGTGGTATGCTAAAACAAATTTGATCAACACTAAGAAATATCATTTTAGTAAAGATCATTGTCCTGATAGTGACTTAAATATTGACAATTAGTCTGCGTGCTTTCAAGACCAAGTGTAAGGATGAAACACGGTCTATGGAGTATTATAATATATCCGTGTTCACGAATAAGGCAATATGAGTAGTTCATGGGAGAATCAGGCTCATGCAAAGCTGGAACAGAGAGTCGTTGTTGAAATGGAACATTCCAGCACCTGAGTGAATCTCTGGAGAGCTGAACCTGACTGGCTTCACTTTCACTCCAGCTGCACTTCACTAAAAGAGTGAGCCCTAGTTAGAACCATTTGCAGATTTGCACAATATGAGCTTTCTTTACAACTCAAAATGGAGATAATCAAAGTCTGAAATGATACCTTAGCAAGTAGTAATTTCCAATTCTGTTAATCAAACCTACTTTGTCCCTTGGCTGAATGCCACTTTCCCAGCCTGCTAGTTCTACACCAAAATCCTCAAAAGCGCAATGACCCTACCTGCACATGCAACAAGATTCTGAAAGCAAATTCTCCAAAGTTAATTCTACGCAAACGGAAAACTCTTAAAACAAAGTGTTACAGTTCAAAGGATTATTTGAACCAAATGAAACAAGAGAAAGAATTTAACGTTGATCAATTTAACATGTGCAAACTCAATATCTAAACAAAAAAAAAAACAGAAAATTGCACAGAAAGCAGGGCAACTCAATCATAATAGTGTGCACAAAATGCAGAAGTTATTGTGTGAAATTTCCTTGTTGGTGGATTCAGTGTTTGGGATGGGTACAGATGTGTTAAAAAGAGAAGAACAGATCATAGAATTCCTACAGTGTGGAAACAGGCTCTTCAGCCCAACAAGTCCACACTGACTCTCAGACCCATCCCCCTATAACCCACTTAATCTGCACATCCCTGAACACTATGGGTAATTTAGCGTGGCCAATCCACCTAGCCCGCACAGCTTTGGACAGTGGGAGAAAACTGGAGCACCCAGAGGAAACCCACACAGACATGGGGAGGACGTGCAAACTCCACACAGACAGTTGCTCCAGGATGGGATTGAACCCAGATCCCTGGCGCTGTGAGGCAGCAGTGCTAGTGCTAACCACTGAGCCATTGTGAAGGTTCCAGGGAAACATGAAGTATAGATCATCTTAACCTTTTAGCTATACCTTAGTTCAATATGTACTTTGGGAATGGATGCAATTCGTAAAGCACTTTCCTTTGGCAGAGGATAGAATTAGTTTCTGACAAAAACAAAATACACCTCTCAGCCCAATAATCTCATCCTTTACATATGTTATTCTTACCACCTATCATATGTTAGCAAGCTTCATCTTTTTCTCACTAGTTCAATTATATGTTGAAACCAATTATATTGTAGTCTGAACGTCCTTGCTTGTTAAATTGCATCACAATTTTCTTAACTGTTTTAAGAAAGATTAGTCGATCTGTTATTCTTTTTGCCCCGTATTGTATTTCCCGCTGGCTTTGGTAAACCGAATCACTCACTAAAATGAGCAATTGATCCATGTGAGTTATGTGTTTTTGTGATCTCAAAAATTTCTGCCAGATCCATCTAGTCTATTTCTTCCACAGATACAGTAACAATTATCTAACATCTACCTATTCAAATAACTGTGGTATGAAGGACAGATTCACGTGTTATAAGGATTGTTGGGAATGACATTATTAATAGAATCCAGTGCTGCGCAA
This sequence comes from Ginglymostoma cirratum, assembly GCA_024137785.1. Taxonomy (NCBI): domain Eukaryota; kingdom Metazoa; phylum Chordata; class Chondrichthyes; order Orectolobiformes; family Ginglymostomatidae; genus Ginglymostoma; species Ginglymostoma cirratum. The sequence goes on along the minus strand of JAHRHZ010000042.1, from coordinate 251,778 downwards.
TGTGAATAATAATGAATTGATTCATAGGCTTTGGGAGGAGAACAAATTTCTTGATTTTCTTATATTAGATTAGATGCTCAAATTCTGTGGTAATACCAGATGAAGGCTGCCTGCAGATCAGTGCAGATTTAACATGAACTTTTGAGTATGCTGAAAATTGTCATTTTGTCAAATCTTTTATCTTGCATTCATTGGGACATTTTGCAACAAAACTAAGTAATGGGGAAAACAAAATTTACACTGCAGGATAAGAGACTGCTGATTGAATGGCAAAGGACTCTGATTGGTAGTAGCATTGCCAAAGAGGGTATGCACCCAATTAATGTGGATTGACAGTTAAAGACAGAGAGCACAGAAGAACATAGAACAGTACAGCAGTAACAGCTATGATTAAATTTCAAACCTGGCAGGTTGGCTAATTGAGCAGGAAATTGCCTGCAGAAGCAAACCAGAGAATGGTTGTTAACTACTGAGCTAAAAAAGATGCAGTACATACACGTTCTTTGCAGGCAGAAAGAACAAGATCCTGTGTACTAATGTAGCTTCTAGCATGTAAGTCACACTGTGAGCCTCACTGACAAACATAACTGGTTGTCAGTGTAAAGCTTTGCACATTCAGGATTCCCCAGCAAATTATAGTATAACAGTACAGAAGCAGCTCTTCGGCCCTCTGAGACTGCAAAGATAAAAACTACTCTACATCTACAACAAAGGACCCACTTACCAGGACTTTACCTATTGCCTTAAATGGTATGACATTTCAAGTGCTCATCCAAGTACTCGAGTCAGAGTTGTACAGCATGGAAACAGACCCTTCCGTCAAAGTCATCCATGCTGACCAGATATCCTAAATTAATCTAGTCCCATTTGCCAGTATTTGGCCCATATCTCTGTAAACCCTTCCTGTTCATGTACCAATCCAGATGCCTCTTAAATGGTGTATTTGTACCAGCCTCCACCACTTAGTCCAGCAGCTCATTCTATACATGCACCACCCTCTGCATTAAAAAGTTGTCCCCTTAGGTCCCTTTTAAATCTTTCCCCTCTCACCTTAAACCTATGCCCTCTGGTTTTGGACTCCCCAACCCAGGGAAAGAGACTCTGGCTATTCATCCCATCCACACCCCTTGTGGTATTATAAACTTCAACCTCAGATGCTCCAGGGAAAATAGCCCCAGCCTCTCTCTTTGGTTCAAACCCTCTAACCCTAGCAACATCCTTGTAAGTCTTTTCTGAACTCTTTCAAGTTTAACCACATTTTTCTATAGCAGGGAGACCAGAACTGAATGCAGAATTTCAAGAGTGGCCTAACCAATGTCCTGTACAGCCACAACGTGAACTCTCAACTCCTTAATGCACTGACCAATAAATGCCTTCTTCAGTATCCTGTCTGCTTGCAACTCCACTTTCATGGAATTATGTTCCTTGGGTAAAGGACCCAAGATCTCTTGTTCGGCAACACTCCCCAGGACCCTACCATTATGTGTTTATGTCCTACACTGATTTGCTTTACCAAAATGCAACACCTCACACTTATTCAAACTCCATCTGCCACTCCTTGGCCCACTTGCCCATCTGATCAAGGTCCCGTTGTATTCTAAGGTTATCTTCTTCACTATCCACTACATCACCAATTTTGATGTCATCTGCAACTTGCTAACCGTACCTCCTATACTCACATCCAAATCATACAAATGACAAAAAGTAGTGGACCGAGCACAGAACCTTGCAGTACATCGCTGGTCACAAGCTTCCAGTCTGAAAAGCAACACCCCACAACTACCCTCTGTCTCCTACCTTCAATTCAATTTTATATCCAAATGGCTTGCTTTCCCTGTAGCAAATGTGATCTAACCTTGCTAACTAGTCTATCACATGGAATCTTGTTGAATGCCTTGCTGAATTCCACGTAGACAACGTCCACAGCTTTGCCCTCATCAGTCTTCGTCACGTCTTCAAAAAAGCTCAATCAGCTTAGTGAGACACACATTCCCAAGCACAAAGTCTTGCTGACTATCCCTAATCAGTCCTTGCCTTTCCAAATGCATGAAGGTCCTGTTCCTCAGAATTCCCTCCAACAACTTACCCACCACTGACACCAGGCTTACCAACTTTCTTAAATAATGGCACTAAATTAGCCAATCTCCAAGCTTCCCAGTGGGACCTGCTCTTTCCCTGGTTAACCTCTTCCTTTTAATGTAATTTATAAAATATCACATGATTCTCCCTAATCCTGTTCACAAGTCCTTTCTCATGCCTCCTTTTTGCTCATCTAACTGCTTCAAGTTCCCTCCTACACTTCCTGTATTCCTCTAGGGCCAAAGGTGAATGCTCCCTTTAGACCTGCTAAAAGACTACTCCTTCTGCTTTATCCAGTCCCGAATTGTCCTAGATATCCAGGGTTCTCTGAATGTATTGCTCCTACATTTCCCCTCTAAAGGGTATATGTTGGACTATACTCTCCCCAGCTCCTTTTTGAATGCGCCCATTGCTCCGCTGTAGACTTGCCTGCAAGGAGCTGTTCCCAGTCTACAGTGGCCAAATCCTGCTTTATTTCAATAAAATCTGCCTTCCCCCAGTCTAAAGCCATCTTTTGCAGGCCATCTTTTTCACTTTCCAGAACAAATTTGAACCTTACCGTGTTGTGGTTGCTATCGCTTAAATGTACCTCCACTGCCATAGTCAGCATTTGTCCAGCTTCTTTCCACAGAACCAGATCCAACACCATGCTTGACCTTGTTGGGCCTTCTACATATTGATATCAAAATCTCCCCGGATATATTTCAAGAAATCTCTAAACCCTTAACACTACGACTGTCCCAATTTATGTTGGGAATGCTGAAATCCCAATTATTACCCTCACACACCTCTGAACTATCTACATATTTGCTCCATTTCCCACTGACTCTTTGGGGGCCTATAATACACTGCCAGTAAAGTAGCTGCCCCTTAACATTCCTAAGTACAACCCACAAAGCCTCGTTTGAGGGCCCTTTCAAGATATCATCTCTCCTTCTTGAAGTAATTGTTCCTTGCAATACCACCACCCTTTTACATCCTCCTTTGTCTCGCCTAAAGATCTTGTATCCTGGAATGTTGAGCTGCCAGTCCAGTCCTTCTCTCAAGCATGGTTGTGAGATAGCAACAATATAATACTTCATGTGTCAATCCAAATCATTAACTTACCAAGGATAGTGCAGCAGTTTAGTCTTTAAATTAGGAGATGGCCAATTTCAACACCATTAGATAGGATTTGGCTAACTGACAGGGAGCAGCTACTTCCTGGTAAGTCTACAGCTGGAAAGTAGGAGGAGCCTTTTAATAGTGGTACAGTGATTGCTCAGGGCTAGCATGTTCCTCTAAAAGCAAGTCTAGGGAATGCTGGATGTCAAAGAATAGAAAGTTTGATAAAGAAAAAGGAGGAAGTATATGTTAAATGCAGAGCATTAATAAACAGGGGATAGCTGTACGGGCTGCTTAAAAAATTAGGAGGGCAAAATGGGGCTACAAAACATCTTTGACAGATATGATTAAGGAAAACCCCAAGGCATTTTATTAGTATATTAAAACCAAAAAAGTTACCGGTGAAAAACTGGGGTCTATAACCAAAGGGGCAATTGATGCATGGAGACAGAGGAATGGGTGAGGTCTTAAATGAATATTTTTCACTTGTATTCAAAGGAAAAGAACATTGGAGCTGGAGTTTTCAGTTGGATGCTCAGGTTCTAGAGCATGTGAAGATCAATGAGGAGATATGAGATGTGTCAGTGGCATAAATCCCCAGGGCCTAATGAGATGTATCCCAGGCTGTTAAGGGATAGGCTGGGTTTGTTTTTCCTGGAGCAGATGCGGCTGAAGGGGATCTGATGGAGATACACAAAATCCTGATAGGCATAGGTGGATAGTGGGAATTCTTTCCCCATGGCAGATGTGTGTTCAGACAAGAGGGCATAAGTTCAAGGTGAGGAGTAAGAGACTTACAGAGGATCTGAGGAAAAATTTATTCACTGAGGGTGGTAGAAATATGGAAAGTGCTGCCTGATAGAGAGGTGGAGGCATGTATTCTTGCAATATTTAAGAAGCCTTAAAAGAATTCTAACAGATTTTTCACACATAACCACCCCTTTATGAAGTCTTGATGACTCAGTTCTATTTTACCACGCATTTCCAAATATTCCACAATCTCAGCCTTCTTAACTCTCACCAACAAGCAAGGTTAGGCTAACTGGCCCATAGTTTCCTGTCTTCTGCTTTCTTCTCCGTCTTAAACAGGGGTGTTACATTAACCACTTTCTAGTCCTCTGGAACTCTCTCTAACTCCAGCAATTCCTGAAAGATCACCAATGACTTTTTACTTGCCTGGATGACTGCAGCTCCAACAACACCAAAGCTTAATACCATCTTGCACAAAGGAGCCCACTTGACTGTTTGTGGGTATGCTGCCATTCATTCCCTCCTCAACTGACATTTAGTGAGAGCAGAGCACATAATCTCCATGATGCATGGCAGAAATTCACAAAGGTTCCTTGGACAGCACCTTCCTAATTTACAACTGCTATCATCTAGAACAGCAGGGTGGTTGATACATGGGAACACCACCAGCAAGTTCCCTTCCCAACCACTCACCATCCTGACCTGGAAACATATCACTGTTTATTTAGTTGTGGGGGGTCAAAATCCTGGAACTCCCTCCCTAACGGCATTGTGTGTCTGCCTATGCAAAAGGGACTGCAACGGATCAAGGAGGCAATTCATCACCACCTTCTCATGGGAACCAGGGATGGGCATTACATGCTGGTCCAGTCAGAGATGTCCACTTCCATTAAATGAAAAAAAACAATAATAGGATGCATTGTAAGAATGCCAAATTGCAAATGGAAAAGCAATCTATAGAAAATATTTTGGGAACTGCTCCAGGACTAAATTGTTATTCTGAAATTTGGGATTCTTGTCTAGTCTTTAAGTGCAAGAACAGAAGTTTTGACAACACTTCCTTTTTCAGTAATACTGAAGTTCTATATTACCAAACCACAATTTTACTGTTTACTACCAACCTTCATTATTAAACATAGGGCAGTGGTGATTATTGACTCAGCAGGATTCTGAGACAAGACAGCTTGCTCGCAACTGAGAAGGGGATCACAGAAAACCCAGTACTCAACAGGAGGAACAACATCCAACATAGGGCAGTAGTGAGAAGTGACTGAGGAGAGGATTTGGAGAGAGATTTTCCCCTCCTATGAGCAACATATAAAAAGGAGGCAAGATTTAGCAGGACTAGCCATTTTGGAGAGGGGACTGTGGCAGAAGTGTGTGCTTTCGTGAACATTGGGCTTCGTTGAGGAGGGCAAGAAGTAATAAGGTACAGCCAAGGCAAGGTCTTTCCTTTTCTTTTAATCCAATAGCTACTAGGGCTGTAATGATTCTGTCCAATCCATGAGTGCAACTTAAAGCACAGCTTTTTAACATATGTTTCCAGAGTGTCCCTGTACAGATTGGAGTGTCAATCATTTACAAAAAGAAGAGAAAGGCATACACCAAGCAGGAGGAAAGTGGGAAATTAACACAATGGGTCAAAAACACACTTCATAAATGTGGCATGGGAAGCAGAGGGAAGTACTAAGACTTCAAAGAGCAGGAATTGTAAGGAGTAGGGCTATGAAGGCTGAAAATTTTGAATAATCACTTGCCTGTCTGGTAATTCTTCATCTGGGTGGTTTATATGGTAACGTATGAAAAACCGTTCAGCATCTATCCTCTCTCCAGCAACCTTGCTGCCATTTAACACTGTAACAGATGGCAACCTGTTTAGGAAAACATGGAATAAAATTAAAGCCTGCCAGCAAGACAGGACATCAGTTTGACTTTTATGAATAACTGTTTAAGTAGCAAACATGTGACTTCCATCCAACAACATAGAAAAGCACAGCTCTGTTTCAGGTCAGTGTAACACAAGAACAGTGAATTGGTATATAAACTTTTAGATTTCTTTACCACAGACTTAAAAAGTTAAGCCTTACATTCTCTTGATGCAACATATTTTTCCTTCTTTAAAATGTAAAATCAAACCCCACGATCAAGCATTTGGTCATTTGTCAAAAAGTCTCCCACGCAGCTCAAATTATGTTTGATAATTTTACTGTGAAGCTTCTTGCTATATCTCACTGCATTAGCTGTACTATGTAAATGCAAAATCCTGTCTATAATTGATAAACTCTTAAAAAAAGTAGGATTAGATGAAGTTTTAAGTGAAAAGATAGTGAGCTGGTGTTTGTGCTGTCATATTGTACAGTTACTGGGATGGTGATCTGGCATTTCCTGATCAGATGTGCACAGTAGAAGAGATAACTGATGAAGACAATGAGATCTTTTTTGGGACTGGAAAAATTGAGATTATGACAAACGAGCAGATGGAAGGTGAGAACAGGGAAGTATACATTAAGATCCAAATTACAACAAAGCGGCAAATTTGAACAGCTTAAATCAGAACTGTGCTGCACTTTATGGAAACTGGCTAAAAGATAAAACCATTAAAACAGTGCACGTTAGATCATTTGAGGCAAGTATTTAGAACAATATCTTTGTGCAAGAATGGATACCAGTAGCCACAATAAACATACCAGCCAAAGCCCCATAGCTGCAGTTCAATGCAAATCCTTCACTACCACCAACACTCACATGGTAAGTAGTCAAATAGAATTTGCAACACAAACAAGGGTCTACACGAGACTTTTTAAAAATTCATTTGTGGGACGTGGGCATCACTGGCTGGCCAGCATTTCTTGCCCATCCCTAGATGCCCTTGAGAAGGTGGTGGTGAGCTGCTTTTTTGAACCGCTGCAGTCCTTCTGCTATGGGTTGACCCACAATGCTATTAGGGAGGGAATTCCAGGATTTTGACCCAGCAACAAGGAAGGAATGGCAATATATTTCCAAGTCAGGATGGTGAGTGACTTGGAGGGAAACTTGGACGTGATGGTGTTCCCATATATCTGCTGCCCTTGTCCTTCTAGATGGGAGTGGTTGTGGGTTTGGAAGGTGCTGTCTGAGGATCTTTGGTGAATTTCTGCAGTGCATCTTGTAGATGGTACACACTGCTGCTACTGAGCGTCAGTAGTGGAAGGAGTGAGTGCTTGTAGATGTAGTGCCAATCAAGTGGGCTGCTTTGTCCTGGATGGTGTCAAGCTTCAAGTGTTGTTGAGGCTGAACTCATTGAGGCAAGTGGGGAGTATTCCATCACACTCTGACTTGTGCCTTGTAGATGGTGGACAGGCTTTGGGGAGTCCGGCGGTGAGTTACTTGCTGCAGTATTCCCAGCTTCTGGCCTGCTCTTTTTAGCCACTGTGTTAATGTGGTGAGTCCAGTTGAGTTTCTGGTCAATGGTAATCCGCAAGATGTTGATAGTGGGGGAATTCAGTGATGGTAACACCATTGATGACAAGGGGTGGCGGAAATTGTCTCTTATTGGTAATGATTATTGCCTGGCATTTGTGTGGGTGAATATCACTTGCCACTTGTCAGCCCAAGCCTGGATATTGTCTAGATCTTGTTGCATATGAACATGAACTGCTTCAGTATCTGAGGAGTCACAAATGGTGCTGAACATTGTGCAATCAATGGTGAACATCCCCACTTCTGACCTTATGATGGAGAGAAGGTCATTGATGAAGCAGCTGAAGATGGTTGGGCCGAGGACACTACCCTGAGGAACTCTTGCAGGGATGTCCTGGAGTTGAGTAAGGGTACAACTTAGAAATAACAAGGAATGGTCACATTGTTTGGGGAAACTATTATACTCCAAGCAGTCAGTGGGCAATAGAAGAGATATGTAGACAATTCTCAGGGATGTGTAATAACAATAAGGTAACTGCATTACAGGAACTGAACTTCCCAACATTAACTAAGGTAATCATAACAAAGGGTTTAGAGGGGACAGATTCTTGAAATGTATTCAGGAGAGCTGTTTGTGTCAACATGTAGAAGGTCCAACAAAGGACACTGCCGTGCTGGACCTAATTCGGGCAGAAAGTTGGACAGACAGTTGAGGTGGCAGTGGGGTGAATAGTAGTGATAGTGACCACAGCACTGTTTATTTGTCACGGAAAAGGAAAAAGATGGCCTGCAAAAATGTATTTTGGATTGAGGGAGTACAGGTGTATTCAAAAAGAAAATGGGGACAGTAGAGGCCCAACATGTTCCTTTTAAGGTGAAATGTAGGAGCAACAAGCCCAAAAATATTCAGGGACTGGATAAGGAAGAAAAGAAAGGCTTTTAAGCAGGTGTAAAGGAAGTAAGTCACCTGATGCACCAGTGGAGAATAAAAGTGCATGGGAAGACTTAATTAGGAGAGCAAAGAAGGGGCTTTTTAATTAAAAAAAACAGTAAAAATGGGGAAAATTGTAAAATATTCTGGGTATATTACAGAGAAAGAGTAGAGACCATTAGGGACCAAGGGGGCTGTGGCAAGTCAGAGAATATTGGTAGGGTATTAAATGAGTACTTCATGTCTGTCTTCATTCAGGAGAAGGAAGGATGTCGACACAGAATTTCGGGTGAAGGACTGAGACATTCTAGAGCAGATTGACCTAGGGAGCAAGGTTGGTGTTGAAGGATTTAGTAGGTGTATAGGTGGACAAATCTGTAGGTCTTGCTAGTGTGGACGAGCAGAGAGATCTCGGTGTCCATGTGCATAGATCCCTGAAAGTTGCCACCCAGGTTGATAGGGTTGTTAAGAAGGCATACGGTGTGTTAGGTTTTATTGGTAGAGGGATCGAGTTTCGGAGCCATGAGGTCATGTTGCAGCTGTACAAAACTCTGGTGCGGCCACACTTGGAGTATTGCGTACAGTTCTGGTCACCGCATTATAGGAAGGATGTGGAAGCATTGGAAAGGGTGCAGAGGAGATTTACCAGGATGCTGCCTGGTATGGAGGGAAGGTCTTATGAGGAAAGGCTGAGGGACTTGAGGCTGTTTTCGTTAGAGAGAAGGTTAAGAGGTGACTTAATAGAGAGGTGATCAGAGGATTGGATAGGGTGGACTGTGAGAGCCTTTTTCCTCGGATGGTGACGGCTAGCACGAGGGGACAGAGGTTTAAATTGAGGGGTGATAGATATAGGACAGATGTCAGAGGTAGATTCTTTATTCAGAGAGTAGTAAGGGCATGGAATGCCTTGCCTGCAGCAGTAGTAGACTCGCCAACTTTAAGGGCATTTAAATGGTCGTTGGATAAACATATGGATGATAATGGAATAGTGTAGGTTAGATGGGCTTCAGGTTGGTTTCACAGGTTGGCGCAACATCGAGGGCCGAAGGGCCTGTACTGCGCTGTAATGTTCCACGTCCTATGTTCTATGTCTGGATGAGTTGTATCCCGGGCTGCTTTGGAAGCCAAGGAAGAACGTATAGAGGCACTGACCAACGTTTTAAAATTCTCTCTAGACATAGGGGAAGTGCCAAAGATTTGGAAGACAGACATGTGGTTCCACCTTTCAAGAAGGGTGAGAGAGATAAATGGGGGAAATTAGGTTTGAGAATCTCACATCAGTGGTAGGGAAACTATTACAAGAAACTCTGAAGGAGAGAATTAATCTCCACTTGGAGAAGCAAGGTTTGATCAGAGATAATAGGTACTGCAGATGCTGGAGAATCCGAGATAACAAGGTGTGGAGCTGGATGAACACAGCAGGCCAAGCAGCATCATAGGAGCAGAAAATTTCTGATGAAGGGTCTAGGCCCGAAACATCAAGCCTTCCTGCTCCTATGATGCTGCTTGGCCTGCTGTGTTCATCCAGCTCCACACCTTGTTATCTTTGATCAGAGATAGGCAGGATGGCGTTGTCAGAGGGAGGTCATACCTAAAAACCTTGAATGAATTTTCCGAGGTGGTGACTAGGTAGTGCAGTTGATGTCATTTTACGGACTTCAGCAAAGCGTTTGATAATGGACCATAAGGGAGACTGATAAGAGAAGGTAAAAACAGATGGGATCCAGAGGAGCTTGGGAAAATTGATCCAAAAATTGGTTTAGTGGTAGAACTCATAGGGTGCAGAAGGTGGTTTGTCTGACTGCAGGCCAGCGTCCAGTAGCATACCACAGGGATCAGAGCTGGCCCCCTTATTGTTTGCGACATATATAAACGATATAGAAGAAAATGTGGGGTGGGGAGGAAGCAGGAGGTATGATAAGTTAGTTTACAGATGACATGATGATTGGCAAAGAAACTGACAGTGAGGAAGGACGTCTTAGGTTACAACGAGATGTGCACAATTGGTCAGATTGTCAAATCAGTGACAGGCGGAGTTTAACCCTGATAAATGAGAGGTGATACACTTTGGAAGTTGTAACAGAGCAAGGGAGTACTGAATGTTCCTTGAAGGCACCAGGACATATTAGCAGGTTCAGATGGCATATGGGACACTGCAGTTATCAATCATGACCCAGATAATAACAATGGGAGGTTATACTGGAGCTGTATAAACGTTTGGTCAGGCCACAGCTGTGTGCAGTTCTAGCTGCCATACACTTGGCAGGATGTGATTGCACTGGAGGGGGTGCAAGTAGATTCACCAGGATGTTACTCAGGTAAGAGCATTTTAGCTGTGAGAAGTTTGATAGGTTCAGGTTGTTTTCTTTAAATCAGAGAAGGTCGAGGAGGTCCTTGGTTAAGTTGTACAAGATTATGAGGGGCATGCACAGGAAGCAGATGTTCTCTTTAGTTGAAGGGTCAATAACAAAGGGACACAATTTTAAGGTGAAGGGCAGAATATTTAGTGGGGATTTGAGAAAACTTGTTTTTTCCCCCAGAGGGTTGTGGAAATCTCCCACTGTCTGGGAGGATAGCATAGGCAGGAAACCTCAATACCTTTTTAAAGGTATGTGGATGGGCACTTATTGTCATAACATTCAAGAGTAGGTGCTGAGTGCCGGAAAGTGGGATTAGTGTAGATAGATCAGCGAAGACTTGATGGGCTGAAGAGCCCCTTCTGTGCTGTGTCACTCCACAACTCTATAAACACCCTCTGGCTCATATTATCAGATGTAACTTCGCCACTCAATGCATATTCTCACGACTGATCAAAAGATTATGGTTACCTAGCTATGATGAGTTTGCGTCGTTCCTCCTCTGAATAGCTCTGGAGCAAAGGAATTCCTAGAAGCCTCACTTCCTCCAATTTGGGGAATGCTTTGAGTTTATCAATGTCATCCCATGAGCTTAGTCCTAATGGATAACAGTACTGTATTAGCATCTGCAGTTATCATCTATGCAACGTGCTTAATCAAACTTTGGAACTCAATTCAACTTCATAGCAGCTTTTATCAGCTCACATTTGTAATATTATCAAAAATATAAGTTATTTGGATTTAACAAATCAAAAAATGATAAAGACCATCATGAATTTAAGATAGGTAAATTGAGGACTAATGACTTTCTACCTGGAGTGCAAAAAGAAATAGGGTGAGGAAATTGCAGGAGCTAATGTAATCAAAGCTCTAAATTTGAAAAATGAGTCTTTAGCTAAAAAATACTGCAAATGTTATTCCATTATAAAAAGCAGGGAAGCAGAAAGCTGGCAACTACAGTTGGATTTGTCCTGTTTTTTTCATACAGGACATACCTGGACGATTTTCCACATAGTTGGGTATTTGCTACTGCTGTTGGCTAGGGGTGCAGCAAGTTCCAGAGCAAAAAAGTCTTTGGTGCCATTGCCAGAATGTTGGCAGGGGCCAGTCTTTGCAGAATCTAGTACCTTCAGCCATTTCTCGATATCACAGAGCAGCTGAAGACCGGCATCTGTGATGCTCTGGACCCCTGGAGGAAGTAGAGATGGATTAACCACTCGGCTCTTCTGGCTGATCTTTTGCACTGATGTCCTGGGTTCTCCCATCATTGAGGGTGGGAAACGGAAAAAATATTGCGGATGCTGGAAATCAGAAACTACAAAAAGCAAATTGCTGAAAAAACAACTCAGCAGGGCTGGCAGCATCTGTGGACAGAAAGTGGAGTTAATGTTTTGGGTCCAGCGACCTTTATTCATAGTGGGAGTGGAGATATTTAGAGTCTTCTTCTCCAGTGAGACTTGTTTAATTGTTGATCATCATTCATGATTGGGTATGGCAGAACTGTCGAGCTTAGATCAAATTCATTGGTTGTGGGATTGCTTTGTTCTGTCTATCACTTGCTGATGATACTTGGCACTCTAATAATCCTATTTTGTGGATGTAACTTCAAAAGAGATGGAGGAATAAACTTTAGAGTGCACGGAGGAATTGTAAATGTTGTTCGTACCTGTCAGACACAAAAAAATAAAATGGGAAAGCTGGCCCAACCATGGCTAAAAAGGAAAAGTAGGGATTGTGTTAGATCCAAGGAAGAGGCACACAAAGGCCAAAAAGGCAATAGACCCAAAGGTTGGGAGCAGTTTAGATTTCAGCAAAAAAATTAAGAAAGGCAAAATCGAGCACAGAGTCAGCTTGCAGGAAGCACACAAACCAACCGTAAAAGCTTCTATAGGTACGTGAAGAGGAAAAGATTAGTTAAGACAAATGTAAGCCCCTTAATCAGAAACAGGAAACGTTCTGATGGGTAGAAAAGATGGTAGACCAACTATCCACTTATTTTGGATATTTCAAAGGGGGACGCAATATCTCAAAAAAATATTGGGGATGTAGGGTCTAGTAAGTGGGAGGAACTGAAAGAAATAATAAACATCATTTATTAACATTAAATGATGTTAATAAAGGCTGATAAATTCCCATGGCCTGATAATCTGCATTCTAGTGTACTCAAGTGCATTAAAAATGGTAGAAGCATGGGTGACCATCTTTCAAGATTCTATTGCCTCAAACTGTTTCTACAGATTGATATAACTCCACTATTTAATAAAGGAGGTAGAGACAAAACAGGGATTTACAGACCAGATACCCTGACATCAGTAAATGCTGGAGTCCACTATAAATGATATAATAGAGCAAAAACTTAAAAAAAACTGCAAATGCTGTAAATCAGAAACAAAAGCCAAAATTGCTGGAAAAGCTCAGCAGGTCTGGCAGCATCTGTGGAGAGAAATCAGAGTTAACGTTTTGGGTCAGGTGACTCCTGTTCTGAGGAAGGGTCACTCAACCCAAAACATTAACTCTGATTTCTCTCCACAGATGCTGCCAGACCTGCTGAGCTTTTCCAGAAGTTGCTGGTTTCGAATGCAATTGAGTATTTGGAAATAAAAAAAGTGACAGGATTGGACAGTGTCAGCATGTGTTTATGAAAGGGCAACCATGCTGGATGAACCTCCTGGAATTTTCAGAGGATGTAACTAGTACAGTTAAGGGCAAGCCAGTGGATGTGTTTTATCTGGACTTTCAGGCTTTCAATAAGTCTCATAAGAAACTGGCGTGTAAAATTAAAGCACTTCGTATTGGGGGTAGTATACTGACATAGATAGAGAACTGGTTCGCAGACAAGAAACAGTCAGAATAAACAGGTCTTTTTCTGAGTGGCAGGCAATGACTACTGGGTTACCACAAGGATTGGTGTTTGAAGCCCAGATATTCACAATATATATTCATGACTTAGATGAGGGAACTAAATGTAGTATCTGCAAATTTACAGAGGACAAAACTAGGTGGGAGGGTGAACTGTAAGGGCAATACAGAAATGTTTCAGTATGGTTTGGACAGGTGGACCAAGTGGACAAATGCATGTCTGGGGAACACAGAAACTGGAGAAGGCCATTCACTCTCTTGAGCCTGTTCTGCCATTCAATAAAATCAGGGCTGATATGTGGCTTAACTCCATTTACCTGCCTTTGGTTCATTTCCCTTAATAACTTTGCTTAACAAATAATTCTCAGATATAACTTCATAATTCTAGAGAAAACAGGCCTAAATTGTATTCTCTGTCCTTATAATTTAACCTCCACGAGTCCAGGCACAATTCTTGTAAACTTACATTGTAGTCCATTGAAGGCCAATATATCCACCGAGGTATGGTGCCCAGATTTGCTTTCAGTTCTCCAACTGGTTCTAACCTGGGTTTTGTATAGCTGCAGCATAACATTTGCATCTTTATACTCTAGTCCTGCAGACACGAAGGTCAGCATTCCATTAGCCCCCAGTTATTTTCTACACCTGTTAGGATAATTTTAGAGGTCTGTGCACCTGAACACTCAAGTCTCTTTGGAAATCAACTGTATTTAACTTCAGGAACAAAAACAGAAGTTGCTGGAAAAGCTCAGCAGGTCTGGCAGCACCTGTGAAGAAAAAAATCCGAGTTAACGTTTTGGGTCAGGTGACCCTTCCTCAGAACTTCATATTATCTAGAAAGCACCCTGATGTATCCCTTATCAGTCCAAAACGGATAACCACACACTTGCCTCATGATGGAAGATGAAGTATAATGTAGATAAATATGAGGTTATCCACTTAAGCAGCAAAAACAGGAAAGCAGGTTATCTGAATAGCGATAGATTGAGCAAGGGGCAGGTGTAATGAGACGTGGGTGTCAATTACCCCAGTTGCTGAAAGTCAGCATGCAGGTCCAGCAGGAGGTGAAGAAAGCAAATAGTATGTTAACTTTTATAGTAAGAAGATTCGAGCACAGAGCAGGAATTTCTTGCTGCAATTGTAATAAGCCTTGTTGAGACCACACTTGGAATAGACTGTGCAGTTTTGGTCTTCTTATCGGAGGAAAGATTTTATAGTTATGGAAGGAATGCAACAAAGGTTTATCAGATTTATTCCTAGGGTGGCAGGTTTGATGTATGAAGAGAAACTGGATCAGTTAGGACTATAAATTGCGCAAATTCAGAAGAACGAGTGGAGATTCAAAATTCCTACAGGGCTAGAGAGGGTAAATGCAGAAAGCATGTTCCCAATGATTGGGAGAACCAGGGGTGCCAGTTTAAGGATACTGGTAGAAAACAGGAACAGGGTGCTGATTTCAATGATCAGCCATGATCATACTGAATGGCAAAGACTTACATAGTCTTCTCCTGCACCTATTTTCCAATTTTTAAAAAATGAAGCAAGTGAAAGTTTTATAGTCAAGTTTTTAAGCACCCAGGTTAGCGGGGCAGTTAAGTAGTGAAGATGGGAGCAGGACATCACTGACAAAAAGTGAATGCATACAAAAGTGAATCATCCACTTTTGATTCAATAAAGATAATTCAAGTGTTTTCTAAATGTTGCAAACTCCAAACTTTGGAATTCCAAAAACAGAAATCATTAAGAACCAGTAGTAGATACATTTATTTTCTCCATTAGGGAAATCCAAAACAACAGGGACAGAACCTTAAAATTAAAGATGGGCAATAAATGCTGCCATAGCAAGCGATGTCCGTATTCCACGAACAAATATTTAAAAACAAAATTAGAGCCAGATCATTAAACAGTAAAAGTAGTAAACACTGTTCACACAATGGATAATGGAAATCTGGAACTCTAGAACTCTGGAACTCTGACTGGGATCCAAGTTTTTTTTTAATTCAGGAAGACTAGAAAGGAATATATATCCAACGCAGCCAAGTTGAGGTACCACATTTCGGTCATGACCTAATAGAATGGATTATGATGATAACTGGTGTACTCTTATGTTTCATTTGAAATAACCAAAGGAACAAGCATTATTAGTAGATAAACCCAGCAAAAGTAATCGTGGAAAAATAATCCCTAATATCAGATCTGACAACAAATATTCTTCTGTGCTATCACATTTTATCATGCAATAACAAACACAGTGTGCATTGATTTCCTAACGGCAGTTAAGATTGTCTAATTCCAAACTTTTCAAAAAAAAAGTAGTCATAGTGCATTGATCAAGGGACAGTACATATGTACACTTTGAAAAGAAAACATGTTACTCTAGCACATTAAAAGGAAATGTCACCATTTTCTTAGATGAAAAAATGAAAAAAGTGAGATAAATTATTTTGGAATAAAGGTACTGGTGTGCATGGACTGCTTTTCACTTATATAAATGGTTTAGACATACCCACATGAAGAAGTGCACTAAAAATTTGCTTACTGGGGCACAGCAAAGTGAGCAAGAATGCAGGAGTATTTAGGTAGACTTAAACTGGATCACAGACTGATCAGATGTCCCTCAGACGCAAAGAACTGTGAATCAGTATATTTTGAGGAAAATGGCATTGAAGAGGCATTAAAGATTAAGAAAGGAGGAGCAGAATGATTAGTGTAGGCATATAGATGATTAAAATGAAATGCAGATAGGAAAGGAAATAAAAAGAAATTGGGTGGTAATGAGGGGAAATACTATGGTGATCATCACTGAAGAGCGAAAAGAACTAGAAGAATGTGTCTCTGGAGGGTAAATAGAAAACCTGAGTAGCACTGAGACAATGGTTACAAAATAAATTTTAAGCGCAGCTTTTCCCAGATTTTGTTAGCTTCTGAATCAACAATAGTCGCCCAAATGAATTATATAGAGTTCACAGAGAACATGCCCATTTGAAATTTCTGGGATAAGAGATGCTTTGCCTGGGTTAGGCTATTACTTCAAGCACACGTAAATGAGCTTAAAATTAAATCTTGACTTCCTGTCATCAACTAATGGAATCTCTGACTGAACAGCAAAGAATAAACTTATACTGATCAGTTCAGCAGGTATTCAGTCTAACCCAATAATCCAAAGTGTGACTTCCAGTTTTGATGGATAGTCATTGCGCTAAAACAACCCTTTTATTCTACAGATGTGCCTGAACCAGAATGTTTCCATCATTGTTTTTATTTCAGATGTTCAGTATTTAGAATATTTTGCTTTCATAACTCAAACTTAACACTATCATTTAAGCACAGAGAAATAAATTTTATAATACATGATGCACCTTGCATAAATGCAATCAGCATCTGGAACTTAGCATTTTTTCTGTTTTTATTTGTATTCCAAACAAATGTGAATTGATCTAATTACACATTATACCTGAGTTATGAAGATTAATTGATCGTAGGTTTTGGAAAAGTCGTGCCAGAGTTCCCTGAGAATCTGTGATGCTGGTCAGGTTGTTGTTTGCCAGGATTAATGTGTCCAAGCCTGGGAACATTTGTCCAAGTTTGTGTACTTCTGCCCAGTCAGTGAGATTATTATCAGTGATATGTAGGAGTCGAAGTGATGGGTAGGAGCAGGACGACAGTGATACTGCCCTGTAGTCATTAAAGCACAGGAAGAGCTCCTCTAACCTGCAGTGGAGAAGGCCAAAGAGAAACAAGAATGCAAGAGATGTCAAGAATGAGAGAAGGGAGTGAATGGAAAATGACAAAGGGAATAGAGAAATGGAAACAGTTAGTTTCACAAATATACATCATACAGTCTACTAATTCATTAATTTGCAGATTCAGAAATGAAAACCCTATGAAAGCCCCTGAACCAGTAAACTCCAAGATCATTCTATACAAAAACCACTGATTCACAGGTTCACTTTTTCCACATGTGGGACTACAAACCAACAAACATTATCTGGAATTTCCTCCCTAAGGGCATTCTGGGTTAACCTACAGCATCTGGATGTAGCTGTTCAATGCAGCAGCTCACCACCACCTTCTCAAGGGCAACCAGGTATCGGCAATAAAATGCTGGCCATCCAGCAATGTCCACACCCCATGGGTGAATAAACAAAAAAGCCAAATAACAGTTTACTTTTGGATTAGAATTCTGAAGCAAACAAACAATTATCACAACAGCATAGTATAGGGATTTCAAACAGTGAATTGGAAGTAAATATTGGAAACTGAATGATGGAATTAGAAATCAAACTTTGGTTCAGAACCCACATTTACCTTTCAGGAAGTCCAGTTACATTGGAAACTTGTTTACATTTTCTAGAATTCTCCTGTTGTGCTGAACTCTACAGCAAATTTTAGATCGAAAGGCTAAGGGCTGCAGCAGGCAACCGGGACAATGTATTCACTACACAAAAAATATGAATAAACTATAGCACATCAGGAACAGAGTTAGAGTATATGGTTATAATAATCTTCGTCATTCTACACAAACGGGCATAAAGACATACAAATCAAATAATATCATGCAACAAAGGGAAGTATGTATTAGGATTCTTTGATGAGGCTTAAGGGGAAGAATAGATAAAGGGCAAAGAGGAGTGGATGAGATATATATGTATGGATTCCAAGGAGGTGTTTGCTAAGGTACCACATGTTGGCAGCTAAATAAGATAAGAGGGCATGGTACAGACGGTAGCATATTAACATGAATAGAAGGCTAGGTAATCAATAGAAGACAGCATGCTGATGTTAATGGGTCATTTTCAAGCTGGCAATTTATAACGCCTTTGTAGCCACAGGAATCAGTGTATAATTGTTTAAAATATATATTTCAATGACTTGGATGATGGAAGTGATTATAATATGTCTATAGATGACAAAAATAGGTGGGATGGCAAGTGGCAAGGGCAAGAGCCTGCACAGGGACATAGACAAAGATAAGCGAGTGGGCAAAAAAAAAACTTAGCTGATGGAATATAATCTGGGAAAATGTGAGGTTGGAGCCCAGTGTTATTTAAAAGGAGAATGACTGCAGAAATTTGCAGCACGAAGTCACTGTTACTTTCCGCATTCTAAACCTTGATTATCCACCTCCACAGATCTAGAGAAATGAAATCTCTTCCTTACAGAAAAGGATAGAGATGGCACTGAAACGGACTATGACAATGCAAACATACTTCTTCACAAAGTAGCTAAATAAAAAGTTGGTTGTACACACTGCTGTTCTATCACCATGTTCTCAAACACTGGTTGCTTTGTTACAGGTGTCACTTCTGCACCTCCTTGCAACATGACAGGAGAGCTGGGAGCTCATTCATCTTCATCAAGGCACTTTATGATTATTTGGATAAAAATAAAGTGCAAGATTATTATGAAAAAGAAGGCAGCACTAGGCAGCTTTGCTAATTTAATGAACTGGTGCAAGTACGATGGGATGAATCTTCTCCTGCACAGTAGCACTTCTATGATTCTTATTCAAGTTTGGTACACAGGAAGGAAAGACAGGAAAATTCGTTAGAATAAAAGATCAAACACACAAATTTAATTATAATAAATAGGTTGGGGGGTGGTTTTAAACATGTAAATGTTTGTTTTTTTTTTAAACAAATAGTTAACTAATATTAAACTTGACCCAATAATACTTGGAATAAAAAAATTCTTGACAGGATGATGGTGATGGCATTAGATAGCAAACGGATCTTCACCTGAATGAGGATGCAACAATACTTTACTGTCCATAACAGTGCGGAGCTGTCAATGGAACATATGGGAGTGTGTTCTCGGTAGACCAGCTCCTTTCCCTATTTACTACAAGGAAAGGTATCTCACTCATATTAAAAACACCATTAGTCAAAGCTGAAGTTAGATGTTATCCACCTGAACAGTGCAATATGCGCAACGGACAGCAAATTATTGTCATTAGCCAATGCGACACTGGAATTTTTTTGCATACAATTTTTAAAAATACCTACACAGGCTTATTAGTGACATTTCAAGATTGGAAAAAGAAATAAAGGAAAATAGCAGGAAATTGGCAGCATGTAAAGATACCTTATGTCACTGCATATTAGTAAACACGGCAATTATGGATAGGCAACAAATGCTAGGGTTGATTGTAACGCGCATGCCTCGTGAAGAAACACTGCAGCTCATTATATTGTACCCAACAACTTCGGGTGACTCTGGGCCCAGTCAGAAACCTCCGGTTGGTTACTTTAAAAAAAAAAATGGACAAGTCAAGTACTTCTAACTTGCTAAAGTAATGAGGATTTATAATGTCTGGTTGTGTCCAAAATTGTTGTGTAGAGTTTATGAAACTGTTACAACAGAAGCAGACCATAGAGATGAAGCTAAAAAAACAAATCAAAGGAACATCAGTTCTTTCGCTTGAGGCAGTGACGGGTCTAGAGATTTCTTTCAACACTGACATCTAGTGGTAGGCTTTTGCAATTGAAAAAGAAACCACGTGTAATTGGAATACATGCAAATCTTAACCACCAAAGCAGCAAACTTCTGAAGAATCTTCATCCGTACTGAAAGACAGAGACAGGAAAACAAAATAGAAAGAGAAACAGCAGAGTTTTCAGGACACGGAAAGATGGTGGAGAACTTAGCTCCAGTGCGAACTGGGAAGAGTTGTTATACTCTGTTTGGGGTGGTGGTAGATTGAGGGTATGAGAATCAGAAGATGGGAAGGGAAAACAGCTGGTTTGAAGGGAAGGTGTTAGGGGAAATAGTGTGGTGTATTCAGAACCCCCAGAAATAGCAATACAAAGTTGAGGAAAAGTATTTTGCATCCAAATGCAGAGCTACATTGTGGCTGAAGGACAGTGGAAAACAGAATACCAGAAAGATGAAAGGGTTGTTAGAATGGACAGATCAAAAGCAGCTAAATATTTTGTTATCAACTAAGATTTTCAGTTTCAAAGTGAGAAAGTCTGTAAAAGGGAGAAGACATGGCAATACACAGTAGGGAATAAAAAGGCTCAGGTACAAACATGCATGAGTTACAAGTTCCTACCCTGATAACTCCTGCAGCAAAGTGTGAACAGTTTCCCATGAAACTTTGGTGTTGTTGAGGACGAGTCTCTGTATTCGGGAGAATGAGGCAGCACAAGCTGAATCTAAACTGGCCTCAGTCAGAGGATTCGAGGTGAGGTTCAGAAATGTTAGCTTGGCAAGATTTGATACAATTTTGCTGATCTGCAAAACATAAAGGATAGAATAGCAGAAGAGATCATCAGAAACACAAAGTGGTCTGTGAATAACTGATTACTGTCAAAGGACTGGATGTGTCTAACAAATTATTAGCCTAACACCCTTGTAGTAAAACTCCAAGCACCACTTCTTTGCCTTTCTTGTTTCTCTGGGAAGCCTACCTTGTTACAATGACTCACTGTTATAAGAATGGAATTGGGACATATTTTAGAGGTTGGGAGTGCATTGTTGGTTTGTATTTTTGGTATCGCACAGTACAATGTGTTCAGCACTGTAACCTTCATTTTTGGGTAGATGTATTTTGGTCTACTACCTCAACTTTCCATTCAGTTTCAACCACAGGTAAAACACCCGCAGTCAAAATGCAGCTTCGCAGGTCAATAATTTAAGTAGAATTCTGCTGTCCAGTTTCACAAGCTTGATGCCATTAGCTTCCTACTCTCCAATCCTCCTCTGGATGTCCTTTTTTAAGGATCAAGCTTGACATCTTGTCATAATTCAGCTTCATATTCATCTCTCCCTACCACTCCACAATTCTGCATTTTGTTTTCAGCCCTCCTCTAATCACTAAGTCTAGCCTGGTTAAAATCACAAGCAATATCCTGGTGATTTCCATATAGTAAATTGGGTTCGATTGAATGCATTAGTCTAAAATGCTTTCTTAAAATCCAGGAAGACGACATACACTATTTGCAAGACATAGTAGGAACTGCCGATGCTGGAGAATCTGAGATAACAGGTGTAGAGCTGGATGAACACAGCAGGCCAAGCAGCATCAGTGGAGCAGGAAAGCTGACGTTTTGGGTCTGGACCCTTCTTCAGAAAAAAAGGGTCCAGATCCGAAATGTCAGCTTTCCTGCTCCTCTGATGCTGCTTGGCCTGCTGTGTTCGTCCAGCTCCACACCTGGTTATCTCATACACTATTTGCTACACACCATTGTGTTTTATCCGTTAAGATTAATGAAATAATCAACTATGAGATCCCAGACTTGCAGCCATGTCAACTGTCTCATTAGTTTATATTCCTCAAAGCTGTTATGGTACCCTTCACAGCGTCCAAGCACTTTAAGATTTAAAAAGGTCTATAACTTGATTATTAATTGCGTTCAGAATCATTGGATGGTTACAGGAGAAGGCTTCTTGGTTCATTGTGCCCATACAGCCCCTCTACAAGACCAACTTTAACCTTGCTTTTATATTATACGCCTCTATTTATAAAGCCCAGGATTCTCTACGTCTTTGTGAATGCACTTTATCCATCTGCCCTGCAACCTTCAATGACTTTTTGTTATTCATTGATGGGACAAGGGCAAAGCTGGCCAGGCCAGCATTTATTGCCCAAAGGACAGTTATGATTCAATCACTTTGCTGTGGGTCTGGAGTCACAGACCTGGCAAGGATGGCAATTTCCTTCCCTAAATGGACATTAGTGAACCAGAGGGGGTTTCAACAACCCGCAATGGACTCATGGTCATCATTAGACTCTTAATACGACATATTTATTGAATTCAAATTCCACCAGCTGCCGTGGCAGGATTCGAAGCCAGGTCCCCAGACATTACCTGGATCTCTGGAATAACAGTCCAGCAATAATACAGGCCACTGCACATATACCTCAGATCCCTCTGTTTCTGCATCCCCTTTAAATTTCTACTCTTTGGTGCGTATCGCCACAACAGTCTTCCTATGAAAAAGGATCATTTGTTACCTTTCTGCAGTAAATTTAATTTATCAGATGTCTGCCCATTTTATCAATTGCTATGTACACTCTTATATTTATAGAAGCTGAACATTACATTTGCTGTTTTCCAGTCCTCTGCGATTTGAACCAAGGTCAATGAATTCTGAGAAATACCCACAAAATTACATTCACAAGGAACCTTGAATTTTTTACCTTGAACTTTAACAAACTTCCAACTACGCTCCTTCATTATGCAAATCAGTTCACATTTATCTTTAAACTGGAACCATAATTCTCATTCCTTTCAAAAACAATTAACATTTCAACAATTTCTCTTTCGATACCACTTTTCAATTCTCTATGCTTAATTGTCCAATCGTTTTTTTGATTGAGCTTTTGGATCGAAAGGCATGCACTGTAGTATCAACGATCCTAAAATAGATCAGCAATCTGCCTTTAACTTGAATGATATTTTGGCTGCAACTCCTTTATGATGTCCAGCTAGAAGAGACAAGCAGCTCCTGTATGGTATTGCCTCATTCCTTTAGGCTTACAATTCCTTTCTCATTTACCAAATTCTTTACAAGCAAAGAACAGGACAAATATATAACAATATTTTTAAAAAAGAAAATGCAATAAGCAAACAATTGACTAGAATATTTTAGACATCAGTACTCCCCCACTTGTAGCAGAGGCTGGCTATAGCATTTCAGTGTTCAAACATTTTTGCACATGTTGCTATAGGTACTGTCTTACTCAGTGACACTGGATATAACAGGTGTAAACAACATTTGTATTGTTGAATGACAGACACCATCTAGCAAGAACAGACAGGAAAGGCTGTTATGATAAATGGCAATGTAGCACCTCAACCTCTTGACATTTGCACTTTGTCCCTACCTGCTCTTATAACTATTTGCTTTACAGATTTCCGTGCAGGGGTCCTTTGACCAGAGTATAGTCAGCAGCTAAGCCTGAAGTCAACTTTTGAGCCTCAGATTAATTTTGCCTCTTACTGCCTCAGATTTCGTAAGTTTTTGCATTGTACTTCTGATAATGGGTCAACCAGTAGCGGTCAGTACTAATAATTTACTAATTTCAATGGATTGGAAGAAGTTCACATGTTTGAAACAAGCTCTGAGCAGGCTTCTAAACATGTGACTTTAACATCTGTGGTAGGGAAACTATCGGAGAAAATACAGGAGAAGAAAGTGAATCTCAATTTAGGCAAGGTTTGATCAGGGAAAGTCAGCCCAGCTTTCTGTCAGAGGGAGATCATGCTTAACAAATTTTATGGAAGTTTGAGGTGACTGAATGTTTGGATGAGGGTAGGCAGGTGATGTGGTTCTTAGATTTCAGCAAGGCCTCTGTCAAGGTCCCACATGGGAAACTAATAAGGAAGGTAAAAAGTCATAGAATTCAGGGCAACTTGACAAGTTGGACCCAAAATTGGCTTAGTGACAGGAGACGGAGGGTGATGATAGAAGGTGATTTGTGTGACTAGAGCTGAGTTGCATACCTCAGGGATCGGTGCACATCTCTTATTGTTTGTGATAATCATAAAAGATGTAGATGAGAATGGTGGAGTGGGGAAGGGGTAATAAGTAAATCTGTGGATGACAGAGAGATTGGCCAGGTGGCTGACAGTGAGCGGGAGGTGCTGGATTGCAGGAGGATATCAATGGATTGGTCAGATGGAATTTAACTCCAATAAAATGTTAAGTGATGCACTTTAGAAGAAAGAAAAGATAAGGAAGTACTTGAAGAATAGCAAGACACTAGGGTAAAAGCTCATAGGAACAAAGGGATCTTGGGATGCTTCCCCACAGATCCCCGAAGGTGGCAGAATAGGATAATAGGGTTGTGAAGTGGCTTACAGGTCATTTGCCTTTGTTGGTTGTGGCATAGATTATAAGAGCAGGGAGATCACATTGGAGCTATACAGAACTTTGCTTAGGCCACAGAGACAGAGTACTGTGGGCAGTTTTGGTTACCATACCATAAGAAGGATGTGAATGAGCTGGACGAGATGCAAAGGGATTTCAACAGAATGTTGCTTAGGATGGAGTATTTCAGCCAAGGAGAGGGGCTTGATAAGCTTGGGTTTCCCTCTTTGCAGCAGAGAAAGAGGGGTGGGGGGAACCTGATGGAGATGTACAAGATTAAGAGGGGCATGGACAGGATGAATAGAGAGCAGCTACTTCCCTTAGTTGATGGGCCAATAACAAAAAGGAATAATTTTAAAAGTGAAAGGCAAGACAAACAAAAAAAACAAAAAAACCTCAGCCAGAGGTGGGGATCTGCGCCACCTGGGAGGGTAGTTGAGGTGGGAAACCTCAACATTTATAAAATACTTGGATGAGCACTTGATGCCATAACATTCAAGACTATGGGCCTACTGGATGCGAGTGTAGAGAGTATATTTTTGGCAGTACAGACCATCGGCTGAAGAGCCTTTTCTGTACTGTATGATTCTGTGTGTAAAGAGGGGTGGTCAGGTGGATGGTTTAGAGAGTTCCAGACGAGTAGGACAGCTGCAAGTTCTAACAAGATAAGAGAAAGAAAGGGAACAAGATAAAGTTTAATAGAGTGGGAAGGAATGTGTTAGAGATGATGATCCTGGAGACGACAAAGACTTCTTTGTCAGATTCCTGGCTCAGTTTCTGGCTTGTGTTGAGTTAACTGGTGTGAACTGAGATACCTACAGCGTTGCTTTCAGTACCTCAACACTTGGAATGGTAGAAAAAAAAAATTAAAGTTTCTGCTTCTGATCACATCCAATGATCACTGATGGAAGGTTTGTATGGACATTAAGTTAAGACACAGTTGAGCTTACTTGTGATGCCATTGTGCAGTCAAATTCTGGGCAACACTCACATATATGATCTTTACTGGGACATGGCACCAGGGCCAGGTGTAAACAGTTCTGAAGAAGGTTCCGCACTCAACAAGTTAGTTTGCTGATTTTCTCCACAAATGCTGACTGATCTGCTGAGTTCCCAACCTTTGCTGTTTTGTATGACAAATACTGCCTTGGAACCACAGGCCATCAAGGAGTTGGTCCCTGTAGGAAAGGAGGGAATCAGGGGAGAAAACAAAGGAAAGAAAGAGCTACAGAGTAAAAAAAAAACATGGGAAAGGAGAAAATGATTAAAATTGCAGAACTAAGAGTTTAAAGTGCGCTGTTACCTTTTTAGTGAAATAGCCTATGAATCACACAGCAACACTTAGACAGTGTTTGGAACCTACCATCTGTGCTCAGTAATTCTTGGTTCATAACCTATTTACCTCGTACCAGTCTTGTAGATTATTATCAGACAGGTCGAGTTCAGAGACATGCGAGCAGAAGGCAGCAATATCGCTTTCCTTTCCAGCAGTTGTAATTCCACAACCATCCAGCACGAGGATAGTTGGGAGATTCAGACGTGCTAAAGGAAATGAAACAGAAATTCAGATCAATTCTGAATGTAAGTGACAAATAGCAGCTGATTAGTAACATAATGCACCTGAATATTTGCTACCTGCTGGGAAGCAATGAACGGGAAAGTAAAGCAACTTGCAGTTTCACTTTTATTCAAACATTAGCATAAGCTGCCTGCAAAAGAATCATTTGTCATTTCAAATATCATCAACCAAAAATACACAAGACGCAAAGGAGCAAAGCATAGGTACAAGCACATGAGCACATCAGTATTTGAAACACATGCTAACCAAAATGTATGCAATGCCCATGATAAAAGAAAACTTTGAGGTGGGTCAGAGCAAAAGAGAAATCTTATGGGATTCTTCCTAGCTGATGTTTGATTACAACCACAACTGTGGGCAACTATGCATATACACTTTCCAGAAAATTGTGTGCACACAATACCACAAACTATGTCGTCACGTAGAATGTGTACGACCACATGTGCAAGTACCACACTGCACATGTACATTCAAAAGCACGTGTGCTTCAAAGGAATTAGCTGCTGACATCTACAACTGTGCATGTAGCTAAACCAGAAATGTGCACATTCATAATTTCAGACAAATGCAGCATCACATAAAATTTAGGTATGACACTAGACAAAGGTTGCACTGTGCACAAACAGAGAAGTGTGATTTTGAGATCAGGAGGGGGAAGGGTAATCAGAAATTCCGTGTCTCAACCCTGCCATCCTCACCCTGCCTCACCCTCACTCCCTAACACTGAATCTTATTTCAAAACTGCATTTTCCTGCACAGTGCAGGTTTTGTATATGAAGTCATACGTAAATCGTGTGTTGAATCCTGCGCATGCTCATTTGGTGTTTAGATGCATGTACAGTTGAGGGTGCAAGTAGAAACTACCTTCCCTGAACTGCCTACATTTCTTAATTCTTGAATCTCAGTAGTTGGTTATAGCCAGCAAGTGAACTGATGAGATGGTTGAGAAAGTAAACAAGCATAAAGTTTCACTTACCTTTCAAAGGCGAGCCCTGTGGCCCTGTAGAGATGTGGATGCCAATGCCCATTCCTCGTCGATATGGAAAATTTTCTGGGCTGTACTTCTCACAAATAACCTCAACAAAACTACGCCCACGAGTGTGACTCATTTTCCAAATGGAAACAGCAATCTGAAGATTACAGGGACACAAAACAGAGTCTGTTAAAGAAATGGCTATCCCGTACTAATTAATGGAAGAGGCACAGCTTCAAAAAGAAGAATTACCAGTTTAATTTCTAAAATATCACCTTGCTTCAATACATATATTGTGCTAAAATGTTAAAAGCCATGCAATCTGATTGATGAACACAAAGGACATTAATTTCTAATCAAAGCTAGATAAGGATTCTTAGCCATAACGCTGTTTGCGTTTTCTCTTTAGCATAAAAGGACCCTGTATAAAAAGCAATTAGGTGTCTAGAGACCTAGAGCACAGGGAAAAAACCCTTTAGTCTATTGCACTAGCACCAAAAACAACCACAATTATTCTCATCCCATTTTGCAACACAGCCTTAGAACACAGAACATTACAGCGCAGTACAGGCCCTTCGGCCCTCGATGTTGCGCCGACCTGTGAAATCAATCTGAAGCCCATCAAACCTACACTATTCCATTATCATCCACATGTTTATCCAACGACCATTTAAATGCCCTTAAAGTTGGCGAGTCTACAACTGCTGCAGGCAAGGCATTCGATGCCCTTACTACTCTCTGAATAAAGAATCTACTTCTAACATCTGTCCTATATCTATCACCCCTCAATTTAAACCTCTGTCCCCTCGTGCTAGCCGTCACCATCCGAGGAAAAAGGCTCTCACAGTCCACCCTATCTAATCCTCTGATCATCTTGTATGTCTCCTCTTAATTATTAAGTCACCTCTTAACCTTCTTCTCTCTAACGAAAACAGCCTCAAGTCCCTCAGCCTTTCCTCATAAGACCTTCCCTCCATACCAGGCAGCATCCTGGTAAATCTCCTCTGCACCCTTTCCAATGCTTCCACATCCTTCTTATAAATGCGGTGACCAGAACTGTACGCAATACTCCAAGTGTGGCCGCACCAGAGTTTTGTACAGCTGCAACATGACCTCACGGCTCCGAAACTCGATCCCTCTACCAATAAAACCTAACACACAGTATGCCTTAACAACCCCATTAAACCTGGGTGGCAACTTTCAGGGATCTATGCACATGGACACAGAGATCTCTCTGCTCATCCACACTACCAAGAATCTTACCATAGCCCAGTACTCTGTATTCCTGTTACTCCTTCCAAAGTGAATCACCTCATACTTTTCCGCATTAAACTCCATTTGCCACCTCTCAGCCCAGCTCTGCAGCTTATCTATGTCCCTTTGTAACCTGCAACATCCTTCTGCACTATCCACAACTCCACCGACTTTAGTGTCATCCGCAAATTTACTAACCCATCCTTCTACCCCTCATCCAGGTCATTTATAAAAATGACAAACAGCAGTGGCCCCAAAACAGATCCTTGCGGTACACCACTAGTAACTGAACTCCAGGATGAACATTTCCCATCAACCACCACCCTCTGTCTTCTTACAGCTAGCCAATTTCTGACCCAAACAATGCCATGGCATCACAAGTGCACATCTTTGCTGGATATATGAACTGATAGTTTTACTGGAACATTAAATTCAACATTACGCATAATTACCCACATAACTAGATATAGAACATAGAACTGTACAGCAAAGGAACAGGCCTTTCGGCCCATGATGTTGCACCAAGCATGATTCCAAATGAAACTGATCCCTTCTGCCTGCTCTTGGTCCATATCCCTCCATTCCTTGCATATTTACGTGCTTATCCAAAGTCCCTCAACATGCTTTTTTCATATCTGCCTCCGCCTCCACCACCACCTGGAATTGCGTTTCAGACTGCCAGCACGGTTCAAAAAAAAAACTTGCCCTTCATGTCTCCTTTGACCTTTTTCCCCCTCTGAAAATAAATGCATGACCTCTAGAATTTCAACTCGACAAAAGAGATTGACTGTCAACCCTATCTATGCATCTCAATTTTATAGACTTCTGTCAAGTCTCCCCGCAGCTCCAGAGAAAACAACCTGAGTTTTTCTAGCCCCTCCTCATAGCTCGCAACCTCTAACCTAGGCAGCATCCTGGTAAACCTCTTCTGCACCCTCTCCAAACCCTCCACATCCTTCCTGTGACATGGTTACATTGATTGAACATAATGCTCTAAGTGTGGCCTAACCAAAGTCTTTTTTGAAGCTGCAACATGATTTCCTGACTTGTACTCAATTCTCTAAGCAATAAAGGCAAGCGTGCCATATGCCTTCTTGATCACTCGATCTACTTGCGCGGCCACTTTCGGGGAACTATGGACTTGAAACCAAGATCCTTCTGTACAACAATGCTGTTCAGAGTCCCACCATTAACTGTATACTTTTCCTTAACACTTGATCCCCAAAAACGCAGCACCTCAATTACACGGCTTAAACTCCATCTGCCATTTCACTGCCCATATCTGCAACTGATCTATATTCCTCGGTATCCTTTGTCAGCCTTCTATACTATCCACAACTCCATTGATCTTTGTATTGTCTGCAACCTTACTGATGTACACATCTACATTTTCATCCATGTCATTTATACAAATCACAAAACAGCAGAGGTCCCAGTACAGATCCCTACGGAACACCACTTGTCACAGAACTCCAGCCTGAAAAGCACCCTTCCATCACTACCCTCTGTCTTCTTTGGGCAAGACAATTCCGAATTCATGTAGCCAAGTCACCATGGATCCCAAACATCTTGATCTTCTGGATGAGCTAACCATGACGGACCTTCTCAAAAGTCTTACTAAAATCCACGTAGACAAGATTCACTGCTCTACCCTCATCGATCACCTTTGTCACCTCCTTGAAAATTTCAATCAAGTTAGTAAGACATGACCTACTTTGCACAAAGCCATGCTGACTATCCCTTAATGGGCCACACTTTTCTAAATGTGCATAAATCCTATCCCCAAGAACTCTCTCCAATAATTTCCCATTCACTGATGTGAGGCTCATCTGTCTATAGTCTCCTGGATTATCACCATTTCCCTTCTTGAACAGAGGAATAACATTAGCTACTAACCAGTCCTCTGGGACCTCTCCAGTGGCTAGTGAGGATACGCCTCTCTCAATACCTGTGGTAGATACCACTGGGGTCTGAGCACTTATCTGCCTTAATGCTCTTCAAGAGATCCAACACCAATTCATGATAACAGTTCCTCCCAATTAACACTGCCTTGCTCCTACCTATACTGACTTAATTTGCATTACTGTTCCACAAATGCTTTCTCACTGGAAGGTCAGTCATTTGGCCAGGCTCATTAGCCAATACAAGGTCCAGCATGGCCCCTCGTCTACTTGGACTATCCGCATATTGTTTCAAGAAACCCTCTTGGATACACTTAAGTTCTACCCTGTCTAAGCTTCTTGCTCGAAGGGAGCTCCAGTCAATACTGGAGAAGTTAAAGTCATCCACTATGACAACTGTTTTTATTGCACCTTTTCATAATCTGCCTACATATATATTCCTCAATGTCTTGGCTGTTGGGGGGCCTATATATAATCCTAACAGAATGATTGCACCAGTCTTATTTTTGAGCCGAGCCCTACCCATATTACCTCAGTGGATGAGCCCTCCAGCATGTCCTGAGTGCAGATGTAACATTATCCCTGATTAGCATGCAACTCCTTCACCTCTTTTACCTTCTTCTGTCTTGTCAAAAACAATTAAACTCTGGAACGTTGTGCAACCAGTCCTGCCCTCTCTCAACCATGTCTCTGTAATGGCCACAACATCATAGAGCCTGGATTAGTACGCGGGATTAGGTTCATCTGCCTTACCTTTAATACTCCTTGTATTGAAACAAACACACTTCAGCCCATTAGTACCATCATGTTCATTTACCGGTCTTTGCCTGTTCTTTTCTTTTACTGGTCTTAAGATCTACCTTGCCCTCAATCCCTCTACTTGCTGCTCTTGTCCCAGCCCCCTGCCACTAGTTTAAACTCTCCCAAGCAGCACAAGCAAACCTCCCTGTGAGCATACTGGCTCCCCTCCAGTTTAGGTGCAACCCATCGCACTTGTACATGTTACCCTTGCCCCAGAAGGGGCAACAATGATCCAAGAACCTGAAACCCTGCCCCTCGCAGTAGCTGCCTAGCCACGCATTCATCTGTCCTTTCTATCTATTCCTTACCTAACTACCATGTGGCACTAGTAGCAACCCAGAGATTACTACTGGAAGTCCTGCTCCTCAGCCTTTTATCCTAACTCCCTGTACTCGCTCCATACACCTCATCCCTCTTTCTACCTAAATAAAAACTAACAGAAATGTGGATGTTGTAAATCAGGAACAAAAACAGAAGTTGCTGGAAAAGCTCAGCAGGTCTGGCAGTATCTGAAAAAAAAAACAGACTTAATGTTTTGGGTCCGGTGACCATTTAGAGGAAGGGACACTGATCCCGAAACGTTAACTGACTTTTTCCTTCTCAGATACTATCAGATCTGCTGAGCTTTTCCAGTAACTTCTGCTTTCGTTCCCCTTTCTATCCAAGTTGTTAGTACCAATGTGCACCACAACCTCTGGCTGATCACCCACTCCTTTAAGAATTTCATGCAACCACTCAGATGTCCTTGACCCTACCACCAGACCATCCTGCAGTCTCAGACGCAGCCACTGAAACACCTCTCTATGCCCTTAACTAGCAAGTCTCCTACCACTATTGCTCACTTGGATCTTGCCCAGCCCTGCTCGACAGCAGTCAGTTGTGGTGCCACAGTGCTGACTACTATTTTTAATACTCCCAAGAGGTTATCCCCTGCAACAGTATCCAAAACGATATATCTGTTAGAGAGGGGAATGGCCACAGGAGACTCCTGGACTATCTGCTTGCCTCTCCTAGCAGACACCCACCTACCTAACTGAATTTCTGGTGTGAACAACTAGCGTCTATCAAAGTCTCTGCTCCGTGTGTTCCTCAGTGTGTCCACCTGAATGTGGTCTATGTGGAGCTGTAGACAGTCACCACTACATGCAGACATATCTTCTGATGTCCAAATATACTAAACTTCAGATGTTGCGAGAGTTGCCGTACCAAAATAGATTCATTGCAATAAGCTGTGTGAAACAAAACACTACTAGCTTGGTGAACCAATATGGTCTTGCAAATAATCAGACAGTACTAAAAGCAGAAATGCATGAAATTTGTCAAGGAAATCCTAAATAAGATTGATAAACAAGGTCACCATATATTTAATCATCCTACTTCAATAAGTAAGAAACCTCAACCACAAAAGCGTGTCTAATATTGTGCCAATGTTAGGAGTGGCATTTAGAACTGCGAATACTGGAAATCCAAACCAAAAACAAGTTAATTGCCTGGAAAACAGTCACTATCTGAAAAACTATAGACACCTTAACTTTTCAGCCAAGATTTTATTTTAAAAACACATTCTGAAATGTACAGATGTCATATTGCAGCAATGGTAAGGGATCCAAATATTGTTCAGCTTTGTGGAGAAAGCATTTGCATTTATTTGTACTACTCTCCACAATTACGTAAAATTATAAACAGGGTCATTGTGGCAATTATGCTACATTTGAGCACGTTTATAATTCTCTTCAACCACTCCTTGCGGTAGTGAGTTCTACATTTTCAACAGTCTTTGGATGAAGTTTCTTCTGAATTCATTGTTTGGTGTATTGATTCCTCACATAACCAAGCTGTAAAACCCTCCATGATTTTAAATACATCCCCTTTTCAAGAAGAGACAAACCTACATGCTGAATTCATTGTTTGAATAGTCCTGGTTTCAGGCTTGCAGAACCTTTTGGAACTTCTTCAGTTCTCAGGATATTTGAAATTGCTTCACAGGTGATGGTCTACTTCAAACATGCAGTAGACAAACATGCAAACATTTATTGTCATTGTCAACACCCCTCTATCAATAGTGCTGCGATAGACATGGAACAAAACCACTGGGAATTGAGTAGCTTCACGTGATGGACTTCTGCTGATGACTGAACAGACCAACTTGATAGAAGCAGATTCTGCCACAAGTGCCACATTGGTCAGTTGTCATTACTTTATACCTTGGTGCCCATAACTGATGTCATTTTTTGACATTGCCTGAATGCAAAAATTGATGTTTAACAGCTTCACAGCACAAGTGCAAGGATCACTGACGAGGAGCTTCAGCTATCTTACTGATTTTCTGGCTTGGATTACATTGCTGTATTCAAAACCCTTGGGTTTCATTCAATTTGTGTCCTACGATGTGCCTGACTCAGCAGCCACCTCTGCTTGATGAGTGCAACATACTTGGGACATGTAGAAACAGAAAATAGGAGTAGGCTTTTCAATCCTTTAAGCCTGGTCCACCATTCAACATGATCAAGGCTGGTCAGCTAACTCAGTTCTTCCTTTACCCCGCAAATCCTTTGATCCCATTACTATAAGAACTATACACAATTCCTCTAAAATATTCAACATTTTAGTCTTAGCTGCTTTCTGTGGCAGAGAATTCTACAGGCATACTCACTCACTGGGTGAAGAAATTTATCATTTGCCTTCAAAAGAACAAACACATACATGTTTTTTCAGCTTCTTTAACGTTCTAAAATACACGAACAATAAAAATTAAAGTTGAGCTTCCCATAAGTCATCCATTTTTGACTGCCAAACATGATGCTAAGAACCAGCAAACAAAACTAAGAAATGCTAGAAACACTGAGCAGCATCTGTGGGGAGAGATGGAGATATTTATTGATCTGAAACATTGACTCTGTTCTCCTTTCCACAAATACTGCCAGATCTAAAAACAGGGTGTCATGGCCTCATTTAGGAGGCCATACAGGATTGAGAATAAATTTCTTCTCAGCAGGTACTGAATCTGTGGAACTCTATCTAGAAAGCTGTGGAAGACACACCACTTTATAAATTTAAGAAAGAAACAGATTTCTGGACACAAGCCATCAAGGGCATGGGGAGTGGGCAATACAATGCCAGAGGATGAAGCATGATCATGTTGAATGGCAAGCAGACTTAATGGGCGGGATGACCTACTATTGCTTCTAATTTCCATCTGTTGAGTATTTTCAACAATTTTCCCTAATCAGCCAAAGGTGATAGCTGCTTTTACATTTGTACTGAGTTTTGCAGAATTTTCTCATCTTCTAGCATTGTTATTTGTCTCAGTCCTAAAAGCTTTATCCCATATAGAACATAGAACATTACAGCGCAGTACAGGCCCTTTGGCCCTCGATGTTGCGTCGACCTGTGAAACCAATCTGAAGCCCATCTGACCTACACTATTCCATTATCATCCACATGTTTATCCAACGACCATTTAAATGCCCTTAAAGTTGGCGAGTCTACAACTGCTGCAGGCAAGGCATTCCATGCCCTGACTAAAGAATCATCATTATACTATCATTAAACTATGACCCCTGGGTCTGGACTCTCCTACAATCAGGGACATCATTCCTGCAATAACTGTGTAATCTTGTTTGAATTTTATAGGTCTCAGATTCCCCACACCCCATTTCTTCTAACCTCAATTGAACACGATCCTAGCCGATTTAATGTCTTCATATGTTAGTCTTGCCATCTCAGGAATCAATTTGGTACATCTTTGCTGCACTCCTATAGCAAGAACATGCTTTGTCAGATACGGAGACCAAAACTGTACACAACATTCTAGGTATGACCTCATCAGTGTCATGCATAATTGCAGCAAGATGTCCTAGTTCCTGTACTTGAATCGTCATTATGAAGGCCAGCATACAGTTTGCACTCTTTACTGCCTGCTTCACAAGCACACTTGCGGTGACTGGTGCACAAGGACATCCATGTTGAATATTCCGTTCTCAATTTACAGACAAATAATAGTCTACCTCTCTATCTTTGCTACCAAAGTGGATAACCTCATTTATCCACATCATACCACATCGATCTTGCTTTTGGCCATTAACTCAGTTTGTCTAAATCATACTGAAACATCTCTATATCCTTCTCACAGTTTTCCCTTCCACCTAGCATTGTGAAAATTGAGGTATTATATTCAGTTCCCTCATCTAAATCATTAACATATTATGTGAACATCTGTGGTCTAGTACTGATCCGTGTTATCCCACCAGTCACTGTCTGCCATTCAGAGAAAGACTCATTTATTCCTACTCTTCGTTTCTTGCCTGATAACTTTTTTTAAAAGCCCATCTCAATAGACTACCTCCAAACCCATGCCCTTTCATTTTACACATCACTTAATTTTACAATCACTTACATGGGACACTGTGGAAAGCCTTCTGAAAGTCCAAATAAAACTACATCCACAGGATCCCTCTCATCAACTCCACTAGTTACATTCTCAAACAATTCCAGTAATTTGTCAAGATTTCCCTTTTGTAAATCCATGCTATGTCTGCTTCTGCCACAGGCTAAGTACCCTGCAATAAAACCATTGATAATGGACTCTAGCATCTTCCCCACTACCAAAAATCAGACTCACTGATCGATAACTCCCAGTTTTCTCTCTTCTTGTATTTTTAAAATAGTGGGGTTACATTCGCTACCATCACATCTGTAGGAACTGTTCCAGAGTCTAAAGAATCTTGGAAGACGACCACCAATACATCCACCATGTCTTGGGCCACTTAAGTACTCTGGGATGTTGACGGTCAAACCTGGGGATTTATCAGGCTTCAATCCTAATTTTCCAACACCATTTTTCTACTGACGCAAATTTGTTTTTGTTCCTCCCTCGCACCAAACCCCGTGCTCCCCATCACTTCCGATGCATGGGAGCAATACAGGAGAGTTCTTTGATCAAGTACTTTTGTCTTTGCTTTCAACCTACACAGATAGTAAGCTGTACAATCTGGCTTACTTTGCAGATCTCCTTTATCTGCAGTGAAGGCAAAGATTATGACCATGGAAAAGAAATCAAGACAGCTGGGGCTGGGGCTGGAACACAACCCTGTTTCACTCTGCTCTTCACTAACACTTTGGGAAATTGAGCAAACGGTATTATACATGCATGCCATCAGGAAAGGAATGGATGAGACTGAACTTTAGTGGATAGACTTTTCAGCAAAATCTTGCTCAGTCCTGCCCTGCTGGTGTTGAACAAAACATTGAAGAGATCTGCAAAAGCAAAGTAGAGGGATATATTTATCTCCCAGCTCCTCTGTCACCATTGCATCTGTTCTGATGATGTAAACTTTGGCAAGGGGGCCTCCAACCAAGGATTTCCAGCATTAGCTTCTAAGGCCCTCAGCCATATCGGACCCATCTTCCGCAATTCAGCCCTCACCCTCTCTCTTGCCTCTCAACAGCAACAGGGTCTGCCTTATCCTCACTTACCATCCTACCAGCATCTACATCCAGAGCATCATTAGCCATCTCAAGTGGGATGTCACCACCAGACATATTCCCCTCCCCTCTTCAGCCTTCTGCAAAGACCATTCCCTCTGGGACATCCTGGTCCACGCTTTCTTCACTGTCAACCACCCCTACAGCCCCATGGCACTTTCCTCTGCAAATGCAGAAGTTGTAGCACCCATTTACCTTTTAGTTCCTCTTGCCTCAGTATTCAAAGGCCCAAATATACCTTACAGGTGAAGCAGCGCGTTACCTGCACTTCACTCAATCTAGTCCACTGGATTCGCTGGTCACAATGTGGTCACCTCTACATTGGAGAAACGAAGTGTAGACTGGGTGATTGCTTCACAGAACACCTATGTTCTGTCCACAAAAGAAGACCCTGAGCTTCCAGATGCCTAGCAATTCAACACGACCTTGTTCCCTGACCAACATTTGTCTCAGGCTGGCTTCAGTGCTCCAGCAAAGCTGACAGCAAGCTGGAACAGCACCTCATTTTCCATTTGGGAACTCTACAGCCTTCAGGACTCAATATGGAGTTCAACAATTTGAGGGTTTGGGGCACCTTCTCCCGTGTTCATACTCCAACCCCCACACACAGGCATCATTATCACATAGTCTGCCATTACACACAACCCAGTGTTAACCACCAAGAGTCCCCATTAGTAGCTATCCATTCTCTTCGGCTAATCATTTTGCACTTTTTGTTTGGCCAACTGTTCTTCTGTCTTCTTGGCTCTTCTCCATCTATCATTTACACCTTACCCCACACCCCACTCAACCTTCTGCATAAAAATCAACTGTTTCCTAGCGGAGGAAGGGTCACTGGACCCAAAACATTAAATCCGATTTCTCATCATAGATGCTGCCAGACCTGCTGAGCTTTTACAGCAATTTGTTTTTGTTTCTGATTTACAGAATCCGCAGTTCTTTCAGTTTTCATTTCAAGGGATGTACCGTTCCCTACGCTTAATTTTCTCTATTCCAGCTGCGATGACAACTATAGATCTGTTAGAACAGAAACTGCACTTCTGGATAGACTCAGTCTGCACGGTCATGGCATCTTTTAAATATGATCTGAGCCAGGGCATTTTCAGTGAAAGTGAGAAGCCAGATGCCACTCTAGTTATTTCAATTACCTCTAATTTTGGCTTTAGTACAATGACTTTTGCATCAGCGACGTCCTGCGGAATGATCTGTACCCTGCAAAACAAAAGATTGTCATCAGAGAATTATTATGATGCAGAAGGAGACCATTCAGCCCAACATCTTTGCAATGACTCTCTGAAGGCATTGTGATTCTGCTGTTTTGCTTTTGCTCCCTGATAACTGTCTTCCGTCATGATGCAATGGATAGAACTTGCCATGTTTCAGCAGTTTGGTTAAAATTCCACCTTTGCAAGGAGTGTTCCCAACTGGTGAGCAAGTGATAACCTTTTAAAGTTAAATTGATGTTTAAAGTTAAACTGGTCTTTATCTAACTCAACCATGCAGGCAGCTGCAGGAGATCAAATGCAGATAGGGAGTCATCCCCTGATAGTAATACAGCTTAGAGTACTACGACCCTAGTGGAACATATGGTTTTTCTCTGGCATAAAAATTACCAGTCGATTCCAATGGGACAGCTTTGGTGATGGAGGAACTAGGCGCCCTTGGGAACCCAGGGCATAGATTTACAGTGTCAGAAGCAGTTAGAACCTCTTCAAATAGATCGGTCTTGTGTTTTGCTGTCATGTCAGCTTTTTGCATGACTTTTTTTCCTGGTACTTAAGTCACTTGGTGCTCTATGTGCTGGGTTTGGGTTATATATCAGGGTTTTTTTTTTTTTTAGAAACTTTCAGGACAGATATTACCTCTGCTGAGTTGGTTTCAGATGAGTCCTCCTTGGGAATTCAACAAATTCTGTGTTTCATCAATATCAACTTTAACATTTTCTGGAAGCCTTTAGGGATTAGCAATCATTTGAGTGCCAATACCAAATGTTGGTATTTAGAACAATTCCTTGCACCAGAACATTATGCCAGACACACTTGGAAATATGAAATTCTCAGAATTGCACACTGCTGCTGACCATAGTGCTCAGAGTTGCAATTTGCAGTGAGAAATGTGCAGGTATGGAGAATATCAAGCAGATTGCATCTTTAGACATGCCTGGCGTGGCTGGAATGAGGCTCCAGGATGGTATGTTGCCCCCTAAGTGTGAGGGTTAAGGACGTCTCAGCACAACTACAGGACATTCTGAAGTGGGGAGGAGTGAACAGTCAGTAGTCGAGGTACACATCAGTACCACTGACACAGGTAACAAAACAGATAAGATCTTAAAAGCAGAATATAGAGAGTTTAATAAAGCAAAACCTGAAAAGGTTGCTACCAGTACCCACGTGCTGGTCAGAGTAGATATAGCAGGAAATATCAGACGAAAATGTGGAGAAATAACGGCACAAATACAACTCATCCAGTTTGTATCTGAGCGGGCCTGGAATTGGCATCCAAGTGAACCTAGTTGCAATTGTGGTCACGGAGGGTTTAAACTAAAATGGCATGTGGTGGGAACCTATATAGGCAGGTGGATGACAGAGAAGACAGAATGAAAAATAAAGAAAAGTGACAGACCAAGAATCCAAGGGCTAGAGTCGAGCAGGGCCACAGGGAACAGGTCTAAGAAAGTATTTGCAGTAAAAATAAATGAATTAGTTACACAAATAGATCTAATTGGTAGTAAGGGCTGCATATAGACCAAACTGTAGTAACAATATTGGGGAAGGCATCAAAAAGGACGTTGCAGATGCAAGTAATGAAGGTATGGCTGTAATTATGGGGAACTTCAATCCGCAAATAGACTGGGTAAATCAAAGCAGTAGCATAGAGGAAAAATTCTTGAAGAGTACATGGGATAGTTTTGTAGATCAATACTTTGAGTGACCGATTAAAGAAAAGGCCTTGACTGGTTGTTGTGTGTTGAGGAAGGAATAATTGACAATTCGTCTTGTATGGACCCTTAGGGAACAGCAACCACAATAGGACAGAATTTTTCATTATGGTGGGGTGTGGCATACAGGTAGTTCTCCTATAACGTGATACTGCTTTCTTGTGTGACCTTGTGCTATAGAAAATTACATTATAGGGAAGTCGCTACAGAAAATCTCTATACCGGTACAGCAGGAAGTTCACGTTATCCAAACCGCGTCCAATATTCAATCGCATTACAGCCAATTTGCGTTAACAAAACATGTTATAGCAGAATTACCTGTAGTTATTTGAGACTAGTGTCCCGAATCTAAATAAAGAAAATGATGTGATGAAGCACTTAGCCATGCTAAATTGAAGTTAGCTATTTGAAGGGATGACAGTAGATAGGCAATGGCAAACTTTTAAAGAGCGCGTGAACAAGCAGGAAAAGTTATTCATTTTATAGCAGCATAAAAATAAAATAGGAAGAGTGGTCAGACCATGACAAGGGAAATTGGGGATAGTATTAAAATTCAAGGAACAGGCATGGAAATTAACCAAAAAAGCAACAGATATGGACTGGAAACAACTTAGATTCCAGCAAATAGAGAATGAGAGTAGACTTGCAGGGAACATACAAACTGATAGTAAACGTTTCTATAGGTATGTCAAGAGAAACAGATTAGTAAAGATGTATATAGGTATCAAAGTCAGAAACAGGGGAATTAATAATGGAGAATAAAGATGACAAACCAATTAAATACTTTAGTACATCTTCATAAAGAAAGACAAAAAAAAAACCCCAAAAAAAGGGGAGAAAATGCAGGAGCTAATGAGAAGGAGGAACTGAAAGAAATTAGTATTAGTAAGGAAATGGTATTCAGGAAAATAATAAGGTTAAAGGCAGATAAAGTCCCATGGCTTGATAACCTTCGTCCCACAGTACTAAAGGAAGTGGCCACAGAAATAGCAGATACGCTAATGGTCATTTTCTAAAATTTTATAGACTTTGGAACATTTCCAACGAATTGGAGGGTGGATAATGTAACCCCACTACTTAAGAGAGGCAGAGAGATAATATTTAATTATAGATTGGTTTACCTTGACATCAGCAGTGGGAAAATGCTGAAGTCCACTATAAAAGATGCAATAGCAGAACACTTGAAAGACAGTGACAAGATTGCACAGAGTCAGCGTGGATTTACAAAGGGGAATTTATGCTTGACAAATCTGCTGTTCACGACACCTCCAATTTAAGTATCATCTGCAAACTCACTAACCGTACACAGTGGTGTTCCCGTGTACCTGCTTCCCTTGTCCTTCTAGATGGAAAGGGTCATGGGTTTGGAAGGTGCTGCTGAAGCTTTGCAGTGCATCTTGTAGACAGTACACTGCTGCTACCAAGCATCAGGGATGGAGGGAGTGGATGCTTGCCAATGTTTTCTATTTTTTCCTTTATTCATTAACAGGATGAAGGTGTCATTGGCTAGGCAGTATTTATTGCCCATCCCTAATTGCCCAGAAGGCAGTTCAGAGTCAACCACATTGCTGTGGTTCTGGAGTTCATGTAGGCCAGACCAGGTAAGGATGGCAGTTTCCTTCCCTAAAGGACAGTAGTGAACCAGATGGGTTTTTCCAACAATCGACAATGGATTCA
Organism: Ginglymostoma cirratum; assembly: GCA_024137785.1. NCBI lineage: Eukaryota > Metazoa > Chordata > Chondrichthyes > Orectolobiformes > Ginglymostomatidae > Ginglymostoma > Ginglymostoma cirratum. The sequence goes on along the minus strand of JAHRHZ010000042.1, from coordinate 210,874 downwards.
TGGTCAACATTAGCGATTCTTAATTCCAGATATCTTTATTGAATTCAAATTCCACCATCTACCATGGTTTCGAACCTGGAATCCCCAGAACGTTACAAAAACAAAGTTGCCGGAAAAGCTCAGCAGGTCTGGCAGCATCTGTGAAGGGAAAAAAGGTTAACACTTCAGGTCCAGTGACCCTTCCTCAGAACCCAGAGACCTCAAGTCACTGGACCTGAAATGTTAACTCCGTTTTTTTTCCCTTCAGATGCTGCCAGACCTGCTGAGCTCTTCCAGTGACTTCTGTTTTTGTTCCTGATTTACAGCATCCGCAGTTCTTTCGGCTCCCCAGAACGTTATCTGTGTCTCTGGATTCACAATCCAGCAATAATGTCACTAGTACCATTCAAGGTGGGTGCTTTGTCCTGGATGATGTCAAGCTTCTTGAGAATTGTTGGAGCTGCATCCACCCAGGCAAATGGTAAATATTCCATCACACTCCTGATATATGCCTTATAGATGGAAGACAGTCAGGAAATGAGTTACTCGCCACTGTACTTCTAGCCTCTAACCTGCTCCTGGGGCCACAGCATTTGTGTGGACAGTCTTGTTAAGTTACTAGTCAATGGTAACTCCAAGGATGGTGAACAAGGAATTCAGTGATGGTAACATCAAAGGGCAGTGGTTAGATTGTATCTTATTGGAGATGGTCATTATCTGGCATTTGTGTGGCACAAATGTTTCTAGGCATTTGTCAGCCCAAACCTAGGTCTGGATATTGTCCAAGTCTTGCTCCATTGAATGAACATCATGCCTTTTGGAGTGTAATTCGAGAACACTAATAGGCACATAGAAATGATCTTCATCTGACATTCTGGTATTCAAGGTTGGTATGTAACAGAGATGTTACTAGTAGTGGCTCTATCAGATGAAAGTTGCAGAGAAAGGAAGCATTTGAATGTTGCTACTGGTGGTTCAATTGATCAGTTGATCTGACAGCAAGACCTACACACGCTCATGGAGGTCTTCTGTTCTTTTGCCAAACCAGTTAGCCTCAGGAATTGTCAGTAATCTGTTTTGCTGCAAAGCCACAATGTCATGTGTAGTCAACCACTGCCATTTTATTTATACCTGCCTTGGAATAACAGGTATTAATCTGGGCACTGGTTTAACATTCCATCTTCAAAGTTGAGAAAATATGCCTACGTATGGTTCCAGAAGGCATGACCAGCCAGGCGTGAGCCTTCTCAAGCTTGTAGACAGACATCTAGAGCAAAGACCTGTATTCAAACACACTTTTATATAACTTGCCATTCCATCCATTCCCCAATCTTCAGATTTCTCATCCCATGTACTTATCAGGCTACAAACCTCTGGCCCTACTGGAAACTAGGCCTGGCTCTTCTACCTATCAACAGCCAAGCCCAATTTTACAAAGAGCACAGACGACCACTTCATATTAGTTCCACATTACAGAGACACCATGACTCTCTCCACATGGCCACCACTATCCCTGACCACACTCCAACTTCTTTACTCCCACTATAACAGGCATTGAGGCAAATGGAATTTGTTCTGCTTCAAGTGATCAAGGGCTGCCCCCTTAACAAGCCATCTGATTCCTCATATTTGATATTAAGATAGCAACGTATGCTCATCACTAGGCCCACACACTGTCCTCACACCAGGCCCACGCACCCTATCCAGATCTCATACCAAGATAACAAGGTGTACAGCTGTATGAACACAGCAGGCCAAGCAGCATCGTAGGAGCAGGAAATCTTGACGTTTCAGGCCTAGACCCTTCATCAGAAATTGATCATTGCTAATGAAGGGCCTAGGCCTGAAACATCAAGATTTCCTGCTCCTACGATGCTGCTTGGCCTGCTGTGTTCATCCAGCTCTACACCTTGTTATCTCAGATTCTCCAGCATCTGCAGTTCCTATTATCCCTAGATCTCATACCAAGTCCACATCTACTCTACCCCTCATACAGACCTAATTTACCCCTCCCCGATCCTCACATACCAGGCCGACTTTGCTGCTTCCCCAATACCTGAAGCACTGATTCCACGCACTTCCACCGGTTGTGCGAGATGTACGAATTAGGTGGATTGGCCATGCTAAATTACCCATAGTGCTCAGGCATATGTAGGTTCGGTGCGTTGGCACGGGACATGCAGGGTTGCAAGGACAGAGTAAAGGGATGCGTCTGGGTTGGAGGAATCTGGGTGGAATACTCTTCGGAAGGTTGGTGTGGACTTATTAGGCCGAATGGCCCGTTTCCACAAGGTGGGGACTCTGTAAATGGCTCCCACTCCCTAGTTTTCCATCATTCAGCAGGTACACGTACACGTACACCCCCCCCCCCAGTCCCCAATCCAATTCCACATTCGCCGGGTTTAGAACCCGGCGTGCCGCATCAAGACCTTGCTCCCGCTACCTTGGTATGCACTTTACCCGTGGGCAATATCAAGCCCCGCACTCACCCGCTCTCCGTCCCGCCTCAGGCCCCGGTTGTTTTGCTGCCGGTAGCGGGAGCGCGCTTTCTGAGAGCGCGCCGGAGAGGGCTGACGTCACAACGTCCCTAGCGGACACGTGATCTGCATGAACAGCGGCCCCACGTGACCAGTCCCCTGTCACCATAGCAACACAGGTCAGGGCATCAGGTGGCGCCAACCTAACCTTTCAACGGGGACCTAATTGACAACAATACTGCTGAGACACTGCGCTCGCTCTCAGGGACCGTAGTGGCCTCTTGGCTGTTATCACAATAGGAGTCAACTTCAAAGTTTTGGCCTTTGAATCAGCTCTTAAGGAGATGGCTGAAGAGATAGTGGAGGAGTTAACGGTGATTATCCAGGAATCGTTGGAGGCAAGAAGGGCTGGAAAATCGCTAATGAAAACCCCCGCTCCTTTTAAAAAAGACGTAAGACAAAAAACGGGAAATTACAGGGCAATTAGCCTAACTTCCGTAATTGGTAAGATTATACAGTCCATTGTGAAGGATGAGATTTCTGAATACTTGGAAGTGCATGGCAAAATAGGGTAAACCAGCATGGTTTCATTAAGGGCAGGTTATGCCTGACAGTTAGAATTCTTTGAGGAGATAATGAGCAGATTAGACAAAGGAGAGGCCATGGATGTTACCTGCTTGGACTTCCAGAAGGCCTTTTAGAAGGTGCCACACAGGAGGCTGCTGAGTAAGATAAGAGCCATGATTCTAGAGGCAAGGGACCAGCGTGGATAGAAGATTGGGGTAACAAGCTGGATGAACACAGCAGGCCAAGCAGCATCAGAGGAGCAGGAAAGCTTGACGTTTCGGGCCCAGACCCTTCATCAGAAATGGGGGAGGGGAAGAGGGTTCTGAAATAAATAGGGAGAGAGGGGGAGGCGGATAGAGGAGAGGATAGGTGGAGAGGAGGCGGGGATGGAGCCAGTAAAGGTGAGTGTAGGTGGGGAGTTAGGGAGGGGATAGGTCAGTCTAGGGAGGACGGTCAGATAAAGAGGGTGGGATAAGTCTAGTAGGTAGGATATGGGGGTGGGGCTTGAGGTGGGAGGAGGGGATAGGTGGGAGGAAGGACAGGTTAGGGAGGCGGGGACAAGCTGGGCTGGTTTGGGGATGCAGTTGGGGGAGGGGAGATTTTGAAGCTTGTGAAGTCCTCATTGATACCATTGGGCTGCAGGGTTCCCAAGCGAAATATGAGGTGCTGTTCCTGCAACCTTCGGGTGGCATCGTTGTGGCACTGCAAGAGGCCCAGGATGTTCATGTTGTCTGAGGAATGGGAGGGGGAGTTGAAATGGTTTGCGACTGGGAGGTGCAGTTGTTTAGTGCGAACCGAGCGTAAGTGGTCTGCAAAGTGGTCCCCAAGCCTCTGCTTGGTTTCCCCGATGTAGAGGAGGCCACGACGGGAACAGCGGATACAGTATACCACATTAGCAGATGTGCAGGTGAACATCTGCTTGATGTGGAAAGTCTTCTTGGGCCTGGGATGGGGTTGAGGCGGGAGGTGTAGGGGCAGGTGTAGCACTTCCTGTGGTTGCAGGGAAAAATGCTGGGTGTGGTGGGGCTGGAGGGGAGTGTGGAGCAGACACAAGCTTCAAAATCTCCCCTCCTGCTACCGCATCCCAAAACCAGCCCAGCTTGTCCCCGCCTCCCTAACCTGTCCTTCCTCCCACCTCAAGCCCCAACCCCATCTCCTACCTACTAACCTCAGCCTCCCCCTTGACCTGTCCGTCCTCCCTGGACTGACCTATCTCCTCCCTAACTCCCCACCTAGACTCACCTTTACTGGCTCCATCCCCGCCTCTTTGACCTGTCTGTCTCCTCTCCACCCATCTTCTCCTCTATCCATCTTCTATCCACCTCCCCCTCTCTCCTTATTTATTTCAGAACCCTCTTCCCCTCCTCCATTTCTGAAGAAGGGTCTAGACCCGAAACGTCAGCCTTCCTGCTCCTATGATCTGCTTGGCCTTATATAAGTGAAACAATCTTATAGTTTTCAGAAACAAAGATTCAACCCTCCACATAAAACGTGCAATACACAAAGTTTAACGAAGGGTCACCGTATTCTACTTTAGCATTCCTTGTTCAGTGGACATACCTGTACTTGTTTTTTTTCCCGGCAAATCTCTGTATTCACTTGTTGCTGTCTTTAGTTAATGTATCTTCATGAAACCCTTCAACAAACTGTTTAACGTATGCTTCTTAAACTCATGCATTCAGTAGCCTTTGATGATAGCATCCTCTTTGCCTTAATACTTTCTGTTCTGGTGCTTTTACTAATCTCTAAGCCACTCAGGACTTCATTTCAGCCTGTACTGCTGTGGAGAGTGCCAAGTTAGCAGCACCTATGTTGCCAGAGCCCTGTTCCCTCTGAAAAACCTGCACACTGGATTGTTCTCGCCTTATAAAAACCCTGTTTCTGTCTGTTTCCCTGAGTCATAAGACACCTCCTTGCTAGAAAATAGCTTTTTTTCCCCCTCTCTCTTCTACTCTTAGTTTTATAAAACACTGAACGATTCACCTCAAGGGCATTTTTACAAACCTCATTTTCATGCAAATAACTTTCCAACAACCTTTTAATCAACTTTCTAGAAAAGCATACACCAGCCACAGAACTTAAAATGAAATCAAATCTGTGGATCCCCTTCTTAATAAACAAAATAGAAAAGCAAACTCCTCTTAAAGCTGAACTTTAGAACCCAAGTTTCCAAATAATCAGAATAAATTATCACATTTCATCACACCTCCCCACAGAGAAAGAAAATGTAAAAGATATTTAATAGACATTTTAATTTTCCTGTTATAGTTTCCCAATCACTTTATTTATTATATTTATACAAATTTTACTTTGATAGACATATGATCGTCCACCCAGGAAATTCTGTGTCACAGGTCACGGGTTCTGTAGGTCATTGTGTGGCTGATGAACCTGATCCAAGAGCTGCATCCATGTTTGGGAGGATTTCTCCATTGATCTCAATGGAGGGATGGACTGGAACTTGACCTGGTATGGGTTGGTGAAGGATTTGAGTCTTCTTGAGGTTGAGACCGAGACCAGTTATTCAGTGTGCTTCTGAGAAGGCATTAAGCAAGGCTTGAAGGTTCTTTTTTGAGACAGCAGAGTTGACATTGTCATCCACACACTGAAGTTCCACAAGTGAGTTCGGTGTCGTTTTTTTTCTTGGATTTCAACTGGTTGAGGGTGAAATATTTTCTGTCTATCTTGTAGACAATGTCAACACCATTAGTAGGCTTGTTTTTAATAAGATGAAAATTAGTGGTGATGCAGATGGAGAAAAGGGTGGGAGTGATGACACATCTCAGCTTGACCCCTGATTTCAGAGGATTCTTTCATATTACCATTGGGTAGGACCATCGCCATTATCTTGTCATGGAGGAGACGGAAGATGTTGATTAATTTCACTGGACAGCCAGCCTTTGACAGGATCTTCCATAGCACTACTTGATTGACCAAATCAAAAGCCTTGGTCAGATTGATGAAGGCCCTGTAGAGTGTTTTGTGTTGTTCCTGCTTTCTCTTAGAGTTGCTGAGCAGTGAAAATGATGTCCATAGTTCCATGGTTTGGTCGAAAGCCACATTGGCCTTCAGAAAGGATTTCCTCAGAGACTGAAAGAAGGAGGCTAGTGGGGATTCGGGTGATGAGCTTCCTGATGATGAAGAGTAGGGAGACATTTTGGTGGTTCCCACAGTCCACATTGTCTCCTTTCTTGAAAAGAATGGCAATAACAGCATTCCTGAGATTGGCAGATTTTCAGGAACAGTTGATAGAGATGGCAGGTAAGCTATGCATCTTCAAGTTTGAAAATTTCTGCTGGAATCCATCTACTCCTGCAGCATGTGCCTAATGATGGCTTCAACTTCTGCTACTCTAGATGGGAGTCCAAGATTACCTTTGATGGAGAGTTGGGGATTTCCTCAAACGTGCTTGTCTACGATTGTATCATGGTTTAGGAGTTCTTTGAAGTATTCTGTCCATCAGAGGCTGATGTTTGTCTCTGAAAAGGGTTCCATCCTTACTCTGCGCCAGTTTGAGGCCAATGGTCTTGGGCCATATGTTGCCTTAGTGGCATTGAAGAAACACTACATGTCGTGCTTGTTAGGAGTTGCAGCTCCTTAGCTTTCTCCGTCCACCATTAGTTCTTTATTTCCTCTGTTCTTCTTTGGAATTTTACCTTCGCTGTTTGGTGAGTTCTCCTCTTTACCTTACTTGTGAAGTTATTTTGCCAAGCGTGGAGAGCCTCTTTTTGTCAGTGAGGTCTTGGATGATGTGATCATTCTTGTTGAACTAGTTCAGGGTTTGAGTGATGTTGAGTGTCTTGATGTTTCTTGCCTACTAGCCAATGGATTATTCACAGCATGAGATGATGGGTATTTCCAGCTCTTTCCAGATTTCCTCCACTCCATTAAAATGAATTCTTTGGAGATTTTAGTGACACCTTTGTTGGAAGTTCATCAGTGTGCTTGGCTCTTGAAACCACTCAATGTTGAGATTTTTTTCTGAAGTGTTCCTCTGTTTCAGCTGCATTTAGTGGCATTTGACAGATATTGAGGAGTGGATGAGCCTGTTGTCTGTCCAGCAATCATCTGCATTGATCATCAGTTTGGTAATGACGACTTCTTTTTGGTCTAATGTTCGAATGACGATATAGTCGGTCGCGTGTCAGTGCTTTCATTGTGGATATTTCCAAAAGATCTTGAACTGGTCTTTGTAGCAGAAACAGTATGTTGGTGATGACCAGTTGGTGTTCCGCATATTTGGTGAGCAGGAGAATTGTGTTGGATTTGCAGTTCCTGACTCCTTCCTTTCCGATGATTCTTTTCCAGAGTTGAGCATCCCTTTCAACACTGACACTGAAGTTCCCAAGGATGATAATTTTATCTTCCATAAGGATGTTGGTGAATATGGTGTCCAGGGTGGAATAGAAGCCTTCATTGGATTCATCTATGGCATCAAATGTTGGAGTATAAACACTCATGATCGTCACATGCTGGTTCGTGACACATTGGAGACAGAGAGTCATAACAAAATCGTTGATGCCAACATGGAGCTCCGAGAGTCAGTTGATGAGTTTGTTCTTGATTCCGAATCCAATTCCATGCATCCTAAATTGACCCTTGGGTTTTCTTCCCCAGAAGAAGATGTAACCACGACCTTCTTTCCTCAGCTCTTGAAAGTAGAGGTTGCAGGTGGACAGGGTTGTGAAGAAAGCATTTGGTATGCTTACCCTTATTGGTCAGTTCATTGAGTATAGAAGTTGGGTGGTGATGTTGCCGCTGTACAGGACATTGGTTCTTCCATTTTTGGAATACAGCGTTCAGTTCTGGTCTCCTTGCTGTAGGAAGGATGTTGTTAAACTTGAAAGTGTTCAGAAAAGATTTACAAGGATGTTGCCAGGAGTGGAGCGTTTGAGCTATAGGGAGAGGCTGAATAGCCTGGGGCTGTTTTCCCTGGTGTGTCGGAGGCTGAGGGGTGACCTTAAAATAATTTATAAAATGATGAGGGGCATGGATAGGGTGAATAGTCAAAGTCTTTTCCCCAGGATAGAGGAGCCCAGAATTAGAGTGTATAGGTTTAAGGTGAGAAAGAAAGATTTAAAAGGACCTAAGGGGCAACATTTTCACGTAGAGGGTGATGCGTGTATGGAATGAACTGCCAGAGGAAGTGGTGGAGGCTGGTGCATTTGCAACATTTAAAAGGCACCTGGATGGGTATATAAATAGGAAGGGTTTAGAGGGATATGGGCCAATGCTGGCAGTGGGACTAGATTAATTTCGGATATCTGGTTGGCATGACTGTTTCTACGCTCTGCATCTCTATGACACTATAACTGCCCTTTGCCTGCTCTACGGATCTGCTGCAGAGCAGCAGTATCAATCTTACAGTACCTGAGTTCATAAGCAGTTATTCATTCTGAATGATTGATTGTTTTTCTAACTATCCACAAGGGTTTGTACATTCCAGGTTCTGAGATTCAGTTTGACTTTGGTTTTCAATGCAGTTGGATGAGCCTGCAGGATGTGCTTTGCCAGGCAGGCTGGTAATGAAATGGACTATTTTTAAGGCACCGTTTTTAGCCCCTTCCCTATGCAGGGTGAGCAGAGTGGATCTTGAAGAGGGCTTCTTAGACATGAAGAAAGCTGCCTAAATCTCCTGTTCCTATTCCAAGAATAAAAAGCTGAGTCAAACTCCCATCACCTATGTTCCAGCCTTCACTAGGAACTTCCACAGTCCTATCCCTGCCACCTCTTGCTGATTGCCACAGAGCGTGTCTTGTATGTGTGGGGTTTGCATTCCTCTAGGTAGACACCTTGTACGGGACATCTTTTAACATGGGAATACTGTTGCACGTCAGCAGACGCACGTTCCTTGACAGAAGATAGATCCAATTCCAGTGACAAGGAAACCTTGATGACTGTGGATCTCCCTACTGCAGCGGCTTTCCTCCATTGTTGCAGCTGTTGATATCATGGTTGAGGAAGTATTTTGGATTGGGCTTAGTCTGGTTCTTCTCCTCTGACCTTATCCATCGTGATTTGCCTTACCTGGCGTTTGGAAGTTCTGACAGCATCACTGTCAGGATCAATGAAGCACTGAAGCCTCTTCACCACAGCAAGGTGACAATCCACAGAGAGGGCCTTTGATAGTAACAACGTATTCTGTTTAAATAGATAAGAATTTTTCAGTGCAATCATTTACTGAATAAGTCAATTTTAATCACAGTATTAGTTTTCTTTCATGTTAGCTCTGGCTTAAACATTTGCTGTGTGAGTCTTTTCCAGAGATGTGAACTTTTTTAAAATTATATGGTTGTAGCATTCAACTCTAATGAAACAGTCTTAATTTGCGATATAACATCTTCATAGAAAAGTGAAAGGGATATAATCTGTGGAAATAACTGTTTCTGCAGAAGAGTTGAAAGATATGTAGATTACAAAATGTTTTGGAGTCCAGAACAAACTCTAAAACAGTGGAATTTTTCTAACCCTTGAATAACGTTGTAAATTGTGAGAAATTAGGGAGAATATGGCAAGAATGAAAATAATCAGATCCTTGACATTGAACATAGAACATAGAACATAGAACAGTGCAGGCCCATTCAGCCCACTATGTTGTGCCAAAGGTTTATCCTAAACCTAAGGTCTATCTAACCTCCACCCCTACCTTACACTATCATCTATATGCCTATCTAATAGCCGCTTAAATGCCCCTAATGAGGCCGACTCCACTACCCTCTCCAGCAATGCATTCCACATCCCTGATACTCTCTGAGTAAAGAACGTCTCCCCTATATCTACCTCCACTCACTTTAAAACTATGCTCCCTCGTATTAGCTACCTCCACCCGAGGAAAGAGTCTCTGGCTGTCCACTCTATCTGTACCTCTGATCATTTTGTACACCTCTATCAAGTCACCTCTCATCCTTCGTTGTTCTAAAGAGAAAAGTCCTAGCTCTCTCAACCTTTCCTCGTAAGACCTTCCCTCCATTCCAGGCAACATTCTGGTAAATCTCCTCTGCACTTCTTCCAACGCTGCCACATTTTTCCTGTAATGTGGCGACCAGAACTGGATACAATACTCCAGGTGTGGCCGAACCAGGCTTTTGTATAGCTGGAGCATAACGTCCCTCTATTAATGAAAGCTAACACACCATACGCCTTCTTAACAACTCTATCCACCTGGGTGGCAGCTTTCAGGGAACTGTGGACATGAACCCCAAGATCCCTCTGCTCCTTCACACTGCCAAGAATCTTTCTGTTAACTCTGTGTTCTGCTTTCAAGTTTGTCCTTCCAAAATGAATCACCTCACACCTTTCAGGGTTAAACTCCATCTGCCACTTCTCAGCCCAGCTCTGCATCCTATCAATGTCCCTTTGTAACCTAGAACAGCCCTCCACACGATCCACAACTCGACCTACCTTCGTATCATCCGCGAACTTACTAATGCACCCTTGCACCCCTATATCCAAATCATTTACAAAAATCACAAATAGAAGAGGACCCAGAACAGATCCTTGTGGTACACCACTCGTAGCTGAGCACCGTGTTGAATATTTTCCGTCCACTACCACCCTTTGTCTTCTAAGGGCCAGCCAATTCCGAATCCAATCTGCCACATTTCTCCCTATCCCATACCTCCGTACTTTCTGCATGAGCCTACCATGGGGTACCTTATCAATCGCCTTACTTAAATCCATGTATACCACATCCACGTGTTTGGTCACCTCTTCAAAGAATTCAGTAAGGTTTGTGAGGCATGATCTCCCCCTCACAAATCCATGCTGACTATCATAAATCAAACTGTGCTTATCCAAGTGATCACACATCCGATCTCTCAGCGTCCTTTCCAATAAGTTGCCCGCCACTGAAGTAAGACTAATTGGCCTGTAATTTCCAAGGTTATCCCTATTCCCTTTTTTGAACAAGGAAATGACGTTTGCTGCTCTCCAGTCTTCCGGCACTATACCCGTGGACAGCGAGGACGAAAAGATCATTGCCGAAGGCCCTGCGATCTCTTCCCTCGCTTCCCATTGGATTCTTGGATAAATCCCATCAGGCCTGGGGGACTTATCTAGCTTCAAGTTCCTCTATTCCTAGTACATCTTCCTTACTAACATCGACCTCCTCAGGCCTTCCAGCCTGTTTCACACTGTCTTCCCCTACAACTAAGTGCCTCTCAGTTGTGAATACTGAAGAAACGTATTTATTAAGGACCTCTCCTATCTCTTTAGGCTCCGTGCACAAATTCCCTTTACAATCCTTGATTGGCCCTACTCTTTCTCTGGTCATTCTCTTATTACTTACGTACGTGTATAAAGCCTTGGAGTTTTCCTTGATCCTATCTGCCAAGGTTTTCTCATGCACCCTTATAGCTCCCCTAAGCCTTTACTTCAGCTGCTTCCTGGCTAACTTGTATCCCTCTAGAGCCTTTTCCGATTCTTGTTTCCTAAACCTTATATAAGCATCCTTCTTCCTATTAACTAGTCGTTCGACCTCTCTTGAAAATCAAGGCTCCCTCACTCGACTGCATCTTCCCTGCCTGCTAGGCACAAACATATCGATCGCACGCAGTATGCATTCCTTAAACAATCTCCACATTTTTATAGTGCTCTTCCCTGACAGCATCTGATCCCATTTTATGTTACCCAGTTCTTGCCTAACAGATTTATAATTACCCTTCCCCCAATTATAAACCTTACCCAGCTGTGTGTACCTATTCTTTTCCATGACTATTGTAAAAGTAACAGAGTTATGATCGCTACCGCCAAAATGCTCTCCTGCCAACAGGTCTAACACTTGGCCCGGTTCATTGCCAAGCACCAAATCTAAAGTGGTCTATCCATGTACTGTGTCAGGAATCCTTCCGGAACGCACTGGACAAAATCTGCTCCATCTAAACTATTACAACTAAAAATTTTCTAATCGATATTTGGAAAGTTGAAGTCACCCATGACTACAAACCTGTGACTTCTGCACCTTTCCAGTATCTGCCTCCCAATCCACTCCTCCACTTCTCTGCAACTATTAGGGGGTCTGCAAAAAACCCCCAACAAAGTGACTGCTCCTTTCTTGTTCCTGACCTCAACCCAAACTGACTATGTAGACATATCATTCTTGAACTGTCTTTGAGTAGCTGCTATACTAGCCCTGACTAGCAACGCTACTCCGCCGCCTCTTTTAACACCCTCCTTATTTCTTTTAAAGCATCTAAATCCCGGAACTTCCAGAAACCATTCCTGTCCCTGAGTTACCCAAGTTTCTGTAATGGCCACAACATCATTGTTCCAATTGATATCAATAAGCCCAATTATCCCTTTTTAGGTTTTTACCAGCTAGGTAGGAATCTCACTAATAAGTGGTGAATACCTTACTTTCACTTATCAGCTAATTTTGCATCACTTGTATGGAGTTTAAGATCCTCCCAGGCATTGTGGTTAGAGTAATTTCATTTCGTTTTTGTCTCCAGTGGTGGGGTATGCTTGCAAATGAACTGAGGCCCTTCATTTAATTGGATTCAAAATTGGCTTGATGGTAGGTAGCAGTGGGTGATGGTTGAAGGTTGTTTCTCAGACTGGAGGCCTGTGACTTGTGGTGTGACTCAGGAGTCGGTGCTGGGATCTTTGTTATTTGTTATTTTCTTAAATGATCTGGATGCGAATGTACAAGGCATGATTAGCAAGTTTGTGGATGATACAAAATTAGAAGGTATCGTTGATAGTGAGGAAGATTATCAAAAATTACAGAGGAATCTTAGATGGGGAAGTGGGTTCAGGATTGGCAAATGCAATTCAATACAGGTAAATGTGAGGTGTTACACTTTGGAAAGTCAAACCAAGTTATACAGTAAATGGTAAGGTCCTGAGCAGTGATGAGGTACAGAGGGACCTAGGAGTACAAGTACGTAGTTCATTGAAAGTGGCATTACAAATAGACAGGGTGGTGAAGAAAGCATTTAGCATGCTGACCTTCATCGGTCAAGGCATTGAATATGTGAGTTGGGATGTTATGTTACAGTTGTATAAGTCATTGGTGAGGCCGCACCTGGGATATTGTATACGGTTTTGGTCATGCTGTTAAAGGAAAGACATTGTTAAACTGGAAAGTGTGCAAAGAAGATTTACGAGGATGTTGCCAGGACTAGTAGGCCCGAGGTATAGGGAGAGGTTGGCCAGGATAGGACTTTATTCCTTGGAATGTTGGAGACCTTATTGAGGTGTATAAAATGAGGAGCATGGATAGGATGAATGCATATACTTTTTTTTCCAGGAATGAGGAATTAAAAACTAGAGGGCATAGGTTTAAAGTGACAGGGGAAAGATTTAAGAAGGACCTGAGGGGAAACTTCTTCACACAGAGAGTGGTGTGTATATGGAATTGATTGCTGGAGAAAGTGGTTGAGGTAGGTGCATTGCATTATTTAAAAAACATCTGGATAGGTACATGAATGGGAAGGATTTAGGGGGATATGGACCAAATGCGCACAATTGGAACTAGCTGATTGAGCACTGAAAGGGAAGACTCTTCCATACACCCATACACATAAGTATAGTAGAATAGACATGAAATAGTTGACCGAAATGCTTAAGCAAAGCTTATTCGGGTGGAATAATGTGGTCTGCTGACTACGTTGAAATGGCCGACACCTCTGTGACATTTTAGTTAGAACCCAGGACCATGCACCTTGACCATTAGAAAACTGGTTGACGAGATTAGAGAGGATTATGGGACAGGAATAGCTGAAAGGTACATGGCTGATTAAATTAACAAACTCTGATTTAAATTATCAAAGTAAAATGAGAGCACATGATGTGCCGTAGGGAGTGACCACACTAGAACGGGTGGTAGAGATAAATTGCTGCTGATTGCTAGACAAGTTGTTTATTTCCGTGTATAAAAATCTGTAACTTGTGCTCATGAATCAGAATGAGTTCGGTATTTTTGCGTGTCTATCTAAAGCACCTCTCCCTGCATTTACAAGTAACTGTTTGTAATACTGTTTGCTCGATTCGCTTAAATGAACTCTTCTGCTTCTGAGTTGTTACTGCCTCCAAGAACGTCACCCTTACAGGCTCCATGGTCAGCATGGACCAGCTTGGGCTGAAAGGCCTGTTTCCATGCTGTATTACTGTATGACTCTATGACTGTAACTGCATGAGTGCGGCATCCGTTGATTTAATGATGACACACAGCTGCCATCAAATTGCTGTTCATGTGCAACCCATGCACCGACCAGCAATACATATTACAAATCCTAACTGCAAGCAGTCATGATCATGCCAATGTAATCATAGTGAGCCCTGTGAAGCGGAAAGTTAAGAATGTCCCCTGAGGCTGCCAACTCGCAAACTCATGCCAAGATTTTCGTAGCTGCATAAAAGTTTGGACATGCAGTAAATATTTGAGAACGTGGGCTCTTATCTGCAATGCTGCATTTGTTGGGTGATGGTGAATAGGAGAGGGAATACTTATAGAGCCATAGAGTCACACAGCATGGAAACAGACCCTTCAGTCCAACCAGTGCATGCCAAACATAATTCCAAACTAAACTGTCCTGCCTGCCTGCTCCTGGCTCATATCACTATTCATGTATTTATCTGAGTGTCTTTTAAATGTTGTAATTGTGCCTGCATCCACCACTTCTTCAGGAACTTCATTCCACACGTGAACCAACCTCTGTAAAATTTTTGTCCCTCGTCTTTTTTAAATCTCTCTCCTTTCACCTTAAAAATATGCCCTCTAGTCTTGAAATCCCCAATACTAAGGAAAGGACACCTAGTATTAACCCTATCTATACCCCTCATTATTTTATAAACTTCAACAAGGTCACCTCTCAACCTCCATAGCTCCAGTGAAAAATGTTCCAGCCTATCCAGCCTTTCCTTATAACTCAAACCTTCCAACATCCTGGTAAATCTCTTCTGAACGCTCTCAAGCTTAATAATATCTTTCTTATTAACATGGTGACCAGAACTGGACAAAGTGCTCCAGAAGAGGCCTCACCAATGTCCTGTACAGCCTCAGCATGACTTCCTAACTCCTATATTCAAAGGACTGAGCAGTGAAGGCAAATGTACTAAACACCTTTTTAGCCACCCTGTCCATATCCGATGCAACCTTCAAAGAGTTACATCCCTGAACTCCTAGGTCCCTCTGCTCTCCAATGCTACATAAGACCTTACCATTAATTGTATATGTCCAGCCCGTTTTTTTGTACCAAAATTCAATACCTCGCAACAATCCGAATAGAATTCCATCTGCTATATTTTAGCCCATTGACCCATTTGATCAAGATCTTTTTGAAATCTTAGAAATCCTTCTTCACTGTCTACTATGCCACCAATTATGGTGTTGTCCACAAGCTGATTAACCATGCCTTCTATACTCTCATCCAAACTCATCCAGTTTTAACACCCCAGTATTGTTGCACAATTTGCCTTGTGCTGGATACATCTACGTAATGTGTAATATGTCAGGGGTCCATTTCATGGTCCTGGGAAGCTTCTAATTATTATTATGTCATGACCTATGATGAAGCCTCATTTCTAATTATATACTATTCAGGAATCACATTGCACATAAGCTGCTGTGTTTTGATATAGCCTAAATAGGATCAATGCACCCATCCAAAATGGATCTAGTAACTTCAGGTTCTACTATTGCTATCACCATCATGAAAAGACAATGCAGATGTTTCAGAACAGGCAAAGGTGTCAGCATGCCTGGAAACAACAACAACGTCCAGTGGCTGCTACACAGCCTGAAGAGGGAGAAGCCACACTGGGAAACCCCTTCATGATCATTGTTCCACTTTCTTTCGAGGTGCGTGCACAACATCAGTTCCACATGTAGACATCAATATGACGGCTTGCTTATTGGCATAGGCAGAACATTCCAGCAGTGGCTTAGCTTAAAGGGAATATTGCTCAGGATGTGGAGGACGCTGAGGACAGCCAGATTTACTAACCTCACAGTCACTTGCTGCAGGTAAGCAAAGATAGGATGGGCCAGTGGGTTGAGGAGTGGCAGATGGAGTTTAATTTAGACAAACGTGTGGTGCTGCATTTTGGAAATGCAAATCAGGGGAGGACTTATGCACTTAATGATAAGGTCCTGGGGTGTGTTGCTGAAAAAAGGGACCTTGGAGTTTAGGTTCATAGTTCCTTGAAAGTGGAGTTGCAGGTAGACAGGATAGTGAAGAAGGTGTCTGGTATGCTTGCCTTTATTGGTTTGTGCACTGAGTATAGGAATGGGAAGGCCATGTTGCAGCTGTACACGACATTGGTTAGTCCACCTTTGGAATATTGCGTGGAATTCTGGTCTCCCTGCTGTAGAAAGGGTATTGTGAAACTTGAAAGGGTTCAGAAAAGATATACAAGGATGTTGCCTTGGAGGGTTGGATGTTGAGCTATAGGGAGAGGCTGATTTCACTGAGGCTAGCTATTTTCCTAAAATGTCGGAGGCTGAGGAGTAACCTTATAGAGATTTACACAATGATGAGGAGCATAGATAGGGTGAATAGACAAGGTCTTTTCCCCGGGGTGGGGGAGTCCAAAACGAGAGGGCATAGATTTAAGATGAGAGGGGGAAGATTTAAAAGGGACCTAAGTCATAGAGTGATACAACATGGAAACAGACCCTTTGGTCCAATCAATCCATGCTGAACATAATCCCAAACTAAACTAGTCCCACCTGTCTGCTCCTGGCACATATCCCTCCAAACTTTTCCCACACATGTATCTATCCAAATGCCTTTTAAATGTTGCAATTGTACCCGCAGCCACCAATCCCTCAGGAAGTTCATTCCACACACGAACCACCCTCTGTGTAAAAAAACTTGCCTCTTATGTCTTTTTAAAATATCTCTCCTGTCATCTTAAAAATGTGCCCCCTACTCTTGAAATCCCCATTCTAGGGAAAAGACAATTACCATTGACTCTATCTTTAGCCCTCATTATTTTATAAGCTCTATCGGGTTGCCTCTCAACCCCCTGTGCTCCAGTGGAGAAACATCGCAGCCTATCGAGCCTTTCTTTGTAGCCCAAACCTTCCATACCCAGCAATATGCTGGTAAATCTCTTCTGAACCCTCTCCAGCTTAATACTATCCTTCCTATAACTGGGCGACCTGAACTAAACACAGTATTCCAGAAGACACCTCACCAATGTCCTATACAACCTCAATATGACTTCCCGACTCCTGTACTCAAAAGACTGAGCAATGAAGGCAAGTGTGGCGAATGCCTTTTTAACCACCTTGTTAATATGTGGCGCAAACTTGAAAGAATTATGTACCTACACCCCTAGGTCCCTCTGTTCTACAACACTACCCAATGCCGTACCACAAATTGTATAAGCCCTACCCTTGTTTATTGTACCAAAATGCAATACCTCACACTTATCCAGATTGAACTCCATCAGCCATTTCTCAGCCTGTTTACCCATTTGATCAAGATCCCTTTGTAATCTTAGAAAACCTTCTTCACTGTCTACTATGCCATCAATCTTGGTGTCATTCGCAAACTTATTAACCATGCCTTCTGTATTCTCATCCAAGTCATTTACATAAATGACAAAAGGGGCTCCAGAACCAATCCCTGTGGAACACTACTGGTCACAGGCCTCCAGTCCAAAAAGCAACCGTCCGCCATTTCTTTGTCACCTGCTGTTAAGCAATTATGTATTCAATTGACAAGCTCACCCTGAATCCCATGTGACCTAACTTTACTAATTAGTCTACCATGCAGAACCTTGTCAAAAGCTTTACTAAAATCCAAATAAACAACGTCCACTGCTCTACCATCAGTTTTTTGGTAACTCCTTCAAAAAACTCAATCAAGTTTGTGAAACACGATTTTCCTTATACAAAACCATCCCTAATCAATTTTTACCTCTCTAAATATCCATAAATCCTATCTTTTATTATCACCTCCAACAATTTACCCACAACTGATGTCAGACTCACAGGTCTATAGTTCCCCGGTTTCTCCTTACAACCTTTCTTAAACAAAGGTACAACATTAGCCACCGGCCAGACATCAGGCACCTCACCTGTAGTTGTAGATGATGCAAATATTTCTGCAAGGGGGTCTTGTAATTTCCTCCCTTACTTCCCACAACATTCTGGGATACATTAGATCAGGTCCTGGAGATTTATTCACCTCAATATTGTCTAAGACCTCCTGAGCCTCCTCTTCTGTAATGTGATCCGTTTTTAAAACATCAAAGTTTATTTTTCAGCATTCTTTAGACTCCATTTCTTTCTCCACACTAAAAACTGACATGAGGTATTCATTTAGTATCTCTCTAAGGGGCAACTTTTTTCAGCAGAGGGTGGTGTGTGTGTATAGAACGAGCTGCCAGAGGATGTCGTGGAGGTTAGTACAATTACAACATTTAAAAGGCATCTGGATAGGTGTACGAATAGGAAGGGTTTGGAGGGATATGGGCCAAATGCTGGCAAATGGGTCGAGATTAATTTAGGATATCTGGCAGGCATGGATGAAGGGTCTGTTTCCATGCTGTACAGCTCTATGACTCCATGCTAGTCCAGGCTGAGGATGTCCTGGGACACTAACGAATTTGTGTCATTGCTGGAGCAGGACTTGTGCTCTGAAGGAGTGGTTAGCCACCCATATGGTGCCAAGGTAACAGCAGTACTTACTAATATTGTGAATGGCTCATGCCAAGTATCCACTGGGGACCTGCATGGAATCTCACAATCCTGAATCTACAAATATATCAAGGATGTTACCAATCCATTTTGTGCAAGATCACCCCTCTTAATCTCCTTTTCCAATGATGTGATAAGTGCTACAGCCCAAGCTGTGAGATTTTCCAACATTGCTGGCTTACTTCAGGTAGAGGGTGCTTTAGACTGTACATACATTGTAGTGAGCTTGTGGTTGAATTCATTAACAGCATTGTGAGGTTGGGTAGAGTGCTTGTTGATTGGGAAGCAGGAAGTTAGAATTTGGTATTTATATGATTTGTAGGGGAAAATATTATATGGTCCCTTTAAAAGATTACATGCTTTTTCTAAGCTTAGAGATTTAGAAAGGATATCTGTGAGCAACTTGAAGGTTTGCAAGAACACATAGAGCACCCATATTGAAACATTTGTATCAAAAGTTAGCAGGCCCAGCAGCAGTTTTGTTTTGATAGCAAAACAAGAAGTTTTGAATTTAGCCAATCAATTTGAACCAGGCACTTGGATACCAAAAACCAATTAAATTCAAATCTGATTGTTTTGACAACATAGGACCAGTCCTATTGTAAGAAATTGATATGTCATCAAGGGTACAAAACGAGGGGGCAGTTGTACAAAGTCAGGACCGTTAACTGCTATCTGTGAGAATTAACAGCTCTCAGCTCTCAAGAGAGAACCGCTGGCTCTCACAGTTTTCTCTAAGCCTTAGAGATAACAGCTCCTAAAATTGCAAGGTACCAAAGGCATGATTAGTGAATATTTCTGACAGAAGAGTCAATGAAGAAGGTGTTCCTGACAGATCATTTGATGGAGAAGGCACAGAACATTCTGGAAGACACGTAACCTGGCTGTAATTTCGAGAGACTAAATTCTATTTTTATTTTATATTAGTAGGACTTGTATTTATAGGGACAGCATTCCATTAGAATCTTGTGTTATTTGGGAATAGTTAGTAGTTAGAAGGGATTTGTTTGGTTTGTTAATAGTTTAGTTAATTTGTTCACTGTTAGAGTTAGCTAAATAAATTGTTACTTGTTGATTGTAAAGTGAGTGTCAGGGATTTATTTGATTTAACCACTACAAGTTGCTGAAAGGCTATACACTTTCCATACTCCTTTTAACACATTATGGGGCAAGGTGCTCCTGTTTGGGTGTTTCGGTTTTGTTCTCAGATGAGGGTCAACCACCGCTTTATAACAGATTGTGGGCTCGTGTCCGGATTTGGACAGATTTGAACAGATTTAGGATATGAAAGGTCCCAGCAGATTTAAATGGACATGGGGATCAATATCCTAGATCATTAAGTAGAACTTAGACGAGAAGTGGAAAATCTGTTTAATTTTTGGTTGCTTGATGTTGGTTAAAATAAAAGTGAGGTAATGTCTCTTTCAGTCACTAAGAGTTTTCTGATGGTGGAAGAAGTGACTTCATGCGTTTTACAAAAGGTGAGCGAGGAAAAGTTGCTGGAATTGGCAGACAAGCTGGAGTTGGGGTTGCCTTTGTCTGTGAGGGGTAATTACAGCAATAGCTTGACATTTAAATTTTCTGGAAAGGCCATCAGAATCTTTGGAGATGGCTAGAATTCATTTGCAGATGAAGCAACCTGAACAGGAAAGGTGAACTGAAACTTTGAATTACGGTTACAAGCGGAGGAAAGACAAAAAGAAAAAGAGAAGAAAGGAAATGCAGAGAAGTAAAAGAAAAAGAGAGAAAAAAGGGAGAAAGAGAGAGAGTTGAACTTCAGAAGTTGCAAATTAAACAAGATAGCCAACTTAAAATGATGGAAATGAAGGTAGAAGATAGGCTTCGTAGGAAGGAGAGTGATGATGAGCAAACCCATTGTAGCTAAAGACCTGGTAGGGATATATACCAATATGTGAAAACATTACCAAAATCCAATCAAAAGGAAGTAGAAGCCTTTCTCATTTCCTTTGAGAAATTGGCTAAACAGAGAACCAGCCAGAGACTATGTGGGTAATGTTAATTCAGACCAAGTTGGCAGGCAGGGCTAGTGTGGTCAAGATAGTAGGAACTGCAGATGCTGGAGAATCTGAGATGACAAGGTGTAGAACTGGATGAACACAGCAGGCCAAGCAGCTTCATAGGAGCAGGAAAGTTGATATTTCAGGCCTAGACCCTTCTTCAGAAATGGGGGATGGGAAGGATGTTCTGAAATAAGGTGTTTGCAGTGCTGTCAGATGAGATGTCAAGGAAATATGAAGAAGTAAAACGGGCTATTTTAAATGCCTACGAATTGGTACCAGAAGCGTATAGACGACGATTCAGAAATATAAGAAAGGAACCACGTTAGACTTAAATCGAGTTTGAAAGAATTAAACAGTGCAACTTCAATAGATAGATGAGAGCATTAAAGATAAAAAAGCACTTTGAGGCTCATAGAGACATTGTTCTGCTTGAGGAGTTTAAAAAAATCACTTCCAGAAATGATCCAACTCATGTTGAGGAACAGAAAGTTGAAACAGTGAGAAGAGCTGCAGAGATGGAAGATGAATGTTTATTAGTGCATAAATTGAAATCTAGCTTCTGAAAGCAATTTCATTCTGTGAGGGATAGAAATTGGGAAAGCGGGAGATCCTTCAATGAAAAACAAAAAGTAGATCACACAGGGAACAGTTTACCACAGGTAAGAAAAGAAACCCAAGCGGGTGGAAAAGAGGTGAAAGACCTCAGGTGTTTTCACTGCAATAAGATGGGACATACAAAGTCACGGTGCTGGTGGTTTAAGAAAAGCGCTGGGAAAAATGAAGTGGTAAAAGAGGCTTATTTAGTTAGGGTCGTGGAGGAAATCCCATGAGAAGTTGAGGAGCTGCAGTAGAGTGCACAGCCTAGTCACAGGCTGGATAGTAAGGTAGTGCCCAATCTTTTCAGAGACTTCACCTGTATGGGTAAGGTTTACTCATAGAACAGGGGAGTAGGTAAAGAAATTAAAATATTGAGAGATATGGGAGCTAGTCAGTCTCTAGTAGTAAGAGATGAAAACATTTGCACTCTTTCTGAAATAATGCCCAAGAGTGTGATAATTAGTGGAATAAATGGAGAGAGAATTAGTTCTCCCTAGTGTAAAATAAGGCTAGAAAGTCCAATCAAGATTGGGGAAGTGATAGTAGGAGTGATGGAAGAATTGGCTATTCCAGGAATACAGTTTGTTCTTGGAAACGATGTAGCTGGACCATAGGTGGGAGTGATGCCAATTGTAATGGTAAAGCCAAAAGAAAACCAGGAAACTGAGGAGTTAACAGAAAAATACCCTGGAATTTTTCCAGACTGTGTGGTGATAAGATCCCGCAGCCATAAATTAAAACAAGAAGGGAAAACAAAAGAGAAAGATGAAGGAGTTGGGATCCAGTTAGCTGACACTCTGTTTGATGAGATGGTAAAGGAGAAACCTAAACAGGTAGAGGATCAGGCAGAGGTGTTTAGTTCTGAAAGGTTAATCGAGTTACAACAAAAAGACGAGACGATAAAGGATTTATATCATAAGGCCTACTCAGAAAAGGAATCAAAGTATATTCTAGAATGCTATTACCTTAGGGATAAAACCTTAGGGGGGAAATGGAGACCTTGGCAGGTTAGTGCAGCTGAGAAATGGGCGGAGGTTCACCAGATTGTGTTGCCATTAGTATACAGATAGGAACTATTGCGGGTAGCACATGAATTACCTGTAGGTCGTCACCTAGGAGTGAGGAAGACTCAGGCTAAGACACAGAAGCATTTCTATTGGCCTGGGTTACATAAAGATGTGGTTGAATTTTGCCGTACCTGTCATACGCGTCAGATAGTAGGAAAGCCATAGGCAGTGATTAAACCAGTGCCTTTGATGCCAATTCCCACATTTGAAGAACCTTTTACGCAGGTTATAATTGATTGTGTAGGTCCCCTCCCTAACCAAACATGGGAACCACTATTTGCTAACCATAATGGATGTGTCTACCAGGTTTCCGGAGGCAGTTGCATTATGGCAAAAAAGGTGGTGGAGGAGTTGCTTGCTTTTTTTACCCATTATGGACTACCCAGGGAGATTCAGGCAGACCAACAGTCCGGTTTTACTGCCAAACTATTTAAGGAGGTCATGGATAATTTAGGCATCAAATACTTTAAATTAAGTGCATACCATCCTGAATCCCAGGGAGAATTGTAAAGGTGGCATCAGACCCTAAAGATAATGCTGAGGGCGTATTGCCAGGATTACCCAAATGTTTGGCATAAAAGGTATCCCATTTATACTGGAGATAAAAGGTACTGCAGATGCTGGAGAATCCGAGATAACAAGCATGGGGCTGGATGAACACAGCAGGTCAAGCAGCATCATAGGAGCAGGAAAACTTGACGTTTCGGGCCTAAACCCTTCT